>JAVQMG010000070.1:97500-697500 GCA_032878915.1 Castanopsis chinensis
TCTCCACCATAATCCTTTGTTTTTGACCAATTATATAAATAAAAAAAGTAAAAGGAAAAATGGAAAAGAATTAGTAATAATTAAATGTATATGTTTTAGTAAAATATTGGTTCCATATACATAGGTTAAAATGTACAGTCAATTGAAGTAAATGAACATTAGCTATCAAAAGAATTTGGCAAAAGTCCATTCAAATTCAATAATTGCATATATTATTTATACTGAATCTTCTGCAAAAACATAGGGATTTAAACAATGACCTGTGACAGAAGAAGGGAATTGCATCGGCATCACAATTTTTCTAAAAACAAAACATAGGTTATATGTCTTGCTTCATTTCAGTTGCTTCATCCCTGAATAAAAACATAGAGGAGAAATTGCAAAGAAAATGGAAAAAAAAAAGACTTAAAGAGAGAGAAAAAGAGACATAAGAAATATTTAATGAGGAGACTATTGATTAGGTAGGTATTTAATGTTGTAATAGACAATGGTGTTTTGTTTTTATCCGTTGGATCTCTTATAAATCTACGACTTAAAAAAAGTGTAACTCTTATGGAGTTACACCAGGTGTAACTTGATCCCATCTCATATATATATATTAAACTTAATAAGAATTCTATGATTACACAATACTTCTAATACGCTACTCTACTTCATCTTTCTACTCTTAACATATGATTCATATCGTCTTCGTTATCTCTCCATCTTTAAAATTATTGATCTAAGATGTCAAAAGGATTACTGCCAAAAGAAAAAACTATTTTGATATATCAATCTTCTAGCATAATCCAAAAATAGATAAATAATTCCAACCAAAGAGAAGGCAACAACATAGCAATAGTTTTCAAGTTTGAAAAGAAGTCATAGGAAGTGATTATACACTGATATAGAAGAGAATTTAAATATAGAGTTGAAGAACAAAAATGATATTAAGATTGGCTAGGTTTATGTCCAATATTCCAATGCAAGAAATGGGATACAAAACCTGACATAAATCTATTTAGGACACATGTCTTGTCCGTGTCACATTCGATACATTTGAGTAATGAACGCAAGCCAAACTCATTAGAACTCATGATCAACTTAGAAAAAGTAACTATCTAACCAGTTTGCAAATATTTTTCCACTGGGGTCATATTATGGGATGAGAAGTTGAGAACCATAACAATTAAATTGATCTTTTCATTCAATGAAGTTTTGTCTCAAAGAAGATGTCTTAAATGTTACTATTTAATTCCAATATCAAAATATAAAAGGCTATCATATCAATTAGATGTGTTATTTATTTATACTCTTTAATCACTTAATTATTATTCTAGCTCATTTTTTTTACCGAAAATTTAAGTTTAGAGTTCTAATAATAAATGAGGTTCATTAAATGAAAATTTTAACTTTTAAATTCAAGAATCAAGATAGGCTGGAGATTTTAATTGCTACTTAAGACCACTTATTCTACCAAAAAGCTCAACTTAATAGAAATAATTAATGCAGTCATTTAACTACTATTATTCTATCGGGTACTGTTATCATGGAATTTGTCAAAGCTATTAATTGAATCTAAAAGGTTTCCGATAGCTTGAAACAGAACAACTGTAACAATTGATAACGCAGAAAAACATTATAACATAAGTAAAACAAAATGATAATAACTGAATTGTCTATCTTCTAAGGCAAAGACACCCAAAAGAAGAAACAAAGTAATCCTAAGCAAAGCAAGCAATGATTATGAAAATGAAAATAAACATAAAAAAGAACATAATTGGAAACTGCAAGAAGTCTAAAAGAGACTGAAATTGTTGTTCCTTAAGGATGCAAATTAGATCTTCCTTGATCTCTTAGCTGGGTTTTCTCGAAACAAATCCATCAAAGTGTTCTTGCATTTGGGGCATTTGGGTTTGGTTTCAGGCACCATGACATACATCAAGCAACAAGTGCATCCCATCACACACAATGATGGCACTTCATCAACTAGGCTCTTGTGAAGAATATCATCTAGTTTCAAATCCAAAGCTAACCTCATATCTTGACATGACAATGGGGAAGTGTTTGATTCTTTTGATGACTTGCCTTCTAAACTCAGCCCTGGTGGTGACAATCTAAGCTCCAAATCTAAATTTACACCCACATCATATTCACTCATTTCCTCAAGGCATCTCTTCTTTGTTTCATTCATACGGAACCCCTTTCCATCCTTAAAAATAAAAAATAAAAAATAAACAGCAGCAAAATTATCATCTCCATTAATCAAGAGAAAAACAATGAACATGTAGTTAAATAATATCAATAAATATTGTAACAAGCAAATATTCGATATTCCGGAATCAAAGCTCTATCATCTCACATAATAATAGATCTCATTAATTTTATTTATTTTTGGTAATTAAGAAAAATTTTATTGAAAACCATCTATAAGCAAAAGGAGAACTAGGGCGAACCGACCCATCAGCATCAACAAGAGCCCAAAGGATAGAGCTGATGGATCTTTCAGGTAAAATGAAAAAATATATATTTTCAAAGTATTGAATAATTTTCCATATTGTGACTTTTATTTCTATATTATAAATTATTAAACTAAGATGAACAAGATTGAAAAGAAGGAAAATATATGTTCAAAATGGGAAATTGAAATATTAAGGAAAATAATTACCTCATTGTCAGAAATGTTTTTCCAATTCATTGGAAAATGAGCAGGGTCACCTAATTGAATTGGGTGTGGGCCAAACAACAAAGGATCAAGATTACATTTGCGAAATTTTCCTTGGAGTAGATCCAAGCTTGAAGCAAAGTTATCTTCTCCATAGCCACCATTTTCTCCACCCTTTCTCGTATGCTCTTCATTTTGTGTTGGATTATCAGAGGATGAAGCCATTGCATGCAGAAGGAAATGAGCAATTATTATTTGATAACTTTGTTCATCAATACGAAAAATTATATGTATACAATACACATATATAGTGAGAGAACATTGTCTAGTTATTTAGTGCACTGAATTACTAACCAAATTTGAATATAGCACTGAAACTAGAGACCTGAGAATGAGACTCGATAAAATTGCATGCTCTAAGATTAGAACTAATTAATTGATTATAAATTCAAGTAAACACTTGAGTGGAAATTCTGTAATTGAATAGAAAATTTTGAAATTAAAGTAAACCATAAATGCTACCCAAAAAAAGGAAACAAAGGCATGTAAAACCATGAATGATAACGATGCCACAGGTAGTAAGTATTTAACTGTTGAACTGCTTTAAGACAAGTGTCATTTGAAGTCTTAATACATCATATTAAATGTGTAAACCTACTAAGATGAATTTGGCTTACCTCCAATACTTTTTTTAACTAAGATCTCCGTTTGTTTTAATGAGAAATTGCTACATTACCCACTAACTAAATAAAAGGTAGAGATTAAAACTTACTACCACTAACTATTATATATTTAAAATAAAAAGAGATCTCCGGTTAAAGAAGTATTGGAGGTAAACCAAACCCCACTAGGGTTAGATAATAATAAGGAAAATCCTAACATCAGGCACCCTTAGCGCAATGGTCACTCCACAAATATAAAATACTTGTAGAGTGTGGAGGCAAGGACTAGAGTTCCAATTTTCAGAAGTGAACTTCACATACGTATACACTTAGATTAAGTTAGAGTAGAATTTCTATAGTTTATAAAATAAATAAATAAATAAGAGGAAAATCCCAGTAACCATTGTATTTATGAAAATTACTGAACTCTATACTACTTTATAAAGGCCAGAGGTCATGTTTGGTAGGATTGAGTAGCAATGACAAATTGTTGAGCTGTGTTAAGACAAGTGTTTGAACATCATATTAATTACTTAAACCCCACTTAAGATACTGAATAAAAAAATATCAGTAACCGTTGTAATCATGAAAACAAACAGAAGACAGAAAATTCCACCACACATGAGGTCATCTTCGGTAGGGGATTAAGCAGGACTTCCGGGAAAGAAACTCCCTCTATTCCTTTTCTTTGCTTTTTTATTTATTTTTATTTTTATAATGTCAGGAGAAATAATGTCAGGAGAAATAGAGGTAGAATTCAAATCGCAGACACAAAGCACCACAAAAAATATAATAAGACATAAAGCATTACAAAAAATATCATTACCGTTAAACTATCACTTAAATCTTGAATGAAACTCCATCTATCAAATTAGTAAATATTTTTGTGGAAATGGTGACAATTTTTTAATGGAATTTGATGTTTAATATATTTTAGTGATACTAGATGATCTCGGGAATAAGTTCATTTTGAAATGATTTGAAACTTTTCTTCATGACTCATACATAATAATTGCTTTTTTAGAAAATATGTAACGGATGTATTTGTATAAGCTGTTGCGAAATAGCATTTTAGGTTTAAAATAGCATTTGTAAAAAAGTTAAGAGTAATTGTTATTGCAAAACATCATTTTGAGTTTTTAAAACGGATTTTAGGCTCCCAAATCGTCTAACCAAACAGACTCAATATTTATTTTGTGGTATAAAATTAGAAAATCAACTTCAATTATATTTGTAGTTAAAAGGAAGGGGGCAAAATAAACTAAAATATTAAGAATAACATAATTAAGAACATGAATGTACTTCATGTGTGAGTTCATGATTATTTAGTTATTTAGGCTAATTAATTTAAGTGCACAATCTTTTTTACGTCTTTTGAAAGAGAACCAAACTTAACAATTCATCAACATAGGGAGAGAAAAATACCACAAAACGCTTTTCAAAGCACCAAATCAATATGAAATGCATTCTTTCGAGTAACTTCTAAATCTTATGGTAAGCTACAACAATGTGAATAATTCATGTATAGAAACCACCAAATATTTCTCCGCACAAATAATTTCTCTAAATCGTAGTTCCATTATGCAATAGAGTCTAATAGGAATATATTTTTGTTAAATCACATCCATCGTAATGACGAGAAGGAAAGGGTGATAGAATCGTGATGATTCATTTATAAGTATTTTTCAACCTCCTCAAAGTTTTCGATTTACATTGTCTATGACCAAATACACTACGGTTACGTTTGGATACTTCAATTTGGACTTGAAATGCCTTAATTCTAAATCTAAAAATATTTAAGTATGTCATATGCATTTCTAAAATTCTTTGGATTAAGAAGTCATTTCATATTCAAAATTCAAGGATTTTAAGGTTTAAAATCCCTAGCGGATTTGTCAGATCCAAATCATTGACTCTTTGTAAAATATCAAAACAAGGTATTTGAATTTCAATCACCCAAATTCAAATCCATATGCCCAAATCCTATCATCCAAATGCACCATAAGTAATATACCCTTCTCCACCATAATCAATTTCTATACCAGCTGGAACTGTTACTATATGTGTTTGCTCAACAATTTATTAAAGGAAAGCATACCCACATAAGGCACATATTGCCTCCATGAAAACTTTAAATTCCTAGAGAATTTCATTTAGTCAAGAAAAGCAATGTTAAAGACCAAATTTGGTAGCAATTTTCTTAACATCTTCAAAGAATGTCATATGCTAAGGCTAAGCTACAACTTACTTCTAATTGGAACTTTTTGCTAGTCTGGAACTATATTAAAAAAATAAAAAATAAATAGTTACAACAATTTTTCGGGCTAATTGATAAAAGCTAAAAGGAATAAAACTAACTTTGTAACCTTTTTTGGAAGGGCATGCAAACCCTCCTGCTTGACCAAACATTGCAACAGGTGCACACACTATGATCATAAATCCTCATGACTAAAAATAAGTTCAAGTAGAAAAGCTCTTCGAGGGCTTCAATCCAACCAAGGTGAACACCTGTTAAGGAAGCAAATTTGGAGGATGAAATTTTCAATAGCAATGTTAATTTGTGAATAACCCAAATAATTATCAATAATAATTAAGGTTAATGTCATAAATCGCAGTCTTGTTAAACATAAGATAATTCATGCAAGTGACAAACCTCTTTGGCTTCATGAATTTCAAATATTTCTCTTGAGCTATTGTTTATTGCTTAATTGATATGATTTATCAGAAAGGAAGTAAAAAGAAAAAGAAAAAAAAACAACTTTTATTTTTATTTTGAGATAGGTAGATAATGGTTGAGACGAAGATCGGGTCTGAACTATATATATACATAGAATACCGCAAAGGATAATACCACTAGGCTATCGCTTCAATCCCATAAAAATAAATAATAAAAAGATTTACCCAAAAAATGTCATATATAGCCATGTTCAAATGGATTTATGAAGTACT
Source organism: Castanopsis chinensis (assembly GCA_032878915.1). NCBI lineage: Eukaryota > Viridiplantae > Streptophyta > Magnoliopsida > Fagales > Fagaceae > Castanopsis > Castanopsis chinensis. The sequence continues at coordinate 103,756 of JAVQMG010000070.1, forward strand.
AAATATCCCGCACAATGTGCAGTGCATTTAATATTATGTAAGAAATAATTTCTAGTCCATGTATAATACTTGTTATTTTTTCATATACAAGTGTGGTAGAATTTAAATTTATTGTATCCACTGCATGATGATTTTTTTATCATTAGGATAAAACATTCATTAGTTAGTTAGGTTTTTTTTGTTTTGTTTTTTGTTTCTTGGGCATAGGTGGGCTTTGAATCCCAAACTTCTTATCAAACGACAATAGAGTTTATTAATTGAACTAACTGAAACCCACCATGTATAATAGTTATTAAATGTTATAGTATTTGAGGAATCAACTTCAATCATATTACATATTCAAAAGAGAGAGGAAATGCAAATTGTGAAAATTAACCTAATTAAGAGTATGAATTTATTGGTTGATTGAATTGGCAAATATTCAAATATTTCAACTAACTTAAGTGGACAACTATATTTTTATATTCTTAATTATGTGTTATTAAATTTTCTTTTATCTTTTACTAGACTTTTGCTTTAATTGTTTTTAAAGCAATTTAATTGGGGCAAGAATGTTATATTTTGAATAAATTACTTACCATATAAATCTTGAAAAAAAAAATTGATTAAAAATCATTTAAATGAATAATTAATGCACCACCTTTAAATAATTAATACATAAAAAAGAAATTCATTACCTTATTAATACTTTCTTAATTACATGGCACAAATTTAGGCTACTACAGTGTTAGTTTCATATATATATATATATATTACATGTCATTATAATGAGTTAGGAAATGTAAATTTATTTTGATGGATTCACAATTATTTAATTATTTTGATTGATATAAGCGCAAAATTATTATTTTTTATTTTATTAATTGCATGTGTTATTGAATTTGCTTTTTCCTTTTGATTATTTTTGTATTGATTTTTCTCAAGGCAACTAAACACGAGGAATGATGTTATATTCTAAATATGTTTTTGTAATAAGTATTCCAATAAATTGTTTGTTATACAAATTTGGGTTATGCTAACGAATGCCCTTAGGGCACTGGTTAACAATCCATTTTAGGAAAGATTTTATATCACTTTTATGGAAAATGAAAAAAACTATCAAAACATTAATTGCTTTATTTCATTTTTCTATATAAACTTTCCTCAAATGGATTATTAACCAATGCCCTAAGGGCATTCTTTAGCATTTCCCTACAAATTTTATAAAAATAGCCACATAAATTCATTTTATATCACTAATTAATGAATTATCTATCAATAATCAGTACATGGAAATAAATGCATTTTATCTCATTAAAACATGCCAGTTAATTAATACATCTATATATATAATAATAGGCAAAGTAGAGAAAAAATCCAATTAAATTTCAAATTGAAATTCAATTAGAGTCTAATTTTGCACCATGTGTCTCATCTAATTTAAATTTTAGAATTTTATGCCAAATGAGTTAATTTAGTGTAAAAATTGAATTTCAATTAGAGTTTAGTTTTACACTATGTGTCTCATCTAATCTAAATTTTTAAATTTTTGTGCCAAATTAGTTAATTTAGTGTAGAAAACAAGGAGTTCAATATAATAAACCATAAAAAACATAATCATATAACTAAAAAAAATTCAAATTTATAAGTCATCTATATATATATATATATATATATATATATATATATATATTAATAGGTAAAATTTAGAGAAAGTTGAATTAGAATTTGAAATTATAATCTAATTTTGCATGTGTCTAAATTTATGTGAGGACTACACCATAATTATCCATTTAAGCATGTGTCGTATGTCTTCTTAAATTTTTTAATATTTGTGTCAAGTGAGTTAGTGAGTGCAAAATACTAAAAATCTAATATTAATGAAATATATATTTTTTAAAAAATAATTATATATACTCAATAAAAATCACCACATGTTTCTCAAAAAATAAATAAAATAAAAATCGCTACACGTTCTATCTTATTAAAAATTAGAAAAAATGGATCATAAGTAGTATTAAATATAGACAAGAATTTTTATATGTGACTAATTATATTTACTTTTAAAAAATAATTTGACTAATTATCTATATTTTATGATAAAAATTGTGTATAATTTTACATGTTTCTATATGTATGCATGAATGCACGTGTTACATGTTTTTTTTTTAAAAAAATAATAATTTGAATAATTATTTATATTTTTGTAATAAAAATTTTGTTTAATTTTAAATGCATCCATGCTAGTTTAAATAAATGCAATATATATATATATATATATATTAAAAACCAAAGCTTAGAAAAAATCTAATTAGATTCTCAATTGGATTCTCAATTTTGCTCCACGTGTCCTATCTAATTTTTAATTTTATGCCAAGCAAGTTATTGAGTATAAAAATAAAAGAGTCCAAATTCAATTAGATTCTAAATTAAATTTCAATTGGAGTTCAATTTTGCTCCACCTGTCCATCTAATTTTTAAAATTTTATGACAAGTGAATTATTGGGTGCAAAAACTCAAGAGACTAAATTCAATTAAATTCTAAATCATATATATGTGTGTGTGTTTGTGTGGGTAAAGGGCCTAGAAAAGGATATTGGGCCGTGGGCCGTATCCGAGGACATTATTAATTCGTCCAAGGGTAGGTAGACATTAACGAGGACGTACAAATTAGTAAGTTATAGAAGAAGTTTGGTCGTAAAGGATTGGGAGTGTAATTTGAGGAGAAATACCTCCTCGGCTAAGCAGAGTAGGGGTTAAAGGTATGACCTTTCATCAAGAATAGCACACCAGACGATCATACTGGTAAGGATAAGCATCTATAGGGAATAAGATAAAGGAAAGCTGTGAAATATCTAGGAGAAAAATGTTACCACCACATTGAATGCTCTGTAGCTAATTCTCTGGCCACATTAATGTAGAGGTGATACCTGAGCAGAGACACGCAGCCTTACAACTACCCACAAAGACTTTAGGAAGGTGTTAATGGGATATGGATCAACACCAGCAATTTGATCTACACGTGGAGGGCTGAAATGAAGTAAAACAAGGGAACATAAAGAAGAAAAACCCCATTACATAGGGGGATTGGAGAATTGAGAGAAAAGAAACTGTATACTGAAGAATTGTAATTGTGTTTAAGTCTAAGAAAAATATATAAGAACTACCATCCTTGGACTTTGCTGAGGAGGATTTTCTTTACATTAAACTATTTATTCAGGCTTTCAAATATCATTTAGCCTACTGTGATTATTGTCCAATACCTTGAAGTTCAGTTTCTAGCCTACACTCTACAAATTCATTGTTTTAGGCTCTTTGTGCCTAAGTTCTTTTCACTTTTGGGCTTTCCAAGCTAAACTTGTCCTTACAATTGGTGCCGTCTATGGGAAATTGAACATTCTTGAGTTCATCACATAACCATGGTGGGTTCAGGGCCGAACCATGAAGAATCTATGGGGTTTCAACGCCAAGATCACTTCCTTAATATTGAGCGGAGGAGAGACCGCGAAGTTAGTGTACACACCACTCATACAAGTAGGAGTCATTCTAGAAGTGGGAGTCATGTGTCCAAGGGGAACCATTTTAGGAGCTTTTGATATCAAGCATATGCCTCAGACCTCTATTAAAGGCCAGGTTCTTGCAGATTTGGTGGTAAAATTTACTGAGTCTCCAACAGAAATGGAGGGCGAGAAGTAGAACTTGGGAGGAAAACCAGTCGAGTTAATCTCTCTACAAGGACCCTTACCTTGGAAATTGTATGTTAATAGTGCAACTAACCAAAGAGGATCTAGGGTGAGGCTAGTTGTGGTGTCCCCAAAAAATATTACTATTGAGAAGTCTTTAAGGTTAGGTTTATCGGCAACAAACAATGAGGCCGAATATGAAACTTTGTTGGTAGGGATGGCTATGGTCCAAAAAATGAGAGGAAAGGCAGTAGACGTATTTTCGGATTTGAGGTTGGTGGTAGGCCAGGTAAAAGGAGAGTTGGAAGCTAGAGATTTGAGAATGCAAGAGTATTTAAGCCAAGCTAGGCACTTGCAGTCAAATTTTGAATCTTTCACTTTGCAATAAATCCCAAGGAGTAGAAATACGCATGCTGACTCTCTTGCCACTTTAGCAACTTCCTCGGAACAAGGTTTACCTCAGGTTATCTTGGTTGAAAATTTATATAAGCCTGTTGAGGGGGAGAAGGAGAAGGAGAAGATCCAGACTCACCAGATTAGGATATGGCCTAGTTGGATGGATTCCATAGTTCTGTTCCTTAAGGAAGATACTTTGCCTGAAAAGAAGGGAGAGGTAGATGAAGTGTGAAGGAAAGCTCCTCTTTTTTGGTTGTCCGAGGATTAAAAGTTGTATAAGCGCTCTTTTTATGGGTCATACTTATTATGTGTCCATCTTGAAGCAGTGGAGCCACTCTTGGAGGAGTTACATGAAGGAATTTGTGGAAGTTATATAGAGGGCAGGTCACTGTCCATTAGGGCCCTCACTCAGGGGTATTGGTGGCCAAATATGCAAAGAGAGGCACAAGAATATGTGAAGAAATGTGAACAATGTCAGAGATTTACTCCAAATATTCATCAGCCAAGGGGTGTCCTTAATCCTCTATCTGGCCCATGACCTTTTGTTCGGTGGGGCTTGGATATTGTAAGGCCATTCCCTAAGGCAGCAGGGAACATGAGATGGCTTTTGGTCAACATTGATTACTTTAACAAGTGGGTTGAAGCTAATCCATTAGCTAACATTAGGGATGTGGATGCAAAGACGTTTGTGTTGAAAAATATTGTTATTCGATTTGGGATTCCTTACACCCTTATCTTGGACAATGGGCTTCAGTTTAATAGTAAAACTTTCAGAAAGTACTGCTGTGATTTAAGTATTAGGAACAGATATTCAACTCCAACCTATCCACAGGGGAATGGGAAAGTCGAGGTTGTTAATAACGTTATAGTGAATAGGCTTAAGAAGAGATTGGATAATGCAAAGAGTAAGTGGGTGGAAGAATTACCACATGTCCTTTGGACATATCGGACTACCCCTTGTCAGTAAACGAGGAAAGCACCTTTTCAATAACTTATGGGTTTGAGGCCGTGATCCCACTAGAGACTGAATTTCTAACTCTACGGCCAAGCTTGTTCACTCTAGAAAACAATGATAACCTATTAAAAGAGCTTGGATTTGATTGAGGAGCTTATAGAAATTGTCATGGTTCAGTTGGCATATTATCAACAAAAGCTCAATTAGGGGTATGACATAAGTGTGAGGCTAAGACCATTAGTACCTAGAGACTTGGTACTGAGGAAAGTAGTGGGTACTACAAAAAACCCAATATGGGTAAAACTAGGACCCAATTGGGAGGGGTCATACCGTATCACCTTGGTAGCTGGTATAGGTACTCACTTCCTAGAAGATCTAGATGAAAATGTTGTACCACGCCCTTGGAATGTAAATAACCTACAAAAGTATTATTATTAATGAAAAGCAACTCTGCCACATTTTTGTTTATAACATTATCTGCTGTATATATTATTTGTCTAAATGTTAAACAAAACCTTAGTCGTGCCTGGTTCTTCGAACCACATACCTTGGGTAAATTAATACTTCTCTATCTATCTACGTGTTAAACAGAACCTTGGTCATACCTGGTTTCTTGAACCATATACCTTGGGTAAATTAATACTTTTCTATCTATCTAAGTGTTAAACAGAACCTTAGTCATGCCTGGTTCCTCGAACCACATGCCTTGGGTATATTAATACTTTTCTATCTATCTAAGTGTTAAATAAAACCTTGGTCATTCCTGGTTCCTTGAACCATATACCTTGGGTAAATTAATACTTTTCTATCTATCTAGATGTTAAACAGAACCTCGGTCTTGCTTGGTTCCTCGAACCACATGCCTTGGGTAAATTAACACTGCTCAACATTTATCTAAGTGTTGAATGGGACCTCGGTCATAACTGGTTCCTCGGACCATATACCTCAGGTAAGTTAGTGCTTGACCTATCTACCATGGATAACAAAGAATCGTGTCATAGTATTCTAATTGATGGGATGCCTCTGAGCATCACTTAAAGCATTTGAAAGTATATCCATGAAGTGTTCTTAGGCAACAAACTTAAATCCACTAATCCATACCCCTTAGACTATGTTCTTTGGATTGGCCAACGTTTATTGTTTATTTGGAGCTAAGGACTAAATCTTAGGTCACACATAGTCTTTTGAGCCATACATCTCAAGTACCCAAAGTAAAATTTTAAATTAGATTACAAGCTTCCAAGTGTCAATTGTTTAGTAAGTCAACTTATAACATTATCAATTGCATCAACTATAATAGCTGAATTAGCATCTATCACAGTTAACGACAAAGTTGTATTTTAGTCCAAAAGGGTTATAAGCTATACTTAAAATAATTACACTATGCTCAGTTTTAAGATAACGTCAAAGTTGAGGATACAAAAAAAGAAGAAGAACTAATAAATATTTTTCATCAAGTTAAGCCTTGAAAAAGGCAAGGCAAGTACATCTTCAGGAATATAAACAACAAACTGAATATGAAGAAAACTACACTTAAAAAAAAAAAAAAAAAAAAAAAAAAAAAAAAAAAAAAAAAAAAAAACCTATCAAATCCATTCTAAAAGCTACTTAATCTCGAGAGGGGGGTTGTCTTTCATTGTAGCCTTAGTAGATTTGGCAGGTGTTGCTGCTGAAGAAGCTAGACTTTTACCCTTAGGATCCTCCTTGGCAGGAATGGGGAGAGTTGCCAGAATAATTTCTCAACTTTGGGAAGCCACTTTCTCTTTAGAGGAATCATTGGGTGCAACTGGAGGCTTGGTGGTTTAAAGGGCTACTTCTTTAGCTATTTCTTTCTCTTTTTCAATTGCATTAGCTTGCACTACCCCTTTAGGAGGACTGTTGGGAGAGGGAAAGGCCTTGGCAGGTATCTCCTGGCTGAGGTTTGAATCTTTGGGGGCGATATCAGCTTTGGAGCTTGAAGGGCCTGACACTCGGATGGCTAAAGGGTAATAGACATTCTTTGCTCTCCTTAAGGCGGAAGAGGCCTCCACTCCAGTTTGGTTAAAAGCCTCATTCCATACTTGGAGGTAGTAGGTTCTACAAACCCATCAGCCCTAATGGTCTTCTCAATTTCTGCCACCCCAACATCATAACCCTCCCGCTTGGCCTTTTCCATAGCATTCTCAGCTTCCTCCAATTTTTTCTTTAAGACCCATATATGCTCCTTAGCTGCAGCAAGCTCATCCTCAGTCTGATAGAGTTGTTTGCGCTGATTCTCTACCTGCCTCTCAATACCTTATAGAGTAGCCTCGATGCTTTTCCTCTCCCTACCAGCCTCGGTCAACTTGGTGTTTAACCCCTAGATCCTCTTCTTAGCTAGTGTGAAGGACTCCACGGCAGCTATGTGCTGACCCTCCTCCTCCTTCATTTGCCTGTGGGAGTTATTCACCAACTCCTCAGCCATATGCGCAGCTTGAACAACCTTTAAAAAAAAAAACAACAACAATGAGGTGACGAGAGAAAGTAATACGAATACTAAGTAAAAAAAGAGGGGGTGGGGAAACACTTACAATCATAAGATCTCTCTTCGTGTTTCTTCATGGTCCTTAGGTTGGCCATGTCATCGGGAAGTAGCAAGGGCTACTTTAAGGGATCTGCTATGTACCCGGCTTTTCCTTGTTGAAAATGCCTGATAGAAGAATCTATAAGGATAGGTGATCCATTCAACAACAGAGGTGGGTTCCAAGTTGGAATCTTGGTGCAATGATCATGCCCCCTCTCTGTGATGGACCCTTCACTTGAGGACCTTGTATGGGCAATCCTGGCCAGTTTGGCCCCTTTTTGGGGCTCAGTTTCTTTGGGAGGAACACCCCTTCCTTCCTCCACTACATCCTTGCCCTTTTGATCCCGTTTTCTCTTCTTGTCTTCAAGATCAGGTTGGGAGGTATGGGTAGGAAGGGGCAGCCACCTCGGGCACATTGCCCCCTACGTTGGACTCCAAGAATTGGAAGAGGCTTGTCTTGATTTTCGTTGAAGTACCACTGCGTCAGGTACACTTGGGGCTTATTGGATGCAACTTACTTGGGCTGGAGGAAGGTGGCTAGAGTCATGAACTAGGGCTTCTGGAGATTAAGGCTAATTAAAGACGTCAAAGTTGTCCTCAGAGTCTGAGACTTCAACTACTTTTACTGCTTCCTCTAGAGCTGGTTGGGAAGGGGTTGCTTCTTCCTCGGTGGTATGTGGGGAGGGCAACTCCACTTGTAGTACACCTTCTGGAGTAGGGCCAACAAGGAAGCCCAGCACTACAATGTTAATTCGACGTAAGGGGGGTTTTTCACCTTTATCATGTACTTGGATGCTTGGAAGCTGGATGAGATGGGGTCGTAGTCGAGGATGAGGTGGGCTTCTCTTAGCTGTCTATTAGTGTGGACAAGGATCTCGGATTGGAGTATTTTTGTCAAATTAGGCTCGTTGACAAGGTTAAGGTTCAGAATTGCAAAGTACTTAAATTTAAGAATAAATTTAAGTAAAAATAGTAAATTTAAGTAAAAAAGTAAAAAACACAATTAGAAAACAGTCCAAGTAAAATAAGAATAAACTTACAAGAAAATATAAAAGAAGTGAGCGCAGGAAATGTCAGTAAGAGATGGGGTATTATTAAGTTAATAACCTTAGATCTAAGCACCACACCTGGTGTCCCTTCTCGTGTTGGGCAATGAAGTCCATTATGCTACTCTCCTAAGACGATTAAGAAATCTTTGTCCATAACCTTATTGGATTGAGGGAGACATGATATATGTCTGACCGCGGGACTCTAGTTTTTAGGTAGTACCCTTGACCTATTAGTTTGTGACGATTGTAAATCCAGTTAACATTGTGGTGGGTAAGGTTCACATTCATCCTTTCACTAAGGGCATCTACATTACCTAGAATCCTAAACATGTTAGGGGCGCACTAGGTAGGGGAGACTCTATGGGCAATGAGGTAGTCCCTAGTCACTCTACCTATGAGGATTCTCATCCCTCCCTCTATGAAGGCAATCATAGGGATTACCACTTCTCCCTTTTGCCTCAATGTGTGCCATTCTCCCCAGCAACAGTACCTAATGGAACCCCAAGAGGAATACGATAGCGAGCTTTAAAGCTTTCTATACCCTCAAGGGTTTCTACTAGATGAGCAAATCTACCCATTTGAAAGAAAATTGAAGGTATTGGGAAGCTGAAGTAAAGTTAGAAAGGCCAAGGAGGAAATAGTTCTAAATTTAAAGAAAGAGAGGCTAAGGGTAACTTACGGAAGAGAAGAAGAGCTCTTCGGACTAGCTCTTGAGAGTTAAAGATGCAACAAGTAAAGCAATTGAAAGCTTCAAGCAACATATATAGGAAGGGAAAAAGTAAGTGGGACAATTCCTGCCCAAGTCTCTGTAAAATTTTCCACCGTAGAAAGTGGGAAATATGGCACTGTAGGAAATAAATGCAAGTGCATCCTGGATGCCGAAGGGTTAGAAGCGTGCTTTTGAGCAGTTAAAAAGAAACTTGCACAGAACGAGATGACGTAAAAGTAGAGAAGAATAATTACTGGAATATCAAAATCCCCTTTTTTTCCTAATGAAAAAAAAGAGTGGAATTTTGAAGGGCTATTGTAGGGGTAAAGGGCCTAGAAAAGTATATTAGGTCGTGAGCCGTATCTGAGGACATTAATTTGTCCGAGGACAGGTAGACATTAACGAAGACGTACAAATTCGTAAGCTGTGGAAGAAGTCTGGTCGTAAAGGATTGGAAGTGTAATCCGAGGAGAAATACCTCATCAGCTAAGCAGAGTAGAGGTCGAAGGTCCTACCTTTCATCAAGAACAACACACCTAATGATCATACTGGTAAGGATAAACATCAAAAGGGAATAAGATAAAGGAAAACTAGGAAATATTTAGGAGAAAGCTGCTACCACCGCATTGAATGCTTTGCAGCTAACTCTCTGGCCGCATTAATGTGAAGGTGATACTTGAGCAAAGACACGCAGCCTTACAGCTACCTACAAAGACTTTAGAAAGGTGCTAATGGGATATGAATCAACACCAGCAATTTGATCTACACGTGAAAAGTTGAGATGAAGTAAAACAGGGGAATATAAAGAAGAAAAACCCCATTACATGGGGGGATCAGAGAATCTAGAGAAAAGAAACTATATACTAAAGAACTTTAATTGTGTTTAAGTCTAAGAAAAATATATAAGAACTACCATCCTCGAACTTTGCCGAGGAGGATTTTCTTTGCATTAAACTATTTATTCAGGCTTTCAAATATCATTAGCCTACTGTGATTACCGTTCAACACCTTGGAGTTTAGTTTCTAGCCCACACTCTACAAATTTATTGTTTTTGGCTCTTTGGGCCTAAGTCCTTTTCACTTGTAGGCTTTCCAAGCTAAACATGACCTTACAATAGATACATACATACATACATACATACATACATACATACATATATATATATAAAAGAAACCATTAAATATTTTTAAAATGTATGGTTTAAGAAATGTGTAAGCTAATACCATGTATAATTTGAACCCCTTTTAAAGAAAAGTATATAATTTGAACCATGTAATTGTGATGTTTTTAATTGTGCCCATGCATATGCACAAAGTTTACACACTAGTTTTAGTAAAGGGAGAATGCTCAATCTTCCAGTCACAAATTATTTTAGAACATTTTTTAAAATTATTGATGATCAATTGTTTTGGGTTCTCATCTAAGCTCATTATTAACATTATTTTTTCACTTATTAATAATCATTCACCACATTAGCAATTTGTAAAAATGTTGTAAAATCATTTGTAACTAAAGCATTTTCCAAAATTATTTGAAGTTGAAGGTAAGGTGAGTGTATTCATGCTCAAATAAAAAATAAATAAAAATAAAAACAAACAGTGAGTGTAATACCCTACATACTTTATTTGAAGGTATTATATATATATATATATATATATATATATAATTGATGGGCCAAAGTACTTTCTGTTAGTAATTGTAGCTCATTATGCCGCTAAGCCTACATCTCTGATGCATTAACTATAGGGTAGAAGAAGAGATAAATTAGAATTTACGTATAAAGAGATTCATCACTAAAGAAGCTAGGAGTTGTATTTTTTCCTTGGCACTTAGAACACATACAATTAAAGAGGCAACCAAATTGTTCAAGGTATGATTTCTCACTGTCAGAAACAAAGAATTAAAGGGTTAGAATTTTATCATGGAAACATTAATGGTGTGTAGATTGTTTAAAATTAAATGTTTTCTTTGGTTATATACATTAGGTTGGGTTAAGTTTCTTTGATTATATATATTCGGATGAATTAATGTTTTCTTTGGTTATATATATTAGGATGGTTTAATGTTTTCTTTGGGGTTTTATATTAAAACCTAGGTCAAAAATATTTTGATTAATGCCTTCCTCATGGCAATATGAGTTTCGATTAATGCAAGAGAATATTATTGGTTAGAATATCATTGGTTAGAGAAACTTTAATTCAGTGTTAAAAGTGTTATTAGTTTAGTAAAGTATAATCTTAGTGAGTCAGTTTGTATAATTCAATAAGATTTATTTTTTGTAGAGGATATTAAATATTTTCCATGGTTGATTATAGGTCCTATTTAAGATTGTTTTGAGACTATTTGGAGGGTGTTTCAGCTAGACTTTTAGAGTGATTTAAGTGTTGTAAGTAATTGTGCATAATATGCACAATTTTGTTCACTAGGTTCCTAGAAGTCAAAGGTTTTCAAAAGTTATGTTTTTAAGCATACAGTTTTAAAAGTTTATCAAAAGATTTTTTACATCATTGAAAGAGAAATTTTGACAATTAAATAATGTTTTAAAGAGAAATCTCAAATTGTAAATAACATTTTGAACGTCTGAATCTCATTTAAAAGATGATTTTTAAACTAAATTATTTTCTGTATATAATTGAGTTTCAAAGTAAGTTTTCTAAAAAGGTTCTTGATCTTTAAATTTGTCTAAAACCAAGTGATTTCAAATTCATATTGCCTAGTTTCCAATGGTGTTTAAAATGTTTGTTTTAACAAATTGAATTTTCAGATTTATTCAAGAATTGTAAAATACTTGCACTCCTCAATTCCTATTTATTCCTTAAGAGAGTCAAGCATCCTTTGGTTTATGTTTTAATTTAATATTGTGATACTCGATATGCCTCTATATTTGGATTAATTGTTAATATTAAGAAAATTATTCTATTTTGTATAAACCTTGCTTTTGTGATATGTGACTCAAAATAAATGCTTTTAGAACTGATCAGATATATGTGATAATTTAAACATAATTCATTGAATTTAGTAAACATAATTAATTTAGTAAACATAATTAATTCAGTAAACATAATTAATTTACTAGTATAAACTACACATTGTACACATAATGTTTAATTAGACACAAATAACTATTTTAGAATACATTGCAATGTAATCATTTATTGAAAGGAAACTCAACATTCTTTTAAGGGACTGTTTGAAATTTGCTTATTTTTCTAAAAATGAAAACATTTTGCTGAGAGTACTATAAATAAAGCTGAAAGTTAATTGAAATAATACAGTGGAATTCATAAATAGTACCAAAAAGTGCAGTGAGGTCCATGAATAGTAACAAAAATAAGCTGAATAGTAGAATAAGTTGGCTTTTTAATTTGGAGCCAAACACACACTAAGTATCAAAAATCATTACAAAATATTATAGTAATTTGTTTAAAAATTATTTTCAATTATCTTTAAAAAGCTAGTTAAATTAATCTGTGTAGTTGTAAAATAGTGAAAATTACCTTAAAAATTATTTGGCCAACCGCAAGAGAGAAAAATTGACCACAAGAACTTGAAATTCAAAACACAGCTATCAACTTTCCTCCTATTCTGGTCAATGAAAAGTGAAAGAGATAAATTCGTGTTGTTATGTAAGATGATCCTAGGCTGATTCCAAATAGAAACCGGCCTAAGATGAATATCCACAAAGTTTGAGATGCACACATTATAAGTAAAGCTAAAATAGAATTAATAATTTTTTTTTTTAGATACAAGATAAAAATTCTACTCTAACCTAATCTAAGTGTATATATATGTGAAACTCCCTCTTAGAGACTTGAACTCCATCCCTTGCATCCCACGCCCCACAAGCACCTATACTTGTAGAGTGGCCATCACACCAAAAATGTACAGTGGTTAACATAATTAACTCAATAAACATAATTTTAAACATAAGTAATTTTTGAATTATGTTTAAATTAACACATACATCTGATTAGTTCTAAAAACACTTATTTTGAGTCATATATCACAAACGCAAAGTTTTTATAAAATAGAATAATTTTCTTAATATTAACAATTATTCCAAATATAGAGACATATCGAATATCACAATATTGAATTGAAAAATAAGGAATAAATAGGAATTGAGGAGTTTATGCAAGTATTTAACAATTCTTGAATAAATCTGAAAATTTATTTGCTATAAGAAACGTTTTAAATACCATTTGAAAATAGGAATATGAATTTGAAATCACTTGGTTTTAGAAAAATTTAAAGATCAAAAACCTTTTTAGAAAACTTACTTGAAGCTCAATTATTTTTGGAAAATAATTTAGTTTAGAAATCATCTTTTAAATGAGATTCAGACGTTTAAAAAATTATTTACAACTAGCCACGAATCCGCGCGTTGCACGTGATAATTATTTTTATGGTAGTTTTATTAATTTTTTTATAATTTAAATTAATTTAATAAAGAGTAATGTATTTTGTAATCATATTTTTATTTATTATAGGAACAATTATAAATCTTAAATATAAATTTTGTTGTACCAAAATAAAAACAATACAATTTTTCTCAGAAATTCAAAATGCAAGTTAACAAAAATATTCATTTTTAAATAAAAGTTATTTATAACATTTTTGTGAATCATTAAAAGAATATAAAATTTGAAAATTATTCTTTTAATTTTAAACAAATTTTCTCAAATCTTATTTCTTCTGCCTACAATCCAAAACACTGAAAAATGTAACTAAAAAAATTAATAAAACCTAACAATGATTAATTGGACCAATTAGGAAAACAATTTGTTGTTAATAATCTATTAAGGTTATTTCTTTGCAAAAATTGTAATTTCATCCACCCAAAACATATTACTATCAAATAAACAATTATTAGCAAAATCTAAGAATTAAATTTCTATATATACATCGTTATAAAGTAATAATAATAATTAAAATAAAATTGCAAAACCTATAATTTGTCACCTATCTGACTATTAAGGGAAAGTGGATAGTGAAGAGACAAAAATGTAAGGAGGAAGAATGATATTAATGTAGAGGGTAGTGGAGAGATGAAAAGGTAAGGGAGGGAGAAAGGTTTTCCTACCCTCTAAAATGTTTCAAACTTTTATGTTTTTCTCTAAATAAATGGCATTATAGAGTACTTCTAGTACTTTGTCCACCACGAATGATTATAAAATAAACAAAAATTAGTCAAGTTTCATAGTTTAACATCTAAATTGAGCACTATAAAAAATCATGTTATGTAATAAAATAAATACCAAATTATCCAAACCATGCTACGTAATAGAATAATATTATATTTTTATATGCTATATTTAATTTTTTATAACGCAATAGGATAACATTTAACAATCAAAGAGAACTAAAAAAAAAAAAATAAAGACAACAACAACAATTTAAAAAACAAAACTAAATCGTATTAACCAAAAGAAGAGTTTTAAAGAATAAAAAAATTATCATTCTAAAGCAAAGATGCAAGAAAAATTTTTAAAAAAATCCACCAAAAAATTGAGAGAGAGAGAGAGAGAGAGAGAGAGAGAGAGAGAGAGAGAAATTTTTATTGTGAGGGAAAACTATGCATAGAATGGAAGAGATAGTAACAAATTTATAATAAGAGGGTGCAAATAAGAAGAGACAAAAATAGAAGAAGATGAAGGGAAAGAGGAAGAATGATATTAATGTAGAGGATAGTGGGGAGATGAAAAGGTAAGGGAGGGAGAAAAATTGGAGAAGTAGTGGGGAGATCAAAAGGTAAGGGAGAGAGAAAGGTTGGAGAAGTGTAAATATTTAAAAAAAAAATGTTAAAAACAATTATAGAAAAATTAAAATGAAAAATGAAAATGACATGGACGCTGATGTGGCTCAACTAGAACGTAGCAACAATAAAAGCTACACTTTAGCTTTTAGATATATATAGATTTAAAATTTCTCTTTAAAACATTATTTAAGAGTCGAAATTTCTCTTTCAATGATGTAAATAGTCTTTTGATAAACTTTTGGAACTATACACTTAAAAACATAACTTTTGAAAACCTTTGACTTCTAGGAACCTAATGAACAAAATTGTGCATTTTATGCACAATTACTTACAACATTTGAATCACTCCAAAAATCCAGCCGAAACACCCTCCAAATAGTCTCAAAACACTCTTAAATATGACCTATAATCAACCATGGAAAATACTTAATATTTTCTACAAAATATAAATCTTATTGAATTATACAAACTGACTCACTAAGATTATACTTTGTTGAACTAATAACACTTTTAACCCTAAATTAAAGTTTTTCTAACCAACGATATTCTAACCAGTAATATTCCCTTCCATTAATCAAAACTCATATTGCCATGAGGAAGGCAGTAGCCAAAATATCATTAACCTAGGATTTAATATAAAACCCCAAAGAAAATGTTAAACCATCCTAATATATATAATCGAAGAAAACATTAATTCATCCTAATATATATAATCAAAGAAATGTTAACCCAACGTAATCTATATATATCTATAAAACCAAAACCTCTGAAACTCTCATAATTTTTCACGTTAGCATAATATTTAAATAAAATATTCATTTTATTTAAATAAAATTATTTTTGTTTAGTCCAAACTTAACTAGGAGTGAAACTCTATCTCTTTAACAAATCCAACTTAAACTCAAACTCATCATTATCATATTTTTTAAAACACTTTTTTTTTTTTTTGAAGAAGACATGCTACTATATGAAAAGAGAATACTACACGCTATTTTGCTACTACTAAAACATAAAAACCCTAGAACTCTTCCCTTCATGCATGGAACAACTATTCGCCAACAAGACACTTGATGCTAACCAAGCTTTAAGGCACAAGAAAGTGCAAGACCTCATAGTCGATGCTCATCAAAGCAGCGAGACAATAGATATTGGGAGAGCTGCTTTCAAGACCACACTTAATCTATTATCAAACACCACTTTTTCGGTAGATTTGGCTAACCCCAATTCTAACACAGCTATTAATGGACTTTGACGCATGTTTGAAGAACTCCTATCCATTGTGATAGGCCAAAAAATGTATTGAACCCTTTGACAAATTAATTAATTAATTATTCAAGTTAATTAATTAAGTCAATTTAACATGCAATAGCGTGGTAGCACAAATAAATCACCAACTAAGTTAAATACAGCAGAAAATAAATTTGACACAGGTGATTTGTTTACGAATGGAAAAAACCACCAAGGTAAAACTCCACAGGGTGAATTTAAGGCCACCACTCTCGAGAATTCACTATTATCAAAACAAAATGTTACAAGTAAAAGGAATCCTAATACTTAATACCAACCTATAGTTGAACCCTTACCTCACTCCTTTCAATGCACGAATCCTGATACATGACTAACCAATGATGCACGGCTCCCAGTACGTGACTTACTTCTTTACATGAATCCTAGTACATGATTGACACACCAACTTGAATAAGATGTTAGCTACAAAGTTCTTCAGTTCATCAACATGAAGATCAAGAATCTCCTTGGTTACAAAACCCTTGGTGCAAAGACACAGTAGCTTCTACAAAGAGAAAGATGAACTAGAGCAATTTCTGTCTCTGGTTACAATATGTGTGTATTCTGTTTGCATCAACAATGGCAACCCTGAAACGTCCCTTAAAATAATCCTTATATATGTCTAGGGTTGTGAGAAAAGAAACCCTACACAAATACACTTGGATATGTGTGTAATTAGATATGGAAACTCTAATTTCGTTATTCTCGACAGATACAGCTTTTGTCGAGCTGTTGTCGAGCTTCAACATTAAACCTCAATAGATAGGCTTCTATCGAGACATTTGTCGAGTTTTAATGAACATCACTTCTTCACTTGTTTCTTGTACAGACTTGCATGGCTTTAACACTTGACTTGAACAACATGTCTCTTGAAGTCTTAAACCATCCTAGATCTACTCAATTACAAGTAAAGTGCATTTTATCAAAGGTTTAGCCAATTACATCAATAATGTCCCTAACACATTGAATAAAAAATTATCGTTTATTTGATGGTTCTTCATTTTTTTTTTTCCTTTTGATTTTGTAGGTTTCCTAGGAACACAACCTAGTAGGTAAGAGAATTAGTAGTTGTTTTTATCTAATTTTTCTTTTAGGTGCAATAATGTTTTATGGTATTCCTCACTTAATGTCACTTATAATCTAGTATATAGAGTACATAATCTCTGTTTTCTAATTCTTTAGTTTGATCTCAAAAGCATGTGCATGTTCATGATTCCTTTTTGTGGTAATAGGTTTCCACAATTTATGTCAGAATATACTTCTTCCTCCGTTGTAAGTATCGAATTTTTTTTTAAAAAAAATTGATTAAACTAAATTTTTTACTTATCAATTTTTATGTTAGAATATATTCATGAACTTTGAGGTTTGTAAGATTTATTGTTGAAGTTTGTGAAAGTATTTGGTTATGATTTTTTTTTTAACTACGCGTCTTTGTAGATTTTAATTTTGATTTAAATTATGAAATATGTTATTAGGAACTCCTCTTTTCTTTTTTCTTTTTCTTTTTCTTTTTGGTTAAATATGGTCATCAAACAAGTTATGATTAATTGATTAATGATCAATGCGATTGACCAAAGTTTTATATTACTTTATTGTCAATTCATTAATATTAGAGGTTCTCTCTCTCTCAAAAGAAGAAGAAGAAGAATAGGTTAATTCAGTTTCATTTTTAAAAAATAGCAATGTATAGATCTTATGAAGTTAGTCATGCAACTATTATACACCTCTCTACAAAGAAATATGTGGACTTAACTGAAAATTGACATAATTAACAATGTAATTTTTTTTTTAAATTAATGAAGTAGCTACTGTTGTGTGGGAACTACATAAGTATATAGATTCCTTTTCTCCTTGAGGGCTTTGATTTTGGTTCTTTTTGTCGACTTTGGTGTTTCTTTGCATTTTGGTTCTTTTACAAAATGGCCATCAATTTTTGGATTATTTATTTGTTTTTATTGGTAATACGAGTTTCTACTGCTTAGAATGGTTCACATCCCCATGGTAAGGTCGTTTCTACTCACTTGGTAGGGATTAGAATCTCTTTGTTATTTTACATATATGAAAGAATTATTTATCATGTTAGTTGGCTTATTTTGAAAGACCTTTTAGTCAATTTGTAATATATTATGTTATTTGTTTGTTGGGCCAAGCTTGGTTTTGATGTAGGTAATGCAGCTAGACTTGAATTTGAATCTAAAGGTATAATTCCTATTCAAGAACTTCAACTTAATCTAGCCAATGAATTTGACTTATGTTGTCTACAATTTTTTTTAAAAAAATACAAGGATAGTAATGCCTAACGATTTGTTAAGTCATTGAGGGAGCAAAGGAAAATGCAATATTCTATCTTAATGCTATTAGTTTTCTATTTGTATTCAATTTAAAGATGTGCATTTCAAAATTTTATTAGGGATATGTGCGTGAAAACCCAAAAACGGATGATTTTATTGATGATAATTCAAGAATCTCATTTGGTCACCGTTTGATAGTTATATCAGATGAACTTTATGAGGTATGCCATGTCTCATCTTGATACCATTTTTATGTTCATTCTATTGCACATCCCTAAGCTAACATATACATCATCTTTTAATTTGTTTTAAATCATTCTAAATTAAAGTAATGTTTCATGCCTTTGTCGTCAACCAAAGAAAGCTGCAATGGTGATCATGTGAATTTAAATGTGAGCAATATATAATGTGCATCAGATATTCAAGCAATTGATGAAGTCAGAGGGTCTACCACTTTTTGATATGCTTAGATATATCCTTATCATTATTAAGCTATCTGCATGTGTGGTAGCACAATTTCAAGCTGCACCTTTTGACAATACAAAATTTTTTAAACTTCACTTTTTCTTTAGGAACAACATATTCAAATAAGTACTAATTAAATGATCTGCAACATTTTCAGAAATATAATTATCTGCTCTCTACTGTGTTGGCTAATGATAAGTCTGTTAGAGAAGCCCAATATGTAATATTAACTTTCTCATTATTTTTATTTTTATTTTTTCAAAGAGTAGACCACAAACTGGAGAAGTTCTCTTCTATTCAAAATTTACTATCAATTTTCATCATCATCTTCTTCTTCTTCTTCTTCTAGACATGCATGTTATGTCACGAGTTTTTCTGTTTGGATGGAGGATGTTCCAATCTATTATTTTGTTGTTTATCAGGTGGACATGCCTATATCTTAATAAAATTTAAAGTCTTCTTTCTAAAAAAAAAAAAAAAAAAAACTTCTTCTCTTTCAATTTATAAACATCTCACACAATTTCATCGGCTATTAGGAAATATGTGAATCATGTGAAGAACATATGTCATTTAGAATTAGTTAATCCTTTAACGAAATACACTTTACTTATAATTGGGTAGATCTAGGATGGTTTAAGTCTTCAAGAAACATGTTTTTCAAGTTAAGACCTAAAACCATGCAAATCTATTCAAGAAACAAGTGAAGTAGTGCTGTATTATAAAGCTCGATGGCTAGCTTGACAATGGCATCTATCGAAGTTTAAAAGACAGTTTTAGCTCGACGTTCGGCAGCTACTTGACAGATAACCTATCTATCGAGATTTACGAAAATTTGATTTTTAGATCTGATTTAACGCATATCCATGTGTATGTGTTTAGACTTTCTTTTTTCACAACCCTAAACATATATAAGGATTATTTTAAGGGCCTTCGTGAGGTTGATTGCACTTGTTGTTGCAAGCATATTGTGACCGGAGACAATCTGCCATAGTTCATCTTTCTCTTGAAGAAACTCCTACCGTTTGTACGCCATAGGGTTTTGTAATCAAGGCGCTTCGTGATTTTCATTGTGTTGATGAATTGAAGAACTTTGCAGCCAATATCTTTCTCAAGTTGGTACTTAGTTATGTACTGGGATCCATGCATCGATTGGTTAGTCATGTACCAGGAGCCGTGCATTGAAAAGGAAATAATGTCACTACAGAACAAGTCCAATTATGTATTGGGGTAAGGGTTCAACTATAGGTTTGTATAAGGTATTGGGATTCATTTACTTGTAACCGATTGTTGTGATAATAGTGGATTCTCGAGAGTGGTAATCTTAAAATCACCCTGTGGGGTTTTTGCCTTGGAGGTTTTCCCCATTTGTAAACAAATCGCCGTGTCAACTTTATTTTTCACTGCATTTAACTAAGTTGGTGATTTTTTTGTGCTACCACGCATATTGCATGTTAATTAACTTAATTAATTCACTTGACTAATTAATTAGTTAATTTATCATAAGGGGTCAATACATTCTAGGCCTATCAAGTAGTATCAGAGCAGACACACTCTAATTAGGATTAATCTTTGCTGTGTGATCCATAGACTCCTGTTGTCATGGCTGCAATTGGCAAGAAAAGATCTTTTGTTTCAAATACATCTTGTTTTTTCTAATCTCTATTTGATTGAGTGTATCAGAAAATGCAAGTCTAAAAGTTATTTTAAAGCTATCATGATGATGATTGAAAAAAATCTTAACGTGACAAAGAAGAAACTAGACTATTTCATAATGAAAATGTGCAGAGGAGTTCGTCTGAGAAAAGTGAAGGTTAAAGGCTTTGTCTGTAAATGGCAGATGAAAGAGAACATCATTCCTACAAATTTGCCATCAAAGCATGATGTGTGCTTTAGATGAAGTCCACTTTCAAGGTAATGGACACATGTTTGTGGTACCTTGACAGTGTATGTTCACCTCACATGACTGGAGACCGGTCTCTCTTTAAGGTTTTCGAGTCCAAGAAAGGTGAAATTGTCACATTTGGTGATGGGAGCTAATTACAGATACAAGGAAAATGAACCATCCCTCTACCTAGATTGCCAAACATTGCAAATGTGTTATATGTAGAACGTCTGAGGGTGAACTTTTTGAGTATAAGCTAGATATGTGATCAAGACTTTATGGTGCTATTCTCAAAAGGAAAATGCCTTGTGTTGAATGAGTATAGGAAGAAACTCATCAATTGTATTTGCACTCTAGACAAATGTTATGGATTGGTACCTGACGCTGATATTGTGTGCAATAGTATTCGTTTGCCAAATGAAGACCTATGGCACCAATGGATAGGACATGCTAGTTAGAAACATCTCTCAATTGTATCTAAGCATGAATTAGTGTTGGGGATGCCAAAACTCAATAGAGTAAACAATGTTGTGTGTGGACCATGTCAGCTTAAGAAACAAACAAAAGCTAAACATCTAGGCACTCAGACATCAGCTATATCTAGACCTTTGGAGCTACTACACTTGGATCTCATGGGTCCAACTAGAATCAATTCTCTTGGAGGAAAGAGATATATCATGGTTATAGTAGATGACTTCACTAGATACACTTGGGTCATTCTTCGAAGATCCAACTCAGATGCTCTTGAGCATATTGAAGCCTTGTGCACAAGATTGCAAAATGAGAATAACTTAAAGATTAATTGAATTCGAAGTGGTCACAGTAAAAAATTCGAGAACTATTACATGAAGTCCTTTTGCACTAGATTAGGTATATCTCAAGAATTCTCTACTCCTATTACTCCTCAGTAAAATTGTGTAGTAGAAAGAAAGAACAAGGTTATTCAGGAGATGGCTAGAGCCATGTTGTACAACAAGAATGTGGCTAGAAACTTATGAGGAGAAGCCGACAACACTGCATGTCATAGGGTTAATAAGGTGTATTTCAGACCCGGTACCAAGAAAACTCCCTATGAATTATGGAAGGGAAGGAAGCCAAATGTTAAGTATTTCAAAATCTTTGGAAGTACTTGTTTCAATCTCAATGATAGAGAAAGTGTGGGAAAATTTGACTCCCAAAGTGATGAAAGAATATTTTGGGATACTCCTCTACAAGCAAGACTTATCGGGTATACAACAAGAGAACCAAGAAGGAGATGAAAACTGTCAATGTCATCATTGATGAAGCTTTAGAGTCTGGTTCTGAGAAAATTAGTGAGGATATCCCCAGAGAAATTCTTCCTCCGGAGCCTTAGGATGTTCAAGAAATTGTTGATCAAGAGCCTGCATCTCCAAGTACTCTCAGAACTCCAAGTGTTGTAGAAGGTTTAGCAGACATAACTACCTCACCTGGTTTTGAATCTCATGAAGAGAATGGACCTTCCTCCAGGATTAAGTTGAATCATCCTCCTGAAGTTATGGCGGGAAACATGAATGAACTTACACTAAGGAAGCGTATAGTTGATAGATGTGTTGCTAACTTTGTGTGTCATGTTCTTGTTATTTGTCACAGATTGAACCCACCAAGGTTGAGGAAGCTCTTTAGGATGAAAGATGGGTTGAGGCTATGTATGATGAACTGCTTTAGTTTCAAAGGAATGATGTTTGGACTCTAGCACATCGTTAGCACAAAGTGGATATTCCGCAATAAGATTGATGATGAGGGTAATGTGATATGTAAAAAAGCTCATCTTGTGGCTCAAGGGTACTCTCAAATGGGACTATGATGAGACATTTGCTCCAGTAGCTCGTATGGAGTGTATCAGGATTCTCCTAGCCCTACCGTGTCACTTGAAGTTCAAGTTTTACCAAATGGATGTAAAGAGTGCTTTCTTGAATGGGTTCCTTAAAGAAGATCTTTATATGGCTCAACCAAAAGGATTTATTGATCTATACTTTCCGGACCATGTGTTGTACCTCAATAAGGCACTCTATAGTTTAAAGCAAGCCTCTATAGCTTGGTATGATCAGCTCACACAATACTTGGTATCACATGGATTCATTAGAGGAAAAGCTGATCAAACTCTCTTCATCAAAATGGAAGATGGTGAGTTAAGAGTTGCTCAAGTCTATGTTGATGATATCATCTTCGGGTCGACAAAGGATGACCTTGCTCATAGTTTCTCCAAACTCATGTAGGCCAAGTTCGAGATGAGCATGATTGGAGAGTTGAATCACTTCCTTAGGTTGCAGATCTGTCAACATGATTCAGGTATATCCTTATCTCAATCTAAATATGCTAAAAAACTTGTGAAAAAGTTTGGTTTGGAATCTGTTAATTCTGTTAGAACCCCTATGAGCCCAAATGTTAAACTCACTGTTGATTTGTTGGGAAAGAGCGTTGATTCGTCTTTATATAGAAGCATGATAGGTAGTTTTCTTTACCTTACTGCTAGTAGACTTGACATTAGTTATAGTGTGAGAGTGTGTGCTAGATATTAAGCTAATTCCAAAGATTCTCATATGATTGCTTTGAAAAGAATCATAAAGTATGTCAAAACCATTGCCGATTTTGGTGTGTGGTATAGCAAGGACACAAATGATGTCTTAGTTAGGTATTCTAACGTAGACTGGGCTGTGAATACTAATGATAGAAAGAGTACTTCGAGGGGTTATTTTTATGTGAGTAATAACCTTGTCTCCTAGATGAGCAATAAGTAGAATTCCATCTCATTATCCACTATAGAGGCTGAATACATTGTTGCCAATAGCAGTTGCACCCAACTTCTATGGATGCAGAAACTCCTCCTTGATTATGGTATTCGTCAAGAACATCTTACTATTTATTGTGACAATACTAGTGCCATCAACATCTCTAAGAATTCTGTTCAACATTCTCGAACTAAACACATAGAGATTGGACATCACTTCATTCGAGAGCTTGTCAAAGATGGTACTCTCACTCTTGAGTTCATTCACACTGATGATCAGAAAGCTGATTTGTTCGCCAAACCTCTTGATAGCAAACGGTTTGAATTCCTTCGACAAAACGTTGGTGTTATCTCCTTGGATTGATCTCTTCTTCTCCTCCTCGTTCCTCATGCATTTGCATCTAGTTTTATGCTATGCTTTGTTTAACATGTTTTTGTTTGTTTGTTTTCAGTTTTGCTTTATTTTGTTTTTTTTTCATAAAAATAAAAAATTGAAAAATAAAAAAAAATACAAAAACAGTGTGTATTTTGTGTACATTGGTACTTGTGTACCTTAGCTGGCCATTGAAACAAAGTTTTATAATTTTTGTATCTTTTGAAATTTAGATGAACATCTCTATGCACAACTAAGTAAGTGAGCTTTGTGGCTGGTGTTTGTGATGAGTATGATTAAGTAATCATTTATACTCAACACTCGTATCACTCTTTTTGACAAGAATGACTAGAAAATTCTAAGAGAAATACATAAATAACCATCTCACCACTGTTGCCCGCCAATCATGAAATGACATCTGTATACTTCGGCATAGTAAAAGTGCAATGTCAATGACATCTATATGCTTTGGCATAGCAAAACTGCAATGTCAAAAGCTTAACATCATTAGGTATTTCTTCTCTCTCTCTTTTATGCCCATGCATGGTATGCTTAAAAAAAAATATACAAAGAAAAATAAAAGCAAAAAAAATCAAAATGCTTTATGTATGATTGCAAGCATGTCTTTTGGGAGTTATAAGATGTACCTCGAAGATGATAGTCTCCATCAAGCAGTTATGATTATGTGTGAGTTAAATTGATTTTCTCATATCTCGAATCGTCATGACATGTAGACACTTATGCAATCTTGCGATGTTTTTCACACACAACATGCAATATTCTTTACTACTTTTGATATATGTGCAAGTACAATGTGATTTGGCCGTCACAAGGAATACGTATGTTAATGTATGCTCACTAAACTATCTTAACTTGTTTTTGAAATATAAAATTTGTTAGACTTGTTTAGTGTGTATGTGTGTGTTTTGGATCTTAATTCTTGTCATTTTTCTTGTTGATAGATGTTGTTGAAAGCTTAGAATGTTGATTGGATCCTTGGTTGAGTAGCATGCTTGATTACATTCATTTCTATGTTTTTCTCTTCTTTGAAAAATTGTTTTTTCTCATCTTAACATCTTCTCGATACCTCTAGACAACTAAGCTATCTATTGAGCCTTTTGATCTTTCTTTCTCGACAGAAGTTAACACAATCTTGATCCATCGAAGGTTTTGAGAATTTTTCTCGATAGCTTCTCGACAAATTCTTAATCCATCGAGGTCACTTTGCTATGGACAGCTGTCGATAGCACCTCGACAGCTTCATTTGTTGAGATTTAGTACTCAATAGCTTCTCGACACTTCTCGATCCATCAAGCTTCGTGGTTTCTATATATAGCTCAACGCGAATTTTTCTCTCATTTCTCTGTCATGTGTGTCATTGACGCGACGATTGTTAGACAGAGCGAGGCCCAACTTCTTTTGGTCCATCTTCATCCGCCCCTTCTTCTACGGGAGGTGTGACCCTCGAGGCAGTCATGGCGTAGCTTTAGTGCATGGATGCACGCCTTAACACTCTTAGTGATGAGTTGTGTTAGGTGAACACCCGTGTCAATCGTATTGCACAACAATAGGCACACCTTGGTGGCTTCGTCAAGTCTCCCTCTCCTTTTGCAGAGGCTTTTGAGGATGAGGACGATGGTGGTGACTCTGATGGTAATTCTGATGAGGATGAGGCTTCTAGCTCTTCTAGTGACGATGAGATGACTGCTTCTCAGTAACTTACCCTTTGTCATTGGTGACAAAAAGGGGGAGTATTTTTGGGTATAAGAGTAGTCATGTACTTAAGGGGAGAGTTAGTATAGGAGATATTTTTGTTAGGGAGAGTGTTTTTGTTTATGAGGGATGTAGTGAGGACTTTTTGTATTTTTTATTTTCTTTCTATTTTAGATACATTGTTCTTACATTGTGATATCAAGCCTTGTATTCTTATTGTTATATATATTGAGGTTGTTATTACAGTTTCACCTATCTCTTCATGTGTCGTTTCTTTTCTCTCTTTATGAACATTCTTCTTATTTCTTGTATGCAATCTCTTATTTTTGTTTCATACTAAGATGCTGTGATGAATTTTGTTTAAGGTGTTTTAGAAATACAAGTTGTCAAAAGTCTTTCTTGACATGAACTCTCTTCTTGCAAAGTTTTACAAGAGTTTGTATTAGGATAGATTTTATTATATTCAACAAGCGAGTATAAGTTGAGTGATTTATGACTTTTCTCATATTTTATTTGTTTGTTGTGGTTTTGTCTCGGATTGCCAAAATGGAAGATTGTTAGGACATATGTGAATCATGTTAAAAATATATGTTATTTAGAATTGACTAATCCTTTGACAAAACGCACTTTATTTCTGATTGAGTAGATCTAGGATGGTTTAAGTCTTCAAGAAACATGTTGTTCAAGTCAAGAGTTAAATTTGTTCAAAAAACAAGTGAAGAAGTGCTATATTTTAAAGCTTGGCAGTTAGCTCGACAGATGGCATCCATTAAGGTTTAAAAGGCAGTTTTAGCCCGATGCTCGATAGCTGCTTAACAAATAACCTTTCTATCAAGATTTACAAAAATCAGTTTTTCAAATCTGATTTCACGCATATCCATGTGTATGTGTTTAGGCTTTCTTTTCTCACAACCTTAAACATATATAAGGATTATTTTAAAGGTCGTCATAAGGTTGATTGCACTTGTTGTTGCAAGCATATTGTGACAGGAGACAATTTGCCCTAGTTCATCTTTCTCTTAAAGAAGCTGCTGCGTTTGTACGCCGTAGAGTTTTGTAACCAAGGAGCTTTGTGAGCTTCATCGTGTTGATGAACTGAAGAACTTTGCAGCTAACATCCTTCTCAAGTTGGTGGTTAGTCGTGTACTGGGATCCGCACATCGATTAGTTAGTCACATACCGGGAGCCGTGCATTGAAAATGAGAGATTGTCACTACAGAAAAAGTTCAATTATGTATTGGGGTAATGGTTCAACTTTAGGTTGGTATAAGATACTGGGATTCCTTTACTTATAACCGCTTGTTGTGATAATAGTGGATTTTCAAGAGTGGTGGCCTTAAAATCACTGGTTGGGGTTTTTTTCTTAGAGGTTTTCCCCATTCGTAAACAAATCACCACGTCAACTATATTTTCCGCTGCATTAAACTTAGTTAGTGATTTATTTGTGCTATCACACGTATAACATGTTAATTAACTTAATTAATTTACTTGACTAATTAATTGGTTAATTTATCACAAGGGGTCAATACATTCTTGGTCTATCATCAGCCAACTTCGTATTAGCTATAATCATATTACATGTCCATTGTTGTAATGTAGAATTAGCAAAAATGTCTATTTTGGTGTAGAGGTTTGTATGCAATGTTTCTTATTGGCAGGTTTATGGACACCGAGAACATGCTCTATTAGCTTGAACTCACATGTGACATGTCTATAACAAAAACTACTCAAAGAAGAGGTAAACCTGTAAAGCCTTTAAAACTCTCACAATTTTTCACGTCAGCACAATATTTAAATAAAATTATTGTTTTATTTAAATAAAATTATTTTTGTTTAGTTCAAACTTAACAAGGTGTGAAACTATATCTCTCTAACAAGTCCAACTTAAACTCAAACTCATCATTATCATTTTTTTAAAACAAAATTATTTTTCGTTAATCAAAACTTAACAAGGAGTGAAACTTTATCTCTCTAACAAGTCCAACTTAAACTTAAACTCAAATGTTGATAATCTATATATAAAAAAAAAAAAAAAAAAATTATGATAGGACTTAAAAAAATACAAAGAAAAAAAGAGACTTAGTTGAAAATAGGACTAAAAAAAAAAAAAACTTATGTTAGAAAGAGAGAGAGAGAGAGAGAGACTCACGTAACAAAAAAAAAAGTTAGGATTAAGAAAAAAAAAAAAAGATAAAAAGAAAGAAAGAAAGACTCCTATTAGGAGTCTCTTTTCCCTCCTCAAACGCATAGCAATTACCACCTCAACACCCTAAACTTAACTTCACTTTAGGATTTAAAAAAAAAAAAAAAAACACAAGCAATTTGATTCAACTTTCTTCTTTGATTAATGAATTTTATGTCGAATTTGTTTATATTGTTATTATTGATAAAATTTCAATTCAACATATGTGGATTTTTTTTTTGTTTATATTGTTATTAATGAATTTGATCTTTTATGTCGAATTTTTTATTTGCTTTCATATGTTCCTAAGATTTTCTTTCTATCTTATTCTTTTGTTATGTTTAAAATTGAATTTCTTTTAAGCATTTGGGTTCTCCATATTTATATTGACATTATTTTCAAGGGTTTGGTTTTTGGGTTCAAATTTCTATTGATTATTTTTTAAAAATTGTACATGGCAAATAAAACATCTCTATTTTTTTGGAGAAAAATCAAAACTGCAACTTATGCCTTCCAGCCTAGGCAACGATAAATTTGTATTTGATATGTTAAATTTGCTGAATTTGGTTTGATTTTGAAGTAGAATTTAGGCATTCTGTAAATTTTGAAGTTTGAAGTCTTAAGGTTTTTGGTATTTGCGTCTTAGTAGATTGATCTTAATTCTTCACCTTTAATACTTTTTATTTAGATGCATGTATTTTTTTTTTCTTATTAAAAGTTATGATTTTTGATCAATTAGTTATTTGTTTTGATTAATTTCAATTAATTATTTGTTTGGATTTAACATAAAAGATAATGGAATTAATTAGGTATTATAATTTTGATATTATTCCATGTTTTGAATTGTCTCTATTGTTATTACTACGAGAAAGTTATATTGCTACTTAAATTTGAAACTTGGTGTGTCTTCTTCATATCATGGTCTTTATTTATATATTTGCAGTTTATATTAGTTTTTCAGTTTTGTATGTGTATATAATTATTAGGAGTTTTGCTTTATTAATTTAAGAATTGTAAATTACTTTGTAGGTTTTGGTAACTATGCACTTACAATTCAATAACATTCAATGTTAGACAACACTTTTTAACTATGGAAAAGTATAGAAGTTAAATATTTCTTCATTTAAAAAAAAAAAAAAAATACTAACCAGCAAAATGTCTATATACTCATTGCTAGATTTTTTTTTTATTTTTTATTTTTTTATTTTTTTTTTCAGAGTAAATAGTTTTTCATTACATCGCATGGGTTAGCGACTAGTATATGTAATCAAAGAAAACGTTAATTTAACCTAATGTATATAAATAAATGAAGACGTGGCAAATCTAATATGACTTAATATATACATATCCGAAAGAAACGTGATGGAAAAATTCACTTGTTCTAGGGACACAGAATGGCCAATTCTAGGTGTTAATATATATATATATATATATATATATATATATATATATATGAAAGAAAAATGTGAACTACATTCATGGATTAGAACTTGTAATTCCATGGCTCAATTCAAGAATATAAGTAGTGGGCAATGGGCAATTTAACGTAAAAGTGTAAGTCATATTCTAGGAAAATCCCTTTTAAACAATCTACACACTACTAATGTTTCCATGATAAAAATGTTGTCAAATCATTTGTAACTATAACATTTTCCAAAATTATATGAAGTTGAAGGTAAGGTGAGTGTATTCATGCTCAAATAAAAAATAAATAAAAATAAAAACAAAAACAAATAGTGTGTGTAATACCCTACATACTTTTATTTGAGGGAATGATATAAATATATATATATATATATATATATATATATATAATTGATGGGCCAAAGTACTTTTTGTTAGTAATTGCGGCTCACTACCCTGCTAAGCCTACATCTCTGATACACTAAATATAGGGTAGAGGAAAAGATAAATTAGGATTAACGTATAAAGAGATTCATCACTAAAGAAGCTAGGAGATGTATTTTTCCCTTGGCATTTAAAACACATACAATTAAAGAGGCAACCAAATTTTTCAAGGTATGATTTCTCACTATCAGAAACAAAGAATTAAAGGGTTAGAATTTTATCACGGAAACATTAATGGCGTGTAGATTGTTTAAAAGGGTTTTTCCTAGAATACGACTTACACTTTTACGTTAAATTGCCCACTGCCCACTGCTTGTATTCTTGAATTGAGCCATGGAATTACAGTAACTAATCCATGAATGTAGCTCACGTTTTTCTTTCATATATATATATATATATATATATTCATATATATATATATATATATATATATATGCTATTCAACCCACTGGGAGACATATATGTATATATATTAAATCCTAGAATTGGCCATTGTGTGTCCCTAGAACAAGTGAATTTTGCCATCACGTTTTCTTTCCGATATGTATATAATAAGTCATATTATATTTGCCATGTCTTCATTTGGTTATATACATTAGATTAAATTAACGTTTTCTTTGGTTATATATATTAGGTTGGGTTAATGTTTCTTTGATTATATATATTAGGATGGATTAATGTTTTCTTCAGTTATATATATTAGGATGGTTTAACATTTTCTTTGGGGTTTTATATTAAATCTGTTAGAGATATGTTAGACATATTAGCCCAATGTATAGGCCCAAGCCCACTCCTGCTTGTATTAGTCGTCTAGGATTTAGTCGCCTATATATACTCATGTTAGGGAACATTGTTACACAGGATTTGTACTACACTCTAATATATTATTGATGTAGCCCTTTAGGGTTTCATCAGTGGATGTAGGCTGTTAGGCTGAACTACGTAACCATCGTGTGTTATTGTGTTCTATATTTTATGCTTTCGCTTCTGCATCTATACTAACATATTTAACAGGGTATAACACATCGCGTTGCTAATAATGTTATTTAACTTGGTATCAGAGCCAAACTTCATTCTTGACATCAAACAAACATCTCTACATAGCAAAGAAGTTTCTCATGTGCACATCACCATTTGAAGTCACACATGTTTGTCTGCTGGATTTAGACTCCATAGCATCTCGCAACAACCATGGCTCAGTATTGTGTCAAAATCCAACAACCAAGCAAGCCGTGACTTAACTTCTCAGATTTATGCACATCAAGCCTTCGCCTAACAAAACCAATCACACATACATGCCCTATGGCCTCCTGCGAGAAAAACCTAGAAGTCCGGTCTCCACTGAATGCTACATGCTCCTCCACACCGCTGTTTCGACCAACTTCTCCACACGCCGCTGCGAATTTTGCAGGTTCAGATCCTCCTATGGTTACACACGCCGCCATGATGGCCTTGTTGCCCATTGATCTACACACCTGTAAATCTAGAGGTCATCAGATATTATACGTGCCTCCCTAGCTTCTAGCTCCTCCTCCACGCGCCGGTGAACATGCACGCTCCTGCCACGCGCCAAAAATTGTCACTGATGTCATCTGACATCACCGAATGACATCATCACTCCACATCAGCAGCCACGCAAGCACGTCCACGTCAGCCCTAGTCCACGTCATCGTATAACGTCAGCGTCTCTGCTATCCAGTACGTGACCCAACCCGAAAACCCGAAACCGACCCGGACCATATGTCGTTGACTTTTGCTGACCGTTGACTTTGACCTTTTGGATTTGACTTTTGCGTTGACCATTGACCAAAAGTCAAAATTTTCGAAATTTCCTATTTTACTTAGTTTTTCGTGTAGATTCTAATTTTGGACTCCGTTTCTTCATTTGAAGCTCCAAAATTGGTCAATTGGCACATTCTTCATTGTGGTTTCTTCAACGACATTCTTCAAGGGATCTCATGCTTATCCAACCTCAAGCCTTCATCGAGCTCCCGCCTTAAGTTTGAGGGAGGGTGTTAGAGATATATTAGACATATTAGCCCAACATAATAGGCCCAAGCCCACTTCTGCTTGTACTAGTAGTCTAGGGTTTAGTGGTCTATATATACTCATGTTAGGGTTTATTGTAACACATGATTTGTACTACACTCTAATATATTATTAATGTAGCCTTTTAGAGTTTCCTCCATGGATGTAGGCCGTTAGGCTGAACCACGAAACCCTCGTGTGTTATTATGTTCTACGCTCTGTGCTTTCGCTTCCGCATCTATACTTGCATATTCAACATGGTATAACATATCGGGTTGCTAATAATGTTATTTAACTAAATCCTAGGTCAATGATATTTTGGCTACTACCTTCCTCACGGCAATATGAGTTTCAATTAATGCAATGGAATATTATTGGTTAGAAAAACATTAATTTAGGGTTAAAAGTGTTATTAGTTCAATAAAGTATAATCTTAGTGAGTCAGTTTGTATAATTCAATAAGATTCATATTTTTTAGAAAATATTAAGTATTTTCCATGGATGATTATAGGTCATATTTAAGAGTTTTTTGAGACTATTTAGAGGGTGTTTTGACTGGACTTTTCGAGTGATTCAAGTATTGTAAGTAATTATGCATAATATACACAATTTTGTTCATTAGGTTCCGAAAAGTCAAAGGTTTTCAAAAGTTATGTTTATAAGTGTACAGTTTCTAAAGTTTATCAAAAGACTTTTTACATCATTGAAAGATAAACTTTGACTCTTAAATAATGTTTTAAAGAGAAACTTCAAATTGTAAATAACGTTTTGAACGTCCGAATCTCATTTAAAAGATGATTTCTAAAATAAATTATTTTCCAAAAGTAATTGAGTTTCAAATAAGTTTTCTAAAAAGGTTCTTGATCTTTAAATTTGTCTAAAACCAAGTGATTTCAAATACATATTCCTATTTTCCAATGATATTTTAAACGTTTCTTTTAGAAAATTAAATTTTCAGATTTATTCAAGAATTGTAAAATACTTGCATAAACTCCTCAATTCCTATTTATTCCTCATGTTTCAATTCAATATTGTGATATTTGATATATCTCTATATTGGAATAATTGTTAATATTAAGAAAATTATTCTATTTTATATAAACTTTGTTTTTCTGATATGTGACTCAAAATAAGTGTTTTTAGAACTAATCAGATATATGTGTTAATTTAAACATAATTCAAAAATTAATTATGTTTAAAATTATGTTTACTGAATTAATTATGTTTACCACTACACACCCTTGGTGCAATGGTCACTCTACAAGTATAAGTGCTTGTGGGGTGTGGGGTGTGGGGTGTGGGGTGCAAGGGTCGGGATTCAAGTCTCCAAAAGAGAATTTCACATACATATACACTTAGATTAAGTTAAAGTAGAATTTCTGTCTTGTATCCAAAACAAAATTATTAATTCTATTTTAGGTTCACTTATAATGTTTGCATCTCAAACTTTGTGGATATTCATCTTAGGCCGGTTCCTATTCGGAATCGGCCTAGGATCATCTTACATAACATCACTAATTTATCTTTTTCACTGTTCACCAACCAGAATAAGAGGAAAGTTAATGACTGCTTTTGGAATTTCGAGTTCTTGTGGTCAATTTTTCTCTCTTGTGTTTGGCCAAATCATTGTTAAGGTAATTTTCATTATTTTACAACTACACAGATTAATTTATCTAGCTTTTTAAAGATAACTGAAAATAATTTTTAAACAAATTATTTGTAATGATTTTTGATATTTAGTGTATGTTTGGCTCCAAATTAAAAAACCAACTTATTTTACTATTCAATTTATTTTTGCTACTATTCGTGGGCCTTATTGCACTTTTTGGTATTATTCATGAATCCCACTTTACTATTTCAACTAACTTTTACCTTTATTTACAGTACTTTCAGCAAAAAGTTTTCAGTTTCAGCAAAAGAAGTAGATTCCAAATAGACCCTTAAAAGAATGTTGAGTTCTCTTTCAACAAATAATTACAT
Source organism: Castanopsis chinensis (assembly GCA_032878915.1). Classification (NCBI taxonomy): domain Eukaryota; kingdom Viridiplantae; phylum Streptophyta; class Magnoliopsida; order Fagales; family Fagaceae; genus Castanopsis; species Castanopsis chinensis. Next base: position 137,626 of record JAVQMG010000070.1, read on the forward strand.
TGCAATGTATTTTAAAATAGTTATTTGTGTCTAATTAAACATTATGTTTACAACATGTAGTTTATACTAGTAAATTAATTATGTTTACTGAATTAATTATGTTTACAAAATTAATTATGTTTATTAAATTTACTGAATTATGTTTAAATTAACACATATAGATAGACTCAATCTTGTCGCTGAATGAGAGATCTAGATTTCAAACCCTACCTAAATAAACATGTTATAATTTATCATTTACGTGTTAAATAAAAACCAACAAAGGTTTTTCTTGATGTTTATTTAATTGCTAAAAAATATTTCATGAATTATAAGTGAAATTCTAATTATGAAAAATTTGACCACTGATTATTCATATATAAAAACCGAAAGTAATAAATATAATATGATTTACATATTATCTTTATACGTTTTCTAACATTAAAATATTTTTTAATATTCAAATGAGTGATAGTTCATTGTTGGAAACTTGGGTAATCTTTTTTTGGAATTAATTTTTTCAATGAAATATTTTGGAACCCTATGAACCAATAGTGTAATGAATTGAACTTGAAATTTTTTGATTTACATCACCCCAAACTAATGAACTAGTGTACATTTTTAGACCCCTTAAAACACCAGTTGTTTAACCTAATTATTTAACCAAGTGAATAATTAGGTTTATTATTCAAATCTAGGTTCAAACAATAACAATTATATCATGTAAAACAGTGTGAAAAAGTAAATAATACACAATATGATAACTCAGGAAAACCAAACCAGTAAAAAACCTGGGGAGGATTTAACCTAGCTATCCTCAAGGTAAAACAGATCAATTATGAAATAATTGAAGTTTTACAATAGCGACTTAAATCATTAACATCCTATTGCTACCTAGAGTAAAAAACTTATTATTACAACCATGTGACAGTTCTGAGTCCACAGACTACTTCTTTCTCAGATCCACATCATCCACAAGTATACCACTTATATTTCTTTAAGTTCTTTATGCCGCAACTGAAACGATCACCAAGCTCTCGACATCAATCTTGATCTTGATAACCTTAAGTATATATGAAGGCAAATACTTCTAGATCTCACAAGAGATTCACACACACAACATAAACAATCACTTAAAAACGTGGCTAAGGTTTTTTCTTTTATACTTAAGACAAAATATAAAATCCTACACGTCAAACGGGCTTGGATTGAGTTGGAAAATTATGTAGAAAAACAATCTGCACAAGCTTTGATCAAACGAGTCTAATTTTCGATTGATTGAGTCTTGCAGAAATTGAACAGTAATTTTTTGTAATTACTCGATTCCAACTTTATATTAAACATACTTTGAGCAGCCTAAAACTAGACTAAACATTTTGATCATGGTTTGCCAATATATACACATTGAAGTTCTAAAACATTTAGATCCTAAATTTTTAGAACCTAACAACTAGGAATGGTAATAGTACATTTTCTATTCAAGTAAAAAACGGCAGAATTTTTATTATTGAAAAAAAAATCATATGGTATTACATTATCCGTTTGCACTATGTATGCAAAAATAATATTATTGTTTTAGCCAATATATGAAACAATAATAATCTTATAATTGCTATTAGATCTGTCTAAACCTTTTGATTTCTATAATTACTTGAAGACAAACTTGGCAGTGATGCAGAACAACGAGAACAACCTTCTTCAGTATGTGGACTTTGCAAAGAATATCCGCAAAGGTGATTGGAACGCTGCTAAGGACTTCCTTAGGTTATATCCAGAGGCAGTCAGTAAACAAATTTCATATTCTGGAAATACAGCTCTAAACATTGCAATCCTTGGTGGACATGCCAATATTGTGGAAGAGTTGGTGAAGCAAATGTCGGAAGAAAACTTGGAGATAAAAGATAATGATGGTCTCACCGTACTTGGTTTTAGTGCTATTGTGGGAAACATCCAGATCACAAAATGCATATCTCAAAAGAATCGGAGGCTACTGAGTATTGGAAATTCAACAAACCAACTCGTTCCGGTCGTGTTGGCTGCCGTGTATAACGCTATAGATTTGGCATGATATCTCTATTCTGAAACTCCTCTGGAAGATTTAAAACCAGAAAATGGCATCAATGGTGCTACATTTATTACACGATGAATTTATGCCAAAGCTTTTGGTAAGAACTTAAATATTGGACTATTTATTAGCTGAGATAATTTTTTTTTTAATTGTTAAAGAGAGATTATGGTGGCGTTTGGATAGAGCAGCTGGGCGTCCATGTCCAGCTGCTCACGCGTTCACCCCCCCCCCCCCTTTTTTTTTTTTTTCGTTTCTACTGCCGGGGGACACAGTGCGCGGTACGTGCACTGTGCGTGTACTGGGCATGTACTTTTTCAGTAATTTTTTATTAAAAATGGGTCTCGCAGTACTATTCACAGATTTAAAAATTATTTTGCTACAGTGTTTTCAGTTTTCAGCAATAAACTCTATCCAAATGGACCTTATATGAATGTATTTGGCTTTTGCTTATTTTTTATAGCTTATTTGTACAATGTTTGACAAAAAATATAGTTTTTGGTAAGTTTTATGTTAGTATAACAAAAACCTTTTTATTTTATTTTTTTATTTTTAAATCATAGACAAAAAAAAAAAAAAACAAACAAACAAATTGTAGCCAAACTCACTCTATATATTGTTGGCATTTCTATGCTTTGAAACGCTTGCTACTGTTCTCTTTCAACTAATTGCTTGTGTTTGCGAGCCAATAGATATGGCTTTGAAGTTGCTTGAACATTACCCTAGTTTGGTAACTGCTCTAGATATGAGGGGGGAATCCCGTGTTGCATTAGCTTGCATGTCTTTTGCATATCCTAGTGGAAATCAGCTCATATTTTGGAAACAATGGATCTACCAACGTGAGTATTACTCTCTTTTTGTATTGCTTTAGATTATATTGCTATGCTATTTTGCACAAACTTTTTTAGCACCATTAAATAAATGATCGAGACAACAGATTTTCTCTCCAAAAATTAAAGATATGTTTGGGTTTTGAAGCTACGAGAGAATATACATAGATTGATTCCAATTAGGGGACAAACAAAATCTCTACCTCTTTTTTTTGATAGAAAATCTCTTCCTCTTAGTTGTTAAATCTTGATTAGTCCATTTCAAAAGAAGTGTAGATATTTTATATTATATTTTGTTGACCTCTTTACATTTTTACTTTGTACTTCGTAATCAGGGCCAGCCCTAGACATTTTGGAGCCTAAGGCGAGAACTAAAATGAGGTCTTTTTATACTTATGTATTAATTAAATTAATATTTATTTAATATTTTTATATTATAATATATTTCATTTAAAATATATTTTTCTTGCCTTTTGAAATGCAAATTGACTAATTAAATCTTTGTATTCAAGTTCTTCTAACATCTCTTTTTCATTCGATAATATAGCTAATCCACTTAATCTTTCTTGGGACATTGTAGATCTTAGATATGATTTTATTAATTTTAATTTTGAAAAATTTCTTTCTGTAGAAGCTACTATAATAGGTATTGTAAGGACACAAATCGTGCTGGACCTACGTTCTACCTTCGGTGCCAGCCCAAAAGGCCAAAAACAATGAATTTATAGAGAGTGGACTTCTAATCTAGGTCCAAGGACGTTAGATAACATGAAAGCTAAATTAGATCACAGAACACATGCATACCCTTTGTACATGGATGAAAACTTTCTTATATATTGATGCCGAGGACAATCTTTGGTGTTTTCCTTACAATTTCTCTCTTGTGTGTGTTTTCGTTGTTTTTTCTCCCCCATACCTTTTTTCTTCCTTTGTCTTTTATAGGCCTCCCTCCTCCTTCTCTACGTGTAGGTCATATGCTTCTTTTAGATACTTGTCCCATCACCCCACTCTACCAAAGTCTTTGGCGATAGGTCTAAGACTGAACTCCAATATTCAGGCATCACTTCCTTATTAATGCGGCCATAGAGGTAGGTATAGAGCCTTCAATGCAGTGGTAGTAGCTTTATCCTTGATATTTTCTGTCGCTCCTTTTTATCTCCTATCCTTATTTTCCCAGCCTTTGTACCTAAGGTCTTCAGTATTGATGCCCTTGAACTGCCAGATTACTCTTCTCGCCCTTCACAGCGTGTGCCCGAGGATGTTGCCATCCTCGGACATCATGCCTTGGGAATGTTCTGCTTATGCATGGCATCCTTCTTATGTCACGTTATTTCACAGGCGGGCCTTCTCATGTCTTCGGACCATCCATGCTGTTAGGTTGGGCTTTCAATCCCGCGAGCTCTGGGGCCGGCCCAATACATACCTTGGGCCCTTTGGCACTACAGGTATTGTTAGTAAAATCTTATAAGCAATGCATGTATTTAGAAATGAATCTAATCTTTTTATATAGTTTAGTATGTTAATTGGAGTATAATCTTTTATTTGTAAAATTTCTTATAAAACCTTTAACTCTGAAAATAAATCCAAATCATTAATATCACAATAAACATCATGTTTGAGAAAAAATTCAAGTCTAAGGCAGTATTTTGTAAACTATCATCATCTAGTGATTTCAATTTTATGAAGTTAAATAGAAAACCAAAAATATCTTCATATATTTGAAATTGTTCAAATCTATTCTCAATTGAACTAATTGCTTTATCTACTATATATAAGAAATAATCAATTCTAAAAGATTTTTCAGCAGAACGTGTAGTCTCATTATGAACATTTTCATCAAATTTTTTCTTTCTATGAATTATACGTTTCTTAGAAATACAGGTTCTATTTCCATTTCCAATGCAATTTTTTTAGATGAATTCATTGTAGATGTAAATCCATTTTCTCTATATCCTTCAAAATAAGAAATGAGACATTTTAATTGATCTATAGCAACATCAATGTGTATGTCTTTTGATTGTAAGTTTTTACTAACAGAGTTGATAGCAAATAATATGTCATACCAAATAGTCATACCCAATAAGAACTCAAAGCTTTCAATTTCATATGTTGCTAAACAATCAGCATCACTTTTTATTTTAGGATCTTCACTTGTTTGTGCTAATTGTAACAAAGCATCTCTTATTTGTGGAACTTGGAATTTTATTACTTATACACTTTCAATGTGACTTTCCTAACGTGTTTGTGATAACGACTTAAAAGTTAAACCTGACACATTATCTTGTAAAATTTTCCATCTTTTTGTAGAAGAAGAAAACAATGTATATATGCGTTGTATAACTCCCAAAAATGATATAGCTTTTGGACAAGAATTGGCCATATCACATAATACAAGTTTAAGACTATGACAACCACATGGTGTGCAAAGTGCTTTAAGATTTATATCAAGAAGTCTTTTTTGTACCCCTTGATGTTTTCCTTTCATATTAGACCCATTATCATATCCTTCTCCATGTATATCATTTATATCGAGCTCAAGAATATACATTACATTTATAATCTCATCAAAAAGACCTTTTCCAGTAGCGCCATTAACTTTTACAAATTCAACAAAATGATCTAATATTTTTATTGGACTTGTTGAAACATCAACATATTGTAATATGAGAGACATTTGTTCTTGATGACTTGTATCTGGTGTACAATCAAGTATAATTGAAAAATATTTTGCTTCTTTGATCTTTTTGATAATTTTACATTTAATCTCATTTGCTAACAGTTGTATCAATTCATTTTGTATTTTATGTCCAAGATAATGATTATGGATTCCACCATTTTGCATAACTAGACCAAATTCTGCAATCATTTCAATTAGACTTAAAAAATTTCCATTTTTTTCTTCATAAATCTTTTCATTTTTTCTTCGGAATGCCAAATTATTTTAACCAAGATTCTTAATTACAGCAATAATTCTTAATAAAACCTTTTTCCAATGATCTTTCTCTTTGTTAATTTGTTCTTGGATATTTTTATCTATTGTTTTATTTTTTGACAATCTCATTTTCAATTTTAGCCAAGTGTTCATGTTAGTAATATGCTCTCTAAAGTTTCTTATTATAGAACTAATATTTTTCCAATCTTGAGTTCCCTCATTACATAGTTGACAAGTACATTTAGACTCAAACAACTTACAACAAAAACAAAATACTTAGTCCGTATCTTTTGAATACACTAGCCATTTTTTATCATGTTTCTCCCCATTTGATAATATTCGAGTGTAATGAATAGTAGAAAACTATCTAGTGTCATCACCTTTAGGAAAAATTATATCATTATTTCTAATTGGACCTCTTTCTACTAATAAATCTGTTAATTTTGTGTCAATATTTTTCCAATCACCTGGATCATAAATATTTGAAGGAATATGATTCAACATGCCATTATTATTTCATTTTCTTCTAGTTGAACATCATTATGGTGAACTTGTTCATTTGTGACATTTTCATCATTATTTTCATTTTCTTCTAAATTCTTTTCAAGTTCATTATCAAGATTTGTTGTATTGCAAAATTGAACATCATTGTTATCTTGCAATTGTATCATTTCATTATCTTCTAACTCTTTTTAGTGAAGTTCTTGTTCATTTGTGATAGTTTCATCTAAATTTTGTGTTATATTTTGTTTATTACTAATAACAAATTTATCAAACTTTAAAAAAATAACAAATTTATCCATTGATCATTTTTTAGACTTAATTAAATTTTCTTCTTTTTTTTTTTTTTTTTTTCTTGATGCTGTACTCAAAGCTATCCAGAAAGGGTTAATTGAGTTTGTTATTGTTGTACCGAGCACAAAAAATGAACTTGTGTGGAGCAAAACAAAGGAAACATCAAGAAACACATTTATGTGGGCTGTTCAACATCGTCAGCATAAAATATTTTGCCTCATATACCGATGTCATATAAAGAATGCAATATTGCCTTCAGTAGATAGCAAGAACAATAACATATTACATGTGGCAGCGATTTTAGATTCTTCCGTTGGGCTAGTACCTTTCCAGGTGCAGCTCTACAGATGCAAAGAGAACTACAATGGTATAAGGTAAAATCACTCGGTTTGCATTATTTTGATCTAATCTCTCAGCTATACACAATATACTTGTTTTTTTTTTCCTTAGGAGGGGATAATATTTTTATGTTTTAATCTGAAATTAAAAAAAAAAAAAAAAAAAAAAAAACCTTATTATAGCTTAATCTAAGTGTACATATAATCCAAGTGTATATATGTGTGTCTCTCTTATAGGAAAAAATATTTGATATCAAATGATACCATGTCAATGATATCAAAATTTAATAAGTGAGAAACATGTCTATAAAAAATAATTACCCTACTAACAAATAAATAACATATGTTAGTGGGTAGTGATTTTTGCACAAAGGTCTTTCATTTATTGGATTTTGATATGGAGGATGTAGTATTATTTCATACAAAATATTTTTTTCCTTCTATAGACTTGAAACCCGGTCTTTATCTCTCAACTTACAAGAACTTATAATTGTAAAGTGACTATTATGCTAGGGGTACGCAATACAATACAATATTTTTAGTAACAAACTAATCTAAATTGAATTAAGTCTTAATGGAGTGGCATCTTATAGTTTTTTCCCTACAGATATTACAAGCAATAATAGATTTTTATTTTTACTTTTATTTTTTGGAAATGAGAATATTCACAAATCTTTCATTTAGAATAAATTGAATCATTGATCTCACTTCTTTATAATGACAGGGAAGAAACTCTAAGTTACAAGGTGTTGTTTCTAATATAATATTTTATCTCAATCATTCCATATTTGTTCATGAAAATTTTCTTAATAAACATAGGAGGCGGAGAGTGTTTTCCATCCTTTTTAATTAGAATCTACAAATATGGTTTTAAAAACCGATCCGGTTAAAGAACCGTAAAAGGGACTGATTACCGGTTTTTAGGTCCGACCGAGGTCAAATTAATGGTCGAACCGGTGACGTAATAAATAATTTAATTAATAAATATATAATTATAAAAAATAAATTTAAATACATAATAATTTTGTAGCTATCAATATTTACTATATATATAGATAACATTTTAGAAATATTTTATGTCAAATTTAACTCAAATTAAAAGAAATTACCCTAAACAAACTATCAAATAAAAATGGTTATGGTTTTCAAGTTTTATGAAAACGGGTTTAAGGTTTTATATTCATATATGATTTTCTTTTACTTTTAAGTTTTAACAAAACCATTAATTATTTAGAAAATATTTACCAATGTTAACATAATTTCACACCTAAATATTTCTTCCAAAAATATTAGTATTTATTATGTAAATATTTTATGCTTGTCTTGCAAAATGCAACAAGCCATAGTTGCTATTATCTACGAAGTGCAAATAAGAATATGGGAGTCACAACCATCAACGTGGTCTCCCACGTAACCATCAACGTGGCCAATCAACATCCAACCACATTGATGCTAAACTTTCTAACAAACATAAAGTCTTCTCCTTTGATCTCCTTAAAGGCTTAAACAAAAGTAGATCTAGAAAAAGTTAGAAAATTGCTCAGAGCTCTCTCTGTTCGAAGAAGTAGCAGTGGCAGATTCAAATTGCTTTGTCCTTCAAGCCCAGTTCGGTAGGTCATCCTCACTCCTCGGCTAGGTTTTAAAATATATATATATATATATATATATATATATATATATATCTCAGCTTGAAGAAGAGAGCAGATTTAGTGAGCAGAGCTTAGACTGCGAAGGGAAAAAAAAAAAAAAAAACCAAAACTTCAAAGTTCAGACCGAGAGGTGTGCCGCGTGTGTGAGTGAGGCATAGAGAGGCGTGTGCATGCGTGAGGCAATCTGGCAAAGAGAGGTGCGTGCGTGGGTGAGCTTGAGTTAAGTTGAGTAAGAGAGTCAGAGTGAGGCAAAGAGTGAGATGAGATGAGATGAGATAAGAGTGAGGCAGGGAGGCTGAGGTGTGACTGGCTGCGTGAGACTGTGATAAGTGTGTGTGAGTCTGTGAGAGTATTAGGGTTAGTTTTTAGGGTTAAACACTTAAACGGCATAGTTTTAGGTGGGAAAGGACAAACCGGTCAGTATCCGGTTTGACTGTGTTGGTTTTCGATTCTTAGGTTGAACCGGCCGAGTTTTTACTATTTATTGGTTTTTAAGGTATATTCAGTTTTATGCCATAATCGGACTGGATTGAAGGCCGGTTCCTCATTGAACCCTGGCCGGTCCGGTTTTTAAAACTATGTCTACAAACAAAGATGGCCAAACACCTCTAGAATTGTTCATGGAGACCCAGAAAGAGTTGGTTGATAAGGGAGAAAAAGGGATGAAGGAGACAATAACTTCTTGTATAGTGGTTGGTGCTCTAATTATTACCATTATGTTTGTAGCAGCAATTATTGTTCCTGGTGGTAACGATTCAAACACAGGCTTGCCAATGTTTTTAAACAACAAGGTATTTACGCTCTTCATAATATGTGATGCACTATCTCTCATATCTTCCTCAACTTCAGTATTGATGTTTCTTGCCATCCTCACATCACGTTATGCAGAAGAAGATTTTCTTGAATCCTTACCCAGAAAGATGATTATAGGCCTTTCTACCCTTATCTTCTTCCAAGCAACCATGATGATAACTTCCTATGCTTGTCTTTTCATTATTCTACATGGAAAATCATGGATGGTCATTCCTGTAAATGCCTTACTGGTGTTCCAGTCACCCTATTTACATTGACTCAATTTCGCCTTCTTATTGACATGTTCAACTCAACTTATGGATCTAGAATCTTTGACAGGAATATGGACTCTTGGTCGTAAGTTTCTCATTGTGATGTATGATGTATTAGCGTATCTTAAATAATTGGCATATGGACAGAAATGATTGATTTATTCTTTTTTTCCTTTTGTTTGGAAAGATAACTTATGAACTTTCAGCTTGTGATGCATAAACTCTGCTCTTCCAGACCTAATTATCCTTAAGATATTTTTTCATGCTCCGTCTTTCCTTATGTTAGATAGTATCACCTCATTGGGGAATTTATACCACATTAGCCAAAGAACCAAAATAAAGCAAAAATAAAGGAATAATGTTATGTCTATGAAGAGGAAAATATGTGATGTTTTGCCAAGGTGTCCTGTGCACCACGTGTAGGGCCCCAAAGGCTTCCGTACAGGCCTGGCCATGGCCCATTTCGGGCTACTGTTGCTTTCGCACGACCTACCCGCCTAGGCCCAAAGGATAGGTAGGGTACCCCTACGTGCCAAAAAGGTTCACTAGGCCTACACGACTATAAATACTCCAAGAACCCTCATAAATCAAGGTACACACAATCACTTGAACTCAAACGCTCTCCAGTTATTACGGAGGTCCCTAACTTGACTGTCGGAGGGTTCTTGGCCGGCACCACACCGGTGCCCCCCATCCCCTTTCAGGTTTTCTCTTGTGGTTTTTCAGGTCTCTGTATTGTATCGTTCAGGACCGTGCAGCTCACTGGTGAACTTCGGCATCATCAGTTGGCGCCGTCTGTGGGAAACGATAGGATGATTAAACGTTGTCCGACTCCTAAGACAAAGAGTTGCATGGTATTCACGAGGTCGATGACCACAGCTAACGATCAAAGCGACGAGCCTCGCCCAACCGCGCTAGAGAGACAAGTCCAAACGCTAGCAGCGGCGGTCGAACGCTTGACCAAACGGAACTATGACTTGGAGGAGCAGTTACGTCGGAGGGATGAACACCCTGGAGGGCAAGAGGAAGGGACCAGCTTAGAAAGGAGGGATGACGAGGCCCCAGAGGGAAGTAACGCACCAAGCGGACAGCAAAGGAGGGATACCAATCTGACGACCCCTTCTGAAACCTTACCACCCCACGTCGCCGCAGAAATGCAGGAGATGCGGGAACAAATGGCCGTGATGATGAACGCCTTCAGAGGACGGGTGTCTAGCGACCTCGACGACCTGGTCCAGCGAACCGATTCGCCGTTCACGGCACAGGTCACTTCATGCCCTCTGCCCCCGAAGTTCCGAATGCCTCAGGTGGAGAGCTATGACGGGACCAAGGACCCCTTGGACCACTTGGAATCCTTCAAGACTATGATGCATCTGCAAGGAGTGCCAGACGAGATTATATGTAGGGCTTTTCCTACTACGCTGAAGGGATCCACGAGGGTCTGGTATAGCAGGTTGCCACCGAACTCAATTAGAACTTTTAAAGAGTTAGGTGCCCAGTTTGTATCGCATTTCATAGGAGGCCACCGGTATAAGAAGTCCACAGCATGCTTGATGAGCATCAGGCAAAGGGAAGACGAGACCCTGAGATCCTACATAACGCGGTTCAACAAAGAGTCTCTATCGATAGACGAGGCAGACGATAAGATACAAGTAGCGGCCTTTACCCACGAGCTGCGAAAGGGCAAGTTCCTTTTCTCTTTGTATAAGAATGATCCAAAAACTATGTCCGAGGTATTATACTGGGCGACGAAGTATATGAACGCTGAAGATGCACTGATAGCGAGAGACGATAAGCCGAGGAAGAGGGAGAGACAGGAGGATGCCCGATCAGAGTGAGGGCGGAAGAGGCCAAGGACGGATGGAAGAAGGGAGGACAGACGTCCGAAACCGCCCATGCAGAGATTTGCCAGCTTCACTCCTCTGACGGCCCCGATCGACCAAGTATTAATGCAAATAAGAGACGAGGAAGCCTTAACGTACCCCGGGAAGTTGAAGGGGAACCCCGACAGAAGATCGAAAAGCAAGTACTGCCGCTTCCATCGTGACCACGGCCACGACACATCCGAATGCTATGATTTGAAGCAACAGATTGAGGCGCTCATCAGGCAAGGGAAGCTACAGAGGTTCGTCAGTAAGGAGGGGATGAACCCACCACAGGGCCAACTCCCCCCGAAGGGGAACGAGCGCCCAAGACCGCCCATTGGGGACATAAGGATGATCGTGGGAGGTACCCCCGGACCGTCCAAAAGGGCTCACAGGGCCTACCTACGGATGGTGCAGAACGTGCAAACGACGGGCGTCACCCCGAAGTTCGCACGAGTAGAGGTACCGACCTTTGGTTTTTCCGACGAAGACGCCCGACGGCTTCACCATCCACATGACGATGCCCTCGTGGTCACCATACGAGCCGGGGAATACAACCTACATCGGGTGCTCATTGATAACGGAAGTTCAGCGGATATTCTTTACTACCCCGCGTTCCAGCAAATGGGGATGGATAAAGATCAGCTAGTCCCGACTAATTACCCCCTCATCGGATTCGAGGGGAAGAGAGTCTATCCCCTTGGGATCGTCACATTACCCGTAACTGTGGGAGATCACCCACAGCAAATCGCCAAGGACGTGGTCTTCTTGGTGGTAGACTGTTCGTCCGCCTACAACGCGATCCTTGGGCGACCTACCCTCAACGCCTGGAAAGCCGCGACATCAACTTACCACTTGATGGTTAAATTCCCCACTGAGTACGGGGTCGAAGAGCTCCGCGGAAATCAGGCCGTGGCAAGAGAATGCTATGTCGCAACGACAGGGATGGATGACCATTTGCAAGCGCTAAATGTTGAGGGACAGCGAGTCGCAGCCGAAGCCGTCGAAGAACTGGAAGAAGTAGTGTTGGACGACACAAGGCCCGGACGGACCACTAGGATCGGCACAATGACCGACCCCTTGACACGGCAAAGCCTAACCACCTTCCTGAAGGAGAACCAGGACGTATTTGCCTGGAGTCATGAGGACATGCCGGGGATCGACCCGACGGTCATAGTATACAAGCTGAGCGTATCGCCATCATTCTCCCCCATCCGACAGAAGAAGAGTGTATTTGCACCGGAGAGGGACCGAGCTATCGCTGAAGAAGTCCAAAAATTGAAGGAAGCGGGCTTTATACGAGAGGTACAGTACCATGACTGGCTCGCCAATGTAGTCATGGTCAAGAAGGCAAATGGGAAGTGGCGAATGTGTGTTGACTTCACGGATCTGAATAAGGCCTGCCCAAAGGATAGCTACCCATTGCCGCGCATCGACATGCTAGTGGATTCGACGGCAAGGCATGAGTTATTTAGTTTCATGGATGCTTTCTCCGGTTACAATCAGATAAAGCTTGATGAAAGGGACCAAGAAAAAATGTCGTTCGTTACTAGTCAAGGGCTCTTTTACTACAGGGTGATGCCCTTCGGGCTCAAGAACGCAGGGGCCACATACCAAAGGTTGATGAACAAGATGTTCGCCCACCAGATCGGAAGGAATATGCAGGTCTACGTGGACGACATGCTGGTAAAAAGTGCTCAGGAATGCAACCACCTGAGTGACCTACAAGAAACTTTTACCACCCTTCGGTCCTACAACATGAAGTTGAATCCCAGCAAACGCGCGTTCGGAGTGACGGCTGGGAAGTTCTTGGGCTTTGTTGTATCTCAACGGGGCATCGAGATCAACCCGGAAAAGGTCAAAGCAATTGTGGACCTGACTCCTCCAAAGACTTTGAAGGAGGTCCAAAGCTTAAACGGCAAGATAGCGGCCTTGAACAGGTTTGTTTCAAGGGCAACGGACAAGTGCCTACCATTCTTTCGTACACTGAAAAGATCGTTTGAATGGACGGACGACTGCCAGAAAGCCTTCGAAAACCTGAAAGCATACCTCTCCTCTCCACCACTACTTAGCCCATCCAAGCAGGGTGAAGAGCTGCTTTTATACATTGCCGTCTCTCCCGCGGCCGTCAGTGCGGCTCTTATTAGAGAAGAAGACCGGATTCAGAAGCCCGTCTACTTCGCAAGCAAGGCGCTCAGAGGGGCAGAAGAGAGGTACCCCCCGATGGAGAAATTGGCTTTCGCATTGGTGACCGCGGCCCGAAAGCTAAAGCCCTACTTTCAAGCGCACGTAATAAACGTGTTGACTGACTAGCCCTTGAGAAGGGCTATGAGTAGTCCAGATGCCGCGGGGCGAATGGTACTATGGACGGTTGAACTGAGTGAGTACGACATTCGGTATAAACCTCGAAACGCAGTGAAGGGACAAATCCTGGCGGACTTCATTGCAGAGTTCACCGACACAGCAGACCAAGGGACAAGCAAGCTTCCCACATGGAGAGTTCAGACAGACGGGTCCTCCAACAAGCACGCAGGAGGAGTCGGTATGGTAGTCCGCACACCAGAAGGGGATCAGATCAAATGCATGATCCGTTTGTGCTTTTCGGCCACAAACAATAAAGCCGAATATGAAGCCGTGATAGCAGGGTTGGACATCGCCGTTGCAGCTGGAGCAGAAAAGGTGGATATCTACTCTGACTCCCAAGTCATCACCAGCCAAATTAACGGCAGTTACGAATGCAGGAGTGAGAGAATGAAGAAGTACCTCGCTGAGGTGAGAAGACGGATGAGCAACCTCCAGGTCAGGGTAATTCAAGTGCCAAGGGAAGAAAATCAAGAAGCTGACCAACTTGCCAGGACAGCTTCCGCAGAGCCAATGATTGTCCTAGACCAAGTACTATCCCTCGCCCAAACGTCACCGATAATCGACGGTATGAGTCTGCAGGAGGTAAACGACGAACGATGTTGGATGGCCCCGATCGCCGCGTACTTGATGGACGGCCTATTACCAGACGGTAAGGAGGCTGCGCGAAAGTTGAGAGTTCAAGCATCCCGATTCGTCATGATAAAAGGTGTGCTGTACAAAAGGGCTTTCTCCCGACCCTATCTGAGATGCCTCGCCCCCGAAGAGGCGGACTATGTCATGAGGGAAGTCCACGAGGGAGTCTGCGGGAACCACTCTGGCTTAAGGTCCTTAGTGCACAAACTTCTCAGAGCGAGATATTACTGGCCGACGATGCAGAAGGACGCCAACATGTACGTCAGATCTTGTGATAGGTGCCAACGCTTTGGCAACCTCATTAGGCAGCCAACGGAGGAGCTCACGCCCATAACTGCCCCATGGCCCTTCGCGCAATGGGGACTCGACATCATGGGCCCCTTCCCCATGGCCGCGAAACAGTTAAAGTTTCTAGTAGTCGGAATCGACTACTTCACCAAGTGGGTGGAAGCAGAGGCTTTGGCAACCATTACAGAGAAAAATGTCAGAAACTTCGTATGGAGAAACATCATTTGCAGGTACGGCATACCTCGAGTCCTAGTGTCGGATAATGGCAAACAGTTCGACAACGAGGCATTCAGGGATTTCTGCTCCCAGTTAGGGATAAAAAATCACTACTCGTCACCTGCACACCCACAAGCCAACGGGCAGGTCGAGGTTACAAACCGATCCTTGCTCAAAATCATCAAGACTCGGCTTGAGGGGGCAAAGGATATATGGCCGGAAGAACTGCCAAGTATCTTATGGGCGTATAGGACAACGGTAAGAACACCGACTAGAGAGACGCCGTTCCGTTTGGCATATGGTGCCGAGGCCGTCATATCGGCTGAAGTTGGTCTAACAACCTATCGCGTTGCAAACCACGACGAACATGGAAATGATGAAGCCATGCGTAACCAGCTCGACCTAGTGGACGAAGTAAGGGCAGCTGCAGAACAAAGGATGGCACGGTACCAGGACCTAATGGCGAAGCATTACAACGCCAAAGTTAGGCACAGAGACTTCCAAATCGGAGACCTTGTCCTAAAGAAAGTAATCGGTGCCGCGAGGGATGCCACCCAAGGGAAGCTTGGACCGAACTGGGAAGGACCATACCGGGTCGCAGCCTGGCACAGGAAAGGAATGTACCACCTGGAGACCCTGAACGGAAAGAGGCTAAGCCACTCGTGGAATACAGAGCACCTAAAGAAGTACTACCAATAGGAGGCGACGAAAAACAACACCCCTCCTACCCACACTGCCGGTTTATCTTTATGTAATGATTGTAATTTTTATTTCCTATGGTACTGCCGTATTGCCAAAAGGCGGCTCTTCATGTTTTTGATTGAAGCTCTATGTATCTATCGCAATGCCAGAAGTTTTTGGAACGTCTTGACACTTGCTCACATGACACTTAAATCCACAATTAAAAGCGTTCAACCAAGTCTACACAGTGGACGTACCTTCCTAAAGAGCAAAATAATCTACAAGTGGACGGTTCATCTAAAAAGATGAAAATAGTCTACTAGGTCCAAGTGGACGGACCACCCAAGAGGTGAATGTAACCATAAAGTCCACAAGTGGACGGTTCATTTTAAAGATGAAAATAGTCTACTAGGTCCAAGTGGACGGACCACCCAAGCGGTGAATGTAACCACAAAATCCACACGTGGACGGTTCATCTAAAAAGATGAAAATAGTCTACTAGGTCCAAGTGGACGGACCACCCAAGAGGTGTAACCATAAAGTCCACAAGTGGACGGTTCATTTTAAAGATGAAAATAGTCTACTAGGTCCAAGTGGACGGACCACCCAAGCGGTGAATGTAACCACAAAGTCCACAAGTGGACGGTTCATCTAAAAAGATGAAAATAATCTACTAAGTCCAAGTGGACGGACCACCCAAGAGGTGAATATAACCACAAAGTCCACAAGTGGACGGTTCATCTAAAAGATGAAAATAGTCTACTAAGTCCAAGTGGACGGACCAACCAAGAGGTGAATATAACCATAAAGTCCACAAGTGGACGATTCATCTAAAAAGATGAAAATAGTCTACTAGGTCCAAGTGGACGGACCACCCAAGAGGTGAATGTAACCATAAAGTCCACAAGTGGACGATTCATCTAAAAAGATGAAAATAGTCTACTAGGTCCAAGTGGACGGACCACCCAAGCGGTGAATGTAACCACAAATTCCACAAGTGGACGGTTCATCTAAAAAGATGAAAATAGTCTACTAGGTCCAAGTGGACGGACCACCCAAGAGGTGAATATAACCATAAAGTCCACAAGGGGACGGTTCATTTTAAAGATGAACATAATCTACTAAGTCCAAGTGGACGGACCACCCAAGCGGTGAATGTAACCACAAAGTCCACAAGTGGACGGTTCATCTAAAAGATGAAAATAGTCTACTAAGTCCAGGTGGACGGACCACCCAAGAGGTGAATATAACCATAAAGTCCACAAGTGGACGATTCATTTTAAAGAGGAAAATAATCTACTAAGTCCAAGTGGACGGACCACCCAAGAGGTGAATGCAACCACAAAGTCCACAAGTGGACGGTTCATCTAAAAGATGAAAATAGTCTACTAAGTCCAAGAGGACGGACCACCCAAGAGGTGAATGTAACCACGAAATCCATAAGTGGACGGTTCATCTTAAAGACGAAAATAAACTACTAAGTCCAAGAGGACGGACCATCCCAAAGATGGAAAAAACAACAATGTCCACAGAATGGACGGTTCATCTAAAAGATGAAAATAATTTACTAAGTCCAAGTGGACGGACTACCCAAGAAGTGGATATGACCACCAGGTCCCCAAGAGGACGGACCCACCACGGGATGAAAATAAAATACTAAGCCCACAAGTGGACGGACCATCCACAGGTGGGAACGAATCTACAAAGTCCACAAGTGGACGGACCCCCTAAAAAGGTCAAAATCGCGAAGTCCACAAGTAGACGGTCCGTCTCAGAAAAAGTGTACGAAAGAATAAAAAGCATTCAAGACATTCACGAATGACATATGCATCGAGTAAATATCAAATTTGAATATATCGCAAATAAAGGGTACACAACGGTTATAAATTACACCAATAAGTTGTTCAATTATAAATTGCAGCTGAAAACAAAAAGACAACGGAGCTATCATTCGGCTTGGACTTGGGGGGCGTCGGCCTGCTCTGCGGCACCGTCAGTCTCTGGAGGACGGATGGAGTCGTGACCGCCTTGAGGGGCTTCGTTGGGAACTTCGCCAAAGAGTTCGGCTGTTCCCTCGGAGTCGACGGTATGAGCGGGAGTCTGGCCTCCAGCATCGATGTGGATATGTTCAACTCCAAGGTTCGGGTACGATGCCTTCACTTGACGGAGACAATCGTCGAATCCGTCAGCGAAGGAAGTACCGAGCTCCGTCAGCAATGCCTCAGAGTCCCGGTACTCCTGGACGGCCTCGACCCTAGCTCGCCGGATCTCCCCGTCCTTGGCCTCCAGCACCTCCCTCAAAGCTTCCAGCTCTTTGTCCGACGCCTCGCGCGCCTGCTCCGAAGCCGTCAGTTTTTTCTCATGACGGAGTTTCCAAAGCTTCAAATCGTCTAGCTCCTCCGTCATTGCCATAGACTTGGAACGTGCGCGCTCCAGAGACTTTTCATACCTTAGGCAACGGTCCATAAGCCCCTTTGCCATAAGCACCGTCTGCACACAATAAGAACAGAAGGTTAGCTTACAAGTACAAGACGGACCAAATAAAAATTGTATGTGGACGGACACATTACCTGGGTAAGGCTGAACAAGGCCGTCTCCCCCATGGCCTCCGTCGCATGGTTGCCCAGGTCCTCATAGTCTTCCTCTTTTATGATCGAGGTGACCTGGGCTAGGGCGTACTGCGAGTCCTCCCGAAGGAGGACGGGAGCTTTCTCTAGGACGTTGGCAGGTTTGGTCATGAGACCCTTACCCCTGCCGACGCCCAGCTTTGCGACGGGCCTATCGCCCTCCTGGACGGCCAGATCACCCGTCACTATCCTCGGCTTTTTAGTAGGACGGTCGGTTTTCTCCGGCCCCCTTTTAGCGGACGGAGTGGGCCCCTTGGGTAGAGCGTCACCACCCAACTTCTTCTTGGCAGCAGCCTGCTGCTTGATAAGAGCCCGTCGCTTAGCATCGTCCATCTCTGCACAAAAGTGAACGGTTAGGACATATGACGGATAGATAAAGCAAGAAGATCAGATTCAATAGTCATGAACTTACGCTTGCGAACTCCTTTGTCGTATTTGATGGCTGCGGCAGAGGGTTCCGGACCGTCACAATACCAATGGATGGTGTTGAGGGTGACGAGCTTCGCCCAGGTCCTCTCCGACAGTTGGGTCTTCTGAAAAATGGACTCCAAAAAACCAAACTGCTCGGCAGTCACGTCCGTGCGTCTCCGCGCTGCAAAAGATAGACGGTAGGGTTAAACAGAGCAAAAGAGCAAAATAATATGGGTGACGGACACAAAGTGGTGAACATACCAGACGGAGACACAATGCCCCATGTCTTATCAACGGGCATAAAGTCCGGGACGTCATGACGACCCATCCACCCGTCCCCCTGTAAGAAGAAAAATCTACTCTTCCAGTTCCGGTTGGAGTCGGGGGTCTCGGATACCAACCTAAGCAACTGGCTCCTCGCCACGAAGCTGTACATCCCCTTGGACTTGGCGATTTCATCCGGACGGTAACAATTGAAGAACTCCTCCATTGTTAATCGTCTAGTCCCGTTCGACATGACGCCGTACAGAACTTCCACGCTCAAGAACACCCTCCAGGCGTTCGGAGAGATTTGGGTGACGGACACACCCAGGTACTGAAGAAGTTGACGGTGCAGGGCGCTTAGAGGAAAACGAAGGCCGGCCTTGAGCATTTGCTCGTACACGCCGACGTCCTCCAGCCCCTCGTGGTAGCACCTCTCGTTCTCAAGGGGTAGACGGATCATTATTGTGTCTGGGATCTGATACTTTTCCCTTAGGGTATTAAAGTGTGACGGACTGATGGTGGAGGTGAAGTAATTCACCGTCCACTCGGGGGGCAGGATGAACTTTCTCAAGCCGTCCTCGCCAATGACAGATTGAACGGAAGGTTCTATCACTTCTAGTTCCTCATCTGAGTCATACTCTGACCCGTCCTCTCCTCGCCCTTCATCTTCCGTTGAGGAAGAAGAGCTGGGTGACGGTTCTATGTCCTCGACGGGGGCACCCCGGTCTCCCTGACCTGACGGGTACACCTCGTCGTACCCTGCTCCCTCACGGACAAAAGATTGACCGCTGGAAGCTTCACTAGACATCTAACACCTACAAATGACGGAGAAAGGAACCCTAAGACTCTAGATCTACACCGACAACGGACCAGCATGCAAAAAGAAAAGAAAAAGGGGAGTGCAAGAGATAAGGAGTGACCTTACGTGTATGATGACGACGGTAGGTAGTTGACGGGTTGTTGAACGGTAGAACGGAGTAATGCTGTTCACAGGGTCGACAGATGCTCTTTTGTCAGTAAAAATTTCTCCAAAATGCGAAAATGACTTGATCGAGGGATGAATATATAGGGGTAGCGGCGCGATCTACGAAGAGACGCCTCGGTCCTGATAAGCCGTCAATCAAAGTCCACCACGTGTCCTCGGGCATTTATGACTACTCCTACCTGACGACCTGCCCGCATCAATTGCCTGACGGGTTAAGGAGGATGGGCCAACGTGCCCCTTGGGTCCGTCGTGTACAGAAACAAGACGGGTAGAGAAGAGCAACTCATTCCATGGACCCGTCATAATGGTTGACGGATGCATGGAATGAGGGGCAGCTGAAGAGGAAAATATGTGATGTTTTGCCAAGGTGTCCTGTGCACCACGTGTAGGGCCCCAAAGGCTTCCGTACAGGCCTGGCCATGGCCCATTTCGGGCTACTGTTGCTTTCGCACGACCTACCCGCCTAGGCCCAAAGGATAGGTAGGGTACCCCTACGTGCCAAAAAGGTTCACTAGGCCTACACGACTATAAATACTCCAATAACCCTCATAAATCAAGGTACGCACAATCACTTGAACTCAAATGCTCTCCAGTTATTACGGAGGTCCCTAACTTGACCGTCGGAGGGTTCTTGGCCGGCACCACACCGGTGCCCCCCCATCCCCTTTCAGGTTTTCTCTTGTGGTTTTTCAGGTCTCTGTATCGTATCGTTCAGGACCGTGCAGCTCACTGGTGAACTTCGGCATCATCAGTCTATAATATTTTTAAAGCTGAATGAAGACTTTGGAGCCACATGTCTATAATAAACCAAATGTTGGACTCATTTCTTACTAACTAGAGGAACCAGCCAACAGTTGGAGTAGTTACTAGTTACACTAGAAGACAAAAATGGAGCTGATGTCATAGGAGTAAGACACGACTTCAAGTGATTCATAATCCTCTTTTCCCTAAGTTGTAAGCAACCCTTTGTTACTGACTTACAGTGCTAGAAGTATACTAAAGATGTTGAACAATAGCCAATAGGGATTCTTGTTGGAGAGTAGCTTGGAAAAATAAAAAGATGTCATCGGTAAAAATATATATTTTTAAAGTTTAAAGCACGTCTATTGACCCTAACAGGTTGTAGAATTTTGGTATGAAGAGTAGCATCAAGGAGAAAAGACAAATAATGAGACAAAGGATGAATAAGGTGACAGTGGATCACCTTGACAAACTCCTCTGGAGTGGTTGAAAGGGCTCTGCTAGTTTGCCCATTCCAAAGAACTGAGATTGAAATTGTTTTGAAGCATGCCATGATGAGGTCAATTATTTACTGGGAAAAATGAAAAAAATTGAAGGGTGAAATCATTTCTATAGATTAAGTGAATCATTTCTAGCTCTATTATACAATTGTATGTTGCTCGACTCCCTAGAATGAAATCCGATTGAGCTAGGTGCACGAGGAAGGGAAGAAGTTTTTTCAATCTCAACACAATTAATTTTGAGAGTAGTTTATACAAGGTGTTAGATCTTTTAGGATTAAGGACCATTTTAATAGCGGTTAGATCTTTGGGAATTTGGCCTAATAAAAATAGTTTGGATAAATTTTGAAACATCTAGACCTATAGTATCCCATCATTGTTGAAAAAAATTCAGTGTGCAACCCATCTGGGCCAGGAGATTTGTGAGGATAGTGCGAATTTCATCAGTTGAAGGAGAGGAGGTGAAGGTATTTTGAAAATAAGTTGGGTTAAAATCCATTACATGAAAGGTGACAGTAAGAGTTGGTAACTAGGTTGGCAGTCTATCTGATTGACATAAGGTTTGAAAAATGATTGGTCACATGATTTTGTATTTGTGTACCCTGTAAACATTGACCGTTATCATCCCTAATATGCAGTCCAATAAGAGCTTAAATATGCCTGGAACAAAGGTTACTGAAATGTGCAGCTACAAATGGATTCAAAACTCGAAAAACAACTGGTAACTAATGTGAATTCCATATTCCCTTTGGAATATTCTAACTTGAAATGAGATCGGCGCGGTCGGCATGGGTCCTGAGCTCTGGTCGTTCGCGTTCGCGGTCGTGGGTAGTGCGCGGTGGGCGCGGCGTGGGTCGTGGGTCGTTCGCGGTCGTGGGTCGTGTGCGGTCGTGGGTCGTTCGCGGTCGTGGGTCTTCCAGGTGGTGGTGGGTTTGATGAGTGTGGACGTGGGTGTGGGAGTGGTTGGGTTTTGTAACTGATGTGGTGGGGGTTGCTGTGTTGGTTGTGGGGTTAGGGTGATTGACGAGGTGGTGGTCTTGAATAAGAAAAGATTAAAAAAAGATGGAGAAATAATATTTAAATGTGATAGAAGAAATGATAGAGAAGCTGTTGGAAGATATATTTGTAAAAGTAGTAGGTAAAAATTAAATGGTACTGTTGATTAGCCAAATAGTACCAAAATATGAAGAAGCTGTTGGTGATGCTCTAACTAATGTGAATTCCATATTCCCTTTGGAATATTCTAACTTGATTCATGATTGCGAGTCTCTCATGGAGCTCTTGGGTGATCAAATCAGAGACCATCTTTTTTTGTCTCTCTAGCAGTCGAAAAACATTATTTTTTAGGAACAGCGGCTGGAAAAACTTTTGTCATGCGATATGAGACTATGTATAAGATCCCATATATCATTATTGATGTTATTATTATTATTTTTTATTCTTATTCATAGGTTTGACGTACTGCATGTAGACTTAACGCACTCGAGATCATATTTAGAAAAGTTTATTTAGCTAAAATCTTGGGGCACAAAAGTATATATATAATTGATAGGTCATAAATGCATTTTGGTAGTAACCGCATTCCACCACCCCACTAAGCAAACATCTCTGATACGTTAAATACAAGGTATAGGAAGAGATAAAAGAGGGTATTGATAGGAAGAGATTTATAGCTAAAAGATGCTAGAATGTGTGTTTTTCCCTTGTAGTTTTAGAAAGAATACAATTGAGGTGATAACCAGTTGTTCTTTGTATGATTTCTCAGATGTTAAAAACAAAGAATTAAAGGGTTAGAATTTTATTATGAAAAGGTCAGTGATGTGTAGATTGTATAAAAGTGGTATTTTTCCAAGAATATTGTTTACACTATTATGTTAGTTGCCTATAGTTTATTTTCTACAACAAAAGTCATGGTTATAAAGCTTAATTCTTGTATAAGGCTTTACTTTTTCCATTTGGGACGTATATTAAATCCTAAGTCTAGAAAGTATTGGCTACTGCCTTTGAGATTTGATAAATTCAAGGAAACATCTTTTTGGGTAGAGATGCTTTGCATTAGTGTTATTATTTGGTCCATCAAAGTACAAGTCTCTTAAAACAATTTGTATAATTCGATAAACTTTATATTTTGTGGAGCATATTAAGTAATTTTCATGATTGATTATAGGTCCTATTTAAGAGTGTTTTGAGACTATTTGGAGGGTGTTTCGGCTAGACTTTCAGAGTGATTCAAATGCGGTAAGTAATTATGCATAATATGCACAAGTTTTGTTCAATAGCTTCTTAGAAGTCAAAAGTTTTCAAAAGTTATGTTTTTAAGCTTACGTTTTCTAAAATTTATCAAAAGCATTTTTAAATTATTGAAAGAGAAATTTTGACTTTTAAATAATATTTTAAAGAGAAATTTCAAATTTTAAATAACGTTGTAGAGAGGGAAAATTCCTGGCCTATCACAAGCTGACATATCATGCTACCAAGTCCACAAAGTATGGCTAATTACAAAATATCATGTACTGCTACTAGAAATTTGCCAAATTCCATTAAGGTAAAAACATGAAAAGTATGCAAAATGCTAATCACACGTAGGCGCGTATAAGCGATGATGCAAGCGAGTCGGCCCGTGTAAGCGATGACCCAAGCAATCCGACGCGTGTAAGCAATGACCCAAGTAGACCAATCAGGCTTTGACATGTGTCACCAATCAGATTCTGCCACGTATTGCTCACCTACCCCCAAACTCCTATAAATAGAAGTCTTCCTAATGCATTTAAACACACCAAGACATCTGAGGAAGAACCGGAAAGAGATCTTGAGTTCAGAAATCTAAAAGCTCTGCTGGAATCAAGCCCTGAGGTCTCCAAGAACTTCAACTTCGAATACGAAGAACATTCAAAGAGAAATCATCCAAATCATCTTCTTAGATCTCAAAGTCACTGGAATCAAGCTCAAAAGCCTCTAGAAACTCAGACACCAAGCCATCTAGAGCACAAGCAGCATCAGAGAAGATTCAGAAGCACTCAGAAGTATAGAAACTCTGCTGGAATCAAGCCCTAAAGCCTCCAGGAACTTCAAGAACTTCAACCTCGAATACAAAAAATATTCGAAGAAGAATCATCCAAACTACTTGTCTAGATCTCAAAGGTCACTGGAATCAAGCTCAAAAACCTCCAAAAACCTCAACAAACCACAAATCAGGGAAACTTTAAGGATTTAAGCCTCTAAAGCCCCGAAGAACTTCCACCACAAACCTTCAAAAAAGAAGAACGCACGAAAAACACGAAGAACAAAGAATTTCTAACAAGCTCATAGCCAGAGATTCATTGTAATTTCGTTTCAAAAATCTTCAATCCATTCCTCAGCCAAATTGAAGGATATCTTGTGTTCGAATCAAAATCACATCACCACAATTTCAATCAACAAATCTTTCAAGGAGATCGAATCAGAGGGTCACTCTTTTGTAATCACAAAGAATTGTACCACATATTCATCAATACAAATTCGCATTTATGAAACTATTTTACTTGTTTGATTTATTTCGAACTAAGAAATTTAGTCGTCTACAAACGTTTTGAACATCCGAATCTCATTTGAAAGATGATTTTTAAACTAAAATATTTTCAAAAAAGAATTGAGTTTCAATGTAAGTTTTCTAAAACGGTTCTTGTTCTTTTAATATGAATAAAACCAAGTGATTTCATAGTCATGTTTCTATTTTCCAAAGTGGTATTTAAAACATTTCTTTTAGCGAATTGAATTTTCAGAATTACTCAAGAATTGTAAAAATACATATATAAACTCCTCAGTTCCTATTCATTCTCTAAGAGAGTTAAGCACCCTTTCATTTATGTTTTATTCGATATTGTGATCTTCAATTTGCATTTGCATTTGGATTGATTGTTACTATAAGTAAATTATTCTACTTTTGTATAAACTTTGCTTTTGTGATATGTGGCTCATTAAAAATTGATCAGATATATGTGTGAACCTGCTCACAAGGATGTATGTGAGAATAAGTGTTGAACCCTCATTAGCAAGGGTTAGATGTTGGTATCTACTCACAGGATTGCATGTGAGAATATGTGATATGTGTATATGTGACACTATTCTTTGATCAATATTTTGTATGTTTTTTTGAATGATTTTAAGATTTGATTACATATGTATTAAGTGAATCATTATATGTTTTGGAAAACTATATTTAATATCATTGAGTAAATTTGTGAAATCAAAATACGCGTGTTTTACTTGACTCTATTTTGTTGTGTATTGTGTATAATTGCTTACTAGATGTGTGGCTCACCCCATTAATTACAATTTTCAGATTAAAGTTTAGCTAGGAAACAAAACCTTTGGATCACTTCGTAAGGTGTAAAGTAGAGGGCGGGAGTTTTTAAGCAACTCCAGTAAAGCTTGAAACCTTAAAGATTTTTAGTTATTTCTATTATTTCGCTTAAGATTTTATAATATTTGGAGATTATTTCTAAATTGTGGATTTTTAGATATTATAAGAGATTTATTAAGAGCATTTTTTATTTGGAGTTTTTTTTTTTTTTTTGGAAATTAATTACGTTATTTATGGGTCTCATTACACTTTTTAACTATTCATGGGTCCCACTATACTATTTCAGCTAACTTTTACGTTAATTTAGAGTACTTTCAGCAAAAAGTTTTCAGTTTCAACAAAACAAGCGGGTTCCAAATAGAACCAAAAGCTTTAAGGAGAATTGTACAGCTAAAAATTTGTTTAGGGCTTATTCTACTTTTTTTTCAATGGTAGTTTGGGCTCATTAGTATTAGCACAAAGTGAATTGGGCTCTTGTGCGTGTAACCACCAAAAATTTAATCTTATCCAAAAAAAAAAAAAAAACCCAAAAAAATTAACATTCAAGGAAAAGACTTAAAAAAAAAAAAAAAAAGAAGGAATGAAAAAACTAAGGAGAGAAAAAAAAATTGTGTTGATTAAGTGTTAGTTTGGATATAAAACACGTTTGTGTTTGTGAATGGGCTGCGTTTTTTGTGTGGGTCCTGTTCACTGTTCACAAGACCTGCAAGTACGGATTTCAGCAAAAAAAAAATTTTAAACTAGGTTCCACGACACTATTCACATATTTAAAAA
Organism: Castanopsis chinensis; assembly: GCA_032878915.1. NCBI lineage: Eukaryota > Viridiplantae > Streptophyta > Magnoliopsida > Fagales > Fagaceae > Castanopsis > Castanopsis chinensis. The sequence goes on from JAVQMG010000070.1 coordinate 163,969, forward strand.
TTATTTTGCTACAGTATTTTCATTTTTCAGTAATAAGCGGTATTCAAATAGACCCTAAGGATACCTTGAAAAGACATGTGCTTGGCTTGGGTAATTGTACGGGTAAAAATTAAAACAAGATATTTTTTATTTGTGCTTAAACTAAACAACTAAGTACATTATATAAATATTATCTGGGGTTTTTAAAATATTATTAATAATTCTAAAACAATACTCCAGCATTAACCAGTACCAAAATATTTTGTTTTCCTAGCTAAACCAAAATGCCTTCTAATACGGTATTAACTCCCTTGGTATAGAGTGGAGCAAAAATAATGAAACAGAAGATTTGGACTTGAAATAGAGTAGTTTTCTAGAAAATTTTAGTACAAAATAATTTTGTCTCATGCTGAGTTAAATAAAGAAAGTTAAAAAGCAGTCATCCTTTAACTAGTTTTTTAGACTACCAAATACCAAAAAAAAAAAAAAAAAGCAAAAGCAAAAAACTATCTTAACATAATTTTTTTTTTTTTTTAATTAAAACAAACAGAGTAAGAAAACACATAAGCCTCACTATTTATTTTCCTTCCTCCCCACCTAGTCAAACACACTCTAAACAAATTTTCCTTCCTATTTTCTCTCCAAAGTTTTCTATCTACCATATTTTACCTCCAAATAAACACACTATTAGAGTGGAGGGAATTAAAAAGCTATTTCTTTTGCTCACTATTATTATACATAAAATAAATAAAAAAATAAACAAGCTATTGCTCACCATTTGATGTAATAGAAATGAACGATCTTTAAAAATAAAAAATGAAGATAACGAAGTGAAGTTATCCAAATTGAAGTCTTGGACCCATCTTCATTACGTGATGAAAAATTAAGTGAAAAAAAGATATTTATTGACTGTTTGTTAGTATAATTTAAACAACAATTTTTATTATTTAAATAATACAATATATATATATATATATATATATTTTCACAACTTTTTTCATCTACATATATTTTTATGACACTTAAATAATGTTATTAAAACAACATTACCAAACAGATATTAATTTTGTCCAATTCATAAAAAATACAGGGGAGCGTAGGTAAGGACAATAAGTTTATAGATGCCTCTTTTTTGGGTACCTATCACCCAACACATTAATTTATAAAATTATTATTTCTCCTCTTTTCTTTTCTTTTCTTTTTTTTCCTTTTCTTTTTTATGCAAACGTAACCCAGCCTTTAAATAAGAGGAGAGTCATTGTGTGCGTGTATTTTTGAAACGTGTTATTAAGATATTTTTTGTGGTAAAATATTTTGCAAAATTTTACAATTGAAGGAAAATATTTCTAGGTTTGACCAAATTTTACAATGAAACAAATACAGTAAAATGCCTAAAATAAAATACATACATAACATGTGTCGAGTTACAGGCCAATAAGTACTACACGCACAATAAAACGAAAAAAGAGTACACATATGGTCCCCCCAAACAAAGAAAGAGGTAATAAAAAATGTGGGGCACGTATCATAAAGTATCTCTCTTTGTGATTTGCTTCTCTTTCTATCAGTTCATTCTGGCAATCGAGACTATCCATAATTTCTTGATTTCTTTATTTATCTTGGAAAGAGATGGAGTAGTTTTATAAAAAATATTATTAAAAATTAACTCTGTCTTGTGCCAAGCTAAATAAAGGAAATAAAGAAATAATTTTTTTTAACTATTTTTTTATATTACTCCCTACAAAGTGTGTGTTTGGCTTTAAATTAAAAAGCCAGCTTATTTTACTGTTAAATTTATTTTTGTTATTATTTATGAGTCTTACTACATGGTACTATTCATGAGTTTCACTGTACTATTTTAGCTAATTTTTACCTTTATTTACAATATTTTCAGTAAAAAAATTTCAGTTTCAATAAAATAAACAGATCCTAAGCAGATAAATACAATAAAATGTGAAAACTATTTTTACATAAAATTTTTTATCAAAACAAAGAGAGGAAGAAAAGTCAATTTTGAAAATAGTGAATGTTATTTCTTTTGCTCACCATTATATATATATATATATATATATATATATATATATATATTTATAGATAAAGAAACTTTTGCTCATCATTTAATGTAATAGAGATGAACGATCTTAAAAAAAATTAAAATTAAAATTAAAAATAGAGAAATGAAGTTATCAAACTTGAAGTGTTGATCCCATCTTCGTTATGTGATGAAAAATAAGGTGAAAGATGATTATAGGAGTAGTTAAGGACAATAAGTTAATTTTTATAAAATTTATACTTGAAGTCTTGAACCCATCTTCTAAAACCCTTAATTTTTATAACAAAAAGAAAAATAATTAATTTTCTGCAATTCATAAAGATACATATGGGAGTAGGTAAGGACAATAAGATTATTGATAATTTGATGCCTACTTTTTGGGTACCTGGCTATCACCCAACGCATTAATTAATTAAGTTATTATTTCTCCTCTTTGTTTTTTGTATGCAATGACCTAGCTACTAAATTGGAGCTGAATGATCGTGTGTTTTTTTAAAATGTTTTATTAAGATTGTTTTTTTGTAAAATTTTTAGAAAATTTATAATTAAAGAAAAATATTTTTAAATTTGACCAAATTTTACAATGAAATAAAAATAGTAAAGTGCATAAAAACAAAATACATACATAATATGTGTAATACTACATTTAAAAAAAAAAGAAGACAAAAAACGAGTACACGCAAAAAAAAAAAAACTAAAAACAAAAGAGGAGTACACGTATCATAAAGTATCTCAAATCCAGTTCTGGCAACAGTGACTGTCATAATTGCTTGTAGGACCGTATGTGCCTGCAAAAATCATTAACTTTTGAAAGTAGAGGATGATATAAAGTTGAGGTGACTTTTCTCTACTGGTAATCGTCAATGTAGTAAATCAGTAAATGCCTCTTTTATTAAGGCCTGTTTATCCAAGTCCTGTTCAATATAGTGAGGGTGCATTCATCTAAATTTCAAGCAAGCCGTTCGTACATTAGGAACTGCTTGTTCTAAGGCATAACTGCATAAGTGGTGTGGAAGTATCTAATCATTTCTTTCAAGTTACTCTGCATAGTGAAATCTACGGGCAGCTGCGTTTATTTGGAAGACAGCCAGTCTCGCTGCTTGTAAGTAATTGCATCTTTTTATTATCAAAATTTCACTTGCATCAATGGCTGCAGTGTGGTTAAGTTTATATTTTATTATAAACTGACAGGATCAAATGACAGTCATTGTTAGGTTTTCAATGTTCTGAAGAAGAATGTGATGCATATATTATCTCATTAAAAGATTTGTTTATTCATCAGGTGAGTAACAATACAAGTATTCATTTGCTGATAATAATAATAATAATAATAATAAAAGTATTCACAAAAATAAAAAATAACACAATTCAGTATAAAGAGTGAGAGAAAATAATTAAAAACCACTATTTTATGAATCTTAAATTTATGAAGATGGCGACTCTTCATTTTTAAGTTTTTAACTATGAAGCCTTCAATTTTCTCACCAAAAACAAAAAAACAAAAACTATGAAGCTTTCAAATGCAAAACCGTTATAATAAATTGGGCTTATATTCTGTTAGTTGAAATAGAAAAAGGGCTCAAATATTGGCCTTTCATGGCCCAGAGTATCAGCGTGAGATATAAACCACAAGAATATATTTCTAAAACAATATTTGTCAATCTAGAGAAGAAATTTATCTCAATTTGCAAAACTAGATTAATCTTAGATACTCGGGAAGTCGTGTCTATCCTTCTCAGATTTGTGCCTTTCAAGCCTTCATTTGTTGAAACCGACTCCACAGGTCTTGTCCTCGGCATCTCACGAGAAAAACCCAGAAATCTGACCTCCTAGATTTGCTTCACAAACTCTCACATGCTTTTCACTGGTTACGGCGCCAATTCCATGTGCCTCTCAGATCCTCACGCACAACAGGAGTCACATGGGTTGGCGCCATAAAATTAATTTATCAATTTTAACAAAATAATAAAAAAAAAAACAGAAAGATGTTGGAATTTAGGGCTGAGTTTGGATAGGGCTTATTGTGTTTGCGTTTCTCACATTTCAGTTTTTTTTTTTTTTTTTTTTTTTTTTTTCTACCACGTTTCAGGACTGAGGGGACAAAATGCTGTGCGCGCACTGTGCGTGTATTTTAGCAATTTTTTATTAAAAATGAGTCTCGTAGTACTATTCATACATTTAAAAATTATTTTGCTACAGTATTTTCAATTTTCAGCAATAAGGTCTATCTAAACGGACTCTAGATATGGGTTCATTTTGATGAAGAACAACAAGACCCAAACCCACTCTCACTCCTTCTTTCTCTCTTTGTTGGTGTGTGTATTTGTATTTGTTTCTTTTTTCTTTTTCTTTTTTTTTTTTCCTTTTGTTCCATATAAACACATAATGAAAATAAATAAATCTCATCTCTCTCTCTCCGTGCTTTTTTTTTTTTTTTGTGGTGTAAAACCAGTAGATCTAGTTTTGTTTCTTTTTGTTCTTTCCTATTCAGCTACTAGGAAAATGAGGGAAAATTATGAACAATTTGAATGATGTGAATATTGTATTATGTTTGTGTCTATGCCTTGATTTGGATTTGAGTTTTGATTTTGGATTTTTTGGATTTGTGTTCTTGTGCTTGTGATCTTGTGTTCTTGTGTCTACATTTAAATCTGGGTTTGTGTTATTGTCTGTTCTTAATCAAGATGAACCCAGATTTAAATTCTAACATTTTTTTTTTGTTTTTAATTATGTTTGTTTTTTGGTTAAAATTAATAGATTAAGTTTTTAAGTAAGATGCTAATGTGGATGACGACATGAAAAATTTTATTATTATTTTAATGGCCACATAGTCACTCTGCGTGTTAACAGTGCACTTTGTTCGCCACATAGTCTATTTCCGTTAGTGAAATAACTGTATGAGCCAAAACAATAATGCTTTTCAATTTTAGGGACTCTATGCAGGGAAATAAAGAAGTAGGGACCAAAATGAAAATATGGTCAAAATGAAAATATGGCCAAAATGTAGGGACAAAAGATCCATTTACACCATAATTTTAAATAGGTTAGAATTGATTTTAAATAGTCAATAAATACATTTCATTAAGCTAGAAGTAATTTTAAATTAAAGGGTACTTAGCACAAAATTAGAACATGTAAAATCTAATGTAAATAGGTCTCTATGACTTAAATTGAAAGGTAGGATTAAATTCGAAGCTAGTAAAAGTATAAGTTTTAATTTGAAACCACTTCTAAATTGTGTAGTTTTAAAATATAATTTGTATTAATAAAAAAAGATATAATTTGTCCCAAAAAGAGAAAAGAGAGTCATGGGATTGTTTGCCTCGGTAGTTCAGCCATATATAAGTTTTCCTATTTTATTTTTAGCATAAATGCACTTTTAGTCCCTACATTTTGATCTTATTTCTATTTTAGTCCCTACATTTTCATTTCACTACTTGTAGTTCCTAAACAAATTAGCGCATGTTATTTTCGTTGTTTTCGTCAGTCAACAGATAGAAATATATAAGGTGGTTGACAAAGTAATTAAAATATTAAAAAAATCCATTATGGCACTCATCACCCATGCCACATGGGTTTCCCACCCCTTTAGAAATTTATTAATCAATTTTAACCAAAAAAAAAAGGCAAAATTAAATACAATAAAATACATAAATTTAGATCTAATTCATTTTGAACAAAAACGCACAAGAACACAATCACAGATTTAAACATCAACATAAGAATATAAGAGCACAAAACCAGAACCAAACACAAAATCTAATCTAAACATTAACACAAGATCACAAACACAAAGAACGCAATAACAAACATAAATTATTTACTTTCAAAATAATTGCCACGTCAGATCCAGAAAATCATACAAACTAAGAAAATCAAACAAACCCAAAATATCATACAAACCCCTCAAGAACACACAAGAGCACAAACCCAAAAAAATCATACAAACCCATAAATCAAACACAGGAAAATCATAAAAGAATATTGTACAAAACAAAATCAATTCATATATATACACAAACCAAATTATCCAAAAGAAAAAATAGATTTAAATCCAAAAATTAAATCAATACAATCATTAACGAAATATCCACAAAATTTAACAAACCCAACTCAATCCCTCAACCATACCAACACAAAGCAAAACATCTCAGCCTCTCTCTAAACCCACCAATGGACTCAGCCGTACCAAACCCAGAAAACCTAGACTGCGACCTAAAAAAAACTGAACCAATGCCGCTAATTTGACCCAACCATCACGATCTCCACCTCCACCTCCACCAATCTGGCGCAGCCACCAAACCTAACCAGCCCAACCCTTTCTCTCCACCTCCACCGGTTTGGCGTAGCCATCAAACCAAACCAACCCGATCTAGGTGTGTGTGTTATTACACATGTTACATGCTCATAAAGCCTTACAACATTAAGCACAAAAACACGTAAACCCAACACTTACCCTCTGTTTTTCACACACTTGTTCACGCACCACCATGGCCACGATTCTTGGCAGATTTATGAGGCCTTCAACCTCCACATCTCATTTTTATGGATCACGCGCCGTTCAAGATGCTCTTAGCTTGTAGATCGGAGAGTAGCTTATGGATTTGGGAGTAAAGAGATTTGGGTTTAGAGAGAGCGTTTGTTGGTTTTGGGCTTAGGTCAAGAGTCTTGTGAGCTCAAAAAGGAAGTCATCCTCGTGGTGGTGTTGGCTGAGTTTTGTGATGGAACAGGGAGGCTGTGCCTCGTTTTGGATCAAAGAGAGAGAAGTCAAGGTCTAGAGAGGGATAGATTAGGTTTTGGGTCTCAAGTGTTCGAAGAGTGTGAGATTTAGTTTGAGTTATAGAGGTTGGAGGTGGAGGAAGCTCCGACCATGGTGGCCATGGAGCTTCAGCACAGAGGAGAGGAAAGAAAATGAAAATTAGACACAATTTTGTGTTCATCTTATATTCAAATCTGGGTTTGTGTTCTTGTTGAAGATGAAATGAGATCTAGATTTAATTACGTTTTTTTATTTAGTTAAAATTGATAAATTATTAAAAAAAAATAGATGCTGATGTGGCATTTTTAATATTATTTTATTCATCACATGACATTTTTTAATATTATTTTAATAAACATGTCAGCATTTATTATGTCAACAGTGCACTTTATTTGCCATGTAGGATATTTCCGTTAAGTGAGTGACAATAAAGACCAAAATGGAATGCATTTTTTATTTTAGACACTAAAAATTGTAAAATAGAAACGTAGGGATGACCAAAATAAAAATGAGGCCAAAATGTAGGGAATAAAAGTGTATTTACGCATTTATCTTTTGGTTAGCAGTAAATATTTCTGGACCAGAATCAAGCTAATCCTCTTGCAGCAGGAACTCAGCCTAACCGTGCTAAAGTATTACTGCGAGCTTTTGTATATATATATGCGTGGATGCATTTTTTGAGTTGATATGTGATAGCGTTTAAAAATAAATAAATAAATAAAGAACCATAAAATAAAATGCTGACTTTATATTTCTTCTTCCTTTTTTTGAATTTAATACAATCAGGGAATACAACTTATAATATCTAAGCTCACTAATAGCTTTTCTCAAAACAAAAAACCTAACTGATAGCCAACTAAAAAGCATCGGAAAGAACTTTGGGAAGAAACACCATTGCGTAGAGAAACACCATTTTCCAAAAACTTGTACATTTCAGCTGAGCGACTTTTTTCTTCTCCCTTTACCCGTAAGGGCATCTATCTAACTCTCACTACTTTGGATGTTCCAATTTCTTTCTCTTTTAACTAAAAATATTTTTTTTCATGAGAAAAAATTAAGGTCAAAGGAGTACCAAATGATTAACATTAGTTAGTAGCATGCAAGTAGCTTAGGGAAGTCACTCAGCAACCAAAAAAAAAGCCTAGTGAAGTGATGTCGCAATGCTCTATTTAATGGATAGAAACTAAACTGTTAGTCTCCGGTAATAAACCTTAAATCCACGAAGGGTTCCTTAAGTCCATAAGGCAATAAATTGGAATCTACCAAAGAAGGAAACTGACAAAACGTCTATATTTTATTGATAAGAATCTAATTGCCTTTGGAGCCTACATAACATAGAAATACTAAGGAAGTAAAACCTTTGGACAATTAGGAAATGTTTGAAACCCTAATTCACACTAATTACAAGATTAAGTGGAAAAATACCAGATTTTACCAAAAATAGTAAAATTGAGTTAAATGTAAAATCATAAACTATTAACCTTAAGAGTCGTTCCAAAATAAATGAGGTCTTATTCTAACTTTTGAGAAAAAAGTTATTAAGGAAACAAAAATTACAAAAAATGGCAAATCACAGTTTTCGAGGGCTCAACAAAGGAATTCGCCAAAATCAAGGGGTTACCTCATGGCAAAGCAACGGTTATTGTTCAGAAGACCGTTTCCCTTCAACCTACCAAAGTTTATGCAAATTTGACTCCATCGTCTATATGATTTCTACTAATGCATTTTTGCTTTGTGCGATTTCAAGCGCACTTGAGAGTTCAGGAAGACCATGGCAGTCTTTTCTATGCCAGGAAGTCGATAGGAATTGATGATGTAAATTATAAATTACACCCCTAAAGTTTGGAGGTGTTTGGATTTTATACCCTAAAGTTTCAGAATTTAGATTTTGCCCTAAAAGTTTGGAGGTGTTTAGATTTTACGCTTTGATGTTTCAGGATTTGGATTTATTACTAATATTGAGTAGTCTTTTATATATATATATATATATATATATATATAAAGTTCTTGTAGTTTTTTTTTTTCTTCCAATTATTTATTTATATATTTTCTCTTTATCCAGTAGGTTATATTCTATCCTTAAACTTTATGTATTTAGTTATGTTTATGAGATATTTTATATTTTCGTTTTTTTTTAAATTTTAATGTTTTATATATAACACGTGTTCACATTATGTTTTTGGAAACATTTGGACAAAAGTTATGACATAACATCTTGAATTGATCTGACCCATAAAAGAATATAAATGTTTAAAAAGAAACAGACAACAATTTTAGTTGCATCGATTCTAAACCTATACCTAATTGGATTATATTCTAACCGGATTTGATTGCCAAAGTGTACCCCGATCCTAACACCATGTAGGTATATTGACAGATTAAAGATGGAAACAAGGACAGCCTTAAGTGCAGCTGTAAGTGAAGTTCTTAATGAAAACAATTTTGTGGGTTGGAGCGTCCAAGTGAGAACCTATTTGATTGCTCAAGATCTTTGGGACATTGTTGGAGCAAGCGACAAACGTCCTGAACCAAAATTTGTCGAAGCAACCGACGAAAGTCCTAAACTAGAAATTGTTGAAGCAACCGATTTAGAAGTTGTTGAAGCAACCGATGAAAGTCCTAAACCAGAAAATGATGAAGCTACTTTCAAGGCTTGGACTAGGGAGAATGCCATGGCTTTACACGTGATCCAAATTTCATGCCCGCAACGGATATGTCATGTGATTAGTCTGATTACTCCGCCAAAATTGCTTGGGAAACTTTGAAAGAGATATGCAGCATCACCAAAAGTGATTTTGTTGGTATGTCTCTCTCTATACTACACGTGCTCAAACATTTTATACCTTAAACAATTTATACCTCAAATGAACTTAACAACCATAAAAAGTTGAGTGACAAGAATAGTGCCTGGATTATCCTCCACTGTGTAAATAGTAAGGGTTTCAAGCATATTCTCTGATTGAAGCCTGGTTGGAGAACGTGTTTTAGCAAACGTTGAAGAAGCTACCACTATAGCAGTGGCAGTGCCAAAAACAATTTCAAGGGTGACCAAGCTATATATATATATATATATATATATATATATATATATATATATTTGAAGAATTTTATTTTTGAACATATGATATTTTCTTGCTTAAACAAAAATATTTACATTAAGTAAGTCTTTACATCTTTGCCAAAAAATAAATAAATAAATAAGTCTTGATGTCTAAAAATATACAATTCAATTTAATAATAAAAAAAATCAAATTACATATAGTATACATTAAATACACTTTAATTTAATGAGCTATATATGACATAAGAGTAATTAGAGGGAATAAACAATACATTAGTCAACTATTTAAATGCATTACAACCACCGCAGACCCTTGGTGTGATGATCAATCTACAAGTATAAATGTTTTTGGGGTGTGGAAGGTAAGTGTCGGGGTTTAAGTTTTCAGGAGGAAGCTTCACACACATATATACCAAGATTAAGCTAGGGTAAAATTTTTATCTTATATAAAAAAAAAAAAAATGCATTACATATTTATAATAAGAATCTAGGGAGGCTAGTATTTAAATTTAGGGTTAAGTATGTATTTAGTCCCAATCTTTTATACTATATTTCAATTTGGTTTCTAATCTGTTAGTGTTATGTCAACTTAATATCTGTTGTTATCTCTTGGATGAAAATTATTAACATGACTAATAGCCAAAATAAAAAATTAGTTGCCATTGATGTGGAAAAATCAAGAATGCGATAATCTTCTCTGATTTCTCATTGAATGAATAACTCAATCTCTGCTTATATATGCAAGAAGCAGAGAATACAAAACTGGATAAAAAAAAAAAAAAAAAAAAAAAAAAAAAAAAAAAAAAAAAAAACTGAAACTCTGACTAATTAATAGCTTATAACTAACATAACAAAAAGGTCCACCAACTCTAGGTACAAATGACAACATAACACGTGTACTATCACTATGGTGGGATAAATACATAACTAAGCTACCTATAGGCTTCTCTATTTAGATGTCTAAGCTGCAGGTCGTATATAACAGAATTATTTGCTACAAACTTCTTCATCAGATTTGATCCAAGTTTCAGAAAATTTCACTTTTTAACTTCATCCAAAAAATGTAATTATGTTATATTTTCCCCATTAATTAAAATTTCCCCTCGTCTGTCCAACTTTATTTTGCTCTTTCAGATATGCTATCAATTATTGGAATTTTATTTTATTTTTTTTATGGCTGCTACTAGTTATATTCTTGTTTGGGTCGCTGGTAGCCTAGTCAACTGTTCTATCCATTTTGTTAGGACATTAGTGATTTGATGTTAGAAACATATGTCAACATTTTATATATTGGCTAATCCTTTGACAAACACACTTTACTTGTAATTTGGTAGATCAATGATGCGTTTACTACTTCAAGAAACAAGGTTTCAAGTTTAAGTATTAAAACCATGCAAGTTTGTTCAAGAAACAAATAAAGCAATGCTGGATTTTAAATTTCGATAGCTATTTGGACAGTTAGTATCTGTCAAGGTTTAAAAGCTGCTGAAGCTTATGACTCGACAGCTAGAAGAAACTCCATCTTTTATTGAATCCGTTGTGATTCAGGATACTATGTTATTTTCTCGTTATTAATAAAACTCACATATTTCTCATAAAAAAAAAAAAAAAAAAAACTAGGAGAACTGAAATATGCCCATTATTTATTTCTCTAACTGGGCCTCCATTGTAGGCCTTCTTTTCCCGGTCTTATATAATCGGCTTGGTCTTACATTTTGGTTCAAATTTTTACTGGGTCAAAAGGCTTAGTTGACCTTCTCTTGGACCAACAAAAACTTAGGCCCATCTCAGTGAAAGACCCATGGAATTCTTCGACAACATCATTGAAGTAGGCCCATTTTGCTACAGGAGTTAGAGTTCGGGTTGACTGCGAGTTTTTGACATTTTGTTCCACCCCTCACAATTTAATCTACAAAAACCGAACCATTTGAAGTACCTCAACAAGGAGAGGTTCAAAATTTTGAAGTATGGATACACGTATTAATTTTGTAAAATTAACAAAATCTACTAAAAATAATATCTCTAGAAATTTAAACCTACTTTCAAGTGTATTTTCACAATTTCTTAAGGAAAATTAAAAAAAAAAGGCATAAATAAATAATTTTTTATTTAATCTTTCAATTACAAATCATTTTATCTTGATTGAAACAATATCATTTAAAAAAAATAAATATATTAGTTGGAATGAAGACACGTATCATGAGAAGCAGGATTATATATGTTAAATGCCCTATAAGATGGTGGCTCTCACTTGTCATAATGATTCATATCTTTGTTAAATGATTGTTAACTATTTAAATTCATAATTTTTTTTTTAATTTAAACTTTTGGGACATTAATAGTTTACCATTGTTTTAAAATGGGTGATCTAAAGTTCAAATTCAATTTCCACTTTATCTCTCATATAAAAAGTTCAAAATCTACTTAGTTTTAATATTCTTTCTGCTCTTAGTTCATGTTGAGTGTTGGATTTTACTTATTACTTGGGATTTGAAATCAACAAGTGACGGAGAGTAGTGTTGGATTTTACTTATTACTTGGGATTTGAAATCAACAAGTGACGGAGAGTATTATTGTAACGGTTAAATAATTAAAATTAAAATTTTTAATTTTTTTAAGCTTTTGCAACAGGTACCAACTAGTGGTTAGTAAATGTCTTTTTGTGTGTGTTTTTGGTAAAACTACAGCCCGGAAAGGCCAAGAAGGGTTTCAACTTTCAAGTAAAAGCACAAGTACAAGTACAACTAATTAAAGAACAAAACATTACAAGTTGAGCGTAAACCAATTTCATGCAACTAAAAGTCTAAAACCCCTGAGAGGTTGCTCAAGTTTTTGGGTAAAAGAAACGATATTTTATCTTTAAAAACTAGCTACTAATTACAACATTACATATAAACAATAGTAATCGCATGAGAACAATGAAAGATATAATTTATATTTTTGTAATATTATTAAAAGAAAAATTCAAAATGTGAACTCTCTATTTTAATGAATAATTTATGTTCGAAAAAGTAGTTACAACATGTTATAAAAAAAAGTGAAGTGTCCTGAACCTTTTTTTGATAAGTGAACAACTCCTCCTGAACCTTACCAAACCTAAAAGAAAATAACGAAAAAAAATCTAAATAAATAATCATTCATTTGAACAACTGCAAATAACCATACATGACAATTTCATAACTGCAATTAATTTGGTCATTCCCTAGGGTGTTTTTTTTTTTTTTTTTTTTTTCTTTTCTTTTGCACACATAGCTCTTATACATTGGCTTCCACTATCATGAAATACCCCCAAATCATACCATATTCTGTTTTGCAAATTCCTTTTTTTGGTAGGCATTGTTCTGCAATTCCATGATAGCCAAATTTACCTTAAATAGCCACTCTTGTCTAATTATTTTTCTAAGCTTCCATAAATTCCATAGCAAGATTAGAGGTTGTCTACATCAAAATCACTGTTGTCTTCAGAGAGTTTCACCCACCCACCTTTGGTTCCAATTGTACCATAACAGCCAAACTATATTTAGCATGACCTCCACCACCATGACATGCCCATTTTTATTGAAGTGTACATTTATGTAAGGTTTATTTTTAAATCACATAATGAGGAAACCTGTAGAGATGTAAAAGATTTTATCAAATATGCGTACTTGATATTCAATGAAAGACAAAAGGGAAGCATGAGAGAAAGATTTGTATGTAGTGTTTTAGATAAAGGGGAGGAATTGGTACTTCAGTAGATGGATTAACAATTCAGCTACTTCTACTACTACTTTGAGCTTGGTCTTTTCTCAAACATCTTCTATATTGAGAGAGCTTTCCTGCAATATCTACTCCTATCAATGGCCTGTTCATAAATAAAATTTAAATTTAAATAATAAAAAAATTAACCAACAATGCAACATAGATAATCATAGAGGTTTCATAGTTTAAATAGAATTATTGATCCTAAAAAAATGTTGGAACCTGATGTTATGGAATCAAACCAAACAGAATAATAGAAGAATGATTATATATATATATATATATATATATATATATATAGATATATAAACAGATGAAAAAAGAAAAATGAGACGTACTTGAGACTTTGTGGTCGTGAGAATAGAGGCAAAGAGGCACATATGATGTTATGATCTTGGTTTTTAGACTCACACTGTTCAATAATTCGTAAGAGAGAAAGGGTCAACATTTTTGAGGTCGGACTGAGGCCAAACCAAAGTGAAACCATGATGATATCATAATTAATTTAATAATTATTTAAAATATAAATAAATATATTAAATTAGTAAAAATTGAAAAATTACCTAAAATAATCCAAATAAATATAAAGATATAATAGACATTTCACATGAAATTAATTTATGAAACCCAATAAAAAAAAGTTAAAAGAGCAATAACTTGAAAACAATAAATGATAATATTGTATGTATTTTTATTTTTTTGAAATTAATATTGTATGTATTTGTTTAATCTACCATGTAAACCTTAATATCTAGTATAATGTAAAACATTAAATGAATTTAATAAATTAATATATGAATGGATGGGTTTGAACACATTGATCATTGGGAGGTCCAAAACATCCTTTTCATTTTTGTGGGGTGTGCAATCTTTAAGTTAAAAAAAAAAATGCTCAAAAGTTCACAACCACTAGGAATGGCAATGGGTCGGGTTTGGGCCGAGTTTTTTGATACCCAAACTTGACCCACAGGTCTTTACACGTTACCCGAACCTGACCCGTTTAATAAATGGTTCTTTTTTTAAAAATCCAAACCCGCCCCATTGGGCTCCATGGGCCCCTTGGGCCCCATCCACCGTTTCTGAGCCTAATCAAAAGCCGTGGCCCAATATGACCCAATCATTAAAAAAAAAAAAAAAAAAAAAAATTCAATTTTACATTCAGAAATGAGAAATCACAACCACAGATTCAGAAACACAAATCTCAAATCCAAAAATAAACACAAATTAGCTTCTTATTTTTTTATTTATTTTTTATCTTCTTTGTTAATACAGACTTTTCACTCATTAAAAAAAAAAAAAAAAAAAAAAACATAAATCAGAAACCCAACATAAATAGAAACACAAATCAACTTGTTTTTTTGGCTCTTCATTTTTAATACAAATTTTTCACTCATAAAAGAAAAAACACAAATCATAAACAGAAAAACAATCCCTTCCTCCGATCATCTGATCTCTCTCTGATCTAACAATCCTATGCTTCGACCTAACAATCCTGTGCTCCTACGTGACAAACTTCAACCACCACAAGATCCTTGCTCATCCGTGAAAAACAACCACCACGTGATGAGAGTGAGGGTGATGGTGGGTTGGTGAGTGAATGAGAGTGAGGTGACTGGGTAAGGGGCGGCTGAGAGAAAACGAGAGTGAGAATGAGAGAGGTAAGGGGCGGTGAGGCGGAGTGACGTTGTGAGTGGAGCGTGAGGTGAGACGAGGTCGTGGGGCTGTGAAGCTAGTGAGGCCATGACTGTGAGTGGAATGTCTGAGGGCGAGGGAGGGTGACCAGTGGTGAGAGAGAGAGAGAGAGAGAGAGAGAGAGAGAGAGAGAGAGAGGATGGCTAAGAGTGAGGGTTTTAGAAAATGAAATCTAAGGAAAAGAGAGTATTTATAGTACTAGGGTTTTAAAGTTTTTTTATTTTTATTTTTTTTATAAAGTATTATGTGTATGCAGGTCGGGTTCAGGCTAGGTATGCATAAAACCCAAACCCAACCCGGACTCGCTTTGGGTTTTTTTTTTTCTTTTTTTTTAAACCCATACCCGGCCCTATAATTTATCGGGCCGGGTATTTGCAAGTCAAAAATAAATTGCCATCTCTAACAACCATAAGTCCACTGGCACCCACATGAATGATGAGCTTTCAAATCTCACTTTTATTTCCTCTCTCTTTAGAAATCATCTTCTCAAATCCTACTTCTCTCGTGAAAGTCAGCAAGGGATCTCCTCTACAGAAAAACTATAGTGCTCTTCTATTTTTTAATCTTTGTTCTCTTCATCTTCTCTTTTTTTTTTTTTTTTTTTTTTTTTAAAGAGCTTTGGGCTGAACCTTGAGACCTAGCTACAGTTCTCAAACTTCGGTGGTAGGTTTCAAAACCATGGTTATAATCAGATTGATAGAGGCTACGAACAAAGAGAAAGACAAAGAGAGATAACATTTGAATTTGAGTTTAAGTTGGACTTGTTAGAAAGACAGAGTTTCACTCCTTATTAAGTTTTGACTAAATAAAAATGATTTAATTCAAAAAAATGATAATAATGTGTGTGTGTATATATATATATATATATATATATACACTACAACAAAAGTGGGCTATGATGACGAAATCTAGTGAGGATAAACAATTTCGTCACCAAATGGTAACATTTAGTGAGGAAAAGAAGAATTCGTCACCAAATATTATAAAAATTTTAAAATTGGAGACGAAATCAATATTTCGTCACCAAAGACATACAAATTGGTGACGAAATATTTATTTCATCACTATAGGTCATGAAAAAAAGGCAAACCTAGGGTGACGAAATATTCGCATCACAAAAGACTTACCAGAGGTGACGAAATTCTAAATTCGTCACCCAATATTAGGATGTAGGTGTTTTTGGTGATGAAATAAATTTTTGTCACCTATTGTTTAACCAAAGACTAACCGGAGGTGAAGAAATTCCAAAGTCATCATCCAACATTAAGATGGAGGTGTTTTTGGTGACGAAATAAGTGTGTGTCACCTATTGTTTACAAATAATCAAGGATGGCTATGGGCAGGGTATACCCATATATACCCGACCCAATTAATTTATCCATGGATATCCGATTACCTTACCCAATTAGTATCCATACTCAATTATTACCCGGTCTGTTTATATATAAATATCCATACCCTACCAAAATCCAATTTTTATAAAATCCCCAAATATGCTCAAAACCCAGTAACATGACCAATATATACTCAAAATCTCTAAAATAAGCAAAATACCCACGAAACCTTTAAAATGACCAAAATACTCCTACAATCTCTAAAATCACCAATTATTAGCAATGTAAAGATATATCATAAACGTGCATATTTATTTAATTTATATCATGAATCTTGAACTGAAATTGTAATGTAAGTTAAGAATTTTCCTTTCTATAATTTTTACTAAGTGTGCGTTTGGGTGTGGATGAAAAATTAAAATTATTTTACTATTCAACTTATTTTTTTTAGTATTCATGGGCCTCACTGCACTTTTTAGCACTATTCATAGGTTCTACTGTACTATTTTAACTAACTTTTATCTTTATCTACAGTACTTTAGCAATAATTTTTCAGTTTCAGTCAAATAAGCGGTTTCCAAACTAAGTAGAAAGATAAGACTTGTTATATCATAATTTTCTTTCGAGGTAAAGAGTCTTTTGTAGAAGACGCAAAAGCAAAAAAACAGTACAAAAAAGAAACGAGCAAAAACGACACCAATACAAATCTTACGGAGAATGATCCCGAGAACGCATTTATGAGGGACAATTCAAAGAAAAAAACTTACGTTGAAGCTACCGTGGATGCAATCATGCATGAAACGCACTAGAAGGAGGAAGAACAAGAAAACGATGATGGAGATAATGATATAGTGGAGACTGAGACAAGGGGTAACAACGTAGACCAACCTAGGGATAAGGAACAGTTCAACGAGGAAACATGGGAAATCAACATCTTGACGGAGTTGAAGCGAAAAATATCAAGGACATGGTAAACCAGCATTATCATCAAACTTATGGGTAAACAATTAGGCTATCGTGCTCTGCAAACAAGGTTAGCTAGTAATTGGCATCCTTCAGGTAATATGGTTTTAATTGAGATCGGATATGGATATTTTATCATGAAATTTGATGTTCTTTAGGATTACCATCATACTCTTATGGATGGACCATGGTATGTGGGAGATTAGTATCTCCATGTCCAAGCATGGGAAACTGATTTTCACCCCGGAACAGTCAAGGTCACATCCACTGCAGTTTGGATTAGACTATAACACCTACCTATTGAATACTATTATCATAAATTTTTAAAACACGTTGGAAATAAAATAGGCAAACATCTAAAAATATATGCGATAACTAATTCTGCCACGAGGGGAAGGTTTGCTCGGATATGTGTCCAAATCAACCCTAATAAATAACTTCCCAAGCATTTTAAGATAGGGACATTTTGGCAAGATACTGTATACGAGAATGTCCATCTATTATGCTATTATGCTACAAGTGTGGTCGGATAGAGCATAAGGAATCTGTTAGGTTTTAAGGATTTAAGATCTAAATGTATTAGAACTTCAATGTGTAATGTTGGCAAACCATGATCAAAACTTAGAGTCTAGATTTAGGCTGTTCAAAGTGATTTATGTGTAAAGTTGGAATCGAGTAATTGCAAAAAATTACTGTTCAATTTCTGCAAGCCTCAATCGATCAAAAATTAGACTCGATCGATTGAAACTTGTGCAGATTGTTTTTTTGCAGAATTTTCCAACTCAGCCCAAGCCCAAATGACGTGTAGGGTTTTATGTTTTGCTTGAAGTATAAGAAGAAAACCCTAACCACGTTTTACCAGGTTATTGATATGCTGTATGTGTGAGTCTCTTGTGAGATCTAAAGATGTTTGCCTTCATACATACTTAAGGTTATTAAGATCAAGATTGATGTCGAGAGCTTGGTGATCTCTTCAGTTACAGTTTTAAGAGCTTAACGAAAAACACAAGTGGGAGAACTTGTGGTTGCTGTGAATCCAAGAAAAAAGTAATCTGTGGACTTGGAGTTGTCATGTGGTCGCGGTGGTAAGTTTTCTACTCGAAGTAGCAATAGGATGTTAGTGGTCTAACTTCTATTGTAAAAACTTCAATTCTTTCATGGTGGATTTGTTTTGCTTTGTGGATAGCTAGGTTAAATCCTCCCTTGTTTTTTTACCGATTTGGTTTGTTAGAATGTGTACCCTTAAATCCTATTATATGATGCTATGTATGACATTACGTATGACTAAATATTGTATTTAACAAAGTTATTTTATTATTATATAAAATAATGATAACATGAATATTAGGACATTATCATATAATCCATGAGATGCATAATATGTGATTTATGTGAAAAGTCACAGAAGATATAAATTACAAGTTCTTTGTAAACTCAAAATTTATAGTTCATAGTCGGTGATGAAATTGGGCATTTCATCTACGAAGATTATAGCGTATCAACTAAGATGATTTATCTTGATCATGGAAGTGGAGACTTCTAGTTGATATGTTGATATGTTGATATGTTTTAAGAGTTAAGACATATTGAACTAGACCACTGTGAGATTTATTATTCTTCTAACGACTGTCAAATAATAAATCTCACGACTTCTATTTGCATGAACTCTTAATCCTAAGAGAATAATGGACATGATCATGAGGTATAGGTTGCTTTGATATATCAGGAGTGACATCTAAAGTAATGGTTAAAACCTTAGTATGTTGGGCAGCCACATTTAGTGTTGATGGAACATATATTCTCAAGATGGAATTCATAATCTTTTAGCGAAGATATAAAATATTCCCTTAAGATAAGTTTAATGGGTTCAGTTATTCCAAGAGTTAGGTCTAACCACTTTGGTAAGAAATTACTAAAGTATATATTTATGAAATTAGATTTCATAAATATATAATGAATAATTTTAAAGGATTAAATTGGGTACTCAAGGATAAGATGTAGTAATTTTCAAAGTGGCAGTCTATATTCATGACTTTGTATTACTACGAATATTTTATGAAGGAGTTGCATGTATAATAAAGTCTTGGGATATAATTTATTAATAAGGCGTAGAGTGCAATTATATTTATATAGTGGCATTAAATATAATTAATGGTAACTTTGGACTTGTCAAGAGTTGATGGAAAAGCCCAAGGCCTATTGAAGCTAGTGTCTTATTGGTCCATTTTGGTCCCACTCCAAGCCGCACACTAAAGCCCAGTTGGAAAGGCTCAATAGGCCAGCCCAATTAGATAATCAGTTAGTTATAAAGGGAGAACCATACAAAATTTTTTATAAGCGTAGAGAAAAAAGAAAAAAGAGTGAGAGTAAGACACTTTTTCATTCTCCCTTTTGGAAATTGATTGAGAGACCACACTTCTTGGGCGTAAAGTGGAATTAGAGTGAAGATTAAAAGTGTTCCCAAGTGCTTCAAATCTTTGTTTTGAATTTCTCCACACCAAGGTATGCTATCTTTTTCTTAAATTATGAATTTTGCATAGTGCATGTTATCAATTATGAATAAAACAGATCCTTGTTTGTTGCTTCCAGTGTGTATTTTGTATGAGATACAAAACCAGATTTTTCAACAATTTGTATCAAAGACAGGTTTTCATATCATGATTGTATAGCGTGTGATTGGATTTTAGAATTTTAGAAATTTTTGCATAAAGATATTGTTCCATAAACCTTGTGTGCATTGATCAATATATGCGATATATTGTTTTGCATGACACCAAGAGTGCACAGATTGGTCATTCATTCAATAACCATTAATGGAAATCTTAGTTTGTAATATATATATATATATATATATATATATTGCAAGTGAAATTGAATGAAAGTTAATAAGGCTGTGTCTTGATATAGTTATTGAAATGGGGGTATATATATATAATGTAATATAAAATCATATATTACATATATAAATCTATATATTATATTACATATAATGTAATATGGATTTTTAAATGTAATATGACTTTATATATATTTATATATATTAATGCTAGGATTATAAAATTTATTCCTAATGAAATTAGGATTATGTTTTCAAGGGTTTCTAGCATTATTATAGTTCTTGATCTTAAAAACATTTAATTTAAAATATATAGTGGGAGAGAGATACAAGGGTTACATCTCACAGCCTCCATTATCGTTCATAGTAGTGTGGGTAAACACCTTGTCTTGACGTATATGCCTCTCAATCCCAAAGGAGGGTGTTTACTTCATAGTACTACAAGATTGAACTTACCTGTTTAAAGTAGTGTGGACAAACACCTCATCTTGGCGTATATGCCTCACGATCCCAAAGGAGAGTGTTTTGTTTCATAGTACTACAAGTTTAAACACTATAAAAGGGAGATAAAATGTGGCTACACATAACTCTAGATAATAGTGTACGCTAGACTAAGTGTAATGTTAACCTCCCAAATGAGCTATGTCATTATTGTTTAGAGACTAAAGGTAATACGGCATATTATTAGTGTTCGATAAGAGTTATCATGATAGCACTAATAATGAGAATATTTCTTAACCAATTAATGTGTTTATAATAAACTTGCTACCAAGGAATTATAGACATGGATTGGGTTGTCGTTGCATATATTATTTTATGGTTTTATTAAGGTTCCATATTATATGCTTATATGTTAAATTGATAATATCCAATTTACTTATTATATTCATGTTTATTATTTTCAGATTTATATCATGGCATCATTTAGCCCACTTGTTGCTATTCATAACCAAAACAATTTGACTGGATCCAACTATGTTGACTGGAAAAGAAATTTGGACATTGTTCTTACAGTTGAAGAGCACAAATATGTGCTTGCTCAACCATGTCCTAACTTTCCTTTATTAGATGCTCCTCTTGAGGAAAATAAGCGATATGATCTTTGGCAAAAATCTAATGAAATGGCCAAATGCTATATCCTAGCAGCTATCTCAAATGTTCTATAGCATCAAATGTAAGATGTAGAACTTGCTTCGGATATAATGCTTAGTCTGAAGGAGATGTTTGGTGAGTAAGGCCGTTCTGCAAGGCAAGAAACTATGAAGCAAATTTATAATACTAAAATGGCTGAAGGAAGTTCAGTGAGGGAGCAGTGTCTTAGGATGATCTCTAATCTAAATACATTGGAAGTTTTAGGTGCCGACATTGATGGAGAATCCCAAAGTAGATATGATACTCCAGTCACTACCAGAATCATTCAAGAAATTCAAACTCAATTATAATATGAACAAAAATATTTTTTCTTTATCTGAATTAATAAATGAATTAGTGGCGGCAGAAGGCATCCTTAGTACTTCTAGTGTTGCAGCCAATATTGGTGAAGCTTCTATTTCTCAATCTAAGTTGAAAGGCAAGGGTAAGAAGTAGAAGAAGAAGGACTTCACTGAGAAATATGGTAAACAAATTGCCTTAGGAGTTGCCAACAAAGGAAAGAAACCAAAGGAAAGTGTTTTCATTGTGGTGAGAAAAGACATTGGAAGAGGAATTATCCAACATTCAAGGTTGCCAAGAATAAAGGTATGAAATGTTCATTTCTTTTTGAAATATGTTTGGTACAGAATGCAACAGATTCTTATTGCGTGGATTCAAGTTGTATTAATTATATCTGCAATTCTTTGCAGGGGTTTTAGGAGACCAGAAAGTTGAATGAGGAAGAACTATTTCTTACTTTGGCTGATGAGAGCAAGATTCTGGTTGTAGTTGTTGGAGTGTTTAATTTATGCTTTAAGTCTAGAGTTTTAATATTAGAAGACTATTTGTATGTACCTAATGTTCGTAGGAATTTAATTTCTACAACTTACTTAGGTAAACATGGATATTGTGTTATCCTCAAAGACAATGTTGTAATAAAAAAAGATAAAATATTTATCTGTTTTGGCAATATTGTGGATGGTCTTTATATTTTAACTCCTGACAAGCATAAATTATACACTTCTAAATTAGATAGTAGCTCTCATGTAAAATCATTAAAGAGAAAATTTCCTTCTACTAGTGATACATATTTATGGCACTTGTGTTTGGATTATATTAATTTAAATAGGATTCAAAGACTAATCAAAGATGGACTTTTACAGCCCACAGACTTTGATAGATTTCTAGTTTGCGAATCTTGTTTAGAAGGTAAAATGACCAAACGACTTTTTAATACAAAATGTAGAAGAGCCCAAGAATTGCTTGAATTAGTTCATACAGATGTATGTGGTCCTATGTCAACCCAAGCAAAAGGAGGTTATGAGTATTTCATCACTTTTACGGATGATTATCAAGATATGGTTATGTGTACTTAATGAGACGAAAGTCTGAAGCCTTTGAAAAGTTCAAAGAGTTTAAGGTTGAAGTTGAAAATCAATTGGGTAAACGCATAAAGGCCATTCGAACTGATCGAGGTGGCGAATACCTTCTTGGGGATTTCAAGGAATACCTAATTCAAAATAGTATTGTCTCCCAATTGACTGCACTTAGAACTCCTTAACAAAATGGTGTAGTGGAAAGAAGGAATAAGACTCTTTTGGAAATGATTAGGTCCATGATGAGTTACTCAACTTTACCAGTTTCTTTTTGGGATATGCACTAAAAACTGCTATGTATATTTTCAATTTAGTTCCATCAAAATTTGTTCCCAACACACCTAAGGAATTGTGGAGTGGGCGCAAGCCTAGTGTGAAATATCTTCACATTTGGGGATGTCCAGCATATGTGTTGAAAGGGAAGTCTGATATGTTAGAAGCTAAAATGGAAGTATGCATGTTTTTAAGGTATTCAAAAGAAACTAAGGGTTATTTATTCTATAATCATAAGGATAACAAAATGTTTGTTAGCACCCATGCCAAATATTTGGAAGATGATTATATTAATAATTTTAATCCTAGAAGTAAAGTTGTATTGGCTGAATTAGATGAACTTATAGTTGAACAGCCAATGGATGAAACTAGGGATGATGTGGTTGTATTAGATACACCACAAGGTACTACTCATGAGATGTCTAGTACATAGGTGCCTCGTCATAGGGAGAGAATTGTTCGGCCTCCTATAAGATTTATAGGTTTGGGAGAAACTTATGAAGCTATCTTAGAAAAGGCTAAATCGGATCCTTACACTTATGATGAAGCAATAATTGATATAGATGCACATCATTGGGTCCAAGCTATGAAATCTGAATTGGATTCTATGTATTCCAATCATGTATGGGATCTTGTAAAGGCCCCTAATGATATTAAACCTGTTGGTTGCAAATGGTTTCACAAGAGGAAGAGAGGGATAGATGGAAAGGTTGAGATCTTTAAAGCAAGACTAGTGGCGAAAGGGTATACACAAAAAGAAGGTATTAATTATGATGAAACTTTTTCGCCAGTAGCTATGCTTAAATCTATCAGAATTCTCTTATTCATTGCTTCTCATTATGATTATGAGATTTGGCAAATGGATGTCAAGATTGCATTTCTTAATGAAAATCTTGAAGAAGAAATATACATGTTGCAACCAGAAGATTTCATAGCAAAAGAACCAAGAGAATATAGTATGCAAGTTGAAAAAGTCGTTTACGGACTTAAGCAAGCATCTAGGTCATGGAACATCAGATTTGATCAAGCAATCAAGTTATTTGGTTTTGAACAAAATCTTAATGAACCATGTGTGTACAAAAGACATCGAGATAAAGTAGTAATGTTCCTAGTGCTTTATGTTGATGATATTCTACTTATTGGGAATGATGTAAGGGTAATGTCATCAGTAAAAGTTTGGTTGTCAAGCCAATTTGATATGAAGGACTTGGGTGAGGCTAACTTTATTCTAGGGATCAAGCTTTGGTGAGATCGCAAGAATAAGATGTTAGGCTTATCACAAACTAGATATATAGATAAGGTTCTAGAACGATTTAGCATGCAAAACTCTAAGAAAGGATTACTTCCTTTTAGACATGGAGTTCCTCTGTTTAATGACCAAAGGCCTAAGACTCAAGAGGAAGAAAATATGATGAGACAAGTTCCTTATGCTTCTGTAGTGGGAAGTCTCATGTATGCTATGTTTTGTACTAGACCAGATATTTGTTATTTAGTTGGCATGGTCAGCCGATATCAATCAAATCTAGGACCAAAACATTGGCAAGCTATAAAGCATATTCTCAAGTATCTACAAAGATCGAGAAAGTATATGCTTGTTTACTATAGTGAGGATTTGATTCTCATTGGCTCTATAGATTCAGATTTTCAATCGAATCTAGATTTCAGAAAATCCACTTTAGGATGTGTATTCATGTTGGGAGGTGGAGCCATAAGTTGGAGGAGTGTTAAACAATCTTGTATTTCGGATTCCACCGTGGAAGCTGAGTACGTTACTGCTTGTAAAGCAGCAAAAAAAGTTGTTTGGCTCATGCTTCTGTAATGGGAAGTCTCATGTATGCCATGTTTTGTACTAGACCAGATATTTGTTATTTAGTTGGCATGGTTAGCCGATATCAATCAAATCTAGGACCAAAACATTGGCAAGCTATAAAGCATATTCTCAAGTATCTACAGAGATCGAGAAATTATATGCTTGTTTACCATAGTGAGGATTTGATTCTCATTGGCTATATAGATTCATATTTTCAATCGAATCTAGATTTCAGAAAATCCACTTTAGGATGTGTATTCACGTTGGGAGGTGGAGCCATAAGTTGGAGGAGTGTTAAACAATCTTGTATTTCGGATTCCACCGTGGAAGCTGAGTACGTTGCTGCTTGTAAAGCAGCAAAAAAAGTTGTTTGGCTCAAGAAATTCCTTTCTGATCTTGGTGTTATAAGAATGGAGCAAGTTCCCATCACATTGTTTTGCGACAATAGTGGAGTGGTTGCATAATCCAATGATCCAAGGAATCATAAGAAAGGAAAGCACATTGAGAGGAAGTACCACATCATTCGAGATATTGTTGCTCATGGAGATGTAGTGGTAGCAAATATTGAAAGTGCAAATAATCTAGCAGATCCTTTTACCAAAGCCTTACCTCAAAGGACTTTCGAGTCACATTTGGAGGGAATGAGAGTTAGATTAGTGCATAATAGTCTTTAGGGCAAGTGGGAGATTGTTAGAATGTGTGCCCTTAAATCCGATTGTATGATGTTATATATGACATTATGTATGACTTAATGTTGTGTTTAATAAAGTTATTTTATTTTTATCTAAAATAATGGTAACATGAATATTAAGACATTATCATATAGTCCATGAGATGCATAGTATGTGATTTATGTGAAAAGTCACAGAAAATATAAATCACAAGTTCTTTGTAAACTCAGAATTTATAGTTCGTAGTCGGTAATGAAATTGGGCATTCATCTGCGAAGACTATAACGTTTCAACTAAGATGATTTCTCTTGATCATGGAAGTAGAGACTTCTAGTTGATATGTTGATATGTTTTAAGAGTTAAGAAATATTGAACTGGACCACTGTGAGATTTATTATTTTCCTAACGACTGTCAAATGAATAATAAATCCCACGACTTCTATTTGCATGAACTCTTAATCCTGAGAGAATAATAGACCTGATCATGAGGTGTAATTTGCTTTGATATATCAGAAGTGAGATCTAAAGTAATGGTCAAAACTTCAGTATGTTGGGTAACCACATTTAGTGTTGATGGAACATATATTCTGAAGATGAAATTCATAACCTTTTAATGAAGATATAAAATATTCCTTTGAGATAAGTTTAATGAGTTCAGTTATTCAGAGAGTTAGGCCTAACCACTTTGGTAAGAAATTACTAAAGTATATTTTTATGAAATTGGATTTCATAAATATTTAATGAAAAATTTTAAAGGATTAAATCGGGTACTCAAGGATAAGATGTAGTAATTTTCAAAGTGGCAGTATATATTCATGATTTTGTATTACTACGAATATTTTATGAAGGGGTTGCGTATATAATAAAGTCTTGAGATATAATTTATTAATAAGGCCTAGAGTGCAATTATATTTATATAGTGATATTAAATATAATTAATGGTAACTTTGGACTTGTCAAGAGTTGATGGAAAAGCCCAAGGCCCATTAGAGCTAGTGTTTCATTGGTTCCTTTTGGTCTTATTTCAAGGCACACACTAAAATCCAATTGGAAAGGCCCAATAGGCCAGCCCAATTAGATAATCAATTAGTTATAAAGGGAGAAACATACAGAATTTTTTATAAGCGTAGAGAAAAAAGAAAAAAGAGTGAGAGTAAGACACACTTTTTCATTCTCCCATTTGGAACTGATTAAGGGACCATACTTCTTGGGCATAAAGTGGAATTGAAGGGAAGATTAAAAGTGTTCATAAGTGCTTCTAATCTTTGTTTTGAATTTCTTCACACCAATGTACGTTATCTTATTCTTAAATTCTGAATTTTGCATAGAGCATGTTATCAATTATGAATGAAATAGATCCTTATTTGTTGCTTCCATTGTGTGTTTTGTATGAGATACAAAACCAGATTTTCCAACATAGTTTTCCTGGGTTATAATATCGCTGTGTTCTTTATTTTTCATATTATTTACTTGATATGATTTACTTGTATTAACCTAAATTTGAATAATTTACCTAAGTAATCACTTGGATAAATAACTAGGATAAACAACTTATGTTTTAAGGGGTCTAAAAACGTATAAGTGGTATCAGAGCAGGTTAACTCTAGTATTTAAATCCTTTGATCTAAGAGTTGATCCTTAACCCCTACTGTCATGGAACTCGGTCACTCTCTTGTGATCCCACTTCACTTTGATGGGAACAACTATGCCTACTAGAAAGTAAGGATGAAAGCATTCCTGAGATCTATTGATGAAAGAATTTGAAATTTCGTTGAATATAGATGGGAGAAGCCAATTACTTTTGTAAGTGAGTGGCAAACTTCTCAGAAAGAAACAGCCGCTTTTAATAGCAAAGCTATGAATGCTATTTTTAATATTGTTTCTATGGAGGAATTCAAGAGGATCTTTAATGTTGAGGTTGCTTATATTGCATGGAATATTCTTCAAACTGTGCATAAAGGCACAAAGGCAGTTAAGATCAATAAGCTGCATCAATTAACAACTAGATTTGAAAGTATTAGAATGTCTGATGATGAAAGTTTTGATGAATTCTATGCTAAGCTTAATGATATTGTTGATTCTACTTATAATTGGGTGAAATTCATGATCAACCTAAAATTGTTAAGAAGATTCTTAGATCCTTGACTGAGGACTTTAGACCCAAAGTGACTGCCATTACTAAAAGCAAGGATATGGACTCCATCCCTGTTGATGAACTTGTAGGATCTCTCTAATCTTATGAGTTAGACCTACCTAAGACAAACAAATCCAAATTAATGGCTCTTAAGTCAATTGATGATTTTGATGAGAATGGATTTGATAATGAACTCTCTGCTACAGAGATTGCATATCTTGCCAAGAACTTTAGAAATTTTCTTAGGTACAATAACAGAAGGGCTAGAGGTAAAAAAAAAAAAAAAAAAAAAAAATGCCAAACCTAGGAATTTTGGGAGGAATGAACCCACTAAAGGGAACAATATTGATAAACCTAAAAAGAAAGTTGGTTAAACCTCTAATAATTCTATGGGCCAATAACGTTTTGGTTGTCAAGGGTATAGTCATGTGAAATCAGAGTGTCCTACATTCTTGAGATCAAAGAATGAAACTATGGCTGTAACTGTTAGTGATGATGAAGTTTCTGATCATGAGTCTGGTAGTGATGAGAATGGAAACTTCATTACTTTCACAGCTACTGCTATGGTTGATGAAAGTGTTGTGGTTGGTGAAAACCCTTCTGATTGGGAACTCTCTGAGAATGCTGATTTGCAAGAAGCCTATAATAAGCTTTGCAAGGTTGTTGCAAAGGATGTTATAAATGTTAATTTAGGTTTACAGAAAATTACTTCTCTTGAACTTGATAAGAAAAATTTGCTCTTGAAATTGTTTGATACTAATGAATTGCTTGATAAGGTGAAGACTGAGAACATGTTGTTGCTTGATAAAGTTAAGAATTTGGAATTTGAATTATCTGTTGCTAGAGAACAAACAAATAGGTTTGCTAGTTCCAAACTTAAACACATGTTGAGTATTCAAAAGTCTCCCTTAGAAAAAACTAGTCTAGGTTTTGAAGATAACATCTCTGTGCCTAAGACTCATTCCACAAACTTTGTTTCTTCTTTTGAGCCTCCCGTGAGTGAGATTGTCAAACCAGTAAAAGTTACTCCTCCTAGGAAGACTAGGGTTGATCTTAAATAGTCTAAGCCTAAAAATCTTACCATTCCTAAAGATAAGAAGCATGATAGACCTTTATGGGTTTGTAATTTTTGTGTAAAGACTGGACACATTTGTCCAAACTGTTTCAAGTTGCAAGCTGCTAAGTGAGCAAATAAGCCAAAAGTACTTGTGCCTCAAGCACAAGATCCCATACTACTTATTGGTGAGTTGGCAACGGCTTTAAACCTTTATTCCAATCCTGGTGTTGCTCATCATTCTAATATGAATAAAAACTCCAATGCAAGAGTTGCATCTAAAAAGTTTTAGATGCAAAAGGCTCGATCTAATTGAGTCTTTCTGACATGGTCCTTGTTCTTCATCTCTCTATTCTTTTTTGCCATTCTTCTTTGTTGTTTTTGTTTTCTTTGTTTTTAAGATTTGCATTGCATAACATTCATGCATTTCTTGCTAGATTGTTTTTGTTAATTCTTTTCAAGATAAAAAAAAAAAAAAAAAAAAAAAAAAAAAAAAAAAAGGAAAAGGAAGGAAAAATGTGTTTTTCATTATTTTTCTTGGATTTGAAATTAAAGTTGGTCATATTATCTTTACATAACATGTTTATGTACCTTATTTAGCTTAGATGAGCTTATTTTATTGCACCTTACAAGTTTTGGTTGTGTAGTGAATGTTGTGTGGGAGTTGTTTATAGTTTTTGATCACATGATCTTGATGTTGAAGTCACATACTTTTGATTGTAAGGACTAAAAAATGCTAAGAGAAAAACATAAATAACTATCTCATCATTGTTTACTAGCCAATCATAAACATCTTAGTGCATATCATAAGATTTTGTACTCGAGAAAGTGTAGCATATGCACAAAAAGAACATAAGGTGTAACCTCAGCTTATAAAAATGAAATTGGTGTGTACATTATTGGGATATAATATATTCAAATTGAAATAAAATTAGTGTGCACATTATGAGGCAAAACAAGAAACGTACATGATTGCAAGCTTGTTTTCTAGGAGATGTGAGAGTTATATGATATAATTTGTTAGGTGATAGCTACTTATCACCTCACATGTATTTCAAGCTATTGCTAGTTGCACACACTACATAAATTATTCTTTGCTAAACTTAGTACATTATATTGTGTGTGAACTTGTTGTGGCCATCCAAGATTTAAAGTTCCATGATTTTAATGGAAAATGTGTTTAATGTTTGAGCATTGTGGATAAATTGATTGAAAATCTTGTTTTTGGAAGATCTGGGTTGAATTCAAGGGTTTTTGCAAAACTTTTCATCTCATACTCATGCATTTTATTCATAAAACATTGTGCTTTGAGGAGTTTTTGCATTAAAATGCTTTGTTTTTCAAAAAATTGATTTTTCTAGATTTTCGATTGATCGAATCTATCTCTCGATCGATCGAAAATGCGATAAAAACCTTGGTTACAATTTGCCTGGCTCGATCGTTGCTCGATTGATGCTGGATCGATTGAATGTGTTTTGCAATCGATCAAATCTTATTTTCGACCGATCGAAAATCGTTCTGAGACTTTTTTAAAACAAGCTTTTCTCACGTGTTCTTCACTGTATTCAAACTTTTCAAAAAGCTATTTGCTCTCTCTCTTTCACCTATCCACTTCAAGTGATTTTTTGTCATTTTCTTCCAATTTGTTCTCAAGGTTCTTGTCTTCTTGTGCCGGTAAGTCCTTTCTACCCTTTCCTTTTCATTTTATACACATATTTCATGCATTTTAAGGGAAAATTTTAGACCTATAGGAATTTGGGGTTTTTTATTTTGAGTTGGTTTCTTTCCAAATTGATCATTGAATTTTTGTTCTAAGATGTTGTAAACTTGTGTCTCATGCTTTAATTTGATTAATTTGGTGATTTGAGAACAATTTCAAATTCTAGGGTTTGTAAACTACATGAATTTGAGAATTTTGTTCAATTGGGCTTAATTTATTAAAATTGACTTGTGAAATTGATTAATTATGTTATTATATGATGATTTTTATCTAATGTAATGATTGATTACTCAATTTAGTTAAATTTGTGAACTTGGGTTTCTCAAAATTTGGGGTTTTTGTACTAAAACTCTATGTTCAAGTCACTTATTGGTTTCTAAAGTATAATTGAACGGTTCTCAATGCATTAGAGCATGCATCTTTTGTTCATTATGTTTATGCATCATATAGATTTTTCTTTTCTACATTTTTGTGCTTTAACCATGTCTGATGCAGTCTGCCCTTGGTTTTCTTTGTTTTATTTCTTTGGTATTCTATTTTGGTCTTTCTTTCCTTCCTTAGCATCATGGTTAGGAAGATTAGAGCCAATAAGAAAACCACCTCCACCTCTACCCCTGCCTTCAATAGTGATAGGTTTCAGTTTGAGAAAAACCAAAAAGCCTATGGTAAGTTGAACATCTTTAAGTCTATTTGGGCTGAGAGGAAGGTTATGTTAGATGATTTAGATTTGGAAATTAGGAAGAATTTTGAGCGTAGGGGTTGGTTGTCTTTGTTAGATATTTCTCATCCTCCTCCGGCTGCTTTGATTAGAGAGTTTTGCTCAAATCTCTCTGTCCCCTCAAATGATTCCAACGAATAGTATGTGATGAGTTGGATACGAGGTGAAGAGTATACCATTACTCCTTTAGTAATGGCCTCTGCTCTTGGGATACCTTTGGTACAACTGCTAGTCTACCCTTATGATGAGATGAGACCCCCTCCTCTTGAGTACATTATGTCATATCTCACCGGTTTTTTCTTTCAGTGGGGTACTGATCCTCAGATTGCCTCCTATGAGCTTACCAAGATTCATTATTTGTTTTTCCAAATTTCTTGTTATTCTATTTGGCCCATCTCTCACTTGCACACCATTTCTATTAAGAGATGTGCATTTTTGTATGTCCTTATGACTGATACTGCTATGAGTTTTTCTACTCTTTATGTTCGATCGTTGATTGAGGTTCATAGGAGTAGCTCTACAACACATGGTTTTTTCTTCCCTGTTTTCATTCATTGGATTTTGTTATATCTAGGATTAGATGAGTTTCTTGCGTCTAAGTCTGTACATATTATAGCTCCTATAGGTGCCACATTCCTTAGGCAAAGATCAGCTTAAAAAGAAAGCTAGCTCTAAACGCCCTTGTGTCGAGTCTTCCTCAGGTGCACCTCCTCCTCCTCCTTCTCCTTCTTCAGGTGACCCTACGGCTGAGGCGTATGTCAATCCCACTACCACTATTGATCCTTCACCTTTTACTTCAGGTGATTCTAGCATTCAGAATATGTTGGATACTATCATGACCATTCAGGCAGCTCATGGTCAGCTTTTGGTGGATGTGCCCACGGAGCTTCAAGCATTGTAAACGGATTTGGCGAGCGTTCGACGGTCTTCTCCACCACCTCCTTTTGATGATGAGTCTTGATTGCCTTTTGGCAATTTCTTCACAAAAAGGGAGAGTACATATTAATGGAGATAGGGAGAGTTTTTGATGTTTTTGGAGCTTTGGAGTTTTAGATTGTATCTAGGTGCTTCATGATGTATTTATTTTTTAGCTCATGAGTATTTATCTTGATGTATTTATTTTATGGGATGTATATGTTAGGGGGAGACATTATGTTTTTATTTATGTTTCTTGTTTCACATATGCTATACTGACTATTGATTTATATTATGAGGTTATTCATGATATATGTGTTTTATTATTTGTTTTGTAAAATCAAGGTTTTTTTTTTACTTGTATTTTCCGCACATGTGTTTATGTGTTTGTTGAGTGTTACAGGAATATACAGGTTAATTCAATCAGGTTGCTGTCTACACTGGCAATTGCTAGATAGTAGTTAGGTTGACTATTTTTGGGCATTTTATTGTAATGGACTGTTTTGTGACTTTGAGCATTTTTGTTTTGGTATGTTTTTTGTCATGGATTGCCAAAGGGGGAGTTTGTTAGGTTTTAAGGATTTAGGATTTAAATATATTAGAACTTCAATGTGTAATGTTGACAAACCATGATCAAAACTTAGAGTCTAGATTTAAACTGCTCAAAGTGATTTATGTGTAAAGTTAGAATCGAGTAATTGCAGAAAATTACTGTTCAATTTCTGCAAGGCTTGATCGATCGAAAATTAGACTCGATCGATAGAAACACGTGCAGATTGTTTTTCTGCAGAATTTTCCAACTCAGTTCAAGCCCATATGACGTGTAGGGAGTACTTGTGGTTGCTATGGATCAAGGAAAGAAGTAGTCTATGGACTTGGAGCTGTTACGTGATCGTGGTAGTAAGTTTTCTACTCGAGATAGCAATAGGATGCTGGTGGTTTAAGTTACTATTGTAAAATTTTAATTTTTTCATAGTAGATCTGTTTTACCTTGAAGATAAGTTAATCGTCCTCAGGTTTTTTACTAGTTAAATTTTCCTAAGTTATCATATCATTGTGCTCTTTATATTCCGCATTGTTTACTTGATACGATTTACTTGATACGATTTACTTGTGTTAACCTAGATTTGTATAACTTACTTAAATAATCACTTGGATAAATAATTAGGTTAAAAAACTTATATTTTAAGAGGTTTAAAAACGTACAGAATCTATTTATTTGGAGCTAAATATCACTTTGAATCAAACTACAAACACAGGATCTGCATCACACCGAGTTTTTACTTCGAATTTTGAAACAAACCAACCTCAGGCGCCGTGGAATATTGTACAAACACGCAGGACACGTGTTCGCGGAATAGGACAACGTGAATATCCTTTGAAACCCAAAAACCCATCTGATAGCTATCCACCGAACTAAAAGTCAACTTCAAACAAACTTCTAATACTTTCCAAGCTCTTCAAGTTGATGAAAATGATATGGTGGCACCCACGGATTCAGCTGAAACAGGTACACGTCAAGCCACAATAATTAGACCAAAAGAGGTGGAAGATAATGGTAAAAGTTCAAATTCACTGCTGCCACCTCACATACACAAGGACAGCATGCATGAAATCATCGAGGAAGAGAGTCCACAACACACACATGCAAGGCTACGTACACCTCAATCATTTACCCCTCAACCCGTAAATAACTTAACCCCTGTTTTACTCTCCACAAAATAGAGCATACCGAATCACAAGCATGGCCCCCTCATCAGACCAAAACTCCACAATACCAACACCAACAGAGCCGGAGCTCCAGCTATCACACTCACCAATGGGGAGACCTCCTCACCAAACATGAATCCCATGCCCAGGCAATTCTCTCCCCCTCATGAACACTCAGTCCCCTGGATCATCTCAACCACTTAATGAGTTGCCTTTCCATAGAAACCTCGAACAACGAGGAAGTGACATATGTTCGTATTCCAATCCATCCACGGACATGGGTTGCCTGGAATCAGATGGCCCAAACTCCCAGCTTGCCTCTTCGGGTAGACTCAACCATTCACCACTGCCAAAGGAGGAACGTCAAGTGCCATGCACCAGCCCGACGAGTGGGACAACATCCATGAATGCCAGTACAAGCTCCACTGCCACCCATCAATGCTTCACTTGGTCCACAGCGAGGACTCCAAGGACATTCGGGAGGGTCGCCAATGATTATCTAAATCCAAACACATCATCCATGAAGATAGTTGCCTGGAACTACCAAGGAGCAGGAAATGAAGCTTTTCGTACCCATGCACACGAACTTTATCGTCAGCACCACCCTCAAATTATGATTATTGTTGAACCCCGTATTGTGGATTACCATGCCCAAGCAGTCATAGACACTCTCTCGTATTCCCATTCCCAAAGGGTCGACCCGATAGGCTACTCGGGTGGTTTCTGGTTACTGTGGAGTAAGTATAGTAGGCTCAGAGTGGAAATTCTCACCACCAATGAATACGGTATCCTCGCGCTTGTCAAGATACCTACCAACTCATGTAATTTTCTTTTTACGGCTATATATGCTTCACCAAATTTTAATAAGCGTAAAATTTTATGGAATTATTTAAAAGATTTATCACCATTTGTTAATATGTCTTGGGTCCTTCTAGGTGATTTCAATGATATGCTTGCTGAAGACGAAAAAATGGGGGGGCTTGCTCTTAACAGATATAGGTTAAATGCTTTTAGGGATTGTATTGATTTTTGTGGCCTTATGGATCTAGGCTTTCATGGGCCCAAATTTACCAAGACCAACAAGAACCCGATTTGGCATCGTAACATTAAGGAAAGATTAGATAGAGGCATAGGTAACACAGAATGGAAACTTTTATTTCCTAGGTCTGAGATTCACCATCTTCCTCACACCAAATCTGACCACTGTCCTATATTGTTAGATTCTGAGCCTCCTACTCGTAAATCGACCAAATATTTTAAATTTGAACAAATGTGGCTGATTGATCCTTCCTTCTCAACGCTTGTGGAGAATAGTTGGAATTCCTCAGCTTTTATACCATCTTCTTCCTTCTCCCTCTCTAGTTTCCAACACTATCTAAAACTTTTAACTACCAACCTTATTGACTAGAATAAAAATAATTTTGGCAACCTGTTTCGGAAAAAGAACCGCGTATTGGCTAAACTTAAAGGCATTCAAATGGCTTTATCATGCAAACCCTTAGTATATCTTTATTCACTAGAACACCAACTTGTCCAAGATTACATTCATATCCTCTATCAAGAATTCCTATTCTGGCAACTTAAATCCCGTGTCACATGGTTAAACTATGGAGATGCTAATACCAAATTCTTCCACTTAAAAACACTACAAAATCATAGTCAATCACGTATTACAACCCTTAAAGATTCCATAAGATTATGTGTATCAGGAGACATGTTAACCACCCACATCACAGTTGTGTTCACCAAAGTATTTACATCCACATCTCCTTATATGGTATCTCATTTCCCTTTGGTTAGATATTACCATCAGAATAATTCCCTTCTTGAACAACACCAAAGGCTCTCTAGCACTCCTTTACCTAAAGGAATATATCGGAATGTATTTTCACTCCCCCCTTTAAAAGCACCAGGTCTGAATGGATACCATGCAATTTTCTTTCAAAAAATTGGCACATTCTTGGACTTGGCATTATTCATGCCATTCAAGAAATTTTTGAGACAGCAACTATTCCTGAACATTGGGGTGCCATAAATCTCATCCTTATCCCTAAAATAAATCACCCGGACATGATCAAACAATTTTGCCTAATTAGCTTATGCAACACCCTATATAAATTGGTTTCACATATTATCCTACAAAGGCTAAAACCTTACATCACTAATATTATCAATCCTTGCTAAGCAGGATTTGTTCCGGGTCGCCGGACGAGTGACGACATTATTCTAGTCCAGGAAATTATTCGTATGATGGTCAAAAAGTCTGGACCCAAGGGGCATGTCGCTCTTAAACTTGATCTTGAAAAAGCATATGATCATCTTGAATGGTCTTTTATTCAAGAAACTCTTGAATTTTTTCAAATCCCCTCTAGATTGATTCAACTAATTATAAATATGCTTTCTTCAACTAGTTTTCACATTATGTGAAAAGGTACTCCTTTACCAGCTATTGCTCCAAGTAGGGAGATACGTCAGGGAGATCCTTTATCCCCTTATCTGTTTATTCTATTTTTGGAAAGACTATCCATCCTTCTGGAAGAGGCGGTTCGGGACAGAGCTATTCATCTTGTTACTTTTAGGGGTCAAATTAAATTTCACATCTTTTCTTTGCCGATGATATCTTTCTTTTCTCTAAAGCGAAAATAACGGAGTGCCATAACCTTAAAAACATTCTTCAAAAATTCTTTCAGTGCTCTAGCCAAATCATTAGTACACAAAAGCCACATCTTTGGTTTTCACCAAACACGTCTAGGCGAACAAAAGAACTGATTACTGGCATCTTTGACATCCTTACTACAACTCAACTAGGAGCTTATTTAGGAACTCCTATTTTTACTATCCGTCGACAGACATTGGCTTACCAATATTTAGTTGATAAAATCCTAAAAAAGATCAAGGGATGGCAAGCTAAATATTACGAGCTGGGTTACTTTAATCAATTCCACCTCGATCAGCCTCTATCCCTATCCATGCCATGCAAACCACCCTTCTCCTACAAAAAATTAGTCTGCAACTGGATAAACTAAATTGCAAATTTTTATGGGGAGACACTGACAATCATAAACACTATCACAGGGTGAGTTGGGAAACCATCACTACTAAGGATGTGGGCGATTTGGGACTTAAATCTGCACGACATATGAATGTAGCTTTGCTTATGAATCAGGCCTAGAGGCTTCAACATAAGTCATCCATGCTATGAGCTCAAGTATTAAAAGCCAAATACTTTCCCCGTACAAACCTTTTGGAGAGTGACATAAACCCTAGAGCGTCTCACATTTGGAAAGCCTTACAAGTGGGGATAAAATGGCTTCGAAGAGGGATGAAATAGATATTAGGGTACGGTCTGACCATTTGAGTATGAGGACCACTACAAAGTTATATACAAGGTCCGCTTATGCTCAATGAGGAACAGAGGCTAGTGAGCTCTCTACGGGACAATAATAATTGGAAGTTAGAAGAACTACAATTTCCTTTCCCGACACAAATTGCACAACTTATACATGGTATTCTAGTGGCCCAACTGACTAGGTTGTTTGATTCTTTTAAATGGCCTCAAAATAATGGTGTTTGTTTGGTCTAGTTTGCTTCAAAATTTCTATACCAACAAGCCAATATTCCATTTGCAAAGACTTATTGGAATTGGATTTGGAAACTACAATGCCCCAAAAAAATCCAAATTTTTATTTGGAAATCCATGTGCAATCAGTTGCCTACTCAATATCTAGCATTTTCTCACTTGAAAATTAATAACCGATGCCCTAGGTGTAATACTCTTGAAACTACTATTCATATTTTAAGAGATTGCCATTGGGCTAAGATAGTCTAATGTCACTCTCCAGGTATTTTGCCCCTATCCTTTTTTCACCTTCCACTTCAAGATTGGCCCCATACCAATGCTACATTGGATTCTCTTATCTTCCACTGTTAGCTACCATGGAAAATTTACTTCCCCTTCCTCTGTTGGCACTTATGGTTGGCTAGGAATGAGCATAGTTTTAATAATCAATCTTTCTCTCAACATCGATCATACAAAAAGTAGTTTAGTGCGCTACATAATTTTTCTTTTTAGTTTGCCCTGCAAAGAAAATTAAAATCGGAATCCCTAGGATTATTAAATGGAATGCTTCGCTAAAACCTTTTATGAAATTAGATACAAATGGCAACTCGTTATGTGATCCTGGATTAGCTGGTGCAGGCGGATTGCTATGCAACAGCTCAGGTGCTTGGATATGGTATTACTCTAATAATATCGCTGAGTTGGAAGCAGTTCACCAGGTTCTCCTTCTGACATGGAATTTGGGTTTTAAATTTATTCATCTGAAAATAGACTCTATGGCAATTCTTTCTTGGTCAACCAATAATAAAGATATCTCACAAGATGTTATCCCACTACTATGTGATTGCAGGAACCTTATGGAGCATGACTAGACTGTCCAGGTGTATCACATATTCCATGAGTTAATGGCTGCGCGGATACTCTAGCAAACAGGGAAAATCAGCAATGGTGCATTTTGGAAACTTATGATACGAGTCCTGCTTATGTATGGGATATGGAACATCTAGGGACTGCAAGAATGTGTCCTGTAAAAGTTGTAATAATTGCTGTTGTTTGACATTATATATATTTGTAATAAAAAAAAAATAAAAAAAAAGGTGATAACTTTTTGTACAACACTAGCCTTGGAAGTAGAACCTACTTGGAAGTTTCGAACATAACTCCAACAAGGCAAAACCTGTTTCCCATTAACTGTGCCTTGTTTGTATACAAACGTGGATCTCGTTGGCTGCATGAAGGTCAATGTACAAAATCAAATTCACATCTCCTCCAGGTTGCTGTGCCACGATCTAAAGACGCGAAACAAAACTAGCGGTGCAGGTAGTTGTAGACCTTCGAAATAGAATTTATTCTTAGCAATCCTTATTGAAGGTAAACGGAAGTTTAACTTTTAACACTACTCTCTACTCTGTTAGGTCAAATACCTATGTGTTAAAAGGAATTGAATAACCCCCAAGCAATAACTAAACAAAACTCACGCAAGCATTAGGGGAAAAATCAACCATACAAGAACACAAAATTTAACTAGGTGAAAAACTCTCTACGTTAGAGGAAAAAATCACCAATCAAATCTGACCAATCCAACTTTTTATCAATATTAACAACAATCTTAATCTTAGCAAACATTTAATTTGGATTTTTTTTCTAGTATTATTCTTTTTTACCTAGCAACCATAATTAATTTAAGCAATAATAAATGTATTGTAATGTATTAAGAAATAATTATTTTGTGTCTGTTCATTTGTTCATAATTTGTTAATCTTTTTTTTTTGAGAAAAAAGATAGACATAATTTGTTAATACTAAATGGGTGTTATTCTGAATTTTCATGAATTTTTCTTGATACTTTGG
Organism: Castanopsis chinensis; assembly: GCA_032878915.1. Classification (NCBI taxonomy): domain Eukaryota; kingdom Viridiplantae; phylum Streptophyta; class Magnoliopsida; order Fagales; family Fagaceae; genus Castanopsis; species Castanopsis chinensis. Next base: position 203,308 of record JAVQMG010000070.1, read on the forward strand.
CTCCCCTCAATTGAAATCATGTCACTGACGTTTAGTACACTATAATAGATCCTATAATATAATTGGTCCTTAGCAAAAACCATTCAACTATTTGGTTGTTATTTTATTACGAGGAATAGTTATTTCATTAGAATAATTATTCTTTTTTTTTTTTTGGTCCGAGAAAAATTATTCTTTAATAATGAAGAATAACCATTCATTATCAAAATAACTGTAATAACTATTACTTTACCTACTTGATATTCTAAAACTTAAAACTCTCAAATAGCCCTTGCAAAATTGTTGCTAACTTCTTCCCTGTTAGGCTCTCTCCCTGTTAGCACCTTGCATCTCTCTCTTGGTTTATCCAAAAACTGACTAAGTTTATGAACAACATAAGCAATATCTAGTCTAGTTAAAGTTAGATATAAGAGTCTAACAATTAAATTTCTAGATTTTTATACTAAGGTATAAAAACAAAAGTTTTCAATAAAATCGTTTCGACTTGTTGGAAAGAAAATATTTTGATGTGAGTCAATAATGGAAAGGTCTATGGGCTCAAGTTTTGTGGCACTAACTTTTGCTAGAATCTTGACACGATTGAGTGGTGTATAAAAAGTAATGGATTTATGTAAAAGTAATGGTTTACAAATAACAGTTACATCTTTCTTCAAGTTGTTGCTAAAGCTGTATCAAATGGTATGATTCTAGAAGAACCCATTAATATTGTTGTAGTATTTGGGGGTTATCAATATTTTATAATTTTATTTTTTGATGAAAAAGGTAAAACTTAGATGCAGTATATTGGATTTCCCAATTAGATTCATATACTTGTTGCATTGACAAAACATAAAAGAAAAGATGTTTTTATTTCTAATGACAATTAAATTTAATGCATTTAAGTTTAACTTAATTGAACAGCATAATGTACTACACTTAAAGTATTATAATTAAATTTTATCGTAATAAAAATTCTTTATCTTGTCTAAGTCTTCATCACATAGGCCAAATAATATAATTATGTTTTAGTTTAGGAGTGTTGCATGTAGAGATTTTATATATAGACAATATTATATCAAATAGGTGAAGTTTACTTGTATAAATTACATTTATTGTTACATCAATTTACAAATTTTATGTGCTATTTTAACAATTTTATTTTGCGTAAAATAATATTTTGGCCCCTAAATTTTGTCAAAAGTTTTTTTTTTTTTTTTATTCTTTTTTGTTTCTAAACTTTTAAAAAAAATTTAACAACGTTAGGTTCTAAGAAATTAGAAACTAATGTATTAGAACTTCAATATGTATATATTGGCAAACCATGATCAAAACGTTCAGTCAAGATTTAGGCTGCTCAAAGTGTGTGTACGTATAAAGTTGGAATCGAGTAATTGCAGAAAATTACTGTTCAATTTATACAAAACTCGATCGATCGAAAATTAGACTCAATTCATCGAACCTTGTACAGATTGTTTTTTTGCAAAATTTTCCAACTTAGCCGAAGCCCATATGATGTGTAGGGATTTATGTTTTGCCTTAAGTATAAAAGAAAAAACCGTAGCCACGTTTTAGATGTTGTTGATATGCTGTGTGTGTGAATCTCTTGTAAAATATAGAGGTGTTTGCCTTTATACACACTTAGGGTTATCAAAATCAAAATTGATGTCGAGAGCTCAGTGATCGCTTAAGTTGCTGTATAAAGAGCTTAAAGAAATACATAAGTGGGAGTACTTGTGGTTGTTGTGAATCCAAGAAAGAAGTAGTTCGTGGACTCGGAGCTGTTATGTGGTCGTGGTAGTAAGTTTTCTACTCGAGGTAGCAATGGGATGTTAGTGGTCTAATTAGTTCTATTGTAAAAACTTTAATTCTTTCATAGTGGATCTGTTTTACCTTGAGGATAGCTAGGTTAAATCCTCCCTAGGTTTTTTACAGGTTTGGTTTTCTTGGGTTATCATATCGCAGTGTTCTTTATTTTCCACATTGTTTACTTGATATGATTTACTTGTGTTAACCTAGATTTGAATAATTTACCTAAATAATCACTTGGATAACTAACTGGGTTAAACAACCTGTGTTTTAAGGGGTCTAAAAACGTACAAGTGGTATCAGAGCGGGTTAACTCTAGTATTTAGATCCTTTGATCTAGGAGTTGATCTTTGACTCCTACTGTCATGAAACATGGTCACTCTCTTGTGATCCCAGCTCACTTTGATGGGAATAACTATGTGTTAGGATATATGTGGTTTACCTGTTAAGAACATATGTCATTCTTTTATGTAATTGGCTAATTCTTTGATAAAACGCACTTTGCTTGTATATGGGTAGATCTAGGATGTTTTTAATACTTCAAGAAACAAGATTTCAAGATCAAGTGTTAAAGCCATGCAAGTCTGTCCAAGAAACAAGTTGAAGAAGTGCCTATCATTAAAGCTCGACAGCTAGCATCTATCAAGCTTAAGAAGCTGTTCCAATCCCGAGGTTCAACAGCTTCTCGACAGCATTTTGACACCTCTATCTGTCGAGATTTAAGAAAAATAGACTTTCAAATATGTTTTTATTCCAATCCGTGGACATATCTTTGGATCTTCTTTTCTCATAACCCTAGACGTATATAAAGATTATTTTAAGGGCCATATCTAAAAAACACAACTGATACACAAGCTACACAAGCATTGAGCAAAGTTTGTTCAAGCAATTTGTGACCGAAGACAAAATTTCCCCTAGTTCATCTCTTTATGAAGAAGCTGCTATGTTTGTGCACTGCAGGGTTTTGTAACCAAGCATTTTCTTGTTCTTCATTGTGAGGATGAACTGAAGAACTTTGCAGCCAACATCTTTCTCAAGTTGGTGATTAAAGTCGTGTACTGGGATCTGCCTAATTGGTTAGTCACGTACTTGGAGCTGTGCATCAAAAGGAGAGATTGTCACTACAAAACAAGTCAAATTGGGTGTTGGGGTAAAGGTTCAACTGTAGGTTGGTATAAGGTACTGGGATTTCTTTACTTATAACTACTTGTTGTGATAATAGTAGATTCTCGGGAGTGGTGACATTAAAATCATCCAGTGAGGTTTTTGCCATGGAGGTTTTACCCATTCGTAAACAAATCATCGTGTCAATTTATTTTCCGCTGCACTTTAGTTTATTAGTGATTTGTTTGTGCTACCACGCATTAGCATGTTAAATTGGTTAATTAATTAAACTTGGCTAATTAATCAACTAATCCATCACAAGGGGCCAATACGTTTTTGGCCTATCAAATGGTATAAGAACAGGCACACTCTAATTAGGGTTTAATCCTCGTGTGTGATCCATTCACCCCTGTTTGTCATGGATAGAGGACAATCTCTTATTATCCCTCCTTTATTTGATGGAACTAACTATACATACTGGAAAGTACGCATAAGAGCTTTTTTGCAGTCTCTAGATGAGAAGGTGTGGCAAGCTGTAGAGATTGGCTGGACCAAGCCAAAGGAAACGCCGACCAATTGGGATGAGGCTAAGATCAAGGTGGTAAACTTTAACAGCAAGGCATTGAATGCGTTGTTTAGTGCAGTTACGAACGAGAAGTTCAAGAAGATATTCTCCACTGAAACTGCAAAGGAAGCATGGACCATCCTCTAGACAACTTATAAGGGAACAAAGGCTGTCAAGGATACGAAACTACAGAGGCTTACTACAAGCTTCAAAGAGATAAAGATAGAGGAGGATGAGTCATATGATGAGTTCTATGCCAAACTCAAAGACATAGTGAACTTTGCCTTTAATCCTAGAGAAACTATTCTAGAACCTAAGATTGTGAGAAAGGTGCTCAGATTTCTGCCCAAAATATTCCATGCTAAGATCACTGCGATTAAGGAATCAAAGGATATTGATAAAATTCCTTTGACAGAGTTGGTTGAAAATCTACAAACCTATGAGTTGGGTTTGTCTAGAATTGGAAAGTTTAGCAAGCGTAAGAGCATGGTATTGAAGGCCAAGAGCAGTGAGACGGAAGAGTCTTCAAATGATGAAGATTCTAAGATGAAGTCCTACATCATTAGGCAATTTAAGAAGTTTATGAAAATTGGCAACGGAAAAGGCTTCAACAAGGACCATAGGCAATCCAATTCTTCTCAGTTCAAGGGCCAAGACAAAGGGAAGAAGGATGCTAGGGATGGTGGTCAGTACTTTGTTCCTACAGGACCTAAGTGCTTTGGGTGCCAAAGATTTGGACACATGAAACAGGAGTGCCCAACATATCTCAAGACAATTGGGAAAAGAAAGGCACTTGCTATTACGCTAAGCGACACCGAGCCTGAAGATAATTCCGACAATGAGGATGACAAAATCTTGAATGCCTTCACTGCCACAGTTAATCCTACTGAGGGGATTATTGAAGATGTGGATGAAGAAAAGGAATCGGTGAAATCCAAGTTTGAGAAGATAGATGATCAAGATGACATTCACATAGCCTATGCTAAGTTATACAATGTCTCAGAAAAGCATGAGAAGCTGTATAGGTTGACCACCAAGAAGCTTAGTGATGTGGAGCTTGAATGTGAAGAGCTTTCCACAAAGTTTGATGAAGCAAATCAAACTATTGGAGCATTGAGGTTTGAAAATAAATTCTTGGCTAAGAAGACTAAGAAACTTGAGGCAAAACTATTCCAAGTCAAAGCTCAGTTGGAAAGGACTTCAAGTGCTAAGCTCGATGAGATGCTCAGTTTTCAGAATTCTGCTTCAGATCGAACAAGTTTAGGATATGATTTTTCTTCCTTAAATATTACTTCTTCTAGTACTACTGTTTTTATTCCTCCTAGCAATAATGTTGAAATTGAGAACACTAATGTTAAAACTAAATTAACTAGTGAGAACATAGACAAAGGTAAATCTATCTTAGGAGCACACCCTAAGTAGGATAAGAAGGAAGTTAAAAACCCTAGGGCTAAGAAGGCTAACTCTCAAAGGCCTGAACAAAAGAAGCAGCATCTCTATCATCATTGTGGAGCAGCTAGTCATACTCGACCAAATTGCTATAAGTGGTTGGCCACTCAAAATAGCAACAGCATGATGGCGTCAGGAAACCAGAATCAGTTTTCGTCCTCGTTTACTCCTCTCAGAGATCTTCTCAAAGCCCTCATGTTCATTTCGAACTTGAACGGTATCAATTCTTCCCCCTCATTGCCGGTTCAAGGGTTTGTGAAAAGGAAAGGTTCGTGAAAAGGAAAGGTTCTTCCAAGGTATGGAAAGAAAAGGGTTCCAAGTGATTCAATCACTTTTTCTCTCTCTCCATATGTTTTTGGATTTACATTACTTGTGTGTTTTGCTTTAATGTTTTAAGTCAGATTAGTTTTATGCATTGCTTTGTTTTATTTTACATGTTTTTGTTTGCTAGTTTTTTAGTTTTAGTTATTTTGTTTTGTTTTAAAAAAATTTAAAAAAATTAAAAAATTTGAAAAATACAAAAACAGTGTGTATATGTGTACATTGGTTCCTGTGAACCTTAAAATGGCCATTGAAACAGAGTTTTCTAAATTTTGTATTTTTTGTAGCTTAGATGAGCAACTCTATGCACAACTAAGCAAGTGAGCTTTATGACTCTTTGTTTGTGATGAGTAAGGTTAAGTGATCTCTTATACTTAACACTTGTATCACTCTTTTTGACGAGAAGGACTAGGAAATCCTAAGAGAAAGACATAAATAACCATCTCACCACTATTATCCGTCAATCATGACAATGACATCTGTATGCTTCAGCATAGCAAAAGTGCAATGTCAATGACATCTATATGCTTCGGCATAGCAACAGTGCAATGTCTAAAAGCTTAACATAATTGGGTATTTCTTTTCTCTGCTTTGTATTCCCATGCATGGTTTGCTTAATAAAAAAAAATATGCAAAGAAATAAAAGCAAAAAGAACAAAATACTTTAAAACATGATTGCAAGCGTATTTTCTAAGAGATGTGGGAGTTATAAGATATACCTCGAAGGTGATAGTCTCCATCAAACAGTTATGATTGTGTGTGAGTTAAAAGTGATTTTCTCATATCTCAAATTGTCATAACATAGAGACACTTGTGCAATCCTGCAATGTTTTTCACACACAACACGCAATATTCTCTGCTACTCTTCATACATGTGCAGGTACAATGTGATTTGGCCATTACAAGGTTTACATGTGTTGATGTATGCTTACTAAACTGTCTTAACTTGTTTTTGAAATATAAAATTGGTTAGATTTGTTTAGTGTGTGTGTGTGTGTGTGTGTGTGTGTTTTTGGGATCTAAATGCTTAACATTTTTATTTTTGAGAGATGATTTTGAGAGTACAAAATGCTGTTTGAATCACTGGTTAAGTTGCAAGTGTGATTGCATTCATATTTGTGTTTTTTCCTTCTTGAAAAAATGTTTTTAAGCAATCTCGACACCTCCTGGATACCTCTCGACACCTAGCTTATCTGTCGAGATCTTAAGCTATTTCTTATCGCAATCTCGATAGCTTCTTGACAGCTGGTGGAGCGATCGAGCTTCTTTTATTTGTTTCTGATGTTGTGTTCCTCGACACCTCCTCGACAGCTTCATTTGTCGACACCTGTCTCGATACCTTTTGACACCTCTATCTGTCAAGATTTACTGAGGTTCTATATATATGTTTCAGGGCGATCTGATCTTCATTCTCTCGATTTGTCCACGCCTGTTCATCTCCCAATCACTCTATTTTCTCTTAAAACCTTCAACCCACGTGATTTTCGACCTTTCTTGCTTCAAATCACTTGGTATGATCTCTCTTTCTCTCCTTCTTCATGATCTTTTCATGCATTCATATATAGGTTTTGAGATTTTGAAAAAAAATTTGGGGTTTTTCAAAATTATTGAGTTTTGTGAAATTTTTGGGATGGGTTTTTACTTACCTAAGTTTCAAATCTCATACATTTTATTCCATGAGCATTATAACTATATTATCATGCATTTAGATGTGTGCAATTTGGTTGTGTGCTGGTAGGATTAGATTAGGCTCAGCTCATGTCGTCTTTTCAATTGCATGTCACATATTCATGCATTTTTCATGCACACGTTCTTTCCTTTCAACATACTCATTATACTTGAAATGTGTTGGGACTTTTCTAAATGTTTCTTTCTTTCCGCCCTTCTCTCTCTAGTTTGCATTAATGCGTCAATGGCACTAGAACATAAGTCTGCTCCGTCCCAAAACCCTCTTCGTTCTAGGGCCTCTTCGTCCTCTGATCCTATTCCTTCTTCTGTTCGGATCCGTGATGAGAAACCCCAAAAGGGCTTCTCGGAGAACTTTTCTAAACGAGGTGTTCATTTGGAATGCCAAGTTATTTTGTCAAATTTCGCCGACACTAACCTTTCCAATGTTATTCACAATCGAGATTAGGGGTCACTACGGGATTAGGCAAAACACTGACCTTTCCAATGTCATTCACTTGTCCTTCCGTGCTTATCCAAGAGTTCTACTCCAACATGCATGAAACTAATACTTCAGTACCTCTCTTTCATACTCGCATTCGAGGTACGCGCATGGTAATCACATTGGAGTTAGTATCTGATGTGCTCCATGTTCTGAGGGTTGCGCATCCTGACTACCTCGATTCTAAGCATCTACGGACTGTGTCCAAAGACAAGATGATCTCTACTTTCTATGAGCACCTAGCTGATTGGGGTGAGCGTCAGTTTACATCATGTCAACCTTTTGCTAAAGGTCCTAGATTCTTGAACATAGTGATGACTTTTGTTTTGTATCCTCTCTCTCACTATAACTCTATTACAGAGTCTCGTTCTCGTTTTCGTTTTTTGTTGTCCCTTCTTGAGGATCTTTCTATAGATTTTCCTTCACACTTCATTTTTTCTATCATAGATGTATAAGGATATAGCGACCCGTGATAAGCTCATCTTTTCTTCTACTATCAGGCGGATTTTATGCCATTTTTCTGTTCCTTTTCCCTCATCCGACCATTTCTTCATTATGTGTGCCATTGACTACACTACCATTAAACAAAGCGAGGTGCAGTTTCGTTCGAGGCAGTCCGGTTCAACAACTCCTCTCACTTCTTTAGCTTCTTCTACCTCCGCTCCCTCTTCTTCAACGGGAAGTGTGACTTTGGATGTGATCATGGTGCAGTTTCAGCGCATGGATGCTCACCTTGATACACTTTCTACTGAGTTGTATTAGGTAAATATCCATGTTGGCTGTATTGCTAGATAGTAGGCTTGCCTTGGTGGTTTTGTGCAGTCTCCCTCTCCTCCCCTTGAGGCATCAGAGACACTTGATGGTGGTTTCAGCGACAATGATGATGAGGATGGATATGCTAGCTCTTCCAGTTCTGACGAGGTGTTTACTTGACACTCTTACCCTTTATCACTCATGACAAAAAGGGGGAGTAGTTTTGGATATGAGAGTAGTCATTCTTAGGGGGAAAGTTAGGATATAGGAGATTTTTGTTAGGGTGAGTGTTTGTTTGTTCCTGAGGGATGTAGTAAGGATCACATGTATCTTTTCTTTTCTTTTCTTTCTTTGTTGGAGATACATTGTTCTTGTACAGAGGTCTTGTGATCATTTTTACATACATGATGCTTATTTTAGATATATATGTGATGATGTATGTTTTATTCACCTACCTCTACATGTGTTGTTTCTTTTCTTTCTTTATGCACATGCTTCTTATTTTTGTATACAATCTATTATTTCTGCTTCACACAAAGATATCTTGATGTGTTTTGTTTAAAGTGTTTTAGAAATACAGGTTGTCAAAGTGTACTTGTCATAAACTCTCTTCTTGCAAAGTTTTTCAAGAGTTTATGTTAGGATAGATTTTATTGTATTCAACAAGTGAGCATGAGTTGAGTCCTTTATGACTTCTCTCATATGTTCATTTGTTTGTTGTTGTTTTGTCACAGATTGCCAAAAGGGGAGATTGTTAGGACATATGTGGTTCACCTATTAAGAACATATGTCGTTCTTTTATGTAATTGGCTAATCCTTTGACAAAACGCACTTTGCTTGTATTTGGGCAGGTCTAAGATATTTTTAATACTTCAAGAAACAAGGTTTTAAGATCAAGTGTTAAAGCCATGCAAGTCTATCCAAGAAACAAGTTGAAGAAGAGTCTGTCATTAAAGCTCGACAGCTGATTCGACAGTTAGCATATATCAAGCTTAAGAAGCTATTCTAGCCTCGAGGCTTGACAGCTGCTCGACAACATCTCGACACCTCTAGCTGTCAAGGTTTAAGAAAAACAGACTTTCAGATCTCTTTTGATTCCAATCCGTGGACATGTTTTTGGGCCTTCTTTCGGAGACAAAGTTTGCCCTAGTTCATCTTTTTGTGAAGAAGCTGCTGTGTTTGTGCACCGTAGCATTTTGTAACCAAACATCTTCTTGTTCTTTATTGTGAGGATGAACTGAAGAACTTTGTAGCCAACATCTTTTTCAAGTTGGTGATTGAAGTCGCGTACTAGGATCCACACAATTGGTTAGTTACGTACTGGGAGCCGTGCATCAAAAGGAGAGATTGTCACTACAAAACAAGTCTGATTGGATATTAGGGTAAGGGTTCAACTGTAGGTTGGTATAAGGTACTGGGATTCCTTTACTTGTAACCGTTTGTTGTGATAATAGTGGATTCTCGGGAATTGTAACCTTAAAATCACCCGGTGGGGTTTTTGCCTTAGAGGTTTTCCCCATTCGTAAATAAATCACCGTGTCAATTTATTTTCTGCTGCACTTTAGTTTATTGGTGATTTTTTTGTGCTACCACGCATTATCATATTAAATTGGTTAATTAATTAAATTGTGCTAATTAATCAATTAATTCATCACAAGGGATCAATACGTTTTTGACCTATCACTTTGCCTATTGGAAAGTATGGATGAAAATATTCCTGAGATCTATTGATGAGAGAGTTTGGAATTCCATTGAATATAGATGAGAGAAGCCAATTACTCCTATAAGCGAGTGACAAACTTCTCAGAAAGAAGTAGCTTTTAATAGTAAAACAATGAATACTATTTTCAATGTTGTTTCTATGGAGGAATTCAAAAAGGTCTCTACTGTTGAGGTTGCTCATACTGCATGGAATATTTTCCAAACTGTGCATGAAGACATAAAGGCAATTAAGATCAATAAGCTGCAGCAACTAGATTTGAAAGTATTAGAATGTCTGATGATGAAAGTTTTGATGAATTCTATGCTAAGCTTAATGATATTTTTAATTCTGCTTATAATTTGGGTGAAATTTATGATCAACCTAAAATTGTTAAGAATATTCTTAGATCCTTGATTGAGGATTTTAGACCCAAAGTGACTGTCATTACTGAAAGTAAGGATGTGGACTCCATCCCTGTTGATGAACTTGTAGGATTTCTCCAGGCCTATGCATTAGACCTACTCAAGACAAACAAATCCAAATCAATGGCTCTTAAGTCAGTTGCTGATATTGATACGAATGGATTTGATGATGAACTTTTTGCTACAGATATTGCAGATCTTGCCAAGAACTTTAGAAATTTTCTTAGGAACAATAACAGAAGGGCAAGAGGTAAAAACAATGCTGAATTTAGGAATTTTAGGAGAAATGGACCCACTAAAGTAAACAATACTGACAAATCTAAAAAGAAAGTAGGTCAAACCTCTAATAATTCTACAGGTCAACAATGTTTTGGTTGTTAAGGGTATGGTCATGTGAAATTAGAATGTCCTACATTCTTGAGATCAAAGGGTAAAACTATGGCTGTAAACCTTAGTGATGATGAAGTTTCTGATCATGAATCTGGCAGTGATGAGGGTTGAAACTTCATTGCTTTCACAGCTACTACTATAGTTGATGAAAGTGTTGTGGTTGATGAGAACCCTTCTGTGGTTGATGAGAACCCTTCTGATGGGGAACTCTGTGAAAATGTTGATTTGCAAGAAGCCTATAATAATCTTTCCAAGGTTGCTGCAAAGGATGCTATAAACGTCGATTTCAGTTTATAGAAAATTGCTTCTCTTGAACTTGATAAGAAAAATTTGCTCTTGAAATTGTTTGATGCTAATGAATTGCTTGATAAGGTGAAGGCTAAGAACATGTTGTTGCTTGATAAAGTTAAGAATTTGGAACTCGAATTATCTGTTACTAGAGAACAAACAAATAGGTCTGCAAATTCCAAACTTGAACACATGTTAAGTATTCAGAAGTCTCCCTTAGACAAAATTGGTCTAGGTTTTGAAGATAGCGTCTCTGTGCCTAAGACTCATTTCATAAATATTGTTTCTTCTTCTAAGCCTCCTATGAGTGAGATTGTCAAACCAGTAGAAGTTACTCCTCCTAGGAAGACTAGGGTTGATCTTAAAGAGTCTAAGCCTAAGAATCCTACCATTCCTAAGGATAAGGAGCATGATAGACCTTTATGGTTTTGTCATTTTTGTGGAAAGACTGGACACAGTCATCCAAACTCTTTCAAGTTGCAAGCTGCTAATTGAGCAAATAAGCCAAAAGTACATATGCCTCAAGCACAAGATCCCATGGTACTTATTGGTGAGTTGTTAAAGGCTTTAAATCTTTATTCCAATCTTAGAGTTGCTCATCATTCTAATATGAATAATAACTCCAATGCAAGAGTTGCGTCTAAAAAGTTTTGGATGCAAAAGGCTCGATCTAATTGAGTCTTTCTGATATGGTCCTTGTGTTTCATCTCTCTATTCTTTGTGACCATTCTTTTTTGTAGGGACTAAAAAACGCTAAGAGAAAGGCATAAATAATCATCTCACCACTATTTACTAGCCAATCATGAACACCTTAATGCATATCATAAGATATTGTGCTCAAGAAAGTAGAACACATAGACAAAAAGAACATAAGGTATAGCCTCAGTTTAATTAATAAAATTGATGTGTACATTATTGGGATATAATAAATTCAAATTAAAATAAAATTGGTGTGTACATTTCGATGCAAAATAAGAAACTTACATGATTGCAAGCTTGTATTCTAGGAGATGTGAGAGTTATATGATATAACTCTTTAGGTGATAGTCACTTTCAAACTTATGTGATGAATTTTGTAGAAAGTGTGATTGATCACTATTTACTAATCACCTCACATGTATCTCAAGCTATTCTAGTTGCACACACTACACAAATTATTCTTTGCTAATCTTGGTACATTATATTTTGTGTGAACTTGTTATGGTTAACCAAGATTAAAAGTTCCTTGATTTTAATGCAAAATGTGTTTCAAGTTTGAGCTTTGAAAACAAATTGGTTGAAAATCTTGTTTTTGGAACATCTAGGTTGAATACAAGGGTTTTTGAAAAACTCTTCATCTCATACTCATGCATAAAAGGAAAAACCCTAGCCACGTTTTACATGTTGTTGATATGCTCTGTGTGTGAATCTTTTGTGAGATCTAGAAGTGTTTGCCTTCATACACACTTAGGGTTATCAAGATAGATTGATGTCGAGAGCTTGGTGATCGCTTCAGTTACTGCATAAAGAACTTAAAGAAAAACACAAGTGGGAGTACTTGTGGTTGCTGTGAATCCAAGAAAGAAGTAATTCGTGAACTCGGAGCTGGCATGTGATCGTGGTAGTAAGTTTCCTACTTGAGTTAGCAATAGGATGTTAGTGGTCTAATTAGTTCTATTGTAAAAATTTCAATTCTTTCATAGTGGATCTGTTTTACCTTGAGGATAGTTAGGTTAAATCCTCCTTAGGTTTTTTACTGGTTCGGTTTTTCTGGGTTATCATATCGCTGTATTCTTTATTTTCCGCATTGTTTACTTAATATGATTTACTTGTATTAACCTAGCTTTGAATAATTCACCTAAGTAATCACTTGGATAAATAACTAAGTTAAACAACTTGTGTTTTAAGGAATCTAAAAACGTACAAAAAATAATTTATAGATAAAAATCTTTTTTCAATGTTTTAAGGATGATATTTTTTTTTTTTTTTTTTTTACATTTAAGGACAGAACGTGAAATGTTTTCAATAATATAAGGACAACAAATAAACTTGTTCAAATTTGGGAATGAAAAACAAAGTTTAAGATAAAATAGTATTTTACTGTTGTTTATATCTAATTTACTGTCATGAAAATCTTACAAGGAGAAAGATTATAGAAGATAATGTTTGTACACTATGAACAAGGATTACTATATCTAGGATACATGTGTTATGTGAATGCGGGATGGCGCAAGATGTCTGGGCTGATTGTTCAATTAGGCTACAGAAGTGCATTCAAGGCTAACAGGATGTGCTTCAATTATTCTGAAACTTGCTAAGTAGATTGTTTACAGCTGAGTTTGAATTATTTTTAGTTCAAGCATGGTTGATTTGGAATCAAAGGAATGCTCTGAACCATGGGGGGAGATTAAAGGATCAAAGGTGGCTAAACAAAAGGCCAAGGACTATTTGGAGGACTTTCATCAAGCCCGAGAACAGTTGATAATCCCATGAGACATACTGGTGTACATATATGGCAACCTCCTCTGGGGTCAATATTTAAGTTGAATTTTGGTGCTACAATTTTTTTCAGAATTGAATAGCTCCGTTGTTGGTGCAATAATTTGTAATGAGAAGGACAAGGTGATAGCATTTATGTTGGTGAAAGGCACTTCGATGGGAGATAGTGAAGAGGCAGAAACTTTAGCCGGTAGAAAGGCGTTGGAGTTTGCTATTGACGTAGGTTTCTCAAAAATTGGTGATTGAGGGGGATAATGCAAATGTCATGAAATCTATCTCTTCCACTGGTATAAACCTGTCTCGACTAGGCCATATTATTCATAATTAACAATGACTTGCTTAGGGGGCTTCGTTGGGTGAACATTAGTTGTGTAAACTGGGGTGCTAATTATGTGGCCCATTCTTTAGCTAAATGATGTGACTTAAATAATGCTCACAAATGCAGGATTGTTGCATGCAAAGTAATAACTCGGTAAGTCTGAGGTCGAATCCACAGGAAAAAGGGAATTGATTAGCAAACCACAAGAGAATAAAACTAAAATAATAAAGTTTAATTGAAGAGATTTTAGATGGTTTAGTAAAGTTAATTTAAATTGAGAGAAAATAACAATATATTAAAGCGCTAAGTTAAGATTTAGAGATCCACACACAACACATTTATTGGTAGTCTTAACAATATTTATTTTAGAACTCAACTAAAATTCATATGAAGGATTATCTTAGTCGGATGATCTAACAATAAAAACTCAATAATTAATTGTCTAAGGTAGTTCCATGAAATTGATTGATTTTAGGCAAAACAAAACTAGCGAATTAGTTCGCAGGAAATACTAAGCATTTAACGTGCCTGGAGTCTACGATGAATTAAAGGATTATACAGAACTAAACATTCTCTAGATGAGTAAAACAATCAAAAGCATAAAGCACATAAGCATTAAAACCAATAAATAATTGTTAAGAACATACTAATAAACGGTTGAGTTTCATTCCTGGCCTTAGCAAAACTTCTAGCAAGCCATAACACAAATAAAACTCTAAAAATTGTAAAGAAACTTTAAGAAAACCTAAATTATGTTCTAAGGCAAGAAATGCTACTATAAGTTGAATTCCCGTTTGGAGAAAATCCCAAGTTTTTATGCTTCTATTAACTGACGGTTTTGGCCCATTTAGTTTCAGAATTTGGACTTTTGGTAAACTACAAAGTTGTAACCCTTTAAGTTAGCTTTCCAACCCAACTTGAATCGTCTCGATTGGACATTTGAGACTAATTTTATGCTTCAAATACTAACTGGTGCGCAACCTAGAATCCTAATCCGAATTTGACTTAGATTTGGTGCAAATTTCCTTTAATTCTTTGCTTCAATTGGATGGAGGATCCTCTCCCACCCACTTTGAAGGATCCTCTTCCAGTACTAGTTAAGGTCATTTTCAAAAAAAAAATTAAATTAAATTAAAACAATCATTCATATTTGACATGAGATAATACGTAATCCTCTCCACCAATAGAATGCCTTATGCCCTTTTTTGGTCCTTTTCAAATTCTTCCCTGTTGATGTTTCAGCCAAGGCAGATTTTTCTTTTTTCTTTTTTTCCTAGCCTTTCAAATTTTTTTATTCCACTGGATAAGAAAGAATATTAATTTATATCTTTTATGTTCTCTACTTTTCTATTCTTTTCTATCAATTTTTCACTTTAAAAATGATTGGCAGTCAACAAGTTCTAATAAAGTCGTAGTTTTAGTTATGGCAAAAAAAAAAAAAACCGGTAAATTTTGGTATAATATTTAAATATTTTATTTGATTTTAGTTTCATCTGGTTGAAAAATACTTCAATTATAATGAAAATATTGTAATTTCTTTTATTGCATTCTTAGGACAAGTGAACAACTCTTTTGTTAATTTAAAGGGCCATGTTAACCGATATTTTTAAGACAATTATTAATAAATTATAATAAGAAAATTTTGATATCACTTTTATGAAAAATATAAAAAGTTGTTAGCAACATTTATTAATTTATCATTCTCACAATACAAATATTTATAAAAAATAACCCCTAATCTAATGTGGACAATGACTAACATTTACCTAATTTACATACACTCTAAAAAGTAAAAAGAGTAAAAGAACATCATCTAATCGAATCTTAAGGCTGGGTTTGGATAGCAGCAGACCGCACGTCTGCATTTTTTTGGTTGGGTCCTGTATACTGTTCACAGAACCCGCAAGTATGGAAAAACGTAAATCTAACTTTAAAACTGGGTTTTAATGTACTATTTACATATTTAAAAATTATTTCACTACAGTATTTTTAATTTCCAATAATAAACGATATTCAAACAGACCTTAAAGAATAACAAATACCAACAACTTATTTCCATTCCATTTTCTGCATTATTTCTACGGGTGACCACTAATGAATATATTACGTCATGTACTGTATGGTATGTCTTTTTCTATTTATGGTTAACCGAGTTTTTTTTTTTAGGAACAGTAACCGAGTCCTATTTAAACAACTAGACTATAATAAGTTTTTCCTATCTTAGTATCTTTTTGTCAGCCAGTAGATATTTCTAGACCAGAATCAATCCAATCTTCTTGGAATAGGAACTCAGCTCTGCCGTTCAGGTTCGTGTGCTTTGCTAACTTTTTATTACGAGCTTTTAATCATTTGCGAAGCTTTTTTGAAGCAACTTTCCTTTTCGTAGTTCCTGGAATTTATCTTTTTTTTTTAAGAAAATTAAAAAAAATAATAATAAAAAGCATCAGAAAAATCTCAGGGAAGAAACAACATTGTACAGTGAAAAACCACAACCACTAGATAGTCTGGGCGTCTTACTTGGAGAAACCTCGCAAGAGTGGTCAATAATGCTCAATTTGGATGTTTAAAAAAGGAGAGGGAGTAGAGTAAAAAAAAGGAGAGTAATTTAATTACCTTATTTAAAATTTTTTAAGGAAGAAAGAGGAGGAGTTTGGAGAGATTTCAACTACCTCTAACCTCTCATTTTTAATTCTCCCAAATTAGAGAGATTTAGAGAGAGAGTAGAGTAGATAAATTATTGACCAAATGAATTCCCTAATTTACCCTTTCTAAATTAACAAAATTATAAACCAATTATATAAATAATCTTTGTTTGTTTCCTAAGAAAAGTATGGTGAATGAAAAAAAATAAATAAATCTCACTATTTCACTTACTAATGTTGTGAAAATACGTATGTAAACACAAAATTTCTCAATCATAGAAAATCAGACAATTGAAAAGAAATATGGTTTGCAAATATAAATTTATATTGATGAATAATGAGTACAATCTCTATTTCAATTCTTTTACAAAAGTCTTCTTTGAACTTGATTCAAACAAGAGATCTTTTTGACTTTGGTTGGAAGATGGATTGAACGGTCTTCACAACAAATCTCTATCTTTAAGCTTGTTAGTGATTTATTGTTATTCAAGTCTTCGAATATGAAGGCTCTTAGGTTGAAGTTTATCGGGGCTTTAGAGGCTTGATCCGTTGAGCCTCAAAGATTTGGGTTTGTTAAGATTTATGGAGGCTTTTTAGCTTGACTCCAATAGAACTTCAAAGAACTAGAACAAGAGATCTTCTTGACTTTGGTTGGAAGATGGATTGAACAGTTTTCACAACGAATCTTTAGCCTTAAGCTTGTTAGAGATTTGTTGTCCTTCAAGTTCTTCAAATCCTTTGAATGTTCTTCAAGTTCTTCAAAGATGCTTGAGACAATTTCTCCAAAGCTTGGGCCTCTTAAAAACTTCATCCTGAAAATGTGAAGGGATGTTCTCTATTTATAGTGATTTAAGAAAATAAGTTCCACTTTAAATTGATATGTTTGAAAGTATGTAATTGACTTTTGATTAGCCCAAATTCTTCTTAAAGATAAATATTTCTATTTATCTATATCATATATTGATAAAGATAATAATTAACAAAGATAAATAATTATCTCTATTTAATTTATTTTAATAAAGATAATTATCTATCAATTTGGAATATAAAATTTATCTTTATTGTATTTATATATTTTTATAAAGATAATTATTCATAAATTTTGAATATGAAATTTATCTTTATCTTGTGGGTCAAATGACACATGGAAAATTTTGATATGCCAATGTGATGTCAATTTGGATGACACATGTCATCATCTAATTTAATGACATTAATTTAGAATTTTCTACTAAATTTTGATGTGGCATTTTATGATTGGCTTCAAATTTTTCCTCCTACAAATGCCCCCTCGAGACTTGGTCATGTTCACAATTTTGAACGTGGAAAGTGATCAATTCATGATTTGATGCAATTAGTTTCAGCACCTTTCCTTTATTTAGAAATCTGCGAGCAAGCATTTCTCCAAGAGCTTGAACATCCATAGGAGTCTACCACTATGAGAAGAGTTTTGCTCCTAATCAATTTGTCTTGTGAAGATAACTTTAAGAAGGCAATTTGTTTCCTAGTCGAAGTAGTAACCATATAAGGACTGAAATTCTATCCTTTGCAGCGATGATCCTTCATGCCGTCCATCAGACACTAGAATTGTCTTTAATTTTGACTTCTCTTCCTAGCCAAATTAGTCTTCCACTAGATAAATTTTTCTTCTAGTCAAAGTGGTCTTAGTTACTCCTAGTAGGAATTAAACAATTAACCTGAAATATCGACAATCAACGTCCCAACCATGTAAGGACTGAAACTCTATCCTTTGGATAAGTCCCAACTTGCTTGTTTAATTGCAATGATGATTCTTCGTACCTTTTCTACACGTAACAAATAGGAGTTAGTGTCCGTTGCAACTTAAAATCTTTAAGGGTTTAATTCCAAGTAGAACAGAGGAACTCGCACTGCTTTATACCTTCCATCAGATACCAAAATTCTCCTTCATTTTGACTTCTTTTCCTAGCCAAATTGGTCTTTGACTAGATAAATTCTTCCAATAACCATCAAACCTTTCTATACCAATATGACTCCACGCAAACATTAATTCCCAATAGCTCCCCGTGAACATAGACATTGGATCATATTCTACCCGAGGTGGACTTCCTTTCATAGTCAAATTAGGACTAGAGGACTCCTAACAGAAATTAAGCAGACAATCTTAACCGTTTGAGACAGAGTCCAACCTGAATAAGGATTTGAACTCTTATATTTCAAAGAATCCCACTTAATCTTGGACTCCAGTAGATGACAGTAAGCTAAAAAGTTCTTTCTTATCGCAACTCAAGACTTCTTCTCCCATTTAAATTCCTCCTTCATACAATAATTCTTCTTTATTTTGACTTCTTTTCCTGGCTAATCTAGTCTTAACTAGATGAGTTTTAGTTGCAATTAAACTCTCTCTAACCAGCACTATAAAAGGGCAGTTGCACATAATTCACAATTTTTTTTTCATAGTGCGTAAGTTCAGAATCTCCAAAAAAAAAAAAAAAAAAAAAAAAAAATTTCTTTAAGGCATAAGATTTTTTTTCCTTTCTTCTTTCTCAACCAGGTAGCAAGGTATGATCTTTTATTATTATTATTATTATTATTATTATTGTAACTTCTTGTGTGTCCGCCGGCCCCACAATTTCTAAAGAAACTTGCATCAAGTTTATCTTGTCAATTAGAAGAACAATCATCACCACCATTTGAATAGATTGCGTCACATCTATAACATAGATTGCACCAAGTTTTTTTTTTTTTTTTTTAATATGAATCTACTTTATTCTTTGACCTCCCTTTCTTTGTGCAGCTACGGTCCATCTTAAAACACTTTAGCCTCAAATTTTGCAAGAGTTCCATCACTTAAATCTTTGGAGGTACATTCTTGTACAAAACTTTTCTTATTTGTGAATTTCTCTTCCTGCATGTCTATTTTTGTTTTGTATTGTTCCACCCCCGTTTAGAATGGGTAAAATTATGACTTAGTGGCACTACAAAGAACTTGCAAGAGTTTATTTTGTTCCTCAAGCCAAGTAGCTACCAATACAACAATCTCGAAGACAGTCTTGAAGACGAAGATTGCAATGGGGATGAAAGCGAAGACTTCCTTGAAGACGTAGACAATCTTGAAAGTGAAGTCTATCTTGAGTACGAAGACTTCCTCGAAGACGAAGACAATCCTGAAAGCGAAGTCTATCTTGGGTACGAAGACTTCCTTGAAGACGAAGACAATCTTGAAAGCGAACTCTATCTTGAGTGGGAAGACTTCCTTGAAGATGAAGACAATCTTGAAAGGGAAGTCTATCTTGAGTACGAAGACTTCCTTGAAGACAAAGACAATCTTGAAAGCGAAGTCTCTCTTAGGTACGAAGACTTCCTTGAAGACAAAGACTTGGATACGAAGACTTCCTTGAAGACGGAGACTATCTTAGGGATGAGGACGATCTATACAAGACCTTGAACATGAAGATTGCCTTGGAGATAAAGATGCTATATAAGACCTTGAAGATGAAGACAATCTTGAAGATGTAGAGATCCTTGAAGACGAAGACTGCCTTGAAGATGAAGACTATCTTGAAAATGAAGACAATCTTGAGGACAAAGACTTGCCTTGAAGATGAAGACTATCTTGAAGATAAAGACTGCCTTGAAGATAAAGATTGTCAATGCAAGGCCTTGAAAACAAAGATTGCCTTGAAGATAAAGACAATCTTGAAGATGAAGACATCCTTGTAGACAAAGACAATCTTGAAGATGGAGTTTGTTCATGCAAGGATGTGCATTGGTATCTTTGCAATGGAGCAACTATCGATGCAACAATCTAGGGACGTGCTTTGGCATCCTTGCAATGGATGTGCATTGGCTTCTTGCTATGATACTTTTTAAAGGTATAAAATGATGAGTACCAAACATTAGAGATACGGGGTGACACCATTCAGAGTTTAAATATGCGAGAAGATGACACCAAAACTTCAAGGATTTGAGGTGATCCAACTCAACAGAGAGGCAATTCGGTCCAAACTTTAGAGATGCAAAGAGATGCCACCAAGTTTTTGAAGATGCAAGGAGATACCACTAATTCTTTGAAGATGAGAGGCAGCACTATGCAAACTTTAGAGATTTAAGGCAACAAAACTTAGAAGGAAGGCAATGAAATTCAAAAGAGAGGTGATGCAATGCCAACTTTGACAATGCAAGGCGACATGACTTTGAAGGGTTGCAATCCAGACTTCAAAAATGCAAGGAGATGCCACCAAGTCTTTGAAGATGTTAGGAGATATGTACAACCAAGACTTTATATGCGAAAGGTAGAACTACTTAGACTTTAAAGACGAGAGAGAAATCACATTTTAGAGATGCCAAGAGCCATTCTCACAATGATGTTTGCTTTCATGGTGACTTTGCATTCCTTTTGGTAGCAATGTCTTACAATGATGTTTGCCTTCATACGGTAGCATTGTCTTCTTGTAGCGACCATCTCATAGTGATGTTCTCCCAAAACTATGATTGCACTCAGTGTGACATACCAAGTTTTGCATGTGTTGCACTTGAGAGAGATCAGGTCATCACGTGGTTCAAGAATTTTTTTTTTTTTTTTGGACATGTGACTGAACTTACCATAGAATGCCAAGCTGTGTACATACCCCTTGAGGGGAACTAAGTCATTACGTAGTTCAAGAATTTTTTTTTTTTTTTTTAGGTGAACACTTTCAAGAGTAATGGGAAAGCATCATGTACCCTTTAAGTGTTAAGGTAGGCAATTTAGGCTCTTACCAAGGGGTGCTTCAATCTTTAGGCATAATAACGTTTCAAGAATTTGCCGTTAATAGGGCTAATTCTCAAATTATCTTTAGCAACCAACTTGTATGCTCCATTGTATAGGCTTCTTGAACCACATATGGTCCATCCCATTTTGAAACAAACTTGTTCTTAGTGCAATGGGTGACAATGATGGGTTTTTTTACAGAAAGAACCAAATCTCCAATTTGGAAAGATAGAGGATGAACCTTCTTATTGAAAGTCCTAGAAATGCAAGATTGATAACACTTGATGCGTTGTTGTGCCTCAAGCCTTTTTTCATCCAAAGCTTCAAATTCTTCAAGTTGTAGACGAACATTGTCTTCATCAGAAAGACCTTATTGAATGGCAATCCTTAATGAAGTAATTTGGTGTTCAATTGGTAGAACAACTTCTACCCCATAAACAAGAGAATAAGGCGTGGCTTGGGTAGGTGTTCTATATGTTGTACGATACGCCCACCAAGCTTCCTCAACTCTTTCAAGCCAATCTCTTTTCAGCTTCCCTACAACTTTCATGAGCAAATTGCATAGAGTTTTGTTAAAGGCTTCTGCAAGACTGTTGGCTAAAGCATTATACATGGAGGAATTATGCTACTTAAAACCAAATTCATTGCAAAGCTTGTCCATCGACTTGTGGTAGAATTCATTCCCATTATCAGTGATGATATAACGGGGTACACAACACATAAAGATGATGTTTCTTTTGATGAAGTTTACGATAGTTTCTTTCTTCACTTCACAGAATACAACAGCTTCAACCCACTTGGAGAAATAATCTGTCGCAACCAAGATATATGAATTCCATCAAAGGATTTTGACGTCAATGGCCCAACCACATCTAATCCTCAAGCATCAAATAGCCCGGAAGCTACAGTAAAGTGTAGGGGTTCTAGAGGTTGATGAAGGAAGTTTGCATGGAATTGACATGCTGAGCATCTTTTTGCATACTCCATACAATCCTTGACCATAGTGGGTCAATAATAACCCATCCACTTAATTTTGAAAATGAAGTTTGGGACCAGATTGGTGAGCACAAAAAATCCCTGAATGAGCTTCTTCGAGTGCCTTGGCAGCTTCCTCATCATCCAAGCAACGAAGGAGAAGGTCATCAAGTCTTTGAAGATGCAAGATGGTACCACCAATTCTTTGAAGATGTAAGGGGATACCACCAAGCCTTCAAACATGAAAGGCAGCACTACTTAGACTTTAAAGATGAGAGAGAAAGCACATTTCAGAGACGCCAAGTGACATTCTCACAATAATGTTTGCTTTCATGGTGACTTTTCATGGCTCAAGAAATATATATATTTTTGGACATATGACTGAACTTAGCATAGAATACCAAGCTGCCTATGTACCTTTTGAGAGAGATCAAGTCATCACGTAGTTTAAAAATGTTTTTTTTTTTTTTTTTGTTTTTTTTTTTTTTTTTTTTTTTTGCTCTAACTTTTTCCTAGGCCGCCTTTTTAAAGGTTTTCAACCTAGTAAGCTTTTAATACCCTAAATTTTGGCTAGGTCGCCTTTTAAAAAGTTTTCAACCTAGCGTGCTACTTTTAAAAAAAAATTATGAACACTTTCAAAAGTAATGGGAGAACATCATGTATTCTTTAAGTGTTGAAGTAGGCAGTTTTAGGCTGTTACCAAGGAGCATTTCAAACTTCAAGCATAGTAGTGCTTCAAGAACTTGCCATTGATAAGGCCAATTCTCAAAATTTCTTTAGTTGTAAAATGTTGATTTCTTTCAATTCATCAACCATAGCTTGTATGCCTTCTTCAAATATGGGTGGAGCATCCTTAACATCATCTTCAACTTCTTGGTTTGTGGTCACCATTGTATGCCTTTTTATAGTCAAAGCTTCTCCAATATTCACTTCCCAAATGGTTCTACGTTTCATATGAGATGGAATGGAGCTTTAAATCTCATTTGAATCTTGATCAACAATAAGTGTGTCATTAGCACCTCTAGGGAGGAAATTTGTCCTCTCATTCTGCTCTCGTTTTGCCTTCAAATCTAATAAAAGTCGAGAAGAGATTGAATGACTGAGCCTTGTGAGAACTGAACATTGAGTGCCAACTTGAGAAGGAGTTGAGTGAGCCTTGTGAAAAGAGAGCCTTGAGTGCCAACAATAGAGCTATCTTCTTGTGTTCACAACCTATCAAAGACTGAGATATTTGAAGTGGGTCGCGCCATGCGGTCAAAAACAGATGATTTCTTTGATAGGTTCAAAGATTGTTCTTCTTCCTCATAATTTGCCGAAATTACTGAAACACTAGCTTTTCGAATGGGAATATGAACAAGAGTTGGTGGGGTGTATACAATTCCTACCTCAAAACTTGTTACACTAAAACCTTTAGCCTTCAACACCATATGTTCTTCTTTTCCAAAGGCTTCAAGGATGAGCTTGATAGGCCAAAAACGTATTGACCCCTTGTGATGGATTAATTGATTAATTAGCCAAGTTTAATTAATTATCCAATTTAACATGCAAATGCATGGTAGCACAAACAAATCACCAATAAACTAAAGTGCAACAGAAAATAAATTGACACGGTGATTTGTTTACGAATAGGGAAAACCTCTAAGGCAAAAACTCCACCAGATGATTTTAAAGTCACCACTCCCAAGAATCCACTATTATCACAACAAGTGGTTACAAGTAAAGAAATCCTAGTACCTTATACCAACCTACAGTTGAACTCTTACCCTAATACCTAATTAGGCTTGTTCTGCAGTGACAATCTCTCCTTTTGATGCACGGTTCCCAGTACGTGACTAACTAATTGCTCGAATCCCAATACGCGACTTCAATCACCAACTTGAGAAAAATGTTGGCTACAAAATTCTTCAGTTCATCCTCACAATAAAGAACAAGAAGATGCTTGGTTGCAAAACCCTACAGTGCACAAACACAGCAGCTTCTTCATAAAGAGATGAACTAGGGCAAACTTGGACTCCGGTCACAAATTGCTTGAACAGACTTTGCTCAATACTTGTGCAACTTGTATCTCAGCTATGCTACCAGATACAGGCCTTAAAATAACCTTATATATGTCTAGGGTTATGAGAAAAGAAGGTCCAAAGATATGTCCACAGATTGGAATCAAAACAGATCTGAAAGTCTGTTTTTCTTAAACCTTGACAGCTAGAGGTGTCAAGATGCTGTTGAGCAGCTGTAGAGCCTCAGGGCTAGAACAACTTCTTCAGCTTAATAGATGCTAGTTGTCGCGCTAGCTGTCGAGCCTTAATGACAAGCACTTCTTCATCTTGTTTCTTGCACAGACTTGTATGGTTTTAACACTTAATCCTGAAACCTTATTTCTTGAAGTATTAAAAATATCCTAAATCTACCCAAATACAAGCAAAGTGCGTTTTGTCAAAGGATTAGCCAAGTACATAAAAGAACGACATATATTCTTAACAGGTGAACCACATATGTCCTAACAATCTCCCCCTTTGGCAATCTGTGACAAAACCACAACAAACAAATGAACATATGAGAGAAGTCATAAAGTACTCAACTCATGCTCATTTGTTGAATTCAATAAAATCTATCTTAACACAAACTCTTGAAAAACTTTGCATGAAGAGAGTTTATGACAAGTAGACTTTGACAACCTGTATTTTTGAAACACTTTAAACAGAACATATCAAGGCATCTTTGTGTGAAGCAGAAATAATAGATTGCATACAAAAATAAAAAGCATGTGTATAAAGAAAAAGAAAAAAAAAACAACACACGTAGAGGTATGTGAATAGAACATACATCATCACATATATATCTAAAATAAGCATCATGTATGTAACAATGGTCACAAGACCTCGGTACAAAAACAATGTATCTTCAACAAAGAAAGAAAAGAAAAGATACATGTAATCCTTACTACATCCCTCAAAAACAAACAAACACTCCCCCTAACAAAAATCTCCTATATCCTAACTCTCCCCCTAAGAATAACTACTCTCATATCCAAAACTACTCCATTTTTTTGTCACGAGTGACAAAGGGTAAGAGTGTCAAGTAGGCATCTTGTTAGAACTGGAAGAGCTAGCATCTCCATCCTTATCATCATCATCGTCGGAACCACCATTAGGTGTCTCGGATGCCTCGGGAGGAGGAGAGGGAGACTCCACAAAACTACCAAGGTGAGCCTGCCGTCTAGCAATACAGCCAACACGAGTGTTCACCGAATACAACTCAGTAGAAAGTGTATCAAGGCGAGCATCCATACGCTAAAGTTGCGCCATGATCGCATCCAAAGTCATACCTCCCACTGAAGAAGAGGAAGTAGAGCTAGAAGGAGCTAAAGGAGTGGGAGGAGCTGCTGAACCAGACCGCCTCAAACAAAACTGTACCTCGCTTCTTTTAACGATAGCGTAGTCAATGGCACACATAACGAAGAACAAAACTACACCTCGCTTTGTTTAACGATAGCGTAGTCAATGGCACACATAACGGAGAAGTGGTCGAATAAGGGAAAGGGAACAGAAAAATGTCATAAAATTTGCATGATAGCAAAAGGAAAGATGAGATTATAACGGGTTGCCATATCCCTATACACATCTATGATAGAAAAAATGAAGTGTGAAGGAAAATCTATAGAAAGATCCTTAAGAAGGGACAATAGAAAATGAGAACAAGACTCTGTAATAGAGTTGTAGTGAGAGAGAGGATACAAAACAAAAGTCATTACCATGTTCAAGTATCTAGGACCTTTAGCAAAAGGTCAACATGATGCAAACTGACACTCACTCTAATTAGCTGGGTGCTCACAGAAAGCAAAAATCATCTCGTCTTTGGACACAGTCTATAGACACTTACAATAGGGGTAGTCAGGATGCGCAACTCTTGGAACACAGAACACATCGGATACCAACTCCGGTGTGACTACTATGCGCGTACCTCGAACGCGAGTATGAAAGAGAGGTACTGAAGTATCAATTCCATGCATGTTGGAGTAGAACTCCTGGATAAGCACAGAAGGACAAGTGACTGGGACATCACACATTGACGACTGTGAATGACATTAGGAAGGTTAGTGTCGACGAAATCAGACAAAATAACTTGGCATTCCGAATGAACACCTCATTTAGAGAAGTTCTTCAAGAAGTCCTTTTGGGCTTTCTCATCAAGGAACCGAACAGAAGAAGGAGCAGGATCAGAGGACAAAGAGGCCCTAGAACGAAAAGGGTTCTGGGACGGAGTAGACTTATGTTTTGGTGCCATTGACACACTAGCGCAAACTAGAGAGAGAGAGGGAGGGAAGAAAGAAACACATAGAAAAGTCCCAACACATTTCAAGTATAACAATTATATTGAAAGGAAAAAACGTATGCATGAAAAATGCATGAACATGTGACATGAAATATAAAAGACATCATGGGCTTAGCCCAATCCAATCCTACCAGCACACAATCAAATTGCACACATCTAAATTCATGATAATACAATTATAATGCTCATGAAATGCAATGTATGAGATTTGAAACTCAGTTAAGTAAAACCCCATCCCAAAAATTTCATAAAACTCAACAATTTTAAAAAACCCCAAAAATATTTTTTCAAAAACTCAAAACCTAGATATGAATGCATGAAAAGATCATGAAGAATGAGAGAAAGAGAGATGAACAAGCGCGGGTTGAAGGTTTTAAGAGAGAAGAGAGTGATTGGGAGATGAAAAAGCGAGGACAGATCGAGAGAATGAAGATCAGATCGCGCTAAAACATATATATAGAACCTCAGTAAATTTCAACAGATAGAGGTGTCGAGATAGGTGTTGAGAACACAGGTGCCAACAGATGAAGCTGTCGAGGAGGTGTCAAGGAACATAATCATCAGACACAAATAAAAGAAGCTCAATCGATCCACCAGTTATCAAAAAGCTATCAAGAGGCCAAGAGATTTCTCTATCAATCCGCCAGCTGTCGAGAAGCTATCGAGATTGCGATAGAAAACAGCTTAAGATCTCGACAGATAAGCCAGGTGTCGAGAGGTATCTAGGAGGTTTTAAGATTGCTTAAAAACATGCTTTCAAGAAGGGAAAAACACATATATGAATGCAATCACACATGTAACTCAATCAATGATCCGAACAACATTTTGAACTCTCAAAATCATCTCTTAACAATAAAAATGTTAAGCATTTAAATCCCAAAAATACACATACACACACTAAACAAGTATAACCAATTTTATATTTTAAAAACAAGTTAAGACAATTTAGTAAGTGTACATCAACATATGTAAACCTTGTGATGGTCAAATCACATTGTACCTGCATATGTATCAAGAGTAGCAAAGAATATTACGTATTGTGTGTGAAAAATATCGCAAGATTGCACAAGTGTCTCTATGTTATGACAATTTGAAATATGAGAAAATCGTTTTTAACTCACACACAATCATAACTGTTTGATGGAGACTATCACCTTCAAGGTACATCCTATGACTCCCACATCTCCTAAAACACACGCTTGCAATCATGTTTTAAAGCATTTTATTTTCTTTGCTTTTATTTCTTTGCATATATATATATATATATATATATATATATTGTTTATTAAGAAAACCATGCATAGGTATACAAAGGAGAGAAAAGAAATACCCAATTATGTTAAGCTTTTAGACATTACACTTTTACTATGCCGAAGCATACAGATGTTATTGACATTGCACTTTTGCTATGCCGAAGCATATAGATGTCATTGTCATGATTGGCGGGTAACAGTGGTGAGATGGTTATTTATGCCTTTCTCTTAGGATTTTCTAGTCCTTCCTGTCAAAAAGAGTGATACGAGTGTTAAGTACAAGAAATCACTTAACCTTATTCATCACAAACAAAGAGCACAAAGCTCACTTACTTAGTTGTGCATAGAAATGCTCATTTAAGCTACAAAAAATACAAAATTTAGAAAACTCTATTTCATTGGCCATTTTAAGGTTCACAAGAACCAATGTACACATACACACTGTTTTTGTATTTTTTAAATTTTTTTATTTTTATTTTTTAAAACAAAACAAAATAACTAAAATTGAAAAACTAACAAACAAAAACATGTAAATCAAAACAAAGCAATGCGTAAAACTAGATGCAAATGCATGAGATAACAAAAATTGTTTTGATGAAGAAATTCAAAATGTTTGCTATCCAGAGGTTTGGTGAACAGGTCAACCTTCTGATCATCGGTGTGAATAAACTCAAGAGTAAGAGTACCATCTTCGACAAGCTCCCTAATGAAGTGATGTCGAATCTCTATATGTTTGATTCGAGAATGTTGAACCGGATTCTTAGAGATGTTGATGGCACTGGTATTGTCACAATAAATGGTGAGATGTTCTTGACAAATACCATAATCATTGAGGAGTTTTTGCATCCACAAGAGTTGGGTGCAATAGCTACCGGCAGCAATGTACTCGGCGTCTACAGTGGATAACAATATGGAGTTCTACTTTTTGCTCATCTAGGAGACAAGATTATTGGCCAAAATGGCCAAATACCACAAATTTCAGAAATTAGTAGCAAAAAAACACTGTTTCGGAAATAAATAGGGAAATACCACTTTTCTAGTACTCGAGTTTCTTAAACAACCCCTCGATGTACTCTCTCTATCATCAGTATTCCCTACCCAATCGACGTTAGAGTATCCAGCTAAGACATCATTAGTGTCCTTGCTATACCATACACCAAAATCAGTGGTGGTTTTGACATACTTTATGATTCTTTTTAATGCAGTCATATGAGACTCTTTGGCATTAGCCTGATATCGAGCGCACACTCCAACACTATAACTAATGTTAGGTCTACTAATAGTGAGGTAAAGAAGACTACCTATCATGCTTCTATATAGAGATGAGTCAACACTTTTACCTAACAAGTCAACATTGAGTTTAACATTTGGGCTCATAGGGGTTCTAACAGAACTAGCAGATTCTAAACCAAACTTTTTCACAAGATTCTTAGCAAATTTAGAATGAGATAGAAATATACCTGAATCTTGTTGACGAATCTGCAATCCAAGGAAATGAGTCAGCTCTCCAATCATTCTTATCTCAAACTAGGCATACATGAGTTTTGAGAAGCCATGAGCAAGTTCATCCTTAGTCGATCCAAAGATAATGTCATCAACGTAGACTTGAGCAACAATCAACTCACCATCTTCCTTCTTGATGAAGAGAGTCTGATCAGCCTTTCCTCTTGTGAGCCAATATGACACCAAGTATTGTGTGAGGTGATCATACCAAGCTCTAGGTGCTTGCTTCAACCCATAAGATGCCTTCTTGAGATACAACACATGATTTGGAAAGTGTGGATCAATGAAAACTTTTGGTTGAGCCACATAGACATCTTCTTTAAATAGCCCATTCAAGAAAGTTGCCTTTATGTCCATCTGATAAATTTTGAATTTTAACTGGCAGGCTAAGGTAAGGAGAATTTTGATGGACTCTATACGAGCAACTGGAGTAAATGTTTCATCATAGTCTACTCCTTCCATTTGTGAGTCCGAGCCTTGTTGCGAATCACATTACCCTCCTCATCAGTCTTATTGCGGAATATCCACTTGCTCACCCTCCAGTCTAGGTACTAAAGTCCAAATATCATTCCTCTGAAACTGAAGCAATTCATCATACATTGCTTTAACCCAACTTTCATCTTGAAGAGCTTTCTCAACTTTAGCGGATTCAACATATGACAAATAACAAGAATAAGACACAAAGTTAGCAACACATTTATCAACTGTTCATTTCCTTAATGTGAGTTCATTCATGTTTCCCATAATATCTTGTGGAGGGTGGTTTAGCTTAATCCTGGAGGAAGGACCTTTCTCTTTATTAGGTTCAGAATCTGATGAAGTGGCTATATTCGTAGAATCTTCCATGACACTAGGAGTACATGGAGTACTTGGAGATACAGGGTCTTGTTCAATGACTTCTTGAACTTCCTTTGACATAGGAGGAAGAATTTCTTTGGGAAGTTCCTCAATGCTTTTCTTAGTACTGGAGTCTGCAGACTCATCAATAACAACATTCATTGTTTCAATTACCTTCATGGTCCTTTTGTTGTATACCCGATAAGCCTTACTTGTAGAGGAGTATCCCTGAAATATTTCTTCAACACTTTTGGAGTCAAACTTTCCCACATTCTCTCTATCCTTAAGGATGAAGCAAGTGCTTCTAAATATTCTGAAATACTTCACATTTGGCTTTCTTCCTTTCCATAACTTATAAAGAGTCTTCTTGGTGCCGAGTCTAAATTACACCCTATTAACCGTATGACATGCAGTGTTAACGGCTTCTCCCCACAAGTTTTTAGCCACATCCTTATTGTGCAACATGGCTCTGGCCATCTCCTGAAGAACCCTGTTCTTCCTTTCTACTTCATCATTTTACTGATGAGTAATAGGAGTAGAGAATTCTTGAGATATACCTGATCTTGTACAAAAGGACTCCATATATGAGTTCTCGAATTCTTTACCATGGTCACTTTGAATTTGATCAATTTTCAGGTTCTTTTCATTCTGCAATCTTGTGCTCAGGAGCATCAGACTTGGATCGTAGGAGAATGACCCAAGTGTACCTAGTGAAGTCATCTACCACAACCATGATGTATCTTTTACCACCAAGAGACTTGGTTCTAGTTGGACCCATAAGATCCAAATGTAGAAGCTCCAACGGTCTAGATGTAGCTGATGTCTGAGTGCTCCAATGCTTAGCTTTCGTCTGTTTTCCAAATTGACATGTTCCACACACCACATTGCTCATTCTACTAAGCTTCGGTATCCCTAAAACTGATTCATGCTTAAATACAATAGAGAGATGTTTGTAACTAACATGTCCCATCCGTTGATGCCATAGATCTTCATTTGGCAAACGAATGTTGTTGCACACAATATCAGCATCAAGAACCAATCCATAACAATTGTCTAGAGTGCAAATACCACTTATGAGTTCTTTCTAGACTCATCCAAGACAAGTCACTTTCCCTTGGAGAATTTTACCATGAAGTCTTGATCACATATTTGACTTATACTCAAAAGGTTCACCCTTAGACCTTTTACATATAGAACATTTGCAATGTCCGGCAGTCCAGGTAGAGAGATAATTCCCTTCCCTTTAATCTGTGATTTGCTCCCATCACCAAAAGTGACATTGCCACCTTTCTTAGACTCGAAAACCTTGAAAAGGGATCGGCCTCCAGTCATATGTCTTGAGCAACGACTGTCAAGGTACCATAAGCACGTATCCATAACTTTAAATGCGAGCTTCATCATGAAACACACTTCATGCTTAGATGACAGATCAGTGGGAATGGTGCTTTCTCGCATCTACCTTTTATGAGCTAAGCCTTTGATTTTTACTTTTTTCAGATGAACTCCTGTGCACATTTTCATTCTGAGACAGTCTAGTTTTTTCTTAGTCACATTGAGATCTTTTCCAATGATCATTATAAGAGAATTCAAATAAGTTTTAGACTTGTATTTTCTGAAATGCTTAAACAAATAAAGATTAGAAAAATAAGTTGTATTTGAAAACAAAGATCTCTTCAAGCCAATTACAGCCCTGACAAAAATGGTCAATGGATCACACACAAAGATTAAACTCTAATCAGAGTGTGTCTGCTCTAATACCACTTGATAGGCCAAAAACATCTTGACCCCTTGTGATAGATTAATTGATTAATTAGCCAATTTTAATTAATTATCCAATTTAACATGCAAATGCGTGGTAGTACAAACAAATCACCAATAAACTAAAGTACAACGGAAAATAAATTGACACAGTGAATTGTTTACGAATGAGGAAAACCTCCAAGGCAAAAACCCCACCGGGTGATTTTAAAGTCACCACTCCCGAGAATCCACCATTATCACAACAAGTGGTTACAAGTGAAGGTCCAAGAACCTTATACAAACCTACAGTTGAACCCTTACCCTAATATCCAATTGGATTTGTTTTGTAGTGACAATCTCTCCTTTTGATGCACAGCTCCCAGTACGTAACTAACCAATTATGCGGATCCCAGTACGCGACTTCAATCACCAACTTAAGAAAGATGTTGGCTACAAAGTTTTTCAATTCATCCTCACAATGAAGAACAAGAAAATGCTTGGTTACAAAACCATACAGTGCACAAACACAGCAGCTTCTTCACAAAGAGACAAACTAGGGCAAACTTTGACTCCGGTCACAAATTTCTTGAACAGACTTTGCTCAATGCTTGTGCAACTTGTGTCTTAGCTTTGTTTCCAAATGCGGCCCTTAAAATAATCCTTATATATGTCTAGGGTTATGAGAAAAGAAGGCCCAAAGACATGTCCACGGATTGGAATCAAAACAGATCTGAAAGTCTGTTTTTTTTAAACCTCGACAGCTAGAGGTGTCGAGATGCTGTGGAGCAGCTGTTGAGCCTCAGAGATAGAATAGCTTCTTAAGCTCAATAGATGACAGTTGTTGAGCTAGCTATCAAGCTTTAATGATAGGCACTTCTTCATCTTGTTTCTTGGACAAACTTGCATGACATTAACACTTGATCTTGAAACTTTGTTTCTTGAAGTATTAAAAATATCCTAGATCTATCCAAATACAAGCAAAGGGCGTTTCGTCAAAGTATTAGCCAATTACATAAAAAAAACTACATATGTTCTTAACAAGTGAACTACATATGTCCTAACAGAGCTTACCCAAACCACTCAACTTCTCATGGTCATAACCAGCTTCAGCTATGAGTCTATATGTATTAGGGTCAAAACCCACTTTGGTTAGCTTGGTGGGCAAAGTCCCATGTTCAACAATCAGTTCTTGGGATGGTCTTGTGAACCCTTTCAATAATTGGCTTGAGATTCTTGATTTTGTGATTTTAGCAACTGGGAGAGTTAGTCCCTCTTTTCTTTTGGTGATTGGGACATAGTGTAACACAGAAATTGCCTTAGTTGCTTTAGAAGCTTAATGCTTCTTCTCTTTTGTAGAAGTCTTTGTTTGCTTGGTTTCCTTCGTTTCAATTGGCTTGGTTTCCTTCTCCTCAATTGGAGAGCCAATCCTTAAAGTTTTGGTATAGAGGTTTACTTCTTTGCTAGATGGTGAAACAATGACTTGTGCTTCTTCTAGCACACCATCTTCCAAGTAAAATTTTGCATCAGCAAAATGTGATTCAGCTACAGTAAAGGGCTTGTGATTAGCTACACTCTTCTTAACTTTTCTATCTTGGAAATATTTAAAGCATTGGTGAGACATAGATGGCACAACACCGTACTCATGCAATCATGGTCTTCCAATAACCACTTTGTAAGTGGTCTTCACATTAATGACATGAAAGAGCGCACTTAATTCCATTTCACCAATGAGCATATGAAGTCTAATCTTCCTAATAGCTCTTTGTCCACCTTGATTAAAGTCTTGAATCATCAATTTACTGGGAAGTAGTTCATCTAAGGAGATTCTAATTTCTTTTAATATTTTTAATGGAAGGATATTGACTGCAAATCCACCATCAATAAGGATACGATTGACTTCTTGTTCTCGAATGTAACCAGTCACAAATAAGGGACGATTATGAATCTTGGATCCCAACAAACGATCATCAACAGTGAAAATGATTGAAGACTAATATGTACACAATAGCTCGCTCTGTTTCTTATTCACTATCTGAAGAGTCTTCTTCACCACTTACTTGATAACATGTAAGAGATGAAAAGATATAATCCTCGGGAACTAGCACTGGGGAGAAAGGTATTTTCACCTTAATAGGCTCAAATGAGCCAAATTATATGGTGAGAACAGTAGAAGTAGTTGTTAAGGCCACCATGGCTAAATTGGTAGTCGCAACTTCATCATCAAACATGATTTTTCCTTGATGGGCTAGCTCCATGATTTTATCTTTCAACACAAAGCATTGCTCTATAGGGTGGTCTACTAGGCGATGATGCTTGTAATACTTGGGATCATTTGTTTGGTCAGCCTCTTCAGGACGCTTCATCTCTGGTAGCTCAATCAACTTCAACTCAAGAAAATGATCGAACATATTGGAGATATTAGAATCAGCGAATGGATATTGTTTTTCTTGCATCTTTGGTAATGTTGGTCTTCTTCTTCTTCTCTTATCTTGAGTAAGAGCAGATGTCTATTCTTCATCTTGGACTTAACTGGAACTTTGAAAGGAGTAGTAGTTGTAATCAAAGATTGCTTATTTTCCGATTTAGAAGGGAATTTGCCCCCTTTGTGAATATCTTGTCTTTCTCTCCCCTTGTAGGATTCTTGAACAGGTGGGCCTTGGTAACCATTGGAAGCAATACTAAGCTCCATGTCAAGCTCCATGTCATGGGCGCGTGTTGCTAATTCTTCAAATGTTTTAGGCTTTATTCCTTGAAGGATATAGCTTATAGCCCAATTCATTCCTTGAATACACATCTCAATTGCAGACAACTTAGATAATTGATCCTTGCAATTAAGACTAAGGTTTCTCCACCGTTGAATGTAATCAATGACTGGCTCTTCTTTCCACTGCTTTGAATTGGTGAGCTCTATCATGCTAACAATACATCAAGTACTATAAAAACGGTTTAGGAATTCTCTTTCATCTTCATGATTCGTTCTAGATGTATTCCCCATCTTATCCATCAAGAAAGTTATTTATGTGTCTCTCAATGCTTCCCTCTCTTTCATGGACTTCATTAGCTCTTATAAAGTCTGGGCTATAGTCGAGACTTGTTCCTTCAAAGATGTTGTGTTAGTCATCATAACTGGCATGGCAGATGAACTAACAGAGTGTGGGGATTCCCTAAGCTTGGAAGTAGGAATATTTTCTGAAAAAGAGAATTCTGAGCCATCAAGTGATTCATCCATTTCTTCAACAATTGGAGCTTCTTGTGTAGGTTCTGGTGACAAAGCTAATTGAGGCAACATTTCTTTAACGAGGCTAGCTACATCTTTGCTTGCCCCCTGAGTAGATGAGGCTATTTGTGACTTCGCGATTTTAGAAGTGTTGAAAATAGATGAGGATTGGGGTACAAGTTTTGTTTGAGCATAGACTTCTGCAAGGGCTTTTATCCTTCCCCTTATCATCGATCTAGTATAGGGAATATCAAAGTTTGAATCAAGTGTAGGATCAACTTCACTTGTTCCAAAAAGAGGGTTGTTGATTCAAGTTTTCTTTGAAGCCATATGGCTTCAAAGGATGTGACAAGTTTATGAAAAAGAGATGAGAGGTAGAGATGGTCCCACCAGTCGTGCCAAAAATTTGTAAACACAAAATTTCCCAATTGCAGAAAATCAAACAATTGAAAAGAAATATGGTTTGCAAATATAAATTTGTATTGATGAATAATGAATACAATCTCTATTTCAATTCTTTTACAAAAGAATGCCCTCTAATTCTATCTTCTTTGAACTTGACTCGAACAAGAGATCTTCTTGACTTTGGTTGGAAGATGGATTGAACGGTCTTCATAACAAATCTCTAACTTGGAGCTTGTTAGTGATTTATTTTTCTTCAAGTCTTCAAATGTGAAGGCTCTTAGGTTGAAATTCTTCTGGGCTTTAGAGACTTGATCCATTGAGCCTTAAAGATTTGGGTTTGTTGAGGTTTATGGAGGCTTTTTAGCTTGACTCCAATAGAACTTCAAAGAACTCGAACAAGAGATCTTCTTGACTTTGGTTGGAAGATGGATTGAATGGTTTTCACAACAAATCCCTAGCCATGAGCTTGTTAGAGATTTTTTGTCCTTCAAGTTCTTTAAACCCTTTGAATGTTCTTCAAGTTCTTCAAAGATTCTTCAAGTTCTTTAAAGATTCTTGAGAAAAAATTTCTCCAGAACTTGGGCCTCTTGAAAACTTCCTCCCGAAAATGAGAAGGGATGTTCTCTATTTATATTGATTTCAGAGGATAAGCTCCACTTTGAATTGACATATTTAAAAGTATGTAGTAGACTTTTGATTGGCCCAAATTCTTCGTAGAGAAAAATATCTCTATTTATCTATATCATATATTGATAAAGATAATAATCAACAAAGATAAATAATTATCTCTATTTAATTTATTTTAATAAAGATAATTATCTATCAATTTGGAATATAAAATGATGGAAAATACATGTTTGCATCACATACAAAACATACGCAGCAGAAAATTAACGGATCTACTTCATTCGCAATTGATAACATGTACTATTTACTTCAAAGCAACATACATTTCATGATCAGGTCCATTATTCTCTCAGGCTTAAGAGTTCATGTAAATAGAAGTCGTGAGATTTATTATTCATTTGACAATCGTTAGGAGAATAATAAATCTCATAGCGGTCCAGTTCAATATGTCTTAACTCTTAAAACATATCGACTAGAAGTCTACACTTCCATGATCAAGACAAATCATCTTAGTTGATATGTTATAGTCTTCATAGATGAAATGCTCAATTTCAACACCAACTACGAATTATAATTCTGAGTTTACAAAAAACTTATGATTATATCCTCAATGACTTTTCACATAAATCACTAACTATGCATCTCATGAACTATATGATAATGTCCAATATTCATATTACCATTATTTTAGATTATAATAAAACAACTTTATCAATCACAATATTAAGTCTTATATCATGTCATACATAATATCATACATAGCATTATACAATAGGATTTAAGGGCACTAATCCTAAAAATCTCCCACTTGCTCTAAAGATTATTGTGCACTAATCTAACTCCCATCTCCTCCAAATGTGACTCGAAAGTCCTTTAGGGCAAGGTTTGGTAAAAGGATCCACTAGATTCTTTGCACTTTCAATCTTTGCTACTACTACATCTTCACGAGCAACAGTGTCTCGAATGATGTAGTACTTTCTCTCAATGTGCTTTCCTTTCTTATGATTCCTTAGATCTTTAGATTGTGCAACCACTCCAATATTGTCACAAAACAATGTGATGGGAACTTACTCCATTCTCACAACACCAAGATCAGAAATGAATTTCTTGA
The DNA here is from genome assembly GCA_032878915.1 of Castanopsis chinensis. Classification (NCBI taxonomy): domain Eukaryota; kingdom Viridiplantae; phylum Streptophyta; class Magnoliopsida; order Fagales; family Fagaceae; genus Castanopsis; species Castanopsis chinensis. Next base: position 240,425 of record JAVQMG010000070.1, read on the forward strand.
GCCAAACAGCTTTCTTTGTTGCCTCACAAGCAGCATCATATTCAGCTTCCAAGATGGAGTCCACAATACAAGATTGCTTAACACTCCTCCAACTTATGGCTCCACCTCCCAAGGTGAATACACAACCTAAAGTGGACTTTGAAATCAAGATGTGATTGAAAATCTAAATCTGTATAGCCAATGGGAAACAAGTCCTCACAATAGTAAACAAGCATATAATCTCTCGTTCTCCTAAGATACTTAAGAATATGCTTTACAGCTTGCCATTGTTTTGGTCATGGATTTGATTGATATTGTCTGACCATGCCTACTAAATAACAGATATCTGGTTTAGTACAAAGCATGGCATACATGAAACTTTCCAATGCAGAAGTAAAAGGAACTTGTCTCATCATATTTTCTTCCTCTTGAGTCTTAGACCTTTGGTCATCAGACAAAGGAACTCCATGTCTAAAAGGAAGCAATCTTTTCTTGGAGTTTTGCATGCTAAACCATTCGAGAACCTGATCTATATATCCAACTTGTGACAAGCTTAACATCTTATACTTGTGATAAGCTTAATATCTTATTCTTGCGATAAGCTTAATATCTTATTCTTGCGATCTCACCAAAGCTTAATCCCTACAATAAAGTTAGCCTCACCCAAGTCCTTCATATCAAATTGGCTTGACAACCGAACTCTTACCGATGACATTACCCCTACATCATTCCTAATGAGTAGAATATCATCAACATAAAGCACTAGGAATATTACTACTTTATCTCGATGTCTTTTGTATACACATGGTTCATCAAGATTTTATTCAAAACTAAATGACTTGATTGCTTAATCAAATTTGATGTTCCATGACCTAGATACTTGCTTAAGTCCATAAATGGACATTTTCAACTTGCATACCATATTCTCTTGGCTCTTGGCTCTTTGCTATGAAACCTTCCGATTGCATCATATAGATTTCTTCTTCAAGATTGCCATTAAGAAATGCAGTCTTGACATCCATTTGTCAAATCTCATAATCATAATGACCAGCAATGGATAAGAGAATTCTGATAGATTTAAGCATTGCTACTGGTGAAAAAGTTTCTTCATAATCAATACCTTCTTTTTGTGTATACCTTTTCGCCACTAGCCTTATTTTAAATGTTTCAACCTTTCCATCTATCCCTCTCTTCCTCTTGTAAACCCATTTGCAACGAATAGGTTTAATGTCGTTAGGCACTTCTACAAGATCCCAAACTTGATTGGAATACATCGAATCTAATTTAGATTCCATAGTTTGGACCCAATTATGTGCATCTATATCATTTATTACTTCATCATAAGTGTAAGGATCTAATTCAGCCTCTTCTAAGATAGCTTTATAAGTTTCTCCCAAACCTATAAATCTTATAGGAGGTCGAACAATTTTCCCACTACGACGAGGCACCTAAGTACTAGACATCTCATGAATAGTATCTTGTGGTGTATCTAATACAATCACATCATCCCTAGTTTCATCCATTGGTTGTTCAACTATAGGTTCTTTCATTTCAGCCAATACATTTCTACTTCTAGGAGTAAAATTATTCATGTAGTCATTTTCCAAGAATTTGGCATTTGGGCTAACAAACACTTTATTATCCTTATAAACATAGAATAAACCTCCAACAGTTCCTTTTGGATACCCTACAAAAATTACCACTTCTGTTTTAGACTGTAACTTGTCAAACTTTCCTTTTAACACATGCGCTGGACAATCTTAAATATGGAGATGTCTCATACTAGGCTTACGCCCATTCCACAACTCTACAAGTGTTTTAGGAACAGACTTCGAATGTACTAAATTCAGAAGATACATTGTAGTACTTAAGGCATTACCCCAATAGGAAATTGGTAGAGTCGAATAACTCAACATAGATCTAACCATATCTAAAAGAGTCTTATTCCTTCTTTCTACTATACAACTTTGTTGTGGAGTTCCAGGTGTAGTCAACTAGGATATAATCTCATTTTTAGTCAAGTAATCCTTGAAATCCCCAAGAAGGTATTCGCCACCTCGATCAGATCGAATAGCCTTTATGCATTTACCTAATTGATTCTCAACTTCAGCCCTAAAGTCTTTGAACATTTCAAAAGTTTCGGACTTTCGTTTCATTAGGTACACATAACCAAATCTAGAGTAATCATTAGTGAAAGTAATGAAATACTCATAACCACCTCTTGTTGGGATTGACATAAGACCATATACATCTTAATGTACTAATTCTAGCAAATATTGGGCTCTTCTACTGTTTGCATTAAAAGGTCATTTGGTCATTTTACCTTCCAAACAAGATTCGCAAACTGGAAAACCATAAAAGTCCATGGGTCCTAAGAGTCCATCTTTGATAAGTCTTTAAATTCTGTTTGAATTAATATGACCCAAATGCAAGTGCCAAAGATATGCTTCGCTAGTAAAAGTAAACTTTCTCTTTAATGATTTCACGTGTGAATTATTATCTAATTCAGAATTATATAATTCATGCTTATCAGGAGTTAAAACATAAAGACCATCTACAATATTGCCAGAACAGATAAACATTTTACCCTTCTTTATTACAACATTGTCTTTAAGGATAACACAATATCCATGTTTATCTAAATAAGTTGCAGAAATTAAATTCTAACAAACATTAGGTACATAAAGACAATCTTCCAATATTAAAACCCTAAACTCAAAGCATAAATTAACATTTCCAATAGCTACAACCAGAATCTTGCTCCCATCAGCCAAAGTAAGAAACAATTCCCCTTCATTCAGCTTTTTGGTCTCCTGAAACCCCTGCAAAGAATTGCAAATATGATTAGTACAACCTAAATCCACACATCAAGAATCCGGGGCATTCTGTACCAAACATATTTCAAGAAGAGATGAACTTTTCATACCCTTATTCTTGGCAGCTTTGAACTTTGGACAATTCTTCTTCCAATGTCCTTTCTCACTAAAATGGAAACATTTTCCTTTGGCTTTCTTTCCTTTGTTGGCAACCCCTAAGGCAATTTGTTTACCCTCTTGCTTGGTGAAGTCCTTATTTTTCTTCTTCTTACCCTTGCCTTTCTATTTAGGTTGAGAAGTAGAAGCTTTACCCATATTGGCTTCAACATTAGAAGTACCAAGGATGCCTTCCGCCGCTACCAATTTATTCATTAATTCAAACAATGAATAAATCTTTTTGTTCATATTATAATTGAGTCTGAATTCCTTGAATGATTTTGGTAGTGACTAGAGTATCATATACACTTAGGATTCTCCATCAATATTGGCACCCAAAACCTCCAATGTATTCAAATTAGAGATCATTGTAAGACAATGCTCTCTCACTAAACTGCTTTCAGCCATTTTGGTATTATAAATTTACCTTATGGTTTCTTGCCTTGCAGAACGACCTTACTCACCAAACATCTCCTTCAAACTTTGCATAATGTCCGAAACTAGTTCTACATTCTGCATTTGATGCTGTAGATCATTTGAGATAGATGTTAGGATGTAACATTTGGCCATCTCATTAGATTTCTACCAACAATCATATCCCTATTTTTCCTCAGAAGGAACATTAAATGAAGGAAAGTTAGGACATGGTTGAGTAAGCATATATTTGTGCTCTTTAGTTGTAAGAACAATGTCCAAATTTCTTTTCTAGTCAACATAGTTGGATCCAGTCAATTTATTCTGATTAAGAATAGTAACAAGTGGGTTAAATGATGCCATGATCAAATCTGAAAATAATAGACATTATCAATTTAGCATATAAACATATAGTATGGAACCTTAATAAATTCATAACATAATATATGCAATGACAACCCAATCCTATATTCAATATCTCTCAGCATAGAGTGAACATTAAATACTATGACTGATTGAGAACTTTTCTCATTATTTGTGCCATCATGATAACTCTTATCAAACACTAATAATATGTCGTTTTACATTTAGCCTCTAAGTAATAATAGTAGGAACTCAGCATAGAGGATACTATAATACTTAGTCTAGTGTATACCATTGTCCAGAATCATGTGTAGCCACATTTCATCCCTTTAACATGCTTATTTTGTAGTATCACGATACAAAACAACCTCCGCATGGAATGCAAAGCCCAAGGCTAAGGCAAGGTGTTTGATCAAACTACTATAAACTAGAAAATTCAATCTTGTAGGACCATGAAATAAATACTCTCCACATGGGCTAAGCTCGAAGCAAAGACAAAGTATATATTTCACACTACTATGAACCAACAATGGAGGCCGTAAGATGCAACCCTTGTATCTCTCTCCCACTACATATTTTTAATTAAAGGTTTTAAATTTGTAAACATGTCTAATCTAATCACACACAACCTTGCGCTTTATACATTTGAAAACACTTAGAAAAAGTTCAAAATTTCCTTCAGTGACATTTTCGCGAGTATCTCGCGACTAAGCTCTTCCTGCGAAAATGAATTAAGGCAAAAAAGTGAAAACACAAAATTCAAACAGAAACTTTCACTACTATTTTGCGAGTAAAGCTTACCCGCAAAAGATTTTGTGAAAACACAAAATTCAGACAAAAGCTTTCGTGACTATCTCGCGACTATTTCGCGAGAAAAGCTTGCCCGCAAAAAACCCGTGTTTTCAGTTTTTAAAGGGAAGATATGGACAGTTTTCAACAATTTTCCATGAACAAACAACCACCATATGAACATAATAGATGAGATTTGATATCAAAATTGAATTCCATTGATGCTATAGCCTTAGAAATCAATTTAACACACTTAATTTCAAATTTAAACAACATCATAACGTCAATATAAGTTTTTATCAAATCATAGTTTCAACAACCATGCAGAAAATTAAATACATATGTAATCTTCTAACATCATGAAGCTATTATCTCTAATTCCAAACCTCACAAAACATGTTATACAGATTTGAATTGAAGACTGCTCTGATACCATTTTGATGGAAAATACATGTTTGCATCACATACAAAATATACGCAGCATAAAATTAACGGATCTACTTCATTCGCAATTGATAACATGTACTATGTAAATTTTAGAATTCTAGAACAAGAGAGCATAATTTGGTGTGGTGAAATTCAAAACAAGAATCAGAAGTACTCTGAAATACTTCTTGGTGCGGTGAAATTCAAAACAAGAATCAGAAGTACTCAAGAATACTTTTAATCTTCACTCCAATTCCACTTTACACCCAAGAAGTGTGGTCTCTCAATCAATTTCAAAGGGAAAATGATAGTGTCTCACTCTCATATACACACCATTTCACAACGATGTCTCTCTTTTTCACACATAAAAATTTTGTATGTTTCTCTTCTTATAACTGATTATCTAATTGGGCTAGCCTTTTGGGCCTTTCCAATTGGGCTTTAGCATATGGCTTGGAGTGGGAACAAAAGAGACCAATATGATACTAGCTCCAATGGGTCTTGAGCTATTCTGTCAACTCTTGACAAGTCCAAAGTTACCATTAATTATATTTAATATCATTATATAAATATAGTTGCACTCTAAGCCTTATTTATAAATTATATCCCAAGACTTTATTATACATGCAACCCTTTCATAAAATATTTGTAATAATACAAAGTCTTGATTGTAGACTGCCACTTTGTAAATTATTATATCTTATCCTTGAGTATCCGGTTTAATCCTTTAAAGTTATTCATTATATATTTATAAAATCCAATTTCATAAATATATACTTTAGTAACTTCTTGCCAAAGTAGTTAGGCCTAACTCTCTGAACAACTGAACCCATTAAACTTATCTTAAGGGAATATTTTATATCTCCATTAAGTGACTATGAATTCCATCTTGAGAATATATGTTCCATCAACACTAAATATAGCTGCCCAACATACTGAGGTTTTGACCGTTACTTTAGATCTCACTCCTGATATATTAAAGCAACCTACATTTTATGATCAGGTTCATTATCCTCTCAGGATTAAGAGTTCATGTAAATAGAAGTCGTGAGATTTATTATTCATTTGACAATCGTTAGGAGAATAATAAATCTTACAGCGGTCCAGTTTAATTTGTCTTAACTTTTAAAACATATCAATAAATCAACTAGAAATCTACATTTCTATGATCAAGACAAATCATCTTAGTTCATATGTTATAATCATCGCAGATGAAATGCCTAATTTTATCACCGACTACGAACTATAATTCTAAGTTTACAAAGAACTTGTGATTTATATCTTCTGTGACTTTTCACATAAATTATATACTAGGCATCTCATGGACTATATGATAATGTCCAATATTCATGTTACCATTATTTTAGATTATAATAAAACAACTTTATCAATTACAATATAAAGTCATACATTATGTCATACATAACATCATACATAGCATTATACAATAGGATTTAAGGATACTAATCCTAACATAAAATTTATCTTTATTTTATTTATTTATTTTAATAAAGATAATTATCCATAATTTTGAATATGAAACTTATCTTTATCTTGTGAGTCAAATGACACGTGGTAAATTTGATTTGCCAATGTGATGTCAATTTGGATGACACATGTCATCATTTAATTTAATGACATTAATTTAGAATTTGCTACTAAATTTTGATGTGGCATTTTATTATTGGCTTAAAATTTTTGCCTCCTACAACGCACGTTTACAACAACAACAAAAAATTAATTTAAAATAATATGGCGTCGTGTCAACCAATTACTTCTGCTCTTTGCAAGTTCATCGAAATTCCACTTCCAAGTCCAACGTCTCGCAAACTTTTCGTTTCTTCGCAATCTCTTCAGTAAACTTTCTTTTTCTTCTTTTCTTTTCTTTCCTCTCTTATTTTCTCACCAACCAAACAATGTCCAACAATCCAAAATTAGGGTTTCCATAACCCCTACCAACTAAACAAAATCCGGAAAAATGTCGACGGCGAGCCTCCAAATCAACCTTGAGTCTCCTCCCTTATCTCTCCAGCCACTGCTTATTTCGGCCAATACCAACGACCACGATGGTTCACCGGGATGCCATGGAGTCTGGTTCGACGTGGTTCTAGTGGTGGCGTCCATGGTGTTCATAGGGTACCTATCGATCTACATGAAGAAGATCCTAAAGAAACTGTACAATCGAGGCTCATACATTTTAATGCCCTTCTCTGGTTTGCCACCTTACTCAACCTCACTTGGTCCTCTCTTCAGGTCCCCTCTTTACTTTCTTTATAAATTTTTTATTATTTAATTTTGATATTTTTTAATTTTTTGGTAATTTTTAATATATTATCACTCGGGTGAAATCTATATGACAATTATTAAATAATTAGTGGTCTTTAATTTTTTTTTTTTTTTTTTTACTTTTATTAGTGGTATTTGATGGAATGAGAATGTTGATTAAATAATTATTTAATCTAACAAATTAATCATAAACCAATGTTGCAAGTCCATTTTCAAATAGGGATAAATTTGTCTATTTACAGCATTTCCTCTCATTTCTATTATAATTTTTAAAACATCCAAACAAGAGGAAGGGCTAATTACTCCCTTCTCCCTTACTAATTTTAAAAACATCCAAACAAGGTGGAGGATAACTATTCCCCTCTACTCTCCTCCCCTCTACTCCCCTCTACTCTCCTCCATCTCTAAACTTCCAAACATGCCATAAAGGAGTTGCAAATCGTAGGCTAGCGGTGCCAGAGCTCGAATCTAACCCAATCCGGTATGATCTGGAACGGAACCACCACTAACGGTCTACAAAGAGAGGCCTGACCATTGTTTAATCTACTTCTTCCTCTGCCCATTGTTTTAATATTTTATTACTGCAACTTATTTCACAAGTTTTGAGTAATGCTACTCAAATTATTTTATTAATTTTTTTACAAATTGATAATATGGTGAGTGATTATTAGTAAATGAAAAAATTGATATTAGTGGTAGATCTGGATAAAAAGTAAAAATTAATATGAATTTATCATATCAATAAGTTGTAAAATTATTGTAAAATAATTTGTGACTATAGCAGTACTCCAACTTTTTGGTCATAATTTTATCATATGATAGAATCTGAATAGTGAAGAAAAAGTAGTAGATTCATGTGCAAGTGATAAACAAACTACCTATTATTAATGGTCTTGATTTTTTTTTTCTTTTGTTAAATATAGGGTAAAGAATATGGACCATTGTTTTTAATATTATTTTAAGAAATCCTAAACTAAGCCCACCCCAAACCCAAAGTCACAAACCCTCTTGCACAATAATAATATTTAGGTTAATTGAATGATTCATCTCTCAATCTCTCTATTTTATGGGGTAAACCAACTAGCCTAATGCCATACACGTTTATTTAAAGAGCGACAATCTCCTACAATAACTAGATATAATTATTAGATAATTATTCAAATATTCAAATAGAGATAAGATACCTAGATAACTAGGACTACTCAAATAAAGATAAGATAACTAGTAAAAAAGATAAGAAGGACTCTCAAAAGTTAGGCAACAGTAGGACTCTCATGAGACATTTACATAGGACCTCATTAGGAGAGGGACCCAAATGCCCCAAACATAATTTTTAATAAAAATTTACCTATTATTATTATTATTATTATTATTATTATTACTACTATTATTATTATTACTATTATTATTATTAGGGTAAATTCCACTAAACCCTCCTGAGGTTTGGACTAATACCAACTAGATCCAAAATTTTTCAAAAATGACCAACTAGATCCTTAAAAGACAAATTTGTCCCTGACTAGTCAAAACCTTCTCACCTCAAACCCAAAAACTTCTCCTCTCTCTCTCTCTTAAACCTCTGGCTCTCTCACCCACACCTACAGCAGCTCCCTCTCTCTCTCTCACCCACACCCATGAAAACTCCCTCTCTCTCACCCATACCCACGGCGGTTGAAGACTCCCTCTTTCATGGCCGAAACCCATTTTTTCCACTACCATCTTCCACTCTCTTCTCAAATCAGTGCCATAGGGACATTTGGCTAAGGATTTTCCAGCTTCACATCCCACCACTGCTATTGTTCCATGCCAACATCTCTGATCTGGTGCCAAACGTGTTTGGGTCTTCGTTTCTGGGTTTGGATCTCTATTTCTAGGTTTAGGCCTTTTTTTTTGTGTTTGGGTTTGCGTGTCAAAAGTCAAGGGAACATTTGACAAAGACCCATAAGCTTCGCCAACACCATTGGCACGCCAGCACTGGTGGCCGTCAATCTCCTTCTTTCTCGGTTCTAATTTTTTTTTTTTTTTCTCTCTTTTGGTTTGGTTCTTTGTTGGTTTGGGTCTTGGTCAATTTGCAAATTGGGTTTGGTGATTTTTTATTTGGGTTTGAAAGGGGGTTTGGGTATGGTCATTAGCAGATTTGTGGGTATTTTTGATTTAGGGGTTGTCTCAAAATGGTTCTAATATGGTGATTTTGTTATTGTGTGTGCATATGAATCTGTGCATGATTGGTAATCTGGGATGATTTTTGGGGGGCTTTAGGTTTTGGAATTTGTATGGCTATGTGTCTATGTTTGTGTTCTATGAGATGGTGCAGCTGTGTAGTGTGATTTGTGCAGTAGTGTAGTGTGATTTGTGCAGCAATGTAGTGTGATTGAAGAGAGGCTTTGAGATGAAAAAGAGAAGAGTTGGTCTGAGATGAGATGAGTTTGGCTAGTTAGGGAAAAATTTGTCTTTTAAGGATCAAGTTGGTTATTTTTGAAAAGTCTTAGACCTAATTAGTATTAGTCCAAACCTCAGGGGAGTTTAGTGGAATTTACCCTTATTATTATTTTGAGGTGGCCTAGCCCCACTAAAGGTTCCTGCAATATATTAGATGCTCTTAATAAGACTTCGGTTGTTTCTGTAAACTTGGGCAGGTACCTTAAATCGGCCTAAAGAAGAACATATAAGAATAACGATTTATTGAGTTATTTGGCTAGTTATTATGTAAATACAAGTTTAGGGTCACTTGGAAAGTTTTTGGGAGAAATAATGAGAGGTCTAATTCTATAGATGGGGTGCCAAATTGAAAAATAATTTGATGTGCAATTCTAAAATATAAATATTCTCAAATTTAGATTTATTACTACCATTGAGTAGTCTTTTTTTTTTTTTAAATATAAATTTTCTATAGGTTTTTTTTTTCCAATTATTTATTAATTTATTTTCTCTTTATCCAGCATGTTATATTCTATCCTCAAATTTTAGGTATTTAGTTGTGTTTATGAGAGATTTAATATTCATCTTTTTAATAAAATTGTAGAATTTTAATGTTTTATATATAACATGTGTACACATTATGACATAAGTGATATCATCCTGAATTGGTCCGACCCATAAAAGACTAAAAATTAATTTTTAAAAGAAACATACAACAATTTTAGTTGCGCCAATTCTAAACCTGTACCTAATTGGATTATATTCTAACTGGATTTGATTGCCAAAGTGTACCCCGATCCTAACAATATGTAGGTATGTTGACAGATTAAAGATGGAAACAAGGATAGCCTCAAGTGCAGCTGTAAGTGAAGTTCTTAATGTAAACATTAATTATTTGGTTTGGATCGTCCAAGTGAGAACCTATTTGATTGCTCTAGATATATGGGACATTGTTGAAGCAACCGACGAATGTCTTAAACAAGAAAATGATGAAGCTGCTTTCAAGGCTTTGAGCAAGAAGGATGCCATGGCTTTACATGTGATCCAAATTTCTTGCCCGCAATGGATATGTCATGTGATTAGTCTGATTACTTCCACCAAAATTGCTTGGGAAACTTTGGAATCAATATGCAGCATCCCCAAAAGTGATTATTTTGGTATGTCCCTCTATTCTGCATGTGCTCAAACATTTCATACCTCAAATAGGCCTAAGGTCTAGAAGATATGATAATAAACTTACCTAAAAAAAAAAAATTAAAAGAAAGAAATGAAATAAAATACAGAATCATCAATCTGGTTGCCACCACCATTACAATCTTAATAATACACGAGCAGACAACAGTATTAACGGAAGCAAAGCCAACATTTGAACAGCGGGAATGGCCTTATGCCAGAGGACATGTGATGGGTGCCAAACCCATGATTGAAGCATTCAAAAAAGACCCATTTTGATACTGCCGCAGAAACGCCCCATCCCCATGGCAATTTTATTTTGATATAAATAAATTATAATTCGTGGTCTTATAGTATGCTTAATTTTATGCTATAATCACAAAGTTAGGCTCTTTTTTTTTTTCCCAAAAAATAAAGTTAGGCTCTTTTGTGATCAAATCTCATGTTACTTAATTATCAAATAAGTTTTGGGTTAAATTACAAATTACGTCCAGTAATTTTGTCTCAAATTCAATTCAGTTTAGCTTTTAAACTTCACTTTCGTTTATTCAGTTCTTTACTTTCAAGTTTTTTCAATTCATGTCTTCTTGTGAAATGTAATTTCCTTCGAGATAGAATTGAAGATCCTTGATAGCAACATCTTGTTATAGTGCCTCCATGCATTAAACACTGGCCGCAAGGAATCATGTTATATTGCCTCAAGGAATCAAAGGGTTGCAATATTGTTCCATCAACATAACAAATCTTATTTTTGGCAGTCACTACCATGAGAAAAGATCTACTTTCAGGTGTTGTAATTGTGTCATCCATAAAAAGTTGAGTGACAAGAATAATGCCTAGATTATCCTCCACTGTGCAAATAGTAAGGGTTTCAAGCATATTCTCCAATTGAAGCCTGATTGGAGAACGTGTTTTAGCAAACGTTGAAGAAGCTACCACTGAAGCAGTGGCGGTGCCAATTTTTTTTTCAATATATATATATATACACACACATGAAGAATGTTTATAATCTTTATTTTAACATATGATATTTTCTTACTTAAACAAAAACATTTACATTAAGTTTTTACATTTTTGCCAAAAAATGAATAAATAAGTCTTGATATGTCTAAAAATATACAATTCAATTTAATAAAAATAAAAAATAATTAAATTATATATAGTATACATTAAATATACTTTAATTTAATGAGCTATATATGACATAAGAGTAATCAGAGGGAATAAACAATACATTAGTCAACTATTTAAATGCATTACACATTTTTAATAAGAATCTAGGAAGGCTAGTATTTAAATTTAGGGTAAATTATGTATTTGGTTTTTATCCTTTATATTATATTTCAATTTGATTCCTAACCTTTCAATGTATTGTCAATTTAGTCTCTTTTGTTATCTCTTGCATGGAAATTGTTGACATGGCAAATGGTCAAAATAAAGAATTAGCTTATTGCCACATCAACTACAACTTATTGTTTATTTTAATCGTTAGTCATGTCAGTAATTTCCATCTATGAAATAACAGTATAGACTAAATTGACATGACATTGAAAGGTTAAAGTCTAAATTTGTGATTGGAGATCAAGAATGTGATTATCTTCTCTGATTTTTCATTGAATGAATAACTCAATCTCTGCTTATATATACAAGAGGCAGAGACAAAACTAGAAAAATAAGAAAAATTGAAACTCTAACTAATTAATAGCTTATAACTAACATAATAGAAAGGTCCACCAACTCTAGGTACCAATGACAACATAACACATGTACTGTCACTATGGCGGGATAAATACATAACTAAGCTACCTGTAGGTTTCTCTATTTAAATGTCTAAGCTGCAGGTCGTATATAACAAAATCATTTGCTACAAACTTCTTCAGCAGATTTGATCAAAGTTTTAGTAAATTTCACTTTTTTACTTTATCCAAAAAAATGTAATTATGCTCTGTTTTCCCCATTAGTTAAAATTTCCCCTCATTTGTCCAACTTTATTTTGTTCTCCCAGATCTGCTATCAATTATTGGGGATTTTTTTTTTTAATGGCTGCTACTAGTTATATTCTTGTTTGGGTGGCTGGTACTGGTAGAGTGTTAGTGAGCTTCCCTTCTATCCATTTTGTAATTTTTCTTTCATTTAGATCTGCCAAGTTACAGGTTAAATATAATTACGTGAGGAAAATGCCATAAAGTTGCTCGCTGCTATTTTTTTTTTTCTTAGGATTTTTATCTCTTGCTGTTAAATTAAATCATAATATATTTTCATTATCAAATGGAAAATTATTGTCTCATACTCCCAATATTCACACTCTATACACGCAAGACATCACTTTGAAAAAGAGTAAATTCCAATATTTTCCCTTCTAATTTGGAATTAAAATACAAACTATTTACACTAACCTTTTCTAAATAACCAAAAATAGGAACTATTTTCCCTTCTATTACCCTTCACTTAAATTGCCATTCACGCTCCTCTAATAGGAACTTTGGGAAAAAAAAAATTCCCCAAAGAATTTTAACGTATTTTTAATCATTCAGGGGAGGGCATGTGTAAATAATTTATATTTTAAAGAAAGTGACTATCTTATTCCAAATTAAGGGGAGGTGAGTGTCATAACAAAAAGTCTTAGAAAGTCACTGCTTCCCCTTTCAAAAACTGTGCATATATGATGTCCACTCTTCGTAAACAATTGTCTGGAATGCAAAGTGTGTACATTGGAAGTATGAGGAGAAGCTAAGATCAGGTAAACACGTAAAGCAAGAATGGTTGAAATGTAACATACCTAATACCCCACTATGGTATTTTGGATTTCTAAAAGAGTTTAATAGAATCTTCACTGAGTCACAATTTTATATGTGAGAATGATATATTAAATTGTTGCTGGTGTCTCAATTCCAGAGGAGGAGGAATCGGATGAAAACAATTTTAATGGATCAAGAAGAATGCTTTGGCTTTATATTTGATCAGGGGATCCTGCGGGTCGGACAGATTTTCTTTGATAGAGAAAATTAGTAAGGCTAAAGACGCTTGGGATGAAATTGCAGACTCAGGTAGCTATTTCTCTCCTAAAGATACACATGCTCTATCATTCTAAAATAATAGCTTAAAGTTTGCAAATCGATGATAACACTAGAGTGGTTGCCATTGTTTCTTCGCTGTATTCGGTGTGGTTGTGGTGGTGGTGGTGGTTTCGGTGAGTCTTTGCCCATTTTGGTCACTGATAGGGTTGCAAAGAAATAAAATTTCTGAATGAAACTAAGAAAGAAACTCTCTCTTAATACAAAGCTCCTCTGCCATCTATACTACACAATAGAGCTTGTACACGAGTCCAGAAAAAGAGCTGGAAAAGAAAACAGAAATAATAAATCTAACTAATGCAACGGTTACAAAAGAAACTAATAAGATTATGACGTGTGTGCTAACTATATGACATCGCTTTGTGAATTTTCGTTTGTTCTTGTTTAATGATACGGCATTGTTTCTTTGTCTCTTGTTTCTTTTCATTAATCATAATGACACCGTTTCCATCTTTGGGTTCTTCTACTATTTCTTCACAAAACACAGCCGTTTTCTTAATCTTCTTTTCTTGTTTTCTCTTTTCAACTTTAACAAGGGCGCACGCAAAGAGAGAGAGAGAAATATGTATGGTACGAGCAGTGATGAGTCGGTTCTGATTATTGGGTTATTAAGAATTTAGGGGGGTGCTGAATGAGGTGAGGATGGATGAATGAGATACCTGTGAGATAGGGATGATAATTGTGAATTTTCATAATTGTGATGAGTCTGTGTATGTCTAAATTTTATATAATTGTGAATTATGAGTTTGATTTCTTTTATATGTAACCAGCTCCCTACTTTCTTGATCGGTAAGCAGAAGGCCATAAAGAAATGACTCTCCAAGTGTTGCTTGTATAAATCAAAGCATTGGTTCCATATTTCTTTTTTCGTGAAATTACTATTTTGGTACATACATTTTGGGGTTATAGTCAGTTTGGTCTCTACATTTTAGTAACAATCAATTTGATCCTTGCTATTTGCAACTTGTAATTAATTTAGTCCCTGATGATGCCGAAAATCGTCAATAGGCTACAAAGTCCTTACGTGCCTGAAACAACACCTGCACACACCAAAAGAAAAAGACCTCAAGAGGATACCGGTGTGGTACGGGCCTAATATCCTCCGAAGGTTAAGTTAGGGAGATTGTCACAACTCTAGAGCGCTAGAGCTACGATGAAGTATGCGTACCTATTTTCTGTAGATTATGGCATTTTTATAGTGGTGACGAGCCGACCTTGATTCCTTGGAGAAGAGAAATATTTCCTTGTAGAGAAGATCTTCATAAATGCATGTGATTTAAGAGACCCTTTCCAAATAAGGGTTTGGTTAATCATGGAGCTTAAGTTGTTGCTATTTGAAATTCCCTTGGAGGCCAAGTAAGCCATGTCACTGCCACGTGGCCTATCTTGACACTGTCGTCATCAGAACCCGTCCGGAGCGCTATCCGTTTACTGCAAGCCACTCGTCCACTGATGGACAATCCGTCCAGCTTAGACCATCCATCTATTGAAGGTGATCCGTTCACCTTAGATAATCCGTCCATACTTAAGGAGCCTCATCGTCTCATGTTTTTATCCGTCACCCTAGTAATGCTACCTATCGTGGGTCTTTTTAAATTCTAACCATCTACCCTAAATTTACCCTCTTCAGTTGCCTTCTCACTCCATGGATCCGTTGCCTACTTTGCACGAATCCATGGAGTTACGATTTACCTCTATTCTTGAGAAGCGTGTGTTGATGGACAAGCTAGCCTGGGGTTATTGATGTTGTAAGGACACATGGCTAGCTTTTAGTGGTTGTTTGCTTGAACCAAAGTGTCCCTCTGTCTTTCACATCGTTCCCTCTATATATATGTTGCTTGTTCCTTTCATTTTTACCTTTTGGAAAAAATTTTACTGATCAGAGCGCTTCCATCCACTCTTCTTCGATCGTCGACTCGTTGATTTGGTATTACCGTTCCTTTCAACCTTCCGTCATCCTTCACATACCGTCAAGCTGTGAGTATTATTTCCTCTATTTTAAGTTTCTCTTTCATTATTGCGCTTGCTTGTCCATCGTCAATGTAAACCTAGAATCTTAGGATTTTTTATCCATCATTTTTAGGTTTTAGATGTCTAATGAGGCGTCAAGTGGTCAATCGTTTGTCTGCGATGGTACGATGAGGTGTTTCTGTCAGGGCAAGCAGACCTCGGCACCTGTAGTGAGGAAAGGGAACTGTCATCCAACTTTCCTCCCAATATGGAGGATGAGTTACAAGATGAGGACGGGTCAGAGTATAACTCAAATGATGACCTAGACGGTGTAGACCCTACCATCCAATCCGTCATAGGTCCTGATGAGTTCAGGGAATTCATCATACTTCTCTTGTGGATGGTAAATGACTTCATCTCTACCATCAAACCGTTGCACTTCAACACACCTAGGGAGAAGTACCAGATACCTAACAACATATCTATCCATGTACCCTTTAAGTCAAAAAAGTGCTACTATAGGAGTCTTAAAGATGTCGGGGTATACGAGCAGATGCTAAAAGCTAGGCTTCACTTCCCTTTGAGTGCTCTTCACCATCGTCTTCTCCAATACCTAGGACTAGCCATCTCCCAGATCTCTCCAAACGCCTGGAGGGTTTTCTTGGGTGTAGAAGTCTTGTACGGGGTAATGTCCAATGGGACGCGACGGTTGACAATGGAAGAATTTTTCCATTGTTACTGTCCTTCTAAGATTGCCCAATCCATGGGGATGTATAGTTTCCTTCCATGGAATTCGATGCTAAGGCTAGTGTGCGAGACCTCGGACTCTAACAGGAATTGGAAGGGTCATTACTTTTTCCTCTGTGGGGAGAGTACATGCCAGTTGACACGACATGGGGTATAATGCCCCCGTCTGGTATGTGTCCATCCTTATTAGGTTTAATCCTTTTATATTTATTCAGTTGTCCTAACTATCTTCTTTGTAACTCACGACGGTCCACAGGTTACCACCAAGCAATTCGGTTTCCTAGAAAAAATCTTTAAGACTACCAAATTGTCGGAGAGGACTTAGGTAAAGCTTGTTACCTTGGATACTCTCCATTGGTATTGTGACGGTCCGAAACCTACCACTGTTGCTCGTCGATATGACGCATGAATTTGCAGACATAAGTCTATTGCCCATCGTGTGTTTGTATTTTTACTTACCAATATTCTTACCCTTCCATTTCTTTTTTGTAGAAATGGAAATGGCCAAGAGAAGGGCATACATCAAGCAGCAGGCCGCTGCTAAGAAAAAACTAGAGGGGAGTCTTCCCCCCAAGACGAGCTCCACTCACCCATCGATAAAAAGTCAATCGTCTGAGAAACTTGACCATCAAAGTAAAAAGCAAAAGGTGGTGACGAGATTAGCTGTCAAGCAAGTTTCAGGCTGGTTTAAGTTGCCCCCAAAGCTTAGCTTAGGTAAGGGTAAGGGCCTAATGGTTAATCCAAACCCATCAAGGAGAAACCTCCCATCCTTCTCCAAGAAGATTCCCAGTACGCCCTCAAACAAATCACCTCAATCATCAAGGATGAGTCTACAAAGACCTAGGCAATCACGGTATTGAAGCAATGGGGGAGACAGCACTGTTCAACCTTACACAGGTTTATATCCATGACTGCATGTTTCGTCGTATTTTTGTCATTTCGTACATATTCTTTGTTGTTGGTGTAGAGGGTCCTGATGGCAAAGGGGTTGATGAAGCATTACCTTTCTCACGAGAAGACGATAGAGCACATCCATGCAAAGGCAAATGCAACGGAGGAAGAGCTGTCGGAGATGAAGGCTTGGAGGCTCTCTCACGAAGAGAAGTTGAAGCTATCCGAGCAGCTCCATGGTGAATTGGAGAAACAAGCAGAGCTGTTGAAAGAAACCTTGGAGGACAAAGAGGATAGTCTCCATCAAACAAAAGCTAATATTGTTCAAGAGTACCTGGACTCTGATGCCCTTCTGAGTGAACTGGGCACTTCTTTTGCCAATGGCTTTAATGACTACCTCCGTCAGGTCAAGGCTCCTTTTCCGGACTTGAACCTTTCACACATCACCATCAACCCCTAGGGCAAAACTCCAGCTCACCCTGTTGACACTAAGGGGATGGACGAGCTCTTCGGTGAAAATCACAGCAACGGCGAAGCCCAAAAGGTTGATGAAAAGAGGTCCATCGAGGGTGATGCCCGTCAACCTCCAGCTTAAGAGCTTAATGATAAGGAGACAACTCCTGTAGTCCCAAAGTAGTATATATATTTTTTATTTTTGTTTAAGTTTGGAAATGTAAGGGAGAACAGTATGTTTGATTTGTTTTAATCGTTGCCTTTGGTTGGCTTTTTATATAAACATTTTATTGTACTTTGATTATTTGTTCTTCTTAATGCACACCCATCCATTATATGAACTGTTTTTTATAATTTGAACAAGTTCTACCCTTCTAATACCATTCCGTCCTTTTTATGGACTAAATGTCCTTTATAGAATGATTCCTCCGATTAACGGACTTTTCAAATTCATCCTTCGTATGGTGGACTGTCCAGTTTATGGACTATGTAAAGGAATTGCATCCTTCATGGATGGTCTGTCTAAATTGTGGACTTTGTAAATAAATTTCATCCCTAATGATCTGTCCAGCGTATGGACTTGTAAATAAATTTCACCCCTCATGGGATGATCCGTCCAGTTTGTGGACTGAATGAATCTCATTCTTCTTAGGATGATCCATCCAATATGGACTAAATAGATCTTATCCTTCTTAGGAAGTCTGTCCAATATGGACTAAATAGATCTCATCCTTCTTAGGAAGATCCATCCAATTTATGGACTTGTAAATGAATTTCATCCTTTATGGGATGATCCGTCCAGTTTATGGACTTAGTAAATTGATCTCATCCCTCTTAGGAAGATCCATCC
The DNA here is from genome assembly GCA_032878915.1 of Castanopsis chinensis. Taxonomy (NCBI): domain Eukaryota; kingdom Viridiplantae; phylum Streptophyta; class Magnoliopsida; order Fagales; family Fagaceae; genus Castanopsis; species Castanopsis chinensis. The sequence goes on from JAVQMG010000070.1 coordinate 259,210, forward strand.
AATTTATGGACTGGTAAATGAATTCCATCCTTCTTCGGATGATCCGTCCAGTTTTTGGACTTAGTAAATAAATTTTAATGGAAAACATACAATATGTTCTGAATAAACTCCTCTTATTATGATAGATAAGCAAGTAAAATATTGCTCATAAAAAACAAGAAAATTGCTCTTTGGGATCTAAAAGTACCGTAGCGAATAATAAAAACTAAAACTATTTGTTGAAAAAATAAACTGAAAATGAGGAGTGCTGGCATTTGCTCCTCTATCTACTGGTAGTATCCCTTCAGGTGTTCTGCATTCTAGGGATGCTGTAGCTTTTTTCCGTCCAGCGTCTCGAGATAGTATGTGCCCTTTCTATTCCATGACGCGATCCTGTATAATCCTTCCCAGTTGGGTCCTAACTTCCCAAGAGATTGGTCATTGTTGGTGCCCGTTATCTTCCTCAAGATGAGATCTCCTTTCTTAAAATCCTTGTGTTTAACCCGAGAGTTAGTGTCTGGCCATAAGGCTTTGGTATCACCCCAACCTTTGTTCAGATGTCGCTCTGATCTCATCTACTAAATCGAGTTGCAAGCGCATCACCTTGTCATTCTTCTGCATGTCATGGTTTGCTACCCTGTAACTGGTGAGACCTACCTTAGCTAGAATGACTGTCTTGCTGCCATACGCAAGTCGAAACGGTGTCTCTCCTATAGGTGTCCTCGCCGTCGTCTTGTAAGCCCATAGTACACTGGGTAACTCTTTCGGCCAGATACCCTTTGCCCCTTTCGAGCCGAGTCTTGATGATTTTCAGCAAGGATCGGTTCGTGACCTCAACCTGTCCGTTGGCCTGTGGGTAGGCAAGAGACGAATAATGGTTCTTGATCCCAAGCTGTGAGTAAAAGTCCCTGACTACATCGTTATCAAATTGTTTCCCGCTGTTTGAAACCAAGACCCTAGGTATTCCGTATCTACAAATGATGTTTCTCCATATGAAACTGCATACATTCTTCTCTGTGATGTTGGCCAATGTTTCAGCCTCTACCCACTTAGTGGAATAGTCTATGCCGATCAGTAGGAATTTCAGCTACCTGACTACTGTAGGAAACGGGCCTATGACGTCAAGACCCCATTGAGCAAAGGGCCATGAGGCCAACATTGGAGTTAGTTCTTCCATCGGCTGCCTTATAAGGTTGCCGAACCTTTGACATTTGTCACACTTCCTAATGTATGCTTGAGCATCCTTCTACATAGTGGGCCAGTAGTATCCCGCCCTAATCAGCTTATGAACTAAAGATCGTGACCCCGAGTGGTTTCCACATACTCCTTCGTGTACTTCCCTCATGACGTAGTCCACTTCTTCAGGGACAAGGCACCTCAGATAGAGGCGGGAGAAACCTCTCTTGTATAACACATCTTTTATCAATATGAACAACGCAGCGCATACCCTCAATTTCCTGCAGCTCCTTTGTCACCAGGCAACAAACCATTCTTTAGGTAGGAGATAATCAGTGTTGTCTAGTTTTCCTCGATTCCTATCTCCTGCATGTTGACTACATTTGTTATAGGTGAGTTTTGAACGAATAGGAGTACCTGGCTCAGGGAAGGCATGTTATCTGCTGATGCCGCCTTGGCAAGTCGGCCGGCCTGTTCGTTCTCCTCCCTTGGGATTTGAACGAACTCTACATTCATGTTGCACATCCTACTCGTCACCTGTTTGAGGTATTCCTTCATCCGTTCTCCTTTACATTCGTAACAACGGGTAATCTGACTAATAACTACCTCGAATTCATTCGGCAATAACCTGCCTTTGGTGGCCATACATAGTCGATACTGCACATCAAACTTACTTAGCTCGATCGCCCGTAATGCCATTCGTCCGCTGCCTCTGGACTGCTTATTGCTCTCCACAATGGCTTTTCCATTAAGATGACTATAATGTGCACCTGGAAGTACGGTTTGAGCTTGGGCATTACAGTCACTAATGCGAAGGCGAGCTTTTCCATAGGTGGGTACCTTTCTTCTACCCCTCGTAGTGCTTGGCTTATGAAGTACACTGGTTTCTGGTCTCCATCCTCCTCCCTAACTAGAGCTGCATTAACAAAGATTGAGGAAACGACCAAGTAGAGGAAGAGCTCCTCTCCTGGTCTAGGCGGACTTAGCAGGGGTGGGGAAGAGAGGTACGCCTTTAGATCCTCAAAAGCCTGCTAACACTCAGTTGTCCATTCAAAATCCTTCTTCAATGTGTGGAAGAAGGGGAGGCATTTATCCGTTGCTCTTGAAACGAACCTGTTCAAAGCTGCAATCTTACCATCCAAACTCTGTGCCTCCTTGATAGTTTTTGGCGGTGCCAATTCCATGATAACCCGAACCTTGTCTGGATTGACCTCAATACCCCTCTAGGTCACCATGAATTCGAGGAACTTTCCAGTCGTCACTCCGAACGTACGCTTGCTTGGATTCAGTTTTATGTTATAGCGCTTAAGCGTTTCAATGGTCTCCCTCGGGTCGTCGAGGTGGTCATCCTCCCATACGCTTTTTATCAGCATATTATCTATGTACACCTCAACATTCCTCCCAATCTGGTGTGCAAACATCCTGTTCATAAGCCTCTGATACATTGCGCTTGTGTTTTTTAGGCCAAACAGCATCACCTAATAGAAGAGTCCTTGGCTTTTGGCGAAAGAGGTCTTCTCCTGATCAGCTTCGTTTAGCTTTATTTGGTTGTATCCAGAAAATGAGTCCATGAAGCTTAGCAGTTGATGTTTTGCCATTGAATCTACCAAGCTATCAATCCTTGGGAGTGGGTAGCTGTCCTTGGGGCATGCTATGTTCAAATTTGTGAAGTTAACACACATCCTCCACTTTCCGTTGGCTTTCTTCACCATTACTACGTTGGCCAGCCAGTCGAAGTAGTACACTTCTCGAATGAACCTTGCTTGCTGCAACTTGCAAACTTCCTCCACTATGGCTTTGTTACTTTCTTGAGCGAACACTCACTTTTTTTGGCGGACGAGAGAGAAAAAGGACAAAACGTTTAGCTTGTGAACAATGATGGAGGGGTTGATTCCGAGCATGTCCTCATGGCTCCATGCAAAGATGTTCTGGTTATCTCTTAGGAATGACTTCAAGGCCTAAAGAATTGATAGGCTAGCAAGAGTACTAATTTTTGTCGTCTATTCGGGCTTGGTGTCGTCAAGGCACACTTCTTCCATTCCTTCTATTGGCTCTGCCGCCACCCACCGTTCCTCTATACACATTGTTGGCAAATGGTTTTCCATTTCGGGCATGGCTATGTAGCACTCACGTGTTGCTATCTAATCACCCCGTACCTCCCCTACCCCGTATTTTGTTGGGAACTTAACTATCATGTGGTAGGTAGAGGTCATGACCTTCCATGAATTGAGGGTAGGGCGGCCCAAAATAGCATTGTAAGCAGATGAGCAGTCTACTACCAGGTGACTGCGCCTAGTGGGTATACTCTTGTACCTCCAAAGCCAACGAGTGGCGCATCAGCCGGGATCAGCCATTCTCTCCTTATCCTCATTTGCTGAAACACTGGGTAGTAGAGTATATCAGCAGAGCTGCCATTATCTACCAAGACTCTGTGAGTGTTGTAGTCGCCAATCCATATATTGACGACAAGTGCGTCATCATGTGGGTGATGGAGGCGTCAAGCATCTTCTTCTGAGAACCCGATCACCGAGTTGTCCATGCGTGCCATCCTTGGGACCAATCCTATCAGCTGGACATTCTGGACCAATCAGAGGTACGTCTTGCGCCCTTTTGGTTGAATAGGGAGCTGCTGTGCCCCCTACAATCATTCTTATGTCCCCAACGGGTGGCTTTAGGCACTCGTTCTCCCTCCGGGGGCCTTGCTCTTACGACTGGTCTGTCTTCTCTTACTTACGAACCTCTGTAATTTTTCCTGCCTGATCAAGACTTTTATCTGCTGCTTCAAATCGTAACACTCGGAAGTATCATGGCCATGGTCACGATGGAAACGGCAGTATTTGTCCGTGGACTTTTTATTGGGATCACCCTTCAGCTTGCCAGGAAACATTAGAGATCCTTTGTCCTTTATCTACATTAGTACCTGATCGATCGAACGTTCAGCGGAATGAAATTTGCAAATGTCACCGAGGAGGTCTTAGAGCGTCTATCTTCTCGCCCATCACCAGTCCTCATGACCTTCCGTCCTCTCTCCTGTCTTGCACCTTCCTTCCTTTCTCTCTTTCTAGGCTTTTCTTCTCGTGCAAGTAGTGCGTCTTCCATGTTCATGTATTTGATAGCCTTGTAAAGCACATCCGACATAGTCTTTGGATCATTCTTATATAGAGAAAATAGAAGCTTACCCTTCCGTAGTTCATTAATGAACGTTGCCACGAGTATCTTGTTGCTAGCTTCATCAATCAAGAATGCTTCCTTGTTGAAACAGGTGATGTAAGACCTTAGCGTTTCATCCTCTCGCTACTTAATGTTCATCAGGCACGCAGTTGACTTCTTGTACCTGTGTCCTCCAATAAAGTGTGAGGCAAACTAGGCGCTTAACTCCTTGAAAGTGCTGATGGAGTTTGGCGTCTACCTGCTAAACCACACCCTTGCAGGACAACTTAATGTGGTGGGAAAGGCCCTGCATAAGGGTCTTGAACGTTTCCAGGTGGTCTAACAAGTCCTTTGATCCGTCGTAGGCCTCTATCTACGGCATACGAAACTTCGGTGATAAAGGGAATGAAGTGACAGGTGCGGTGAAAGGTAAATCCGTCATGTGCACCAGATCATCAAGATCATTCGATACCCGCCCTTTGAGAGCGTTCATCATTAAGTCCATCTGTTCTATCATCATCTGCAAATCTGTAACCAAGTTTAGCAGGGCAATGTCCGTGGCCGTTGGCCTGCTCATAACATTGCTGCCTTCCGACCCTTCTCAATTCTATCTTATGTCGTTGCGCTGAAGGTTGTTCCCTTCCTGCTCCCCCTATTAGTCCCAAGGCTCAGCGTCCCTTTGGTGCAGTTGTTCCTCCAAGTCATGGTTTTGCTTGGTAAGGTGCTCAACCACTACTGCCAGTGTCTGAACCTGTTTCTCAAGAACCGCGATACGTGGTTCGTCTCCTTAAGCGTTGGTGTGGTTGCCATCAAGCAGGTAAGCACCATCCAACCTTTTTGTTCGGGAAACAACAGCACGACTCATCTACTCTAGTTTACCACGGACGGTGCCAACTAATAATGTTGAAAATTATCAGTACGCTACGAAGTCCTTATGGGCCCAAAACAATACCTGCACACACCAAAAAGAAAAAGACCTCAAGAGGATACTGGTGTGGTACTGGCCTAATACCCTTTGAAGTTAAGTCAGAGAGATTGTCACAACTCTAGAGTACCAGAGCTGGGATGAATTATGTGTACCTATTTTCTGTAGGTTATGGCCTTTTGATAGTGGTACGGAGTCGACCTTGGTTCCTTGGAGAAGAGGAATATTTCCTTTTAGAGAAGATTTTCATAAATGCACCTAATTTAAGAGACCCTTTTTCATATAAGGGTTTGGTTAATCATGGAACTCAAGTTATTGCTATTTGAAATTCCCTTGAAGGCCAAGTAAGTCGTGTCACTGCCACGTGGCCTATCTTGACACTGTCGTCATCAGTACCCGTTCAGAGCGCTATCCGTTTACTGCAGGTCACCCATCCACTGATGGATGATCAGACCAGCTTAAACCGTCCATCTATTGAAGGTGATTTGTTCACCTTAGATCATCCGTCCATACTTAAGGAGCCTCGTTGTCTCATGTTTTTATCCGTCGCCCTAGTAATCCTACCTATCGTAGGTCTTTTTAAATTCTGACCGTCTACCCTAAATATTCCCTCTTCAGTCCCTATTAAAAACTCGTTAACAAAAAATGCTGACGTGTCAAATAAATGACAAGTTGACAAATGGGAGGATGGAAAATCAGGAGATAAAGGAAAAGTGGAACAATAAAAGAATTTTAATTTCCCCCATTTATGTTTGGTTGGTGGGTGGAAATGTGGAGGAATAGAAAACTTTTTTTGTTTAGATGAGAAGAAAATGAGAGGATAGAAATAAAATTTGTATAAATTTACTCATATGCCCTTATTAAAAAATAATGCCCAATTAAAAAAAATACAAAAATACAATCACCTAAGGTTTTTATAAAAGAAAAATAACTTCCAATAAAAAAACATTTTAAAAAATTCCTTATAGTTGAAGAAGAGTGAAATGCCCTAAAAGGAACCAAACACCAAAAAAAAGAAGTGAAGCAGTGTATCATGTCCATAAAAAAAATAAATAAACAAAAAAGAAACAATCAAAACGTGAGATGAAGGGTAGTTTAGTCCTTTGACTACAACTACTCTTGTCCTCTTTATTTTTTCCCCAAATTGGGGAGGTAACATTTTGGTAGGACCCAAACATTTTTCTCCTCTACAACATTTCAAGCTTTCTCTTACTTTTATCTATTTTTGTGGTTTTCTTCATTTGTTTGTCTTTAGCTGCCTCATTTTACTTTTGCCAAATGGCCGTGTGAATGCTTTTTTTTTATCAATGGCATGTGTATGCTATTTTCATTCTCTTTTTTTTTTTTTTTTTTTTTATAACTGGGAATGATAGGATATTATTTTGTTCTTTGGTTTTTTATTTTTTTAATTGGGCATTATTTTTGTTTTAATAAACTTGGTGGAATTATTTTTTTGGTTGATTTTTTTTTTAATAGTTGAGCACAATTTTTTTTATAAGGGCATATAATTCAATTTATATCTACGTCATTGTTCATCCTCTCATTTTCTTCTCATCCAAATAATGAGTTTTCCACATCTCTATCTCTTCACCATTTTCATCCTTCCACTTTTTCACCCTTTCAACCAAACAAGCCCTAAATACTCAAAATTTTATCTTTCTTCTCTTAGCCATGAATCACTATATGAAACTTGAGTCTCAGAACATTTTTCTTTGCTCATGTCCTTGGGTTAACTAAACTAGAACAAAGGGGTGGTTATCGCTTTTCTCTGCTTGTCCAACACGAAATTTGTTGATAGGATTTTGAGTTTCATTTGGCTTTTAACTCCTTGTTGGTCAATATATGTGGGTACATGAGTTTGGCTTTGAATTTTCTTTGGGTCTTACTAATAATTTGAAGAGTGGGCGAAATTTTCTAGTTTGCATGTTATCTTGCTCCGATGGAAATTGGGTGTTACGGGTGAACTTTTCTTTGTTCTTACTGATAATTTGTAGCAATTTTTTTAATATTAATTAAAAATTTTATTTTTATTTTACTCGCCTCACAAGCATCAAGTGTGCCAACTTGTCATTCGTTTGTCATGTAAGTATTTTTCGTTAATAAGTTAATGGCAAGGACTAAATTGACTACAACTTGAAAATAATAAAAACCAAATTGACTGCTACAAAAATGTGCAGACCAAATTAATGGTAACCCCAAAATGTAGGGACCAAAATAGTATTTTTACCTTCATTTTTATCAATGTTGGCTCCTACTGTTCACTAAAACAATAAAACACGACCCCACATCCGAAGCTCTATCCCTGTTCAAATTTTGGCTTTTTGCCTAGAATCTTTTCACCTAAGTTAAAGATAGAATTCACTATGGCCTTGAGGTTGACATAGAATTCATTAAACACCTCATCGCCATCCATACTTATTTCTTCAAAGCTTGTGGTAAGCCTTTGAAGCTTGGAATCTTTCACAACTTTGGTACCTTCATAAGTGTTTTGAAGGAATGTTTATGCTTCATTGGCACTCTTAGTGGATGAGATCTTCTTAAATTCCTCGTGAATCACAACACTAAACAAGGCATTCAATGCTCTACTGTTGAAATTTGCAGCTTTGATCTTGTTATCATCTCAAGACATGGGCAGATCAATAGGTTTGGTTCATCCAACCTCGATAGCCATCCAGTCCTTTTCATCTAAAGATTGCAAAAATACTCTTATGCGTACTTTCCAGTATGCTTAGTTGGTACCATAAAAAAGAGGGGGTATAATCAACAATTGCCCACGAACCATAACAACAGCACACAACAAATATTAAAACATAATCAAAGAGTGTCCTCTCTGATCACTTATTAGGTTAAGATAGATTGACCTCGGTTTATTAATCAATTAGCCAAGTTGGTTTATTAATCAATTAGCCAAGTTGATTAATTTGGTCAAATTATATACAAATCGTGGAGGTACCAACAAATCACCAAATAAACAAAATACCGCAAAATTTAAATTGACACGGTGATTTTTTGACAAATGGGAAAAACTTTTGCAAGGCAAAAATCTCACCAAGTGAATTTAAGGTCATAATTCCCAAAAATACACTGATCAATAATCAAGCGGTTATAAGTATGAGGAATCTTACCACTACCCTGGCCTATCCCAAAATACCTATCTATAGTTGAACCTTCACTCCAATACCCAATTGGACTTGATCTTGTAGTAGCGTTCTTTCCTTTGTTGCACAAATCTCCAATCTGTTACTAACTTCTTTGCACAAATCTCAGTACGTAACTAACTCTAGCAACTTAAATGATTATGGTTGGCTACAAAGTTTTTAACTTCATCAACAATAAAGATCAAGAAACACTTTGTTACAAAACCCTAAGGTGTACAAATGCAATAGCTTCAACAGAGAATATGTGTTCTTAAGTCTCTGTTTTCGTGTGTGATGACTTTTAAAATAATCCTTATATATGACTAGGATTGTGAGAAAAAAAACCCTAATCAAACAAGTCATCATAGACTAAATTTTAGATCTGGAAATTCTGAAATCGTAATTCTCGATAGATCGAGCTTGTGTCGAGCTTTCTCATTAATCCTTGATAGCGGGATCTGTCGAGCTAGTGTCGAGACTTAATGAATCAACTTTTCTTCACTTTTTTCTTAGATCAATCTTCATGTCTTTAATGAACCCACTTGATATGTTTGAACAACATACTCCTTAATACATTAAACCCAACTTTGATCTACCCAATTACAAATAAAGTGCATTTTGTCAAAGGATTAGCCAATTACATAGAAAATATGACTCAAACTGCTTTCTTCTTCAAGAGAGCTACTGTAGCAACTCTAAAATTATTTTAGAGTTTAGAGAAGTTGTTGGAGGGTTTCTTTTTTTCTTTTTTTTTCTTTTTTTTTGTTTCCTCTCCAAAGATAGTTTCTGAGAGCTTATTGGAGATGCTCTAAGATCTAAAAATAAATTCCCACTATAGCGAAATTTAGTTATTTTCTTCACTTGTTTTATTCTCTCTCTCTCTCTCTCTCTCTCTCTCTCTCTCTCTCTCTCCTTTTATAAACTCAGACTTCTTTCACATTCTCTCTTCTATCACCAATTCAGTGGGTTGTCTCTGTAGATGAGACGGCGTTGAAGTTAAGCGATCATTTGTGGGTTGCAAGGTGGTTGATTTCAGAGTTTTGGATTTGGTTGTGGTGGCCATCGTGGCTATAGTGGGTAGTTGATGCTGCTATTGGTAGGTTTGGCATTGGGTTTTCATGGCTGGGTTTGGCCATAGTCGATGGTAGTTGTCATTGGGTGTAATGTTGGTTGGGTTTAGACTGTTTGGCCACTTGTGGTGTTGACCATTGGTGTTGTATGGGTTTAATATTATTTTAATGGATGAGAGGTAAAGTAAAAAATGGAAGGAAGGATTTATTGTCAAGTAAGAATGTAAAAATAATGTAAAATGCTAAAGTTACAAACTATTTTACTCTTCTTCTTTTTTGTATAAACTGTTAATGTGGTGGGTGGTTATTAGAAAGTAAAAATGTGATGTTAAAGTTGGTCTCATGAATTTGTAATTTTTTAGCAATGAAACTTGACGGGCCTTATATATACCAATGCTTCGAGCTAATCTAGTTGGAAAGAACTAGTTGATTTTGTATTAAATATAATTTTTTTAGGTTCTCCGGGAAATCTGGTGATCATGTTTGTTTGTATTTTTGGTTTTTAGTAATTCTTTATTGATTGAAATAAAATTTAATGATTTTAATATAAAAAATATTTTTTTAAAAAAAAGTTTTTAAAGGTGTGGAGAACAAAGAGAAGTGAAATATGAGATCCTCGCACTCTCGCTCTCACTCCTTTAACCACTAAAAAAGGGGGAAAAAAGTAGAAAAAAAAAAAAGAAGATGCAATAGCATCACACACCATCACAGGGGAGAATTTCGTGCTTGTACTTTTAAATAAATTAAGGGAAAAATAATGGATACCTTAAGGATATTGGTTTAGAAAATACTTTTAATAACTTTTTATGAAAAAAGAATTATTAACAAATGTTCTAAAGGCACCCGTTAACTATACCCACAAATTAAATCTGACAGAGAGAGTATTATATTAATGCAAATTCATGGATATGTGTTACAAATTCTTTGTCCTATTTTTTGTGTTTTACTTTATACTCCACCAATCATAATAAAAATAAAAAATATAAATATAAAAAGTGATAAATTCCTATCTTACTTTTTGTGTTCTAGTTGGTACTATATCTTCTCTAATCACGCTGTATATATATATTCTGGTTGAATTCAGGCACAACTCCTGTGCAAATAATATTATTCGTTTAGTCAATGCTGAAATCTAAATGGGATGCTGCTAATCAATTCATTAGCTCCGATCCGGAGGCAGTGATTGCACAAATTTCAATTTCTGGAAGCACGGCTCTACACATTGCTATCTTTGAAGGACATATGAATATTGTGGACGAGTTGGTAAAGATAATGTCGGAAGAAAACTTAAAAATAAAAAGATTCAGATGATTATACTGTTCTAGTATAAAGATACAGATGACTTAAAACTCTTCATTTCTACAGGTCCAAACCCACTACCCCATCTTCCTCTTCCTACCCCAAAAGACATAAAGGTCAGTTCCCTTTAAACAAGCCTTTAATGTTTCTTTCTGTTATTAGTTTTTGTATATATTTTCTCTTTGTTTTGAGCGTGTAGTTTTTGCAGGTTTGTATGGTTTATCTACAATCATATGCTCTTCTTCCAATGGTCTAGACCCTAATTCAGTGGACAGTGGAGTCAAGAGAAGCATACCCAGATTGCACCACAAGCATAGTAAATTCCAAAGCATACCCAGATTGCTCCACAGTGAATTCTCCAGAGGCAATCCAAGCAGACAACTCGGCACGGTATTTCTCTTCCTGCAGCTTCTCAACGCTCGACTCCACTGTCCACTGAATTAGGGTCTCGACCATTGGAAGAAGAGCATATGATTGTAGATAAACCATACAAACCTGCAAAAACTACACGCTCAAAACAAAGAGAAAATATATACAAAAACTATTAACAGAAAGAAACATTAAAAGCTTATTTAAAAGGAACTGACCTTTATGTCTTTTGGGGTACGAAGAGAAAGATGGGGTAGTGGGTTTGGACCTGTAGAAATGAAGAGTTTTAAAAGATATGTCTTTTGCATATCGGAGTGGAAATCCGCTTGTATATTGGAAACAGTGGATGTACAACAATGAGTATCACTCTCTTTTCTCGACCAGTCTATTAAATTATGTGCTATTTTGCTCACACCTTGGAGAGTTAATTTATGAATGTTGGTTTTATATATAGTTATTTTAAAACCTCGTTTTTTATTATAGAAAAAAATATACAATTATACTTTCACCTAACTTTTTTTTTAGGTAAAAGGCAGAAATTATATTGATAACTGAAAGTATACGAAGTAAAAACTCTTGAGTATAAAGCCAAATAGGGGAAAGACAATGGCTATAGCAGCAGGAAGAAACTGTCAAAAAAAAAAAAAAAAACATGGAGGAAACATAGTACAAGTAAAACCTAAGCAAACGAAAGTCACAAACAAAATCAAGAGCTTCGGTGTGAAGCCACGAAGCCTCAGATGACTGATACAGTGATACTCATCCAAGAAACCAAGGGCTCCATCTAAAATGGATCTAGGGTGGGCTTGAAATTTCTCGAAATAAAACTTATTCCGAGCACTACTCCAAATTGCCAAGACATCATCGCCCAACATTCCACATCAAATTGAGGAAGTCTGTCCACCATCAACCTAAATAAAGCGAAGAAATCTTGGATAGCATTGAAACATTTTTGAATCTTTGCCTTACACAAAGCCAAACGTTCCTTGCAAACGGACATTCCCATAGTAGGTGGCCTACAATTCAGGTTGCTGGCAGCATAGATCATACCGTGTGTAGATATTGCATTTTGTCTACCCTCAATTTGTGTGTCGGACTCCAAAAATTCTAAAAAAATATTAACTTTTCTCCATGGGGCCATGGAAACACCTAGATTGACGTGGTGCAACCCATTTGGGCATCGGAGCACTCGAAGTGCCGTTTTAGGTCCAATTAACCAAAATGCCCCTAGTCAACCCTGGGTTGACCGAAAGTCAAAGTTAGTCAAAATCATCCCAAAACAACATTTTTTCATGTTTCATCATCAAACCCGAGCTACTCAAAGATCTTTGTCAACTTTAACAAAGTTTGACCAAGTTTAACCTAAGGTTGACTCCCGAAGGCACCAAAAATCCTAATTTTGATCCGTCCATTAGAACGAATTGGGGCCTGGGTCATTGCAAAGATTATTGAATTCTCTTTCCAACTACTATTCACGAGTCAAAACTAGAGTTATAACGGTTGAGATATCTCAAAAATCCGGTAGAGCGCATCAGCACACCTCCCGAGGTCATAACTTTTGATTCGACTGTTGAAATTTTAACTTCTCTAGTGTTTTGGGAACTAGACATCCAAATCTTTCCAAAGACACTAAGATCATTTCAATTACAATTTGGAAAGACCTTCAAATATGCATCCAAAGTCAAATCGATTGACCCTGGATAATTAATTTAATTTTTCAACTTGATTAATTAGATCAAATTACATGCAATATTTTGGAGGAACAAACAAATCACCAATCTAAACTAGAGTGCAGTGGAAATCAAATTTGACATGATAATTTGATTATGAATGAGGAAAACCTTCACAAAGAAAAAACCACACTGAGTGAATTTCAAGTTACCACTTCTAAAGACTTCATTTATCAAGAACAAGCAGTTACAAGTATATACATTAAACTATATACTAGCAGAATCTTACAACTATATACTAACATACAATTGAACTGTTAGGACATATGCAGTTCAAGTTTGTGAACATATGTCGCTATTTTATATAGTTAGCTTATCCTTAGACAAAACGCACTTTACTTGTAATTGGGTAGATTTAGGATGTGTTTAACACTTCAAGAAACAGTGTTTCAAGATCCAGTGTTGAAGTCATCAAAGTCTGTCCAAGACACAAGCAAGGAAGTGCCAGTTTTTAAAGCTCGACACATACCTCGACACATGCATCTATCGAGCTTTAAAGAAGCTGTTTTTCCCCGAGCCTCAACAGCTTCTCGACATCTCTCGACACCTCTATCTGTCGAGAATTAAAGAAAACAGATTTTCAGTTCTGTTTCAAGTCCAATCCGTGAGTGTGTCTTTGGGACTTCTTTTCTCCTTACCCTAGACATATAAAAGGATTATTTTAAGGGCCGTCAATAAGGATGCAAGTTGCACATTCATTCAGAACTTCTTGTTCATGCAATTTGTGATCTGAAAGACAAAGTTCGTGCCCTAATTCATCTCTGATGATTTGAAGAACTTTGCAGCCAACAACTCTCTCTCTTTAGTTGGTGTTTGAAGTCTCGTACTGGGATCCGCACATCTGGTTAGTCACGTACTTGAGAGCCGTGCATTGAAAGGAGAAACTGTCACTACAGAACAAGTCCAATTGGGTATTGGGGTAAGAGTTCAACTGTAGGTTGGTAAGGTACTAGGATTCCTTGCTTGTAACTGCTTGTTGTGATAATAGTGGAGTTTTGGGAGTGGTGACCTTAAATCACCCGGTGGGGTTTTTGCTGTAAGGTTTTTCCCATTCGTAAACAAACCACCGTGTCATTTAATTTCCGCTGCTTAACTTAGTTTGGTTATTTGTTTGTGCTACCATGTGATATTGCATGATTAATTTGATTAATTAATAACTGGGCTAATTAATTAATCTAAGTTATCACAAGGAGTCAACGCGTTTGTGGCCTGGCATGAACCTTTACTCTAATCCTTAATTGGACTTGATCTTGTAGAAGCCTTCTCCTTTGCATGAATCCCAATATGTGACTGACTTCTTTGAACAAATCCCACTACATGATTGACTTCTTTGCACGAATCCCACTACATAACTGACTTCTTTGCATAAATCTCAATATGTGACTGACTCCACAACAACCCTTTTGATTTTTGTAGTCAATTTGCAACAACCTCACATAAAAACACCATTAAGATCTTCAATTGTTAGTACTAGAGACTTTGCTTGGCATAGAACCTAAAGGCAAACAAGTGTCGCAACAAGATCTCTTTCCTCAGTTTTCTGAACTCACAAGTTCAAAAGGTGGAGGCTAGAGTTTCAATAAGAAAACTTTATGAATCATTAGGGTTATGGTTTTCTTTTTCTACCACCTTATTTAAATAGGAGCTTAATGGGTCTTTTAAATGGGCTCTCTTATTCCTATTAGGTTTACACATACCCATAAACAAATAGCCAATTAGAATAAAATGTTGTAAGCTGAATTCTGAAATCCCATTTCTTAATAGATCGAGAGGCATCGAGCTTCATTAAGTCTCAATAGATTGAAGGTGTCGAGCTAGGAATCGAGACCTGCAGATTAAGCTTTTCTTGAGCAATTTCTTAAGTATTTTTCATATCTTCAATCTTACCACTTGTTATACTTCTTCAAAGTATTTCATGATAATCTTGAAACCACTTTGAACTATCCAATTACAAGTAAAGTGCATTTTGTCATATGATATGCCAATTAAATAAAGATATCCCTAACGATCTCCCCCTTTAGCAATCCGTGACGAAACCCTCAAGAGTACAATGAATGTTCTAGAATACATTATACTAATGATCACACAGAAAATAAATCAACTCTAATACTTGAACTCTAGAAAAACTTTGCAAGAAGAGAGATTAATGTATGAATATGACTTTGCAACCTGTCATTAACTGAAACACTAAACAAGACACATTAAGGCATCATGTATGAAATATAAGACAAGTTATATAAATGCAATCCACGTGCAAGAGATAAAAAAAATAAAAGCACATGTGATACAATAAGAGAACATAAATTAAAGTATATATCAAATCAGCTCAAATTTATATGAAAGGTTACAAAAACTAAAAGTACATGAGATAACTCAAATTTATACAAAATTCATAAAAAAAATTCCTCACGACATCCCTCAAAGCACTCTCCCCTTAACAACTAGCCTATCCACTCTCAAAACTACTCTCCATTTTTGTCATGATGGACAAAGGTGGATCACTATGAGGAAGTCATCTCGTCATCAAAAGAAGTGGCAGAAGCTTCATCATCATCATCTCCACTTGTAGAAGAGGCAACCGAAGAGTCATCCTCCACTAGTAGGCATGCAATGCATCCTATGCAAGTGTTCATTTGAGACATCTTAGCAGTAAGAAGTGTCAAACAATCATCATGAGAGGTCTGAAGCTCTTAGATTGCACCAATGTCAATTCTAACTAGCTGCAACTAATCAATAATGGTAGCAAGATTTGCCTTTACTCCAAAAGAAGAAGATGGAGCAAATGCAAATGATGGTCAGGATGTGAAGGCAATATCCTCAACAGTTCCAAACTCAATCTCTTCCTGGTAAGCAAGAGTCGAATTATCTCTAGACCTATTGGCCTAGGCCATTAGTTGCGAAGAGTTCCTAGATAAAGTCACCTTCCTTAAAGCACTCATGATGTAGAAGGGAGAAGAAGAAGGGAAAGAAACATAAAAATGAGTGAGGAGCCGAGTGATAGCAAAGGGGAAAATGAGCTTTCTCATAGTTTGTAGTATCAAGATACGTATCCATAATGGATAGTATCATCTGCAAAGGAAAGTCAATAGATAAACCTTTAGTAATGAATAAAGAAACCGGGCACGAGTTTCGATGATGGTTTTATAATGAGACTGAAGAATGCATATGAATGTCATGATCATGTTCAAAATCCTAAGGTTTTGAGCAAAATCATATGTCACCATACTGAGGGTTCCAGCCCAAGTAGATGGACATTCACAAAAACAAAAGGCCAGTGCATCTCGAGAGATAGAAGAGAGCACCAGTGACCCAGGGTAGTCAGGTTTTTCTACCCAAGGAACTCAAAGTACATCAGAAATAAGCTTCAGTGTAACAATGATACATATACCTCGAATGTAAGTAAAAAACATAGGTACAGAGGTATTGGTGATGTATATGTTGGAGTAAACTCTTGTATAAATATACTGGGTCAGGTAAGTAGTCATTCACACAGGAACCCCCATCCACGAAACTTAAACGTATTGGGTACCATTGTTTGTAAGCTCAGAAGAGTATTTATCATTCTGCAAGAAAAGAACGCAAAGAAAAGTCCTCCTTAAAACCCACATGGTTTTTGGTATCATAGAACCGATCTTGAGGAGGAATACAAGAAGAAGGAGTAGAAGATTTAGACACATGTAGGAGTAAGAATTGAATAACAACGCATGAATATGCATGAGCATGTGACATGAACAAATATCTTCCCCAAATAGGGTACAAACTCATTTCAAACTACAACACTCAAACATAATCAAAAACACAATTCTAGAAAATGTATGAGCATACTCCAAAATGCTAATGGAATGGAATGCATGAAAATACTATAGTTAATAAACTAACCCCATGGCCCAAACATGTGAAAATTTTCAAAATCCCCAAAATTTCAAAAACCTATGTCTAAGATGTGCATGGGATGCATAAAATCCATGAAAAATAAGAAAAGAGACAAATTTAGACCACATGCCAACAAATTGATGAAGTTGAAAGGCCAAAAATGAGATTGGAGACTTGATTTTGGTGGTTTGGGTCAAAAAAGATCGAGAGAGGTCAAAGATAAATCCAAGAGAGAGTGCTTGAAATGAATCGGGTTGTCCCACAAGTATGTATAGAAATTGCAGTCTCCATAGATCAAGGAGGTATCGAGTTTTAAGATTCAATGGGTCGAGAGGTATCAACAACTAAATGTCTCGATGGATCACCTAGGTGGCGGGGAGGTATCGGCCAAACAGAATGTTGAGAAGTTGGTTTCAATGGATTGAAGAGGTGTCGAAGAGGTATCGAGAAAAATCCAGAATTTTTTTTTTTTAGTTTGATAGATCGATCAGGTATCAAGGATGAACTTGATGTATCGAGGATGTATCAAGATGCATAAAAATGTGAATATTCAAGGTGAAAAAGCATGAAGTGTATGCAATTAAGACATGATCAAAACCATGCACCTACCCCATGCAATCAATACCAAAGAAAAATTTCAAACATCACTCTCAAACAGGCATTGGACTCTTAATCATAAAGCACTAAATAGTCTATCCAAATTTAATTCTAAAATCAAGTCAAAATAGTTTAGTAAGCTTTTACTAACACTTGCATCACTTGTTATGGCCAAATCACACAACTCATGTACAATGTAACAAGAATAGAAAAGGTTTGCGTGAAGTGTGTGAAAACATTTGCATACAAGTATATGTTGCACAAATATGTTCAAAATTTTAATGAGAAAATCATAAATACTCACATCACAATCATAACCATTTGATTGGAACTATCACCTTTGAGGTACATCATATAACTCCCACATCTCCTAGAAACACGTTTGCAATCATATTTAAAACTTTTTTTTTATTCTTTTTGCTTTAATTTTTCTTTCAGCATATTTTTCTTTTTGCATATGTTTCTTTTGTGCATATTATACATGGGTATATATGAGAGAAAATAGAAAATACCCATTAATTTTATTTGGACACCCTTTTTGTTGCTATGCAAGTGCTACACCTTGTCGTAGCACGACTTTTATGAGTTGCACACAAGTGTTCATGATTGATGAGTTTTAGTAGTGAGATAGTTATTTATGCATTTCTCTTAGAATTTTTTAGTAGTACCAGTCAAAATAATTGATATAGTTATGAATTTTCTAATACCACTTGTTAGATTATAGATTGACCCTGGTTAATTAATTCAATTACCAAATGATTAATTAGATCAAATTACATGCAATATTGGGGAGGCACAAACAAATCATCAATCTAAACTAGAGTTCAACCGAAATTAAATTTGACAAGATGATTTGTTTATGAATGAGGAAAACCTTCACAAAGCAAAAACTCAACTGGGTGAATTTCAGGTTACCACTTTTGAAGAATCCACTAATCAAGATCAAGCGGTTATAAATATAAGGAATTTTACCACTACCCAGCCTATCCCAAAATACCAACCTATTGTTGAACTATTACTCTATTCCCCAATTGGACTTGATCTTGTAGAAGTCTTCTCCTTTGCACAAATCCCTCTACGTGACTAACTCTAAAGCAACCCTTTTGATTGTTGTAGTTGAATTGCAACAGCTTCATATAGAAACACCAATAAGATCTTCAATTGTTGGTGCCAAAGAATTTGCTTGATACAGAACCCAAAGGCGCACAAGAGTCGCAACAAGATCTCTTTCTTCTATTTTCTAAAACTTACATGTTCAGGAGATGAAGGCTAGGGTTTAAATTTTTTTTTTTTTTTTTAAATCCTTATGAAGTATTAAGGTTAGGGCATTTTTTCTCTACCGCCTTATTTAAATAGGAGCTTAATATACCTTTTAAATGGGCTCTCCTATTCCTATGAGATTTACATAAACTCATAAACAAATAGCCAATTAGAATAAAATGTTACAAGCTATATTCTGAAATCTAGTATCTCGATAGATCGAGAGGTATCAAGCTGTTGGGGTTTATACCTTAAAAATCCAATTTATTGGCATGTCATAAATAATTAAATTGTTTTATTATATGAGACTATTTATAAATGAACTAATTGGACATTATCGTAGTCCACGAGATGCATTGTATGTGATTTATGTGATTTAGTCATAGAAGATGTAAATCACAAGTTCCTTGTAAACTCAAAATGTAGTTCGTAGTCGGTGATGAAATTGGGCGTTTCATCTGTGAAGACTATAACACATCAACTAAGATGATTTGTCTTGATCATGGAAGTGGAGACTTCTAGTTGATGTGTTGATGTGTCTTAAGAGTTAAGACATATTAAACTGAACCGCTGTGAGATTAACTATTCAATCAATAACTGTCACCTGAATAATTAATCTCACGACTTCTAATTTTATAGACTCTTAATCCTGAGAGGGTAGTGAGCCAGATCATAAAATGTAGGTTACTTTGATATATTAGGAGTGAGATCTAATATTCACGATCAAAACCTCAGTGTATTGGGTAACCACACGTAGTGTTGAAGAAACACATATTCTCAAAATGGAATCCATAATCTCTTTTTATAGAGACACAAAATATCCCTTCGAGATAAGTTTAATGGGAACTGGTTATTTAGGGCGCCCACTTTAGTAAGGAGTTACTAAAGCTTATATTTATTGAAATTGGATTTCAATAAATGTGAATAACTAAAAAATTAAACCACTCAAGGATAAAATAGTTGTTTACAAAGTGATAGTTTATTATGACTTTGTTCACTATGGATATTTCATGGAGGGGTCAAATAATATCATTAGAGTCTTAGGATATAATTTATTAATAAAGCCTAGAGTGCAATTATATTTATATAATGGTATTAAATATAATTAATGGTAACTTTGGACTTGTCAAGAGTTGAAAGAAAAGCCAAGGCCCATTGGAGCTAGTGTCTTATTGGTCCCTTTTAGTCCTACTCCAAGCCACACACTAAAGCCCAATTGGAAAGACCCAATAGGCCAGCCCAATTAGATAATCAGTTATTTATAAAGGGAGAAACATACATAATTTTTTTTTTTTTTAGAGAAAAAGAAAGACATCATTGTGAAATGGTATGTATGTGTGAGTGAAGTCACTCAATTATTCTCTCTTGGAAACTGATTGAGAGACCACACTTCTTGGGCGTAAAGTGGAATTGGATTGAAGATTAAAAATGTTCCCAAGTACTTCTGATCTTTTGTTTTGAATTTCACCACACCAAGGTACACTTTCTTATTCTTAAATTCTTAAATTTACATAATGCATGTTATCAATTATGAATGAAATAAATCATTGTTTGTTGTTTCCGCTATGTGTTTTGTATGAGGTACAAAACCAGATTTTCCAACAATTGGTATCAGAGCCAGGTTTTCATATCATGTTTGTATAACATGTGATTGGATTTTAGAATAAAAGAAATACGGTTTCTTGATGATATCGGGTTCACACCAAGGATGAATATTCTCTTGGTTTGTTCGAAGTGGACTATGATCATAAAGTAATGAAGCCGTGTCTTATATGTAATTGTTTGTTTTTGTATTTTATCCTTGGCCATAAACCTCTAGAAGATTTGTTATTTGAATAACTATATCCAAACAATTGGTATTGGCAATTACTAAGACACTGCACCTTTACATGATAATCATGATGTCCATCCAAAGAGAGTAGTCCATTGACAATAACTACTCTTAAGGGTAGTTATTGAAGTGTGCCGAGTCTTATTTGTAATGTCTTGGCATATATATATATATATATATATTGAATGTAAGTGCATGAATTCAGTTATTGCACTGTTTGGACCATTATTGCACCACTTGGCTTGATATATATCATTAACTCTCATGTGCCTTGGAATTATTGAAGTATTGAATCCGTATATCTTATAAAGGATTCATCTAATCCATATATTATTTTATATATATATGGGCTTATATTATATATATATATATATATATATATATATATTCATATGCATTCATATGCATTCAAGGCTTCTTCATTATAATTATATTATATATATATTTATATATATATATATATATATTAATGCTAAGGTTAAAATCCTTTAATGAAATTTATTCCTAATGAGATTAGGATTATGTTTTCAAGGGTTTCTAGCATTATTAAGGCTCTTGATAATAATCTTGAAAACCTTAAAGTTTGATCTATAAATCTTTGTTGATAAAATCAAAAGTGTTTTTGATGGAAGAACAATAAAGATACCAAAAACGGTTACTTGAAAATTCTGAAAAAATTCAATTTTGCGAGTTTCGATCGATCGAATAGGAATCGAGAATCAATCGATCGAGGCAAAAGCTTTGTGATGAATTTCTTCATTCTTCGATCGATCGAGTAATAGGTTCGACCGATCGAAGGCAATGAATTTTGAATTTTCACTTGTTTTTTACTAAGTGTTAAAACTTTGATAAAAAGCACTATATGATTAATTTTATAGTTCTTAAAAGTTAAGGACATTTATTAATCGTTATCTAACTAAAAGACCTAATAAGATCAAATATATTAGTTAAATAAAACTCTTAGTCCTAAATTGTTTATGATTGAAAGTCCTTAATTTATTTTAATTAGAGGTTTTTAATAAGATTAAAATTCTAATTAAAGTTATCTAGTTTCTAATGATATTAGAATACTTCATTTAGTACATTAAGGATAGAGTTCTTTATAACTAATTCTTGATTCATTAGTGTTTAAGAAATCCTAAATAGTTTAGGACTTCCATTTTAGTTAGTGATTCTAATGAGATTAGATTCTTCAATAAGTGCAAGGTTATTAGTTGTGATGAGATCACAGTTATTTAAGAAAAACCCAAATAACAAGTGGGAGTGCTAAAATGACCTTTTTGTTAAGTTTTTTGTAATGTGAATAGATACCTTGTCTTGACTTCGAGTCCTGCATTCCATGCGAATGGTATTTACTTCACAGATTGCATGATTAAACTACTTTGTGATTTTGCTAATGTTTGTTACGCTATTGTGACGTGACTTAGTAACATCACATTGAATTTAAACAATTAAACACATTTGATGTGTAGGTTTAAAATTGTAATGAGATCACAATGATTTCAATACAATCCACTTGTTCTAAAATTTCTAGTGGGAGAGAGATACAAGGGTTGGATCTCACGGCCTCCATTGTTGGTTCATAGCTGTGTGAAATATATACTTTGTCTTTGCTTCGAGCTTAGCATTCCATGCGGAGAGTATTTATTTCATGGTACTACATGATTGAATTTCTTGGTTTATAGTAGTTTGATCAAACACCTTGTCTTAGCCTCGAGCTTTGCATTCCATGCGGATGGTGTCTTGTATCACGGCACTACACAATAAGCTTGTTAAGGGGATGAAATGTGGCTACACATGATTCTAGGCAGTAGTGTACACTAGACTAATTTTGATAGTATCCTCTATATTGAGTTCTTGCTCTTATTACTTAAAGGCTAAAGGAAATGCGGCAATTATTTTTGTTTGGTAAGAGTTACCATGATAACATTAATAATGAGAATAATTCTCACCTAATCAGAGTGGTTAGTATTCACTCTATGCTGAGGAATATTAATTGTGGGATTAGATTGTCATTGCACCTAGTATAGTATGGTTTTTGCGTTCCATATTATATGGTTATGGATGCAAAATATAATATTCTTGTAATTATGTTCGTAGTCTCAAAATGAAGTTGTCATAAATTTTTTTCTCTAGCTACTATTTTAACTGAATCATATTAACTAAGAAATAATTTTGGACATGGTGCTTAAAGGAGCTGAAGTACATATTTATGTTTCGATTTAGCATTGTCATAATTTCCTGTGCATAATGCACTGATGGAAGTTAGCTTATGATATGATCATAGTCTCCATTGAAATGTTGAAATGTAACATTGGCTTCTTTCACAATTGTACTACAGCATGAGATTTGCATGGCTTTAACACTTGATCTTGAAACCTTGTTTCTTGAAGTATTAAAAACATCCTAGATCTACCCAAATACAAACAAAGTGTGTTTTATCAAAGGATTAGCCAATTACATAAAAGAATGACATGTGTTCTTAACAAGTGAACCACATATGTCCTAACAATCTCCCCCTTTGGCAATTCATGACAAAACCACAACAACAAACAAACATATGAGAAAAGTCATAAAACACTCAGCTCATACTCACTTATTGAATACAATAAAATCTATCCTAACATAAACTCTTGAAAACCTTTGCAAGAAGAGAGTTCATGACAAGTAGACTTTAACAACCTGTATTTCTGAAACACTTTAAACAAAACACATCAAGGCATCTTTGCGTGAAGCAGAAATACTAGATTGCATACAAAAGAAGGAAACATGTGTATAAAGAAAGAAAAGAAACAACACATGTAGAGATAGGTGAAAAACACATGCATCATCACATATATATCTAACACAAGCACAATGTATGTAAACATGGCCACAAGACCTAGGTACAAGAACAATGTATCTCCAACAAAAAAAGAAAAGAAAAGATACATACAACCCTCACTACATCCCTCAAAAAAAAAAAAAAATACTCTCCCTCTAACAAAAATTCTCCTATATCCTAACTCTCCCCCTAAGAATGACTACTCTCATATCCAAAACTACTCTCCCCTTTTTGTCACGAGTGACAAAGGGTAAGAGTGTTAAGTAGAAATCTCATCAGAACTGGAAGAGCTAGCATCTCCATCCTCATCATCATCATCGCCAGAACCATCATCGTCAGATGCCACAGATGCCTTAAAATGAGGAGAGGGAGACTTTACAAAACCACCAAGGCGAGCTTGTCATCTAGCAATACGGCCAACACGGATGTTCACTTGATACAACTCAATAGAAAGTGTATCAAGACGAGCATCCATGCGCTGAAGCTATGTCATGATCGCATCCAAAATCACACCTCTCGCTGAAGAAGAGGGAGCGGAGGTAAAAGGAGGAACTGTTGAACCAGATCGCCTCGAACGAAACTGTGCCTCGCTCTGTTTAACGGTAGTGTAGTCAATGGCACACATAACAGAGAAGTGGTCGGATGAGAGAAAAGGAACAAAAAAATTGCATAAAATTAGTGTGATAGCTGAAGGAAAAATAAGCTTATCACAGGTTGTCGTATTCCTATATACATCTATGATAGAAAAGATGACATGTGAAGGAAAATTTATAGAAATATCCACAAGAAGGGACAACAGAAAACAAGCACGAGGCTTTGTGATAGAGTTATAGTGAGAGAGAGGATATAAAACAAAAGTCATCACCATGTTCAAGAATCTAGGACCTTTAGCAAAAGGCCGACATGATGTAAACTGAAGCTCACCCCAATTAGCTAGGCGCTCACAGATGGCAAAGATCATCTCGTCTTTGGGCACAGTCCGTAGATGCTCACAACTAGAGTAGTCAGGATGCGCAACCCTCAGAATACGAAGCACATCAGATACCAACTCCAGTATGACCACTATGTGCATACCTCAAACGCGAGTATGAAAGAGAGGTACTGAAGTATCAGTTCCACGCATGTTGGAGTAGAACTCCTAGATAAGCATGGAAGGACAAGTGACCGAGATGTCACACAGTGACTCCCATTCCCGACTTTGAATGACATTGGGAAGATCAGTGTCGGCGAAATTCGACAAAATAACTCAACATTCCAAATGAACACCTCGTTTAGAGAAGTTCTCCGAGAAGTCCGATTGGGCTTTCTCATCACGGAACCGAATAGAAGAGGGAGTAGGATCAGAGGACGAGGAGGCCCAAGAACGAAAAGGGTTCTGGGACGGAACAGACTTACGTTTTGGTGCCATTGACGCACTAACGCAAACTAGAGAGAGAGGGGAAAGAAAGAAACACACAGAAAAGTCCCAACACAGTCAAATATAACAAGTATATTAAAAGGAAAGAATGTATGCATGAACATGTGACATGCAATATAAATGACAACATGGGTTTTGCCCAATCCAATCCTACCAACACACAATTAAATTGCACACATCTAAATGCATGATGATACGATTATAAAGCACGTGAAATGCAATGTATGAAATTTGAAACTCATTTAGGTAAAAACCCATCCCAAAAATTTCACAAAAACTCAACAATTTTTGAAAAACCCCACAAATTTTCAAAAACTCAAAACCTAGGTATGAATGAATAAAAAGATCATGAAAAAGGAGAGAAAAAGAGGTCATACCAAGTGATTTGAAGCAAGAAATGCCGAAAATCACGTGGTTGAAAGTTTTGAGAGAGAAGAGAGTGATTGGGAGATGAACAAGCACGGACAAATAGAGAGAGATCGAGTGAATGAAGTTCGAATCGCATTTGAACCCTTATATAGAACCTCAGTAAATCTCGACAGATAGAGGTGTCAAGAGGTATTGAGAACACAGGCGTCAACAGATGCAGCTGTCAAGGAGGTGTCGAGGAATAAAACATCAGACACGAAAAGGAAGCTTGATCGATCCACCAGCTGTCGAGAAGCTATCGAGAGGTCAGGAGATTTCTCGATCGATCCACTAGCTGTCGAGAAGCTATCAAGAGGTCAGGATATTTCTCGATCAATCCACCAACTGTCAAGAGGTGTCGAGATTGCGATAAGATGCAACAGAAGAGCTCGACATATAGGCTAGGTATCGAGAGGTATCGAGGATGTGTTGAGATTGCTTAAAAAAAAGTTTTTCAAGAAGAGAAAAAAACAAATATGAAGGCAATCAAGCATGCAACTCAACCAAAGATCCAAACAACATTTTAACCTCTCAAAAACATCTCTCAACTATAAAAATGACAAGCATTTAGATCTCAAAACACACACACACACTAAACAAGTCTAACCAATTATATATTTCAAAAATAAGTTAAGACAATTTAGTAAACATACATCAACACATGTAAACCTTGTGATGATCAAATCACATTGTACTCGCACATGTATCAAGAGTAGCAAAGAATATTGCGTGTTATGTGTGACAAACATTGCAAGATTGCATAAGTTTCTCAAATTTATGACGATTTGAGATATGAGAAAATTACTTTTAACTCACACAATCATAACTGTTTGATGGGGACTATCACTTTCGAGATACATCCTATAACTCTCACATTTTCTAGAAAACACGCTTGCAATCATATTTTAAAGTATTTTATTCTTTTTTCTTTTATTTCTTTGCATATTTTCTTTTATTAAACAAACCATATATGGGTATATAAAAGAGAGAAAAGAAACACCCAATTATGTTAAGTTTTTTGACATTGCACTTTTGCTATGCAAAAGCATATAGATGTCATTTTCATGATTGGAGGGTAACAGTGGTGAGATGGTTATTTATGCCTTTCTCTTAGAAATTTCTAGTCCTTCCTGTCAAAAAGAGTGATACGAGTATTAAGTACAAGAGGTCACTTAACCTTACTCATCACAAACAAAGAGCCACAAAGCTCACTTGCTTAGTTATGCATAAGAATGCTCATCTAAGTTACAAAAGATAAAAAATTTTAGAGAACTTTGTTTCAATGGCCATTTTAAGGTTCACAAGAACCGATGTACACATACACACACTGTTTTTGTGTTTTTCTGAATTTTTCAATTTTTTTTATTTTAGTTTAGTTTTGAAATAAACAAAATAACTAAAACTGAAAAACTAACAACCAAAAACATGTAAAACAAACAAAGCAATGCATAAAACTAGACTGACTCAAAAACATTAAAGCAAAACACACAAGTAATGCAAAACCAAAAACAAATGGATAGAGGAAAAAGTGATTAAATCACTTAGAACTCTTTTCCTTCCACACCTTGGAAGAACCTTTCCTTTTCATAAACCCTTGTACCAACGGTGAGAGGGAAGAATTGATACCATTCAAGTTCAAAAGGAACATGAGGACTTTGAGAAGATCTCCAAAAGGAGCAAATGAGGATGGAAACTGATTCTGGTTTCCTGACACCATCATGCTGTTGCTATTTTGAGTGGCTAACCACTTATAGCAATTTGGTCAAGTATGACCAGCTGTTCCACAATAATGACAGAGATGCTGCTTCTTTTGTTTAGGCCTTTGAGAGTTAGTCTTCTTAGCCCTAGGGTTTTTAACTTCCTTCTTATCCTACTTAGGGGGTGCTCCTAAGATAGATTTACCATTGTCTATATTCTCACTAGCTAAATCAGTTTTAACATTAGTTTTCTCAATTTCAACATTATTGCTAGAAGGAACAAAAATAGTAGTACTAGAAGAAGTAATATTAGAGGAAGAGAAATCATACCCTAAACCTGTTCGATCTGATGCAAATTTCTGTAAATTGAGCATCTCATCAAGCTTAGCGCTTGAAGTCCTTTCCAGTTGAGCTCTGACTTGGAATAGCTCTGCCTCCAGCCTCTTAGTCTTCTCTGCCAAGAAGTTACTCTCAAACCTCAATGCTCCAATAGTTTGGTTTGCTTCATCAAACTTTGTGGAACGCTCTTCACATTCAAGCTCCACATCACTAAGCTTCTTGGTGGTCAACCTATACAGCTTCTCGTGCTTTTCTAAGACCTTATATAACTTAGCATAGGCTGTGTGAATGTCATCTTGATTATCCATCTTCTCAAACTTGGACTCCACCAATTCCTCTTCTTCATCCACATCTTCAACAATCCCCTCAGTAAGATTGACTGTGGCAGTGAAGACGTTCAAGATTCCGTCATTCTCATTGTCGGAATCATCTTCAGGCTCAGTGTCGCTTAGCGTAACAACAAGTGCCTTACTTTTCCCAATTGTCTTGAGATATGTTGGACACTCCTATTTCATGTGTCCGAAGCCTTGGCACTCAAAGCACTTAGGTCCTGTAGGAACAGTGTACTAACCGTCATCCCTAGCATCATTCTTCCCTTTGTCTTGGCCCTTGAACTAAGAAGAACTGGATTGCCTACGGTCCTTGTTGAAGTCTTTCGCATTGGCATTCTTCATAAACTTCTTGAATTGCCTAGTGATGTAGGACTTTATCTTAGAATCTTCATCGTCTGAAGACTCTACCGTCTCACTACTCTTGGCCTTCAATGACATACTCTTGCTCTTGCTATACTTTCCAATTCTAGACAAACCCAACTCATAGGTCTATAAATTTCCAACCAACTCTGTCAAAAGAATTTTATCAATATCCTTTGATTCCTTAATCGCAGTGATCTTGGCATGGAATCTTTCGGGCAAAGATCTTAGCACCTTTCTCACAATCTTGGGTTCTAGAATAGTTTCTCCAAGATTAAATGTCAAGTTCACTATATCTCTGAGTTTGGCATAGAACTCATCAAACGATTCATCCTCCTCCATCTTTATCTCTTCAAAGCTTGTAATGAGCCTCTGTAACTTCGAATCCTTGACAACCTTTGTTCCCTCATAGGTTGTCTAAAAGATGGTCCATGCTTCCTTTGCAGTTTCAATGGAGTATATCTTCTTGAATTCCTTATTCGTGAGTGCACTAAACAACGCATTCAATGCCCTACTGTTGAAGTTTGCCGCATTGATCTTAGCCTCATCCTAATCGGCCAGTGCTTTCTTTGGCTTGGTCTAGTGAATCTCTACAGCTTGCCACACCTTCTAATCTAGAGACTGTAAAAAAGCTCTCATGCATACTATCCAGTATGCATAGTTAGTCTCATCAAATAAATGAGGGATAATAAGAGATTTTCCTCTATCCATAACAAACAGGGGTCAATGGATCACACACAGAGATTAAAACCTAATTAGAGTGTGCCCACTCTGATACCACTTGATAGGCCACAAACGTGTTGACCCCTTATGATGGATTAATTGATTAATTAGCCAAATTTTATTAATTAATCAAATTAATATGCAAACGCGTGGTAACACAAACAAATCATCAATAAACTAATATGCAGCGGAAAATAAATTGACATGGTGATTTGTTTACAAATGGGGAAAACCTCCAAGGCAAAAACCCTACCGAGTGATTTTAAGGTCACCACTCCCCAGAATCCACTATTATCATAACATGCGGTTACAAGTAAAAGAATCCTAGTACCTTATACTAATCTACAGTTGAACCCTTACCCCAATATCCAATTGGACTTGTTCTGTAGTGACAATCTCTTCTTTTTATGCACAAGTCCCAGTACGTGACTAACCAATTGCGCAGATCCCAATACGCGACTTCAATCACCAACTTGAGAAAGATGATGGCTGCAAAATTCTTCAGTTCATCCTTACAATGAAGAATAAGAAGATACTTGGTTACAAAACCGTACGGTGCATAAACATAGCAACTTCTTTTCAAAAGAGATGAACTAGGGCAAACTTTGTCTCCTGTCACAAATTGCTTGAACAAACTTTTCTTAAAGCTTGTGCAACTTGTGTCTTCTTTTATGGCCCTTAAAATAATCATTTTATGTGTTTAGAGTTATGAGAAAAGAAAGCCCAAAGACATATCCACGGATTGAAATCAAAACAGATCTAAAATTCTGTTTTTCTTAAACCTCGATAGATAAAGGTGTCGAGAAGTTGTCGAGCAATTTTCGAGCCATGGGGTTGGAATAGCTTCTTAAGCTTGATAGATGCTAGTTGTCGAGCCAATTGTCGAGCTTTAATAACAAGCACTTCTTCAACTTGTTTATTGGACAAACTTGCATGGCTTTAACACTTGATCTTAAAACCTTGTTTCTTGAAGTATTAAAAACATCCTAGATCTACCCAAATACAAGTAAAGTGCGTTTTGTCAAAAGATTAGCCAATTACATAAAAGAATGACATGTTCTTAATAAGTGAACCACATATGTCCTAACAATTATTGTCAATTTATATAAAATTCTCCTCCCTTATCTCTCCCTACTTAATTTTTTAAACATACAAACAAACGAATAAATATCTATTTTTATGTGAATGTTTTAAAAATGAAATAGGAAGAGGAGAGTGGCAGAGAACTTAAAGAAAAAATTGGCATTTCAATTTTTTTATTCCTTTATGTACTCCCTTCTCTTGTCAAATCTCTCTAATTTGGGGGAAATAAAATGTGGGGTTAGGAGGGGTAAGATACCCCTCCAAATCCCTTCAAACCTCTACCCCCTCCCCCTCTTAAAAACTTCCAAGTAAAGTTCATTAAACTATATCCCTATCATTCACTCTACTCTTCTCTCCTCTCCCTTCATTCAAACAAATTGTTAAGGAGCTCATTCTTTATATATAAGCATAAACAAAGTATATCACAAATATGTTGTTTGCAGCCTTAAAAAATATATATTTGAGGTAAATATGCTATTAATAACTAATTTGTAATCTAAAAATAGTACTAATAATAATAATAATTTGTAATCTCATGCATAAATTGCTCCATTTTTAAAGAAATACGAAGGTGATTTGTTTACCTATTTACATGCTTACTTTTTAATTCTTAAAAAAAATTTTAAAAATGTGGTATAATCAATTTTTTTAATATTCAATATTCATAAATAAACATAAAAATTTAGTTAGTATGAACATATATTGAAAATCATAGTTATAGTACTTTAGAATATGGTAAACTTCTCGTTGATGTTTTTTAGTTTAGTTAATAGTAAGTTTTGGTAAGAGATTCTGTATTAATTTCAAATTAATTTGAAGTCATTATATTAGGTTCAAATTAATTTGAAGTAGTTTTGAACGGGATTGAGCTAGATTCAAATTAGTCGGAAGTAGTTTTGAATGGGATGAAATTATTTTTAAATATACTAGAAATTGCAAAAAGTTAGAGTGGATTGTAAGTATAATTTGGGGTATCTAACATAAAAGAGTGGATTAGCATTTTTTTTTTTTTTTTTTTTTTTTTTTTTTTGAGCTTCTAATTTAATTGAGTATCAAGCTTGTAAAAATTGCATACGCATAAATGCATTTAAGAATAGTCACAATTAGATACATATAAAACTTTCTATCTAAATTTAACACTACCAATATTTGTTTTAAAATTTTTTGCTGATCCTTATAAAATCATGTAAGGATATTATACGATAGAGTGTGTTAGTTGGAAATTCTTGATTACCCTATTATGGTAAGAAATAATAAGGTAGTTTACTTTTTACTTCTTAATTTAATTCATATTAGTGTGTCATACAATTTTGTTCAATCACAAAAATATTTATTAAAATAAAGCTTTTTTTTTTCTAAACATTATATATATATATATATATATATATATATATATTAGAATCAATAGGTCTGAGTGGACGGAGTTAAACCCTAAATGTCTTCATTGTAAATACAAAGAAGTGCCAATCAGTTGAGTTATAAGGTTCTTGAAGGTTTGAAATAAACTATGAGCTTGAGATAGTTCAAAATGGACTTGAACTAGTTGTGAAGTTTATATTATTAGGTTGGCAACCATGAACAAATGTAACATTTTAGAACTTAGTTTGTCTAGTTGATTAGTGTTGAAATTATCTTAGGAACAAGACAAATGAAGTTTAGAACAAATGAAGACTCAAGTAATCAAAAAAGTGGACTATTGAAGACCACTTTTCGATTGTAGGCTTGACTAATCAAGACCCACTTATCTCGACTGATTGAGATTCGTGCAGATTGTGGATCTAGTTTTCTACTTAGCTGTTTAATCTAGGGTTTTGATGGATCTTAATGATATACAAATACAAACCCTAGAGCACATTTTTGCACATTCAAGGGGGCAATGTTCTCTACACAATTCTAGAGGTTTACTTACGCATTTAGAACTACGCATACAACTAGGAGTGTCACGAGACTAGCTTCAAAAAATGAACAAATGTTACACGTTTATTTTGTAGCAAAAAAAAAAAAATCTAAAAACACTTCTTTTGAGTCACATATCACAAAAGAAAAGTTTATACAAAATAGAATAATTTTCTTAGTATTAACAATTATTCCAAATATAGAGGTATATCGAGTGTCACAATATTAAATTGAAACATAAACCAAAGGATGCTTGACTCTCTTAAGGAATAAATAGGAATTGAGGAGTTTATGCAAGTATTTTACAATTATTGAATAAGTCTGAAAATTCAATTTCCTAAAAGAAACGTTTTAAATGCCATTGGAAAATAGGAATTTGAATTTGAAATCACTTGGTTTTAGACAAATTTAAAGATCAAAAACCTTTTTAGAAAGCTTACTTTGAAACTCAATTATTTTGGGAAAATAAAAATAATTGAGTTTAAAAATCATCTTTTAAATGAGATTCGGACGTTCAAAGCGTTATTTACAATTTGAAGTTTCTCTTTAAAACATTATTTAAGAATCGAAGTTTCTCTTTCAATGATATAAAAAACCTTTTGATAAACTTTAGAAAATGTATGCTTAAAAACATAACTTTTGAGAACCTTTGACTTCTAGGAACCTAATGAACAAAATTGTGCATATTATGCACAATTACTTATAGCACTTAAATCACTCTAAAAGTCCAATTGAAACATCCTCCAAATAGTCTCAAAACAATCTTAAATAGGACCTATAATCGACCATGGAAAATACTTAATATCCTCTACAAAAAATAAATCTTATTGAATTATACAAACTGACTCACTAAGATTCTACTTTACTGAACTAATAACACTTTTAATATTAAATAAAAGTTTCTCTAACTAATGATATTCTAACCAATAATATTCTCTTGCATTAATCGAAACTCATATTGCCATGAAGAAGGCATTAACCAAAATATCATTGACCTAGGATTTAATATAAAACCCCAAAAAAAAAACATTAAACCATCCTAATATATATAACCAAAGAAACATTAATTCATCCTAATATATATAATCAAAGAAACATTAACCGAACCTAATGTATATAACCAAAGAAAACTTTAATTTAACCTAATGTATATAACCAAATGAAGATGTGGCAAATCTAATATGACTTAATATATACATATCCGAAAGAAAACGTGATGGCAAAATTCACTTGTTCTAGGGACGGACAGTGGCCTATTCTAGGATTTAATATATATATACATATATGTCTCCCAATGGGTTTAATAGCATATAACCTCAATGAAAAACGATGGGCAATATCATTGACTTTTATATATATATATATATATATATATATATATATATATATATATGAAAGAAAAACGTGAGCTATATTCATGGATTAGAACTTGTAATTCCATGGCTCAATTCAAGAATATACGTAGTGGGCTGGGCAATTTAACGTAAAAGTTTAAGTAATATTCTAGGAAAATCCCTTTTAAACAATCTTCAATTGTATGTGTTCTAAACTCCAATGGAAAAATACATCTCCTAACCTCTTTAGTGATGAATCCCTTTCTATGAAAGCCTTAATTTATCTCTTCCTCTACCCTATACTTAAGACATTAGAGATGTGGGCTTAACAGGGTAGTGGACAGCAATTACTAACAAAAAGTACTTATAACCCATCAATATATATATATATAGCCTCAAATAGAGATATGCGGGTTATTACAGTGAGAGTATTCCAATTATTATTTCAAGGAGTGCACCACATATTAGACCCTCAAGCTCCAGTAATGAGATTTTTGCTTTGATATCTACTAACTTATATTCTAAATATATATATATATATATACATACATATATATATATATATATATATATGTACACACACACACGTATACACACAAACTTATAAACAGCATTACTTTATTCATCTTTAAATATTTAGTCGACAAAATATATAAAACCACTTGATATGTACTTGTGTAGAATTAGCTAACACCATAGTTAAATCTTATTACCTAGATAAGGCGTTAAAATATACCATTGGTGATAATTTTGAAATGTATAACTAAATTTGATTGTGTACTCTTTTAAAAAAATAAAAATAAAAAGAATCAATTTAAATGTAAACTAATAAAGTAACTTATACCAAATAAAAGCATCCTCTCTGTTGAAAGATAAGAGGCTGTTTGGATTTGTTGTTTTCATAAATCATAACTCTGTTTCCATCACTCGTAACTCAAAATATGTGGGTCTCACGAAAAAAAGTCTGTTTGGTTTTTGTTCTAATTTTTGTTTCCATCACTCAATTCTCTAATTTTTAAGTGATGATTTATGAAAACTAAAAACACCTAAAACTCAGTTTCCAATGACATTTTCGTAAATATATTCACATGGTGGCCCCCATTTTCTGTGTCCTGTCTCATCCTTCAGACCATCTCTTTTCTTTCTTCTTTTCCTTTTTTTTTTTTTCCCCCTCTTATTCTTCTCTTCCCAAGCCACTCTCTTCTCTCCATACCCATTTGCTGCCCATCCTTCAGACCATCTCTTTTCCTCTTTCTTTTCTAAGATCATCACAAATTTTTTTTCTTTTCTTTGTTGTAAGCTTTTTTTGTTGTAAGCTTCTTTTTTTTTTTTTTTTTTTTGGTCTCAGATTTGCAGTTCTTTCTTCTTCTTCTTCTTCTTCTTCTTCTTCTTTTTTTGTGTTCTTCATCATAGAAAGTACTTTGGTCTTCGCTGCACTCCATGACCAAGTAAGGATGGGTTTGGATTTGGATTTGGATTTGGGGTTTCAAAATACAAACATGAATGGGCTTCAAAATACCTATTCCTTGAACACGGCGGTTAGGGTTTCGGTGGTGGTGTCCCAACCGAGGCCGTGGACGAAGATCTTGCGGTGGGCCGAGTCCTCATTTGCCACCTTTCGGATTCAATCCTCCACATCATGGTGCTTATCCACCGCTTCGCAGAGTAAGTTTATAATATGGTCCTTACTGAAAGGTTCCAGAAGGCTCTGTATCGGCTAGTCATCGCCATCGATGCCAGCTGAGGTGGAGGTGGAATTAGCCGTCTGATTGACCGCATTTTGTTGTTGCTGTTGTTGCTGTTTTTGTTATTGTGGTTGAAGCTGGGATTGGGTTTTGGGAGAGCTACAAGGATGAAGGGGAAATGAGAAAAGAGAAAAAGATGGGCAGGTAGGCTAACAGCTTTGCTCTGACCAAGTTACAGTAATGAGGCCCACAAACAGTTGAAAAATTTGAGTGATGACAAGTTGAGTGATGGTGCCAAACAGACTTCATGTAGGAAGTTGGGGTATTTTAAGTGATGAGTTATAAGTAATGAGTAACGAAAATTGAGTGAGAAGTGATGAGTGTTAAAAAAAAATCTAAACAGGGCCTAAATCTTCATATCATTTCTGCTAAGACTCTTGGTGTTTCCAATAGGCTCAAGGTTCAAACTTCATATCTTTCCTTTCCCACTGTAATTATCAAATTTATCAACAACGACGACGCCGACAACAACAACAACAAAAAAGAAGTAAACATAGTCACAATCACATTCATCCATATCACTTCGGCTGAATAGAGGATAGGTCATAGGATCTGAATCCAACCTTATACGTCCATTTATTATGATCCAATTTTATGCCATCATTTTCAGTGATATACTTCTTACAACCCAATTTTTTGTACTGATTTTTCTTTTGGAAATCACATAAAACTAAACTAGAAGAACAAAGTTTAGCTACAACTTGGCCACAACCAACAATAGGAAAATAACTTGCATCTCTATCATGTTCATTACACATGACTTACTAAACCATACTTAAGTGATTGTATACAATCATTTTAAGTGAGTCATGTCATACGCATTACACATTACATGGACAGGTCATCTTCTGAGGGTTTTTTTCTTTTTCTTTTTTTGTAGCTAAACATTGTCCAAACCAAATATACCAGTTTCAACTTTCAACTAAATCAAAGTTTGCACTATAATTATATAATAATAAAAACTGAAAATAAGAAATTAACTTGCAAGGAATTGTTGAAAAGAAATTTAATAACAAAGTTGTTATTGTTATAACTTGAACGACGAAAATCACACTTACCTCCAATCCTACAGTAAAACTAAGCAAAGCTTCTTCACCTTCTGAAAAGTGCTTCATCAAGTACTGGCAATTCTTTGAGACCCAAAAAGCTTTGCCCTTCATGGACTAGGAAAGAAATTACCAATATATTTTGAAAGAAGGAATTGGGAATAAAACAGGACAATGGGTTACAATGAATTTGAAGTTTCTAATTAATTTTTTAAAAATGTATATTTATTATTCAAAGGAAAGAATTAAGAATATATATTAACAAATATTAATCTCAACACCAAGTTTTCTAGCTGTATTTAAATGCTTTGTCGAGTTTTTCTTTAGTTAGTCTGTAGTTGCCTATATTGCAACTTTGAACTAAAATTTTTATTGAGACATATACCAAACGACTCCTATTTAGTTAAGGTCACAGCCAAGTTTCATTCATTTTATCAGATAAAATTGAGTCTAATTAACCTTGACCTCATTCAAGGAATCAATGTACCTCTGTACCTCTGATTATTCAAGTGGAAATGTGGAACTGGTTGGAGAATATAGATTGCTAATGATAATAAATATATAAATAAATAATAATAAGTCAGTACCCATGAAACAATTACATGATGCGAAATATTATACAGTATTATGCAAAAATGAACAATCACAAATTCCTATTTAAATCTTTGCTTTTGTCAATATGCTCATTATGTAATTCTACAAACAGGCACACCCTTTTCTTTCAAACTAATAATACAAAATCTAAGAAAAGGTTAAAAAAATGTTAAAGGAAATATAATGCTGAAAACATCTCAAAACACGACTCAGATTGTGTGTCAGCTTGATGATGATGATAATAATAATAATAATAATAATAATAATAATAATAATAATAATAATAATAATAATAATAATAATAATAAAACAAAATAAAATAAAATTCCACATTTCTCCTGAGAGCCAAATTATAAGTTAGAAGCAAATTTTCTGAGATAATATCATAATATATATAGATTTTAGAAAGAAAGTTCAAATGAACCTTTGTAATGGTCATAGAAAATTTTTGAGGAAATTAATATTGCTTGACAATTATACATTCCTAGGGTATTATTTTTACTCACTTTTAAAGAATAGGGGAAAATAAAATAAATCATCAGATGTTTGTATTGGAATCAGTTATAGACATATTGGAATACATTACATACCAAAAATCAATTGTTATATACAAATAAATATGAAAATAAGGGTTAAGGCCTCCTTGATCTGACAAAATGCTGTCCCAATAGATCAACTTATATTGAATCTTACAGCTTCAGATGGAAGGAGGCAACGGGGTCTACTAATCAATTGTATCACCAATGGGGTGAGCTAGGCACGAGATGCACTGTCCATAGCTGCGGACATATGGTTTAAAAATATGATCTGAGGTTCAAATCTTCCTCCTCGTCTTCGTCACTATCATCATAATTATCATCACCACCAGTTCTATCAGCAACATAGGCGTCATCATCATCTCCACTAATATCAGATTCATCGTTAGTGTCTACATTGGAATAAACATCTGAAGTATGCCGAGAGTTCCAATCAGGAGGGAAAGTCTTCTGCAAGGCTTCTGTAAGCTCCCCACCTGTCCTTTCAATCTTGCGTAAGCACTTCGACCAGTGAACTGCAGTCCCCATATCAATAGTCAACCCAGATTCTATCATCTCTCTACAAATAGACAAAACTCCAGAATAAATGTAAGCTTCAGCAACAGTAGCCCTTGACAGCAAAGATGTCATCAGGCAATGATACACAGCTTTGTCCGGCTTCAATCCAGCCAACTTCATCTGTTCAAAGCATTTTAAGGCTTTTTCTGGAAGAGACGAACGTGCCCAACCATGTATTAATGTGGTATAGGTTTTGACATTTGGCTTCACCCCCAACGCTTCCATGTCTTCAATTGTTTTCATTGCTCTCTAAAATTTAGGACATACGATAATTAAAAGATGAACATAACAAAAGGAATTTAAATGGAAATGAAATCATTTGATTTTGTAGTTCCTGTACTGTCTAAAACCACACTGAAATGGCATCAGCAACAGAAGAAGCAAACCAAAAATTTTTAGAGGTATACAAACAAGATCTTTTGGTGAGGAATTCTCAACATGTACAACTGAAAGCATTTCATTTAATTTCTAACACTTATTCATAAATACCTACTCACACACTCAATAGGTTTTGAACCCATAGCCTCATACTCTACCTTACTCTTATGGGGGGGAGGAGATGCCAGGAGCAAGAGCTTATTAACTACTGCATTTTGTTTTCTAACTAACGCATAACAAACACAAAATCCATCTGACAGAACAAAATCCGACAAAACAAAAATCATCATTCATTTGACATGACATAACAAAAGAAAACAATGATACAAGACAAATAAAAGTTTGGTTTTGAAGGGAAATTCTAAAGACTACAATCAATGAAAAGAACTCATTGCTAAAGCAATGATAAAAAAACAAATTATGTTATTCATAATGCTTTGTGAAAAAAAAAAATAATCTCCAAACACCAAATAAATTCCTTAAATAACATTTTAATAACAAAAAATGAACTGCAGAATGACAGTAAACTGATTTCATATGTTATAGAAATTAAAAAGGAAGAATTTCTGTATCTTATAGGTTTCCAACTTTCTTTCGTGATTTGGTAAGTTAATGATAGATATACATACCAGCATGTCTCCAGCCTTGCAACAAGCATTTATGAAGGACGTGTAAGTATGGATATCAGGTTGAACCCCTTCCTGTTTCATTTGTTGCATAAGGTCTGCAGCCTCCCAAACATCACCTCTTCGAGCCCATCTACAGGGGAAACAACAAAATTAGCATTTAGGCAAGAAAGCAGACACACAATATGACAAATTAAAAAGAGGAAGATTAAAAAATAATATGGTAAACTAAGTTGAAACCAGTTCAATCTATCTGTACATATACCCTGAACAATAATTTAGGAAAAAGACGTTAAATGAAAGATTAAAGTGATAACTTTTTCGTATATCCTAGCACTCCCAAGATTAAATAGAACCCATACCCATCAATTAATATGTTATAAATAAAGGTGTTCCTTGGAATCTTTTGAGAGCTCATTTCTTTTGTCACTGCCAAAGCACTCTGCATTCTGCCTGACTTGCAACAAGCCTTCAGCAATGCCTCATACGTATACACATCAATCTCCAAACCTTCATTCCTCAATTTAGTAAAATACTCAAATGCTTTTCCAGTATCCCCCAATGATGCATAACCATGCATAATGGTTGTGTATGTATGCTCATTTGGAATTATGCCTGCCAGTGTCATCTCATCTAACATTTCAACAGCCTTATCCATCTGCAAGACAAACAACATAAGCAATTGCCTTGAAAGAGAAAAGAAGGCAAGCAAACTGAAAATAACATTTTAAGCAAGAACGAAAATAAAATTTCAGATAAAATAATCCTGGCAAGCTTCGAAATTGGCGCCGGGGGGGGGGGGGGGGGTGGGGGGGGTGGTAAGGAACCACAAAGAGTCCATAATGGAGCCATAAAACAAAATTTTTTACAGCAAGTAATTTGTAGATGATACAGAGACAGAAAGAATCTACAAGAGTGGCTACGAATGACAATATAAATGGATATAAAGCATTAGCAACAAAAACAGTCAAACACAAAATTAAGCCCACCCAAGGAAACCAGTGGTGGGGAGAGACAGAGAGAGAGCTTATTCCGCATTTTCTATGGATAAAGAGCAGCAGGAGTAAAATGGAATTATCCAAAGAAAAATATATAACAAACCTAAAATTGTCCTAGGAGAAACAAAAAAAGAAACAATGTATCACCAAACATTATTATTTTGGTTAATGAATCACTTCAAAATTTTGCTTGTAGGGTTTAGAATTAACTTATATTTAACAGGTCATTGAACTCCTGCCACATTGGCAAAAGATACATGATTAGGAGTGTGCATTTAGGTGCCTAGACACATTAATTTTATCATGGAGGCATGCATCATAAGCTCCTTTAACTTTAACAAACCAAGACACATAAATCAAAGATATGGCACAAGTGGTTATTGACCTTTTTTTATCTCTTTTATTATTAAAGTATAATTTACCTTACGCTTCTCAACAAGGCCAAGAATCAAAGCATTGTAGGTATGCACAGTGGGAATGCATCCACTCATCCTCATCATATCAAAAACCTCTAGGGCTTTTCTCATTTCTCCTGCTCTTGCAAAACCATGAATAATGGGCATAAATGTACGCGTAGTAGGCCTATGCCTCTCCTTCTGCATTTCCTTGACAGTACAAATGGCTCGATCCATGTTACCCATCCCACAGAATGCACTGATGACGTTATTGTAGAGCACTACATCAGGCTTCAGTCCATCCTCAACCAAATCTTCAAAAATTGCAAATGCATTAGCCCAATCTTTTAACTTTAAAAATCCATTAATCAACATGGAGTAGGTCTTCATGTTATGTCTAATGCCAGATGATTCCATCATTTTGCTAACTTCCAAGGCTTTAGAAACCTTCCCAATCTGGAAGAGTGAAACACACCATTTTCAAAATAATGATTCAATAGTCAATTGTAAAGTATACCAAAAATGAGAATATAGATGTTTAATGACCATAAATGCATAAAATATTAAAATATCTTGAAATTTGCAAGAAGAATTATTGGCTAGTTCATAATTATTGAACCTAAACAATAAAACATCACACCTAAGTGGGGTCTTGGAAGGGGTGACTTGGATACAGTCTAGCCTTGCTGCATTTTTAGTGGCTGCTCTCCAAACTCAGAGCTGCACACTTGTGCCTCACAGCCAAAGCCACGACCATATCATTGCACTACATAATATCCCCAACACTGTATATTATACATGTGTATATCAGTGGGCGTGTAGCAAGCACATATGAGACATATTATTGGTCTCAACTACCTAATACCACAATTGTAATTGCCATACAGCTCAGCTCAACTTAAATTGATTTCTGCTAATGACACATAGGACAAAGCAACCGTGTAAGTAGGGGTGACAAAATTGGACAACCGCGAACCCGACACGACACAATATGAAATTAGCAGATTATAGGTTAAGCCTTAATGAGTTCGTGTCATATTCCAGGGTTGGCTTAGCGTTCAACATATGGAACCCATTTAACCTGTTTAATCAAATGATATTTTACTAATATACCCTTCAAATCCTTAGTATATAAACTTATTAGTTGTTGTGATTTATTTTCTTTGACATATTGTGATTGATTATTTGTGATATTGAGATATACTTTAATTTTAAATGATTATTTATGATGCAGTTACTCGTTAGTTCTGAATTTTATATTAAAAATATTTATTTGCTTGTTTTTTCATTTTTTTTTATTTTAATAAAATCTAATAAATAGGTTGACACGGCTGATCCATTTAATAAATAAGTTGTACTAGAGTTAAGAAATCTTGACCTGTTTAATAAACATGTTAGGTTAATGTTGACCAATATAGTCGAATACTCATAAGTTGACACGATACGAACCCAACACGCGAACATGAATTGCCACCCCCATGTGTAAGATATAATGATACCCAATCTTGCAAGGAAATGTCTAACCTTGTGCAAACACAATAAATTTTTAATAAAAATTTTATTTATTAAAATCTATAATTCCTAAGAAGAGTAATGCTCTTAATATTAAAGATTTTAGGCCCATTAGTCTGGTAAGCAGTATGTATAAACTATTATCTAAGGTTTTGGCTAATAGATTGAGGGCGGTATTGAACAATCTCATCTCTAAGTCTCAAAATTCCTTTGTTAGTGGGAGGCAAATTTTGGATTCAGTGCTCATTACCAATGAATGCCTAGATAGCAGGTTGAAGAGTCGTGCACCGGGTGTGGTTTGCAAGCTTGACATTGAAAAAGCCTATAATCATGTTAATTGGGATGCTTTGTTCTATCTGTTGGATAGGATGAGTTTTGGGGTGAAATGGAGTGGGTGGATAAAGGCTTGTGTGACTTCAGTCCGGTTTTTAATCCTAGTGAATAGTTCCCCTAAAAGTTTCTTTTGAAACTCTCGAGGTTTGAGACAAGGTGATCCTTTATCCCTTTGATTATGGAGGTCATAAGCAGGATTCTGAGAAAAATTAAGGAATGTGGTCTGATTCATGGTTTTCATGTGGGACCAATGAACTCTTTTGGTGTGCGCATTTCTCAATTGTTGTTTGCGGACGACACTAATTTATTTTGTGATGCTTCTAGGGAACAATTGCTGTCTATAAGGTTGGCCTTATTGTGTTTTCAAGCTTTTACAAATTTGAAGGTTAATACAGGGGAAAGTGAGGCGAATAATCTTGATGCTTTGGCTAATATCCTTAGTTGCAGGGGGGCCATTTGCCTATGAAATACTTAGGAATGCCACTTAGTATATTGTTCAAGACAGCTTCTATTTGGAATCCCATTCTGGAGAAGATGGAGAAGAAATTATCAGGATGGAAATGCATTTATTTATCCAAGGGTAGTAGGCTCACTTTATTGAAGAGCACTCTTTCTAGCCTTCCCTACTTATTTTTTATCGTTATTTACTATTCCTATAACCATGGTCACTAGGCTGGAAAGAATCCAAAGAAACTTTTTATGGGATCGTCTGAGGGGAGTTTCAAATACCCTTTGGTGACATGGGAGTTGGGACAAGGTTTGTTTACCTATTGAAATGGTAGGTTTGGGGATAAGAAATGTGGTGTCCTTTAATCAAGCTTTATTAGGGAAATGGTTGTGGAGATACGGGCACGAAGTTACTCATCCTTGGCAAAGGGTCATATCCACTAAATATGGGGAGGGTCATATCCACTAAATATGGGGAGGGTCATATCCACTAAATATGGGGAGGGTCAAGGGGTTGGAGTACTAAAGTTTGTAGGAGAACTCATGGGTGTGTTTGTGGCATAGTAACGAAGGGTGGGAAAGCGTTTCTAAGCATTTTTCCTTTGTTGTGGGTGATGATACCCAGATTTGTTTCTGGCATGATAGATGGGTTGGGGTTGATCCCCTTAAAATCCACTACCCTGAGTTATATGTGATTTTAGCTAATAAGAAAGCTTGTATTTCTGATGTTGTGAGTCATCAAGAGAGGGATGATGTTAGATTTTGGAACTTGAGATTTTATAGGGATTTTGAAGGCTGGGAGCTTGCTGCTTCTTTTCTCTTCTTGATTTTATTCAAGTTCATCTTCCACATCGAGTAGGCAACGATTCTCTGTGTTGAGGTCTTAATGGAAATGGCAAGTTCAATAACCGTTCCTTTTATAATGAGTTAAGGGCCACTCCCAACTCAATCTTCCCTTGGAAGGGCTTTTGGAAAGCAAAGGTTCCCAAAAGGGTGGCTTTTTTCTATGAACGGCAGCCCATGATCGCATTCTTACATTGGATAATCTCCTGCTTAGAGGTCGCCCTTTGACAAATCGGTGTTGTATATGCCCGTGCAATGGGAAATCTATGGATCATCTCCTTATTCACTGTCATGTGGCAAATTCTTTATGAGTTTTTATGCTTCAGGCTTTCGATATTCAGTGAGTCTTGCCTAGCCCTGTGGCGAAATTATTATTTGTTGGAATCATTGGCTTGGGAAACATGATTCAGATATTTGGAATTTAATTCCAAGCTGTTTGATGTGGACTAGATGGATGGAGCATAGTCCTTTGAAAATTCTGAGGAGTCTTTGGTTGAGTTAATAGGCTTGTGCCAGAGAAGTATTTTTGATTGGTCTCGATGCTGGGGTTTTACAAAATGTTCTTCTATTGTTCAGTTTTTTCTTCTCTTAGTTTAGTCTCTTAAATGTTTTCATTTGTGTTCTGTTTTGTGCTTTGCTGTGTTCATTCTCATGAACACATTGTATGTTTCTTTTTCAATTTTTCATCAATAATAATTCTTATATTACCTATCCAAAAAAAAAAAATTAAAACTTCACACAAATGACATCATTTACAGTGCTCTCCTATGTTAATTTTCCCCTTCATATACCTTCTCCCTCTTTTAAACTATATGGTCACACCATAAACATATTGTTTCTCACCCCACAAACAAGAGAGGCCTTTAAAAGAAACACAAAAACTTGAAGCCTAATAACAGACTAATGTAAAGTAATAAAGTTATACCTTAGTGTAAAGATTGATGAGACAACCATAACTGATAACTGATGGTGTAAAGCCACATTCCTACAACAATTAGAGAGTGTCAGTGTACAAGACAAGACAACATAAGAGCAGATTCTGTG
This sequence comes from Castanopsis chinensis, assembly GCA_032878915.1. Classification (NCBI taxonomy): domain Eukaryota; kingdom Viridiplantae; phylum Streptophyta; class Magnoliopsida; order Fagales; family Fagaceae; genus Castanopsis; species Castanopsis chinensis. The sequence goes on from JAVQMG010000070.1 coordinate 303,074, forward strand.
TAGGTCATTATGACTAATGACCTACACAGAGCAGATTCTTTATAGCAGACAGTAAAACATTAATGCCATGTTTGGAATTTTGGAGGAAAGGGAAGGAATAGTTATCCATTCTTTTCTGTGGATTTTAAAATAATAAAAAAAAGAGAGGGGAGAGGAGTGGGCACCCATCCCCTTATTTCGTTGTAGGGTGAAAATGAGAGGAGATGGTAAGATGTTATTTGAATTGACAACAAAGTGGGACAAATGATTTTGGTTTGATATTATTGAGATTTTATCAACATGTTAAGCCTAAAAAATGAAGCACAGAGAATTCATAAAACATAGTCCCTCTAAATTCCCCCAATTCAGAGGGAATTAAAAGAGGGGGTTTAAAGGGGAGGTACTCCAAATCCTCTCTAATCCTTTACCGCTAGCCTAATGAAAACATCCATACAGGGGGGAGTGTACCCACCTACCTACTCTCCTCTCCCTTATACTAATCATATTGTTACTGTATTTCACTGGCTCAAAAGGCAGATGTCTTAAAGTTTTCAAGCAACAGAGAATCTTAGCAGCTCATAAAGGAATAAATTGTATGCTACTCTTTTGTTTTTTATATGAGATGATTTCATTAATGAAAAAGAACACACAAAAGACAATGGGAGAACAGGTATTTGTCAGCAATATACCCCACATTCCTTTAATGCTCAAAATACAAAGAATTTAGGTAATCATACAAGCTAGACAGTATACTACCATCCACCGACAACCAAAAGAAAAGGGTTCCAACAGAGTGTGATTTTATCATCTCTAAAGAAAACTCCTAACCTTCAAAATCCCTGCCATTTCTCTCCTCTACACCTACCACATCAAGTATAATGGTACATTCCATGCACTCTTCAGGAAAGAACTTGACCTCCCCCTTGTAGAAATGCACATAATTTGTAGCCTACTCTGGTTCTTATGTTTTGAGTTTCTTAGTTTTAGTTATCTGCAGGGTTGTTTTACTTCAACATCATTAAGTTTTAAAATTTAAGGGAATTTAAAAAATAGGGCAAATTACAAATTTCCCACCTGTGGTTTGGTCAAAATTTAAGTTGCCTAGGTTTGAAATTTGACATTTTACCCACCTGAAATTAGCTCAATTAGATTTCTATAACTCACATCTGTTAAAAAAAAAACTAAATATGTAATTTTGCTCCACTTTTATATCTCTTTTCTCCAAAAACACAATAAACATAAAAATACAAGATTAAATAAGATCAAAAACTATTCATCAGAACACTTTCATCATAAAATTTCAAACTACAGGTAGGCAATTTAAATTTTGGTCAAACCTCAAGTAGGTAAAGTGTCAAACTCTAAACCACATGTAAGCAACTTAAATTTCAGTCAAACCACAGGTAAGTAAGTTGTAATTTGCTCTAAAAAATAAAATAAAATTTCTTCCTCAATATAGGCTTAAGTGGTGGCCTTGGTGGCCTTGGGATCGCACATACCCTATATAAATCAGCTTAACTCTTGCAAATCTACAGAGATCATTAAAAAAATTTCAGAAGTAATGAAATTCCATTTGAAGAATGTATGATGCATGCCCAACCCTACATATGATGCACTAGCTAAAAGAATCAATGAGTGATGCCTCACACATCGTCATCTTCTTCATTATTCTTCTTTACTTAATCTTGAAACAGCCCTTAATTTCTTTGGATTTCTGAAGAAAAAATCTTACTTCTACAACTCAATACTTTCCATATCACTAAGCATCAACCATGATTGAGTTTCAGGTCTTAGATTCAATCCCATATGGGTGTGTGAAAAGTATCCATCTATTAGGGAAAGGGAAAACAAAAACAAAACTCATGCTTGAGAATTACTAATAGGGATGAGCTCTATGATCCTTTATGAACGAACTAGGGTCAGCTATATAAATCTTTGCTCTTCATTAGCTCTCTATTCATCATATCCATTTTCTTTTCTTTTTTTGATAAGTCAACAAATCCTTTTTCACCACATTTAAACATGTTATTTTAGGCTCCCTCTTACTCTTTCACTTCTTCGAACTTGAATCATTTCTCTTTCTTGCCTGCGCAGCCACCAGTCTTCACTGAACATGGCTGGACCATCTTAAGTGACTCACAGTCATCTTTTTCTCTATAAGAGCCACCCACCTTAGCAGGGATATCTTTCTTCTTAATTGCACATATTTTAATTACAACATTGACAATCCCCCTAAAATAATTGTTCTCCAGATTCCCCTGCAACAAATACTTTCAATTTCCAGCCATCATAACATCATTTTCAGTCCCAGTTAGAATTATTAACTCCACATTCACTCTTCCACCCTTCATAACTAAAGGGGGGAAATTTCTCCAGAGCCCCATCCCTCCATGTCATGCCTTGTATGCAGCATTGTCTATATTACCATTGCTGTCCTATTTCAGTTCGATTTCAAACACTATCCTAAGTCACTAGCCTTTCATGAATCTTTGAAGTTATCCAAGTCCTCATATTTAATTTATAGGATAACTTTGTGCTGTAAAACCTTGATACCTGTAATTAAAGTATTTACGGCGAAAAAGCAAACAAACAAAAATCTAGAGCCATATGTATGTCAAGCTGAATCCAACACATCTACATGCATGCAGAATCACTTCAACAATAAGGTGAACATTGATGCTGTTATGATTCTTTTAGACAAAAGGGGAAATAACCATAAATATATCCAGTGTACAGGCTATTCTCAAGCCAAAAGCAACATCACTTCCTCTAACTCTTGACAAACTTATGACAAAGGAACACACATGCAACATGTATGTACGTGCACATGTGTGTGTATCACCCAAAACAAGAAAATTTGATCGCCTATACTTTTACCTTTAGTCGCTCAAACACAACCAGACATTTCTTTTCATTCCCAACCATTGTGTAACCGTCCATCATAGTATGATATATATCAATAGGGGCATCTATGCCTGATTCTTCCATCTCCCTCACCAATGCCTCAGCTCGATCCATATTGCATGTTTGACTGAAAAGTTTACAACAAAAGAAAAGTAACATCATGAAATTGGAAAGAAAGAATTGCACTAGGCACAAATCTAATTTGCAAACATCATTTTAAGAAAACCTCGAAAAGAGAATTTGTGCAAACTGCCAATGAGCCCTAGCTCAAATAAAATCTTCTCCCCCTATAAGAACAAGGTAGAGAGTGATGTTGTGGGTTTAGGACATAGGAGTGTAGGTAACTTACCAATCAATTAACGTAAAGAATGTTGTGCAAATAAATAATAAAGCCCGTATCCCAATGAGCATTAACTCAAATGGCTCCTCCTTGCCTTGTAAGAGCAAGACAGAGAGTAAGGTCGTGGGTTCCAGACCTACCTAACTATCCAATAAAAAATGATAACAATGAAGCCCTTACCCAAAGAGAGAGAGAGAGAGGGAGAGAGAGAATAAAACCAAGTAAAAGAACCCATGTAAAACAAATTATACACTTAATAACTTTCTCTTCTTTCAATTTATAGAACATGGTTTGTCGAGCACAGAATTCAAATAAAGAAATTGACTCAGAAAAGTTACAACAAACCTGAATATAGAACACTCACCAGTGAGCATATATAATATTCCCATAAATGATTGCATTCAGAGTTATATGTCTCTCTTTAGCCTCCTTGAACCAGTTATCCGCAGCTCTTCCAAAACAACATCAGAGAATGTTAGATTATAGAGAAACAAAATTGCCTCTTCACACATAAGTCATTAATACAAACAATTCATGTCCTCAAAACAAAATGGATTAAAACCAAAGCATTACTGTTACACCAACTTGCAGGTAAGGAAAAAAAGGTCCAGTAGGCCCAAGAAAAGCTTTGCTTCAAACAAGGTCAGCACAACCAGTAAAGTGTGAGCTGTGCCAGAAGCACAAGCATTGCACTTCATTAATTGTAAATGTGCCTAAGAAATTTTCAACTATAGTATACAATTGCTTTGCTTCACATCAATCCTTGTTTTATGCGGCATATGTTTGAGCAACTAGAGATCTTAATGCATTGAGTGCTCTATAGCCTTTAATAACAATAAAGAGCCACCACTCACAGTTGTACAGAAAGACAATAAAACTAAAAATGACTGTTACTTGAATCAAAAGTGGAACAGAAAACAAAAACTTGAAAAATAAAAAATAAAAAACAAGGAATTCATATTAGGCTGCATAATTCACACACACACACACACACACACACATACACAGCAAAAGAAAATCAAACAACTGCAGATGAATGCTCCAACAGAACTAGACAAACCTAAAATCCTAAATGAGAAAGAGAAAATAGAGGAAATGAAACAAAGTGATTTACATTCACCAAAAGACTAATAGTCATTATCAAATTGTAACATACATTTCTAGACAGACAAAAACTCCTTTTTTTACAAGGACTAATAAAATCCAAAATTCCAAATGCATTATCAATTTTTAATGGATCTGACCTTTAAAAATGCAATAATTTCTGTACTCCAGAGGTATTGGTTGGGTAAGAAGAGTGGCCCAGCAAGTTTATTACGCCCATTTAAGTACCACCTCTGATATTATAAACAATTTTTTTTTTAAAGAGTAAATAAAGGTGACAAGTTTCTGCCACTCAACAATAACATCATTGCTTGCCTCCACATAGATCATTTTGATACACGTTTCTTTTACTTCTTCTTTTTTCTTTTTCTTAGGGGGAGGGGGGGAGGATGTAATTTTCCTAAATTTTCAATATTATATTTAAGTTGAGATGCAGTATGATTTCAAACAAGATTTAAATACTTAACCATAAAATAATTTAACACCTGAATTTCTAAGAATTGCTTCTTTAGTTCAGTTTTATTCTTTTTTTTATTATTCTTAGCATAATTTCTAATGACTTACCATACCATTCTTCAAATTTAGAGGTGTATCAAAAGAGATGACAAGGGAAAGTTTTCAGTGACTATTGCAATAATAAAAGTCAGATATTTTAACTGCACACAATCAAACAGAGACTTTCTTAAAATAAGTACTAATTCGTTGTTTTTTTTTTCTTTTTGGCTAAAGAAAATTATATGGTCCACTTACTGAGCATTGCCAAGTTTCGCAAATCCCCCAACAATAATACTATAAGTCACCACACTCATTTCAATGCGCTCATCCTTCATCCTCCTGACACAAGATAATGCTTCTTCCATGTCTCTGCCAACTGCATAAGCATGAATAAGGCTGCATGACATAAACAACCTTTAATGTTGAAAAGAGGACATGAAAAATACATTACCCTAAAACTGTGGGAAAAAAAGATTATTTAATAATTAAAAAAAAAATTATTAGATCTATTTGTAATATGCTTAATAAATAAATAAAATCTCAAACACTTCCATATATGTAGATTTTCTAAACACAAACTCAGTGGATCTTGGACCCAAAAACTCACCCTCCATCCCCTTATTATGGAAAGAGGAAGTCTTACTTGAGCTAGAGCACATTGGAATTTGGATATATTATAAAAAAAAAAATCCCAATATATACAAGTCCTGAATCCTAGAAATTCTATCATGCTCTGCAGTTAAAGTGCTAGGCTGTACTAATGTCTTTTACTGAGCATGCTGAGCAAATATAGTATGCATTATCTAAATAATATGTACTTGTTCCAATCTAGAAAGGTGGCCGTCAGCTGATAAATTAAGAAACACAAGCTTGGCCAAATTCACTATGTCGCATCAAGAAATTTCAAAGCTTGGATACAGAATATTGAATCACAGATTATTACCTTGTGTAGACATGTGCACTTGGCTCTATTCCTCTTGCTCGCATGCTCTCAAAAGTTTCACGTGCACGATACATATCCCCTCGCCTTGCATAATAAGTGACCAACAAGCCATACTCTCTTCTAGAAGGCTGATATGAATAAGAAAGAGAAAATAGGAAACAATCATATTGATGTAGACATGAATGAGTTAAAGCTGTTAGTTTTTATTTGAGGAGGGTTGTGTGTGTGGGGGGGGAGGATTTGGATTTATTTAAAAAAGAATTAGTCATTCCTTGGATAAGTTCCACATGACAGGTCTGCATGTTTGTGTGTGGCATGCACGGGAATACAATCTCAAGCAATATCTACGAAAAATTTCAATAATTGGGTCAGAAGAAAAGAATCAAAGGACGTTATCTATTTCAGGAACTTCTAGAATTCTGTTGGCCCATATACTCTTCTAGAACAAAACACTTCTAAAAACTATTGATTTTGATTTCTCTGAACTTGTTTATGTTAGATATAAATTATTACACTGATAATTGTAGCATTAAAAGTCAAGTAATTGCTCTTTGAATTTAAATTTAAAAAAAAAATATATATATATATATATATATATTATGTTTTTGACCCAAAACACTAATTTGTTTGCCAAAAGATCCCTCCCAACAAGCCAACAACTCCATGACAGAATAAGGCATAACCCAGGCAACCCCAAACACGCAGAAAATCAATGACTGCAATTCCCAAGCCATATGTCTTTTACTCATAAAACACTAGTTCATAATGATCACCCCACTTTTTCCACAAGTTATATCTAATCAAGGTCTGTCCTAATGTCACACAGCACAAGAAGAAAGACAGCCTTGGAGATACAAAAGCATTCCCAATGCTCTACTACTGTTGTAGCTATTCAAATACCCACCTAAAACTGCTCCACATCAATCTTACACAAGAGCCCCGGATTTCCAATTTTTAGATGACTGTCCAATAATTCATTGGCTATTAACATTGAGGTGAGGATTTATCTATCCTAAACAAATGCATTCTATGTGTTAGACACTATTCCGCCTAGTACTCCCTTCAACCATTTGCCAGCACCTTGGCCTATTTTATAAACACTGCCCACAAGACTATTAGGTCTAAAATCCTTCACTGCAAAGGCACCATATTTTTAAAAAATTGGACTCTGCCTAAATTTGATAATTTATACCTAAACCCAATTATATCTATCCTAGCCTCCTCCTAACAGCAGTCAAAGAAAACTACAATGGCCATGCTATAAAGTACCTGTCTCTAAAAATCAACACTATCCTTAATCCCTGCACCTACAAATCACATTACCATCGATATTTTTTTCTACATTCAAGTCAGGGACAGGTATTTGACTCCATTGAAAAAGCCAGGAAATGTCGTTTGATCTAGAGGTCATTGGCCACATTATATAACAAGAAATACTCAATGCTGATAAGCCTTAATCTAGAGGCTCTCACAATGAAAAAGAAAACATAAATTTCGAAAAGTAAACTTCAATCAAATAAAATTTTAATTGCCTCATGTACGATTACAATAGACTTTATCAGCTAAACTAGCTCAAAAACTTTGTCTCGCCACACTTTTTTTCCTCAGCCTAAGTTTGTACACATTCTCTTAAGGAATTAATCATTCTTTCCTAATAGCTTAACTTTCTCTTATCAAACTCACAATTCATCACATAAACCTCAAATGAGTCAAATATCACATACTTAAAACACAAAATGCATACAAATGAACTGTGTTGATGAGCTATACCTTCCTAATTCTCTCGAAAGACTGGACAACAGCCTGCCAATTCTCCGGCTCCGTCTCCAAAACCTTCCGGAAGCTCCTCCGCGAACTCTCCCTATCTTCGTGCCAGTTAGACCGATACTGCACCCGGTCATCGCCCTCAATATACCGCGCTCTCTCCTCCGTTTTCTCCTTCAATCTCCTCCCATCGTCCATTTTCACAGTCAACACTCTCCCATGGAACTCCACACCATCGAACTCCACCGCCTTCATGGCCGACTTGGCCGCCATAGCATTGTTACCGCCATATATCACGAACCCAAAACCAGCAATTCGGTCAGTTTCGTTGTGAGACTTGATGAGAATGACGTTATTTATGGGGCCGAATTGACGGAAAAACTCGGCCACTTCATGCTTCTTTATCCAGTTAGGTAAGTTCCCCACGAAAATTTTATTTTCCTGGCGGAATTCAACTTCCTCGGGATTTGAATTCTGGGATTTGGCTTTCAGTGGTGGCGGTGGGGGCGGGGGTAAAGGTGGAGGTGGCGGTGGAGGTGGAGGTGGAGGTGGTGGGGGAGAGAGTTTGGAGGTGAGAGAGAGTTTGGTGGTGAGAGAGTGAGGAGTGGGTAAATGGGTGGGGTTTTTGAGGGGGTTAGAGGGGTTTTTGGGAGAGGGGGAGGGTTGAGTTTTGTTGGGGCGGCGGATGTTGGAGGAGGAGGAGGTGGTGGTGGTGGTGGTGGGATTGTGAGAAGAGTTTGGTTTGAGGGAGAAAGAGATAGAAGTGGTGGTGGAGGAGTGGTGGGTGGCGGTGAGGATGGTGGCGGGGAAGTGTGGGGTGGAGAGTGAAGAAAGCCCATCCATTATCGTTGGGAGTGGAGTGAGTTAAGACTGAGAAGAGTGATTTTTTGAAATTTTCGGTTGATTTTGTAGGCTCCTTATTTACAAACTCATTTTACACACATCTCATGTCATGAGTTGTCTTAACTTTTAAGAGCATCCGGTCCTTCAAATAAATTAAAAAAAATAAAAATAAAAATAAAAAATTTAAGAGCATCCCCCATTGACTTTGCAAAAGGTAAAAATAAAAATAAATCTATTTTCACACACTAAAATGTTATTTGTCTATTTTAATACATTATTACAACTTACGTCACATTTCTTATTTTATCACGTCACCCATTAAAATAACTTTTAAAAAAAAATTTCTCAATGGGGGCCAAAAGAGTAAACTAGTGCATAACTAGTGATTCGTATACACTATTTAAAGAGAAAATTCAAAAGCCAGGGGAGGCCATGGCCCCCTAGCCCCCCTTAGCTTTGCCTATGGTCCACATCCACAACAGAAGCCAGCCAACCACCATAATAACGACCCAAAACATGCCAACACCCAATCATCGAACGGCAGCTAGCCAGCCACCACAATAACCACCTATGGATGCCCTCAAAAATTGGATTTTTAGGTTTGGTCAGACATTGAGTCCTTAGTGACATGACTCTTTATGTGCATGTATTTCTAGGGTGAGGTGTGTGTGTCCTTTTTTCTTATTTATATTTTAGGAGTTGCTACCAACCATTGAATTTGTATTAGGTGTGATCACCTAATTGTCTAATTTATTTTAAGTTACCTAATTAACTAAACTAACTTTAAGGGTTTATTAATTAAGGTAAACCAAAAGTCTCAAACCAAAGATCTTAAACTCGGAAGTTCGGTTACGTGTGAAGAAGTGTTAGGCACCCATAACACCTATCTAAAGGATGGTAACTAATTTTAATTCATTTATAACGTTATCTTTTTAGTGAAGAAATACGATCCTTGGCATTTTTTTTAGGTTCTCTTCAAACAATACATACATACATACATACACACACACACACACACACATAAATACACACACACACTTTTTTCTTTTTCTTTTTGCTGAATACACACACACACACACACATATATCCATGTGAGTATTTATTTGCGTATAACATATCATGTAAATATATATTTTAAGGATTTATTTACAAGCAAAACATGTGAGATGTAAATATACATCGCATGGGAGAAATATTTACCACAGTTAGCCAACTTGAAGCGTGAGGTCTCGACCACCTCTCACAAAAAGAGCTCGATGATATCTGCCACAGATTGGAATGAATAAATTGTTTAAGGAAAAACGTCATAGAATTTCCTACACTGCATCACCTCCCTTCTGTACGCGATATCTTGATGATTGTAGCTCCAAATCTCACAAAGTTATAACCTATGGAAACTAGACATCCAGAGCTTTCTATAGATATAAAGTTTGAAGAAAACGGAGCTCGGAAAGACCTCCAAATAATCCCACAAATATCAGACCAGAAATTGGGAAGAAGACAAAATAGCCAACTTAGGTGTGAAAGTGGAAGGCTATGTGATGGTGTACCAAAACACCATCACATTGGTACACCATCACATCGCCTCCAATCTTTTTGGAATCTCTATAAATGCCCTCCATTTTTTGTAACAAATAAGAAGTTTTTGGGAGAAAAAAAAAAATAGAAAAAAAAAAAGATAGAAAAATACTAGAAAAATCTATAGAAAAAACCCTAGAAAATTTTGAAAAAAATTTCTCTCCTCTTGTTAGGAAATCCACCACAAAAATTCAGCATCTCTGGACTTATTTGTAATCTTTGTGGGTAAGATGTAGGGGCGGGATAGTTTTTTAATAGGGAATAAATTCAATAAAGACCTGATGTAAACCCTTTGGTTTACACCAGCCAATAAAGACATGCCACATTAGTTTTTTACTTAAAACTCATTGTAAAATAAATGCATCCTAATACACCTAATAACATCTCAAAAATGCCATATTTCATGTTTCTAACAAGATGTGAAAAAAGTCCCTAAAATCTCATCTCCCTCCTATGCACTTTCTCTCAGCCTTAACTCTCTCGCAGACCTTGAGCACAAAAGAGAAAGTAAAAGTGTCAGGGCGAGAAACCAAAGAAGAAAGCATGTCATTGTAGCAAAGCCTCTGATAATGGAATTCCAAGATTGTGTTTGAGGATTATCAATGTGATTGAAGAGAAGTTGTGTGTAGGACAAGGAGCTAGAAACCGAGACAGCACAAGAGTGGACGATTTTGGTGGAAATGGCAGGACGTGTGCAAGGATTTTTTGAAGCCTTTGGGGACTGTTGCATTTGCAACAATTTAAGGATGGTGTCAGATTTTGATATGTCTCTTATTGTCTTGTTTCTCTATCACGATGTTGCTAAAACATGAAAAATGCTATTTTAAAATATTTTTACAACACTTTCACAACAAATCCTAAGAGATAGATTGTTACTAATTGTTATTGTTGGGGCAAAAAAATAATCTTAGTGTTAAATTTAAATTTGAACTAATAACAACTAATCACTTATAATTTGTTGTAAAAATGTTATAGACGTAGAATTTCTCCTAAAACAATGAGATTTCAGTTTTTTTTTTTTTTTTTTGGTTAGGAAACAATGGCATTTGGGTTTAAGGTTGTTATGAAATTGAAGATGTTGGTGAAAGTGTGTACGTGTAAGTTAGATTTGAGCTTATGTAAGGAACTAAAATAAGTTATCTATCATTACATCAACATGTAAAAGCTTGAAAAGATGCCAGCTTTGACATGACACTTGAAAAAAAAAAGTGATGGTAGGACTTGAAAAAGACACAAGATGTATGTGGAAAACCCTAGAAAATGGATGAAAAACCACGGTTTGAGCAAGAATGGAATGTTCTTGCTCTATTCAGATTGTATTATGTGTGAAAAAAAAGGTCAATCTTGTACAATAAGGTTGTTCTATCCTACCAACTTTCTACTCTCTTCTACAAATATCTAATTTGGTTCTTACCCTTAAAATACAGTTGCATGTTCCTCTTATAATCTGAGGAATATGGCTAAGTACAAGACAAGTGCCAAGTCATCATTTCTCTATTTTGGACCCTTCCACAGCTATGATATTATCTGCTGAGTAGAGGATAAAACTTGCGCTAACGTGGCACTGGGACCCGTGGGTAGGTGACTTTGCCTCTGCTTGGGAAACCAGTCCTAGACATTGAGAAGGACATTAGGAGCATTGTGAGTAGTGCATGTGTCTCTGAAATGGTCCAGCATGCATTCAACCAATAAGGGGTGTTCTCATAGCTTTGACCTTAGAAAGTCACTATCTCCTTTTTTTTAGTGCTTAAGTACCATGTCAAGTGTATATCTTACTTCCTTCCCAAGGCAGTCATGCCTTTGCATGGACCAAGAATAGGATCTTTTAGCCAAAACTTTCTCTTTCTTTACTCACAGCCATTCCATGTATAAGGTCCAGATCCAACCACATATGCATTTTCACATGCCTTAGTGGTGTTATGTACAAAGTGAGAGTTAATTGAGATGTTATTAGGTGTGGTAGGATGTATTTCTCATTAAGTAAAAAGTTGATACGGCAGTTTATTATTGGATGTGTAAAACATGGGTTTTACACCCCATCCTTACCGAATTCTTATTCTTTTTAATAACTATACCAATCTCATTTCTCTCTACTTCTTCCTATGTAAACATCATCCATTTTTATATATGAATTTCCATTTGTTTACTTTGTCTCTTTACTTTGTCGCTTTAAATTCCTAGCACTTTATTGTTATGATTGTGCATATTTGTCTCTCTTTTTCTTAATGCTTATATTTATTTGTTGTTGATTGTGATGTAATTGTTATGTTCCTAGATGGGTATTGAACCATCACCTAGGCCTAATATAGAAAGTACCCTGAGGGGAAGAAATCTCATTTCTTCTAAGCATCTAGAAACCTTTTATGTTCTTGCTCATATATTGTTATCCATATATTTTAATGTTATCCCCCTTCCCCTTTACTGTAACGTCATCCCATTTAATATTTGCTAATCCCCACTCCCCTTTTATTTATTGCAATTTTTATTTCCATTGTTCTATATATATATATATATATATATATATAGAGAGAGAGAGAGAGAGAGAGAGAGAGAGAGAGAGAGAGAGACTATCTCATCACCTAAGAAAAAGATTTTCTATCTTTCCCTTTTAAATAAATTTTATACCTTAAGTAAAGTATAGTATAGGTATATTGTCTTAAGGATGGTTGATGGCTTAAAACTCCTATCTCATTTTGATGAAGGACCCATGAGGTTTGAGATAGATTAAAACTTATTTAAGAGAGATATCTAAAAAAAACTTTTTTTAATGAATCTATACTTTTATTGTCATTTAAATTCAAGCTCTTTACTTTTATTGTCATTTAAATTTCGACACTTTACATTTATTTGTCATTTAAATTTCCTAGCAATTTTATTTTCTTGCACTTATTTACTTGTCTTTAAATTTATAGCACTATTACAGGTTGAATTCCCATTTGGAGAAAATCTCAAGTTTTTAGGCTTCACTTAAGCGACATTTTCGGCCCATTGAACTTCAGAATTCGGACTTTTGGTAAACTAAAAAGTTGTAGCCCTTTAAGTTAAATTTCCAGCCCAACTTGAGTTATCTCAATTAGACATCTGAGCCAAAAGTTATGCTCCAAATAATAACTGGTGCGCAGGCTGAAATCCTAATCCGAATTGGACTAGGATTTTATACAAATTTCTTTTGATTACTTGCTCCAATTGGACTCGAATCTGATTGAGTTAGCCTTCTTTGACTTTATCATGGACCTTATAAAAGTAAAATCTATTAGCTTTCTTCTTTGCACAAATTCACTTATTTAATTTCATTATCTTACAAAAAGAAAAATTCACGCATTAAAATTCAATTAAGCACAAAATTGATTATTCAGCCTTGTAATTGATGGACTTACTCAAAGAAGTGTGGGTCTTTCTTAGCATGAAGCAAAATTCACAGAATTATCTTGCTTTGGTCCTCACCTTGTCACTACCGAAGCTCTAACAGTTAAGAAGTTTCGTAAAGGGATGAATTTCAAAATCCGAGAATGTTTAACTACTTCTCAAATTCAAGACTATAAGAGTTTTGTAACACTTGCTGAAGTTGTGCAAGAGGACATTCAAGAATTTGCTAGAATCATGACCACTATGGAACAAGGTAGAGGCAAAACCACTAGGTCCAACCAGCCTTGTAAAAGAAAATTCTCTCCTAACTCCTCCATAAAGACAACTCATTTTCAGTATCCACCAAAGGCATTAGAGAAATGTTTATAGTGTGGAAAGATTCATCCCGGAGAATGTCGTGTCGCTAATCATGCTTGTTTCCGCTAGTGGAAGTCTGGTCACTTCATAAAAGATTGTCCGCAATAATCCTAATAATGGAAACTCAACATTTAAAAGTGGATTGCAAAGGTCTAAGGCTCAAGGAAGAGTTTTTGCACAAACCATAGTGGTTCAAAGAATGATATATATGTAAATCCATAACAAATAATCAAGCAAATTGGTTGGGATATTACGGGGATTTTAGCATTTTGACCTCATTTTAAAAAAAAAATAAGCAATATATCCATGTTTTGAAACTATATAGGTTCGTGTCCCTATTTTGAAACTCGATTTTCTCAAAATCGAGTTTCAATGTAAACCTCGATCTGTAGAAAATCGAGAATAGTGCGATCAAATTAAAAAAAAAAAAAACTTGCATGGAACTCAAGTTCATGTAGCTCGAGTTCCATTGAAAACGCCACTATAAGTCAATTAAAGCGAAGCTATAGGAATGGACTTAAAAAAAAAAATTTGCATGGAACTCAAGTTTGTGGAGCTCGAGTTCCATTGAAAACACCATTATAGGACATTTAAAATGCAGCTATAGGTATGGAACTCGAACTCTATGAACTCGAATTCCATGCAAGTTTTTTTTTTTTTTTTCTTTCTTTAAGTTTCATTTGGCATAACTCGATTTTAAAACAATCGAGTTTTTTATTAAAACTCAATTTTATTAAAATCGAGTTTCAAAATAGGAGCACGAACTTATATAGTTTCAAAACAAGAACATATTGCTAAAACTTTTAAAAAATGAGGGCAAAATGCTAGAATCCCCGGGATATTACACTTAGGTTGCAACCAAATTTGTTGTCAAACATTATTCTTTTTTTAATTGTTTTTATCTATCTTCATACATCACAATCATTATTCACTCTCCCTCTTCATCCTTAGAAAATGCAAAGAAATAATAAAAAAAAATCATGCAAAACATTACCTGTATATATTTGCACAAGTACTATAACAAATATGCATTTGTATAATAATAAAAAAATCATTTTGGCCTCATTTAAAAAAAAATTTAGTAATATGTCCTTGTTTTAAAACTATATAGGTTCGTGCCACTGTTTTGAAACTCGATTGTTTTAAAATTGAGTTATGACCAATGAAACTTAACGGAAAAAAATAAAAAAAAATAAAAAAAAAAACTTGCATGGAACTCGAGTTCATAGAGCTCGAGTTCCATACCTATAGTTGTGTTTTAAATGTCCTATAGCGGCGTTTTCAATGGAACTCGTGTGTTTTAAATGTCCTATAGCGGCGTTTTCAATGGAACTCGAGCTCAATGAACTCGAGTTCCATGCAATTTTTTTTTTTTTTTTTAAGTTTGATTGCTCCATACCAATAGCTACGTTTTAAATGTCCTATAGTGGCATTTTGAATGGAACTCGAGCTCTATGAACTCGAGTTCCATTCAAGTTTTTTTTTTTTTTTTTTTTTTTTTTTTTTTTTTTTTTTTTAAGTTTGATCGCCCCCATACCTATAGCTGCATTTTAAATGTCCTATAGTGGTGTTTTCAATAGAACTCGAGCTCCATGAACTCGAGTTCCATGCAATTTTTTTTTTTTTTTTTTAAAGTTTGATAGCACTATACTTGATTTTTTACAAATCGAGGTTTATATTGAAACTCAATTTTGAGAAAATTGAGTTTCAAAACAGGGGCATGGACCTAAATTATTTCAAAATAGAGACATATTACTAAATTTTTTAAAAAATAAGGGCAAAATTCTAGAATCCCCCAAAAACTAATGTGGATGACTTTTGGGGTTGGTTGAGCAAAATTTAGCCCTTAATTCATTTTACAATAGATGATGCGTCATTTGAGTGCACTTACGAGATAACTAACACTAATATTTTATGGGTGACTAAACACCCATTTGGTAATTAAAGGTGAGACCACAAATAAAGATAGACCATAGTCTTTTTGAATATGGAACCAAAAGTTAAGTTTCAAAATTAAACTTTTGAAACATTAAGGATTAAAGTGAAAATAGGACTCCATAAAAAGATAAAAATAATGAAAACAAGACAAAACCAAACGTTAGAGCATTCACATCAACTCATGCAAAAATCTTTTTATTTTAACATAAAAATTTACTTTTTTTATTTTACATATTTACTTTTCAAAATACATTGTATCAGATTATCTATTTCTCACTACATTTCATTAAAATATCAATTTTCTTGATTTTTAAATTCTTTCTCCTTCTTCACACACAACAACTACTATCCAATCTCTTCCTTCTTCCTTGAAATATGTAAAGAAAGAATACAAAATTAAATACAAATAAATAGTGTTAGTGTAAATTTATACGGTTGCTGTAGCAAACTTGTAAATTTACACAATTATACACAAACTGATGTAAGTCATTTTTAAGTAAAATTTTGTAAAATTTACACATTTTTCTATTATACACGGATGGATATGAACATTCTTAGAGCATTTACATTAAGGTTGCTAAAATAACTAAAAATCTAATTTAGTCCCCAATACATTAAAAACACCCACAACATCAAAGCTCTCAAACTTAAAAAAAAAAATTACACTCAGCTTTAATGAGCTGCCATCTTTAGCATCTCATTGTAGACAAATATTCTAATAAAAAAAGAATAAAATACTATTTTGATTCCTTAACTTTGTCAAAAGTTTGTTTTTCATCCCAAAACTTTAAAAAGTTCATTTTCCTTTCCTAAACTTTGTAAAGAATGTTTCCTATAGTTTAGAGACAAAAGTAGGGATAAAAAAAGAATTTTGTTCAATAGTTTAGGGATGAAAAAAATGCTTATGAAAGTTTAAGGTCATAAATAAAACATTTTCAATAGTTTTGAACCGAAATGTAGAAAATTTTTAATAATTTAGAGACGAAAAATGAACAACTCAAAGTTTAGGGATGAAAATCAAAATTTTGGTAAAATTTAGGCTTCAAAATAGTATTTTGCCGATAAAAAAATGTTAGATTATTCTCATCTCTTCTTTTCTCTGTCTGTCGCTTCTCCCTCCCTTCATGTCTCACTTCACTTCTCCTGCTTTCCTTCTCAACTACTTTCTATCTCTTCTCCATATCATCTTCTCTCTTTCTCCGTCGCCCTTCTCTTTGTCATCATGCTTTGTCTCAATCAGATCTAGCCAAGATCAATAATGGAAATTCAAGGAGAGCCATTGCTAACAGTGGTGACATGCGGTGGCACCACCACCAACGGTGATTGCCTTCTCTTCCCTTTTTCTATCTTTTTTTTTTTTTTTTCCTTTTTCTTTTTTTGCTATGGCTGAAAAATCTCTCTTTTCCTATTGTGTGTATGATCTTTGGTTGATTTAAGTTTGAAGGTTTGAATTTTGTGGTGGTTATTGGTTTGATTTTGGCTTATGGGCACTATGGCGGTGGTGGATAGGTTGTAAACATGGTAGCGGTTAGGTTTTTTTGTGGTGGGTTGGGGTTTGCAGTGGTAGTTAGTGGGTGGGCGAGTAGGTTTCAATTGATGGTGGTGGCTAGTGGTGGGTATCCATTTGATGGGTTTTTCTAGGTTGTGCAATGATTGGTGTCTATGGTTGTGGCTGTGGCTAGGTGGTAATGTGGGAGTTATGGATGGCAGTGGTGGCAGTGGTGGTGGTTTTGGGTTTTTTGTTGGTGGTGGCTATGGGTTTAATGGGTTGAGAAAAAAAAAAGAGGGGTGGCTTTGTTGATGATCTTGATTAAGAGAAGAGGGAGAGACAACGAAAGAAGGGAGACCAATGTGTGTGTGTGTGTGTGTATATATGTGTGTGTACACACACATATATGTATATAAATGAAGTGGTAAAATAATACCTCCTTCAATGTTGTGAATGCTCTTGAAAAGTGGAATAAAACTAAAAAATTTTGAAAAAAATATGAGCCACCAAATGTCAAATATTGATTTGTTCTTATTGTAAAGTCCATGTGACTGCATCCACAGACAATAAAAGCTCAATGTCGAGGTTCATGAGAAACCCTAAATCTAGTCTCTCTCCTTTATATCTTTAACCCACATAGGCATTCGTTTTCCCCCACTTGTCTTTGGCAGCCACAACCTCTCTTCCTCACTCTCTCTTTCTCAGAGGCTCCTTCGACTCTTCATCTCTTTCCAGTGAGTTCTCATCAAAATGTAGAAACAAAAAGTCTCTGATCTTATGTTTTTGTTGTTTTGAACCTAACTGGAAAAATGGAAGAATGATATGTTTTTTTGTTATAGACCCTTAAATCGATACTACTTAATTTTTTGTGTCACTTAATCTAATTTTTGTGTGACTAAGGGAAAATGCTTTATTGGGTATGAACCAAAAATCAAACTTTAGCTTTCTCTTGAAAGATTTAGCAAAGGGTTTATAGGGATTTTGGAAATAAATTTGATTATTGTTTGTTTTCTTTGTTTTACTAGTGCCCAATAGTAGAATACTCGTTATGCTATATGATTGTAAGGTTCATTTGTAATTAGAATGACAAACCAGGTTAACCGATGAGTGCAATTTTTAACAAGTTTATGAAATGTCTATTAACTAACTCTCAATATACTTGATTTACTGAATCAACTACACATTCAAGATCTCAATTAACAATCACTAAAGTTTAAATGGACAATAGAATAAAATAATTAGATTTTTCACTTACCCTAGGCACGGGTTCTTGGAGTGATAGAGCTAGAATCACTCTAGCTTTAGTCTTTAAGAGCAACAATGTGAGAAACTTGAAGAAATTAGGCATAAATGTACTTTTAGTCCATACATTTTGACGTTTTTTTCATTTTAGTCCTTACATTTTATTTTTACCACTTTTAGTCCCTAAACCAATTAATGCGTGTTATTTTCGTCCTTTCTGTTAGTCAACTGACGGAAATAGTTGACGTGGCAGTTGGAGACATTAAAATATTATTAAAAAAGCCATGTCAGCATCTTTTTTTTTTTTTAAATTATCAATTTTAATTAAATAAAATCAAAAAACAAAAATTAAATAAAATATTTTAATTAAATAAAAAATAAAAATAAAATAAAAAATCACTAAAATTAAGATAAAAAAATTCTTTTGGTGTTTCTCTTCCATTTCATTTTCTTAAATTGGTTTTTCTTCTCTCTGTCCCAACCGTCTCTCACTTTCTCTCCAATTTTCTCATTTTCGTCTCTCTCTCTCTCTCTCTCTCTCTCTCTCTCTCTCTCTCTCTCTCTCTCATTTGTGTTTCTCACTCATGGTTACTGGTGGTGCAGTGGTGGTGCAGTAGATCGTGGTGGCTGTGGTGGGTTGAGATCGGGATGGGGTGGGGTGGCTGGGTGAGATCTAGGTGGGGTGGGGGTGGCTAGGTGAGATCGGGGTGGGGGGGCTGGGTGAGTTCGGGTGGCTGGGTAAGATCGGGGTGGGGGTGGCTAGGTGAGATTGGGGTGGGGGGGGGTGGGGTGGGGTGGGTGGGGTGGGTGTGGCTGGGTGAGAACGGGGTGGGGGTGGGCTGGGTTGAGATCGAGGTGGGGTGGGGTGGCTAGGTTGAGATTTGGGTTTGTTTATAGGGTTTGATTTTCTGGGTTTGTGTTCTTTGATTTTCTGGGATTGTGTTCTTGTGTTCTTTGATTTTAGTGATTTTTTATTTTATTTTTGTTTTTTATTTAATTAAAATTGATTTTTTTTTAAAAGATGCTGACGTGGCATTTTTAATAATATTTTAATGTATCCGGTTGCCACATCAGCTATTTCCGTCGGTTGACTGACAAAAAGGATGAAAATAACACGCGTTAATTGGTTTAGGGACTAAAAGTGGTAAAAATAAAATATAGGGACTAAAATGAAAAAACGTCAAAATGTAGGAACTAAAAGTGCATTTACGCCAAGAAATTAACCCTCTTGCTGCTGCGCCTGTGGGTATGAGCGGGAGAGAGCTTGAACTTTCTAGCTCCTTCTAGTTCTTTTGGTGAGACAAGAGAAGTCAAAGGGGTCTTCATTCTTTGAATGGCCAGCTGGAATTTGTGGGGTGGGGTTAGGTGATTTTAGTGGCATTGCCACATGTCACACATCCATGACAAGGAGAACAAATATCCTCACAAGGTTGGCCCAAGTGACTTGATTCTTATTAGTCAATGTGTAGGAAGTTATTAAAATGCCCTCACCTTAAGAACTTAAACAAAACACCAACAACTAATAACTTAACCACCTAATAGCCACATATAATATTATAGTTTAATGTTTATTAATTCTTAATTGGATCTAAGTATCTCTTATATTGTGTTTGTATAGCTAGCTTCACAAACAATTTTAGTTGGTGAATGATTGAATTTAACTGTAGAGTACTACTATTGTGATATCTGCAAGCATGACAGTCATTTGGATGTTGCACTCATTGTATATTTTATTGATCGATTTTGAATAAAAAAAATAATTGTTTTCATGATCTCATTTTCTTAAGGCCCAGATAAAAGAAAAATCATCAACTATTTTTTTTTAAATGAAGCAAATAGAATCGAATGATGTTCAACTTATACTCTTACTTGGAACTAGTTTTTTTTTGTTAATCTTTACTTATTATTATTATTTTAAAAAGTTTAGCACATAAACATACACTTAAACATAAAATTCTATTTTACACATAAGAAATAGATTAAACAAGCTTTTTATGTTCATCACATTTATGCCCCATTTCATATAAATCTAAACTCATAAAAGATAAAATGTTGAAATTTTTTTTGTTTGAATCAAAATATGATTTGAAAAATAATTTTTTTGGAAATTGAACATGTAAAGAGAAAAGCTCTTCAAAGAGAAAAAAAAATGAAATAGGATAATAGCAAAATATTATTATTATTATATTTTATTTTACAAATGGTTACTTGGTAGCAAAGCTCTACTTGCTTATACTATGTGTACAAATCCTTTTATTAATGTTGAATGCTAATGTGTCCATTAAATGCCACCTAAGCTTGTCCTATGTACCAATTGGTTTAAGTAAATCATATTATGTAAATTTAATTATGCCATATAATTTAAATGGCTTTAAAAAAAATAAATATTCAAATATAGTCATTCTATATTGTAGCGCCCGTCGCTATAATTTATTGGATAGAGAGCTCAACATTGCTCCAGCTACTAGGTATTAAATAAATCTCTCTCTCTCTCTCTCTGATAATTATGATTAATGGATGTTAGAATTTAATTTATCAAAAAGCTAAGGAGTGAGGCCTCTAACTATGAACAACTTCCTACTCTAGGTACAACAGATTAATTTTTTTTAATTATTTGTTATCTCCCTCTCTCTCTCTCTCTCTCTCTTTCTCTCCAAGATAATTATGATTGATGGATGTTAAAATTTATTTAAGTAAAGAGCCAAGGAATGAGACCTTTAAGTATGAACATTTTTCTACTCTAGTGACAAAAAATGAAATTTTTAATGATTATATATATAAATTTGTTGAAATCATAAACATGTACTTAAACATAAACTTGTATTATAAACATATGAAAAAAATTAAATAATTTGTAATGTCCATTCTCTATGTGTACTAAGCTTCTTTAAATGCTCAATTAAAATTTTGATTTTTTGGTTACTCTACTCCAATGATAACTTGATTTGTTTTCCTAATTTTTTATAAAAAATTCTCACCACATTTGTACCATTTATCTACAAATAAATATACCGCATTGGGTGTAGGCAAACTTTTTTGTTATTCATACTTAGTTTTCACTACTTAATCTCTACTATAGTTTTATTTATTTCCATTTTTCATTAATCTATGTTACAAAACAGGGTTAAGTTTTAGTCTAGAACGTATCAATGCACTGATAAGCTGTATCCAACAAAACAATTTTTTTTTTTTTTTCTTTCTCAAATGGGTTGTCTCTCTAGTTTGGTGACTTTTTTTTACCTCCTAGACATATATGGTTGTATATGTTTTTCTCCTTATTAATATAAATTTCTATTTATTTTACTTAAATATAATATAATATATATAAAATATATCTCGAATAGGATTTAAAACGGCATCGTTTTGATCAATTCTGTTATGACCAAAATGGCGTCTTTTCGTTTGTTTCATATTTGGCTACCAAAAAAAAAAAAATCATGTTTCAAGGTTTGTCTTCTCAAAAAAGGTGTTTTTCTACCTTTTAAAGTAATGCTAAGAACTCAACAAAAAATCATACTAATTTCACAACAATCCTAATATAGTCTTATGTTCTTTTTAGTTTCTCCCCTTTACTCTCTCTCTCTCTCTCTCTCTCTCTCTCTCTCTCTCTCTCTCTCTCTCTCTCTCTCTCTCTCCTTTTTATAAATTGTTCCTTTTTCAATTAGTATTTCAAAGTTCAAATGCTCAAGTTATCACCCCTGGAATTAAGGTCATCTTATTGATTTTTTTAATAAAATTCCAATTTCTCTCTTTTATATTGGTTCTTCAAACGCTTGAGTAGCAACCTAGAGGTGTGTCTTTTTTTTTCTCTCCCCCCAACCTATGAAAACTTCTTTGTTTTTCCCTCCCAATGGATATGTCATTATTTCTGGCTAATTCACTTTTGGTGGGTGTGTGTGGGTGTTCATGTTTGGTTGAGTTTTTCTTTAATTGCTTAATTTCACTACTTTTCTGTCCTTCTCTTTATTTAAGATTCTAGTTAATTTCTTCTTTATTTTGTTTTACAAGACTTGTGTGTGTGTGTAAAGTGCATTTTGTCAAAGGATTGGATTAAATAGATTATGAATAATGCTTGGTTAAACAAACAAACATCAATATCATGTCAAAATCATGCATAGTGGAATAGTAAACAAAACAAGATATGATGACCCAAGAAAACCAATGAAACAAACTAGTTTTACAGTAAAAAAAACTTGGGGGAAACCTTCCAAAAAAGAAATTCACTATAATAAAGAGAAGTTTCATATCTAGTATAAAACTTTTGTCCCTAGACATCCCAATAGATGAACTTACAGCAAAAACTTTCTACCACTTCAAAACCTCTGAACTCTTCAATATATGAATGCTCTACCCACAATCACAATTGGAACCTCCAACTGACTTCAAGAACCTCTTGAGGGATTTCCTCGCAATAGCAAGTCTGTGGTGGTTACTATGACTCCAGCTCTTCACCAATGGAATCTTTAGATCTACTTTGAAACTCTTTCGTTTGGTGAATGTCGACGCTTCACGGCTGATCGACCACCCATCAAAGCGACGCTCGCGTGCTATGTATCGAAGGTGTGTCGTACCTTAGGTGTGTGACTGGAAGTTGAGTTGATTTTAAGGATATTACCAAGGGTAAGTGAAGTCACCACCAATCATTGAGTTTTGTCTAAGGTGTGATTGGTCAGTTGACTCTATTTGATTTTATTACCAATCTTAGGTTAAGAAAATGGTCGTTTTTCCAAATCTAATGTAGATGGGCAGAAAATCTTGATTCTTGAGTTTAGAAGTCTGGTTACGTGTCAGGAAGGTGTTAAACACCCCACAACGCCTATCCAAAGATAGTCCTTTGTTTTGGTAAAATCATAATTTTTGAACGTTGGTAGTTGAAAAGAAGCTATTGGCATTAGTTGTCGAGGCTTTAATTGTGTTGGGCTTTGAGGTTTGGTTTTGGAATAGGTATGGTCTCGATCGGTGCTTTCCAAGTGTATTTGAAATCGCTACCAAATCTCCACTACAAAAATCCAGCAACATTTCACCTTATTTTCTTGGTGGAAATCCTCAACGCTTCGCCTCAGATGCATCATAGCATGCCAAACACTATTCTCACCAAGCTTTCAACTTGAGAATATGGCAATGGGGATGCCCCATTTTCACGGTGAAAATCTGGCAGAGTTTCACGTTTGGTGTGCTATGGTGCACCAGCATGGTTTTGCATCTGTGTATACCGCGCATATCAACATACTTGCACCATGACGAGCCGAAGCTCTCCAAAGTGTTAGAACACGCTGATACGTGTCGCATCCATGGGAAAACCAATGTCACTTGGTGACATGGATCAAGACAATCACGCTGCGATGATCGTGCACACAATATAGCATGAATATGCACCTACGACAATTGCCTTGTGATGGGGTGTGATAAAATACAACTCCTAATTTGTCCATGGAAATCGTCCAGGACGAGCAAGGTGCTTAAGACAAGATAAACTGCCTTGACGTGCTCTAGACGAGGTAAGCTACCTTGACATGTTCTAGACAAGGTAAGCTGTCTTTACTTGCTCAAGACGAGGTAAGCTACCTTAATGTGTTCAAGACGAAGTAAGCTGCCTTGTAGGCTTCAGGACGAGGAATTATGGACTACAGGTGGGCACTTAGAAAATTTATGAATGTGTAAAACGTCTCTGTATCATACGCATAACTCCTAGTGACCGTTGCGCACAAAGAGGGTAACTCCTAAGCAGTTGAGGAAGTTATATTCGAACACAAACCTCCTCAAATCAAGGGGAGGTTACAAATCCAATAACCGCTCTTAAGAAACTATATAAATGCTGGTTCAGACCAAGAAAAGGTACGTGAAATCATTCCTAAAAGGTTGGAACTTGGAAATAATTGAGAGAAAAACTGATTTTGTCATCGGAGGGTTATTGGCCGACAACCCCGGTCACCTTTGATCACTTCTCTTTCTTTTTCAGGCTATTAAGGCGACCGTGAGCCCTCTCTAATCCGAAGCATCCAGCCTACTGATTTTCTTCGCATCATCAGTTGGCACCGTCCGTGGAAAACTTCACTTAGAAAATAATTTTTGTTTTCTTTTCGTTCTTTCGATCATTCTTTGTTCCTAGACAAAAGGCTGAATGATTCGGACAAGATCAAGGGCTACCAGCCTAGGCCACCAGGAGAGTAGGGATGCTTCTAGTAATCCCTACCGCGATCGCCAGTCAGCGCCTGCTGCGCAACCGCCGTCCCTTCAACAAATGCAGTCAATGGCTGCTGCTATGGCGAAACTAACCCACCAAAATCAGGAGTTTAATCGGGAGATCAACATAAGGAGGCAACACGGTGAAGGACATGCAGAAGGACGACCCTAGGGTCAGGAAGGTAGAGGAGAAAATGTTGAGTCCGAGGATCAAACAAGGGGTACTACTTCAAGAAGGGTGCCACATTTGGAGAAAGAAATGGATCAGATGAGAAAAGCCATGGAAGAAATGAACGAGAATATGAGGCGGGCGAACCCCGTGGAAGACTTGGTACACCGAACGGACTCCCCATTCACGGCTTCCATCAACAGTCATCCCCTACCCCCTAAATTCAAAATGCGTTCCTTGGATTCATACGATGAAAATCGCGATCCGTGTGATCACATTGCTACCTTTAAGACAACCATGCACCTTCAGGGAGTTCCAGATGAGATTATGTGCACATCATTTCCTACCACACTTAAGGGACCAACGAGGGTGTGGTTCAGCAAAATACCTCCAAGTTCTGTCGGGTCGTTCAAGGAGTTGAGTAAGATGTTTGTTAATAACTTCATCGGAGGACAACGCCACAAGCGTTCCTCTTCCAGTTTGCTAACCATCGAGCAAGGGGATAATAAGATTTTACGGTCCTTCATCACCCATTTCAACAGGGAGGCCTTGACAGTAGATGAAATGGACGATAAGTTGCTGTTGGCTGCTTTCCATAATGGGGTCAATTCTGACTTGTTCATTCATAAATTGTACGAGCAGGAACCACAGACTATGGCTGAACTCGTCCATTCAGCCCAGAATTTCATGAACGCCGAGGACGCAATAATAGATAAGAAGAGGAAAAGGTCAGAACGCTCGGAAGCTGGTCACCAACGACATTCAGATCAAGCTCCTCGTCCTAAGAAGGCTCAGGTAGGAGAAAAAAGGGATAGGGATGGTAAAAAGGCAAGTTCATCCTCAAGAAGTCAGCAGTACACCCTCTTGAATACCCCGCTAGAGCAGGTCCTTATACAAATCAAGGATGATCCGTCCTTGAAGTGGTCGGAGAAAATGAAGGAGACCCTAACAAGCGCAACAGGAACAAGTATTGTCGCTTTCATAGGGATCATGGGCACGACATGGACGAGTGTTTTGATTTAAAGCAGCAGGTAGAAAACCTCATCAGGCAGGGGAAGTTGAGGAATTTCCTTGGACGAGACCACAAGGACGAGAAGTTGAAAGCCAAGGTGGAAGAGTCCTCACGACCCCCGCTAGGAGAAATAAGAGTTATTGCAGGAGGAACCTCAGCAGCGCAGTCATCTAAATCAAGGAAGACATACCTGAAGGTGGTGCAAAACGTCCAGCTGTCAGGACGATCTACAAGGACGAGGGAAGCTGACGAGCAAGCAATCACGTTCACAGACAAGGATGCTGGAAGAATTCACCAACCCCATGACGACGCGATTGTCATTACCTTACTTATTGCCTACTATACGACCAGAAGGGTGTTGGTAGACAATGGCAGCTCGGCAGACATTCTATATTACCCTGCTTTCCAACAAATGAGGCTAGGACGAGATCAGCTTCGTCCAATGAGTTCGCCCTTGGTAGGATTTGGGGGAATGAAAGTACAACCGGTGGGCACCGTCACACTACCCGTAGTGATTGGAGCATACCCGCAGCAGATAGCCAGAGAGGTAATCTTCCTCGTAATTGATTGTGCATCATCATATAACGCTATTATCGAAAGGCCAGCTTTGAATAGCTGGAAGGCGGTAACCTCTACCTACCATTTATTCGTCAAGTTCCCAACTGAACATGGCGTGGGTCAGGTGCAAGGAGATCAGTTAGCTGCTAGAGAACGCTACCTAGCTATGTTGGCTATGGACGAGCATTTACAGACGATGAGCATAGACTAGGGAAGAATCACAGCAGAGCCTATTGAAGTGTTAGAAGATGTTCCCTTAGACGATAGTAAGACTGAGAAGTTTACTAGAATAGGGGCGAGCATGGAAGAAGAGGCAAAGAATGCACTGGTCCAGTTTTTGAAGAAAAGACTTGATGTCTTCACATGGAGTCATGAAGACATGCCTGGCATTGATCCGAGTGTTATTACTCATCGTCTGAATGTATGTCCCTCCTCTAAACCCGTGCGTCAGAAGAAGAGGGTATTTGCTTCTGAGCGAGACAACGCCATCAAAGAAAAAATACAGAAGTTGATTACGGCGGAGTTCATTAGGGAAGTTTATTACCCGGACTGGTTGGCGAATGTGGTCATGATAAAGAAGGCCAATGGCAAGTGGCGAATGTGTGTGGACTTAAACAAGGCTTACCCAAAGGACAGTTATCTGCTGCCGCACATTGACCAGCTGGTAGACTCGACGGCTAGTCACAAGTTGCTAAGCTTTATGGACGCCTTCTCAGGCTTCAACCAAATAAGGATGGACGAGGCAGACCAAGAAAAGACTTCGTTCATCACCAGCCAAAGGTTATTTTGCTACAAGGTAATGCCTTTTGGTTTGAAGAACGCGGGGGCGACTTACCAGAGGCTGGTGAACCAAATGTTTCGTCCACAAATTGGAAGAAATGTAGAGGTCTAAGTTGATGATATGCTGGTAAAAAGTTTGGACGAGGGAAAACATCTGGACGACCTTCAAGAGACCTTTGACACACTTCGACGATACAACATGAAACTTAATCCAAGTAAGTGTGCCTTTGGAGTTTCATCAGGGAAGTTCTTGGGGTTCATGGTTTCACATAGAGGCATTGAGGCGAATCCAGATAAGATCCAAGCAATACTCAACATGGAACCACCGAGAAACATCAAAGAAGTCCAGTGCCCTCAACAGGTTTGTTTCGAAAACTACTGACAAGTGTTTACCGTTCTTTAAAGTCCTCAAGAAGGCGTTTGAATGGATGGACGAGTGTCAAAGGGCCTTCCAAGATTTGAAGACTTACCTCACAAAGGCATCGTTGCTAAGTCCATCCGTACCTAGCGAAAAGCTGTATTTGTATTTGGCGGTATCCCCTCATGCCATAAGTTTAGCGCTGGTAAGGGAAGAAGAACGAGTGCAGAAATCGGTATACTATACCAGCCGGGCACTTAGAGGAGCGGAGGGACAGTATCCAATGATGGAGAAGTTAGCCTTTGCCTTGGTCACGGCTTCAAGGAGGCTGAGACACTACTTTCAAGCTCATGTCATCATTGTCTTAACAGATCATCCCCTGAAGAAAGTAATGAACAAATTGGAAGCTGCAGGACGGCTAGTCCAATAGGCAGTGGAACTCAGTGAATTTGATGTCAGGTACCAGCCAAGGAATGCAGTCAAGGCGCAGGCGCTGGCGGACTTCATTGCGGAGTTTACTCCAAGTCGAGACGAGCTGGTCAATGACGAGCGAACAAGAAGGTGGGTTATCAACGTGGATGAATCATCTACGATGTACGCAGGAGGGATTGGAGTCATACTTAAATCCCCAGAGGGTGATAAGTTGGAGTATGCAGCCCGTCTACAGTATCAAACTACCAATAATGAAGTTGAATATGAAGCACTACTCAAAGGGCTAGAATTGGCTAAATCCTTAGGAGCAGAGTCAATAATAGTCAAAGGAGATTCTCAGCTAGTCATCAACCAGGTGAATGGAATGTGTGATGCCAAGGAAGATCGAATGAAGAGATACCTCAGCAAAGTGAGGAGACTTGTGCAAAACTTTTCAGAAGTAAGTTTTGTTCAACTTTCAAGGGAGGAAAACATGGAAGCAGATGCGTTGGCAAGAGCGGCATCGGCAGGTGCAGTTATGGACGAGTATGGCAAAGTCCAATACATGCCGAGCATAGACCTCCCGGAAATACAGCAAATTGGAGGAGAAGAAAATTGGATGAGTCCAATTGTAATCTATTTAAAGGATGGGAAGCTTCCAGAAGACAAGAACGAAGCTAGGAAACTAAGGGTTAGGGCTGCAAAGTACGTCCTTATAAATGAAGTGCTTTACAAGCGAGGCTTGTCTCAACCCTACCTAAGGTGCCTAGCTCCGGACGAAGCTAATTATGTTTTGAGGGAGGTTCATGAAGGAGCATATGGGAATCACTCAGGGGCAAGATCACGCGTCCATAAGATCATTCGTGTCGACTACTACTGGCCCACGATTAAGGCAGACGCTAAGGCTTATGTCAAGGTGTGCGACCAATGTCAGCGTTACAGCAACGTCCTTAGGCAGCCGTCGGAGTACCAGACCCCGATGATGGCCCCGTGGCCCTTTGCGCAATGGGGACTAGATATTCTAGGTCCTTTCCCCTCAGGAACCAGACAAATGAAATTTTTGGTAGTAGGGATTGACTGTTTTACAAAGTGGGTGGAGGCTGAACCCCTTGCAAAAATTACACAGCAAAACGTTAAGAATTTTGTTTGGAAGAATATTCTGTGTAGGTTTGGAGTACCGAGGGTGTTGGTATCGGATAATGGACGACAGTTTAACAACGCACCATTCAAGGACTTTTGTGAGCATTTTGGAATCAAAAATCACTACTCCTCACCCTTCCACCCACAAGCAAATGGACAAGCAAAGGTAGCAAACCGATCTTTGTTGAAAATCATCAAAACTCGGCTCGATGGAGCAAAGGGAATATGGCCAGATGAGTTACCAGGCGTTCTTTGGGCCTACAGGACGATGGTGAGAACCCCGACAGGAGAAACTCCCTTTAAATTAGCCTATGGAAGCGAAGCAGTCATACCGGCAGAAGTTCATATGGCTAACCATCAAGTGATGAAGTATCAGGAGAAGGAAAATGAAGAACTACTTCGTCTTGACCTCGATCTTATTGATGAGGTAAGGATGGATGCGGAGCAAAGAACAACAAGGTACAAGAATCTTATGGCCAGGCAACATGATGCCATGGTGAAACCCAGACACTTTAGCGTAGGGGACCTTGTTCTCAAAAGAGTATCCTTGGCAACTAGGAACCCAGCTCATGGAAAATTGGGACCCAATTGGGAAGGACCATACAGGGTAGTCAACTGCAAGAGGCAAGGGTCATATTACTTGGAAGCTCTGGACGGACGAAAGCTGGAGTATCCTTGGAATGTGGAGCACCTGAGAAGGTACTATCAGTAATGGGCTTGGACGAGGTTAATCAAGGACGAAGTTACAATTATAGACGACTCTACTACTATGTTTAATATCTACTATTGTGTTCTTACTACTGCTATGGTGTGTACTAAGAATAAAGATGCAATAGTTCTTAAACTTTTGCACCGTCTACGGACAAGTTTGTGAAGGACGAGGTTATGTATTTTAAGTATTTTCCTAAGTACTTTCATAAGGCCCTAGCTTCTAAGCAGGTGCCATGTTTGTGAACAAAGCTTATATAATGATATAGTTTAGATTTTCAATATATTTTATGCATAAAGTCTAACTCCCATGGTAAAATTCACGAGGGGGGCAAAATCTTAAGACGAATGAAAAATCCATGGACACAGGGATGTAACGTTCACAAGCTTTCCTCAAAATGAGGATAAAGTGTAAAGTAAGCTAAAACACAAAAAATTACAAGTCCACAAACGAGCATCTGACTGAGACACAAGTGCTCAAGGACGAGTCAAACGCTAGAAAACGTCCTTGACACGTCCTTGGCAAAAGGCCAACGAAAAAGCTTATGGACGAGGTGAAAGCCAAGTATATGGACGAGGCAAATAGGCCAAAGTTATGGACGAAGGAAATGTCTGAAAAGGCTGTCATTAATTCGTCTATAGAAAAACAAATGGATGAAGCAATAACATTGTCCATAAGCAAAATATAAGGATGACCCTTTAATACTTAAGAAATATGCAAATTTCAATCACAACAATCATAGAGGGTAAGCATGTCCATACAAGAACAAATAATGAATAAAAATAGAAATTCATTGAAATAGAGAAAAAGGGTAGACGACCATCGTCCAAAAACCCTTAAATTAAGCCTTAAGGCAAATGTTGATAAAACTCGTCTATAACACTCTAGACGAGACAATTGTACTCCAATACATTTCAATAAAAAAAAAAAAAAAAAAAAGAGAAGCAAATCAAATTACATCAAAAACAAAGGCCTCTCAAACGGGTGGAGTGTTGGCATTGGACTCGTCTTGAGGCGGCAAAGTGGTAGCGTCGTCCTCCACGTTAATATCTTCAGAGTTGGTCTGGACGAGGGAGCTTATGGACACCCCACCAAGGTTGAGCTTGATGGAACTGAAGTCCACATCGGGGAATTTTTCAACGGCGTCCATCCTAAAATCTTCGAAGCCTGCTGCATAGTTGGCGTCCATTGAATCAGTGAATTCTTTGGACGCCTTAAACTCTGCGACGGCGTCTCCTTTAGCTTTCTCCAGAAGGGCTTCTAGCTCGTCATTCCTCTTATGAAGGAAGGAAAGATGATCGTCCTTCTCATGGACTTCAGTTTCCAGCTCAACGACGTGGATTTGCAAGTTATCCGCTTCATCCTTGACCTTAGCTGCTACTTCTGCCCACCTCTTAGACTCGTCCCTCCCTTTTTGGACCGTTTTCTCCAACAGCACCCTCGTCTTGTCTAGTTCAGTTGCCTGCCTAGACGAGGCGATGAACTTGGACATTGCCTGCACAATTCAAAGCTTTATTATAATGCATACATAAGCCAAATAGTAAAACGAGACAAACATATAAAACCTACATACCTTGAAAAGATCGTGAACACCAGAATGCTCAAAGTCCTTCAATGACATGTTGTAGCACGCCATCACATCCTCGTCTGTTACAACCTTCTCAAACTTCTCCCAAGCCAAGTCCTCGTTCTCGAGAAGATTGTGAGGAACTTGGTAAGAAGGTTGAGACGAGGTTGGGACTTCAACTCTGGGCGGGGCAGGTGGAGGAAGTTCAGGCTCAACATCCAAGATCTGAACAGGGTGGCTTGGAGGGACGAGAAGAGAGCCAGGTTCCTTAGCTTGGACGTCTTGAGGCTTAGACAACTTGTGCTTGGCCTTCTTATCCTTGCGCCTACTTGGGAGGTTTCCCAAGTCTACGCCTAAAGAAAGGCTCTTCCTCTTATCGCCAGAAGCTGGACGAGGATGGGACCTAGTTCCAGGCCCAGTTCCCTCATCCACCGCATCCTTGCCTTTGTTCTGCTTCATCGTTGCTATCCCTACAAGTAAAGACGTCAGTAAAAAA
Organism: Castanopsis chinensis; assembly: GCA_032878915.1. Classification (NCBI taxonomy): domain Eukaryota; kingdom Viridiplantae; phylum Streptophyta; class Magnoliopsida; order Fagales; family Fagaceae; genus Castanopsis; species Castanopsis chinensis. The sequence goes on from JAVQMG010000070.1 coordinate 334,799, forward strand.
AAAAAAAAGTAAATAAATAAATAAAAGAGAAAGAAGAGAAGACTAGAGGGAGAAAATTTACGTCTTCTGACAGTAACCTCGTGTGCAATAGCCTCGTCTGAAGGGTCAGGACCTAAACCCTAAGTGGCGAGACGCCGTAAGGTAACCAAAAAATGAAAGATCCTATCGCTGTAAAGACGAGTTTTTTGGACTCGTCCCAAATGGAACCTATCCAAATGGGGTCGTCTAACACCTTTAAAAACGAAATAAAACAAAAACACGTTAGACGACCATAATCAAGGACGAGTGCAACAAATACAATGACAAGTGCATACCTTCAGGACGAAGGTTCCCTATCTCTCCTGTATAGGGAGGGAATGGATCCTTGTCAGTGTCACTAGGACGGCCAGCCCAGAAACCAGAGACGAAGAAAAACTCCGTCTTCTAGTTTCTGTCTAACGTGACTAAAGACTTAATCAATCTACAATCTTTACCCCTGGCTGTAAATTGATAAAAACCAAGGGATTGGTTAATTTCGAAGGGTTTATAACAGTAGAGGAACTCGTCCACGGTAAGAGGATGGCTCCCCTCAAAAACCTCCTTCCACAAAATTTTCATGGCTACTATCAACCTCCATGCATTGGGGTTAAATTGACATATACCTAAACCTAATCTAGAAAGCAACTCCCTGGCAAAGGCATTGAGAGGCAACCTCAAACCCCCAAAGAGGTAAGCCTCGTAGATGCCAACACCAAAACGGGGTTAACAACACCACTCGTCACGAACAGGTAGCCTAGGGTTCAAACTATCTGGGATCTAGTACCTAGTCTTGAAAAGGTCTAACTTCTTCTCGTCCGTCTTAGATCCAACCCCTATAGCACAAGTATAAACTACCTCCTCCTCCTCGTCTTGAGCAGAGGACGAAGGAGCACTTGTACCAGCCCTAGAACCAGATTTGGCCCTCGTCCTATGCTGTTCCCTAAACACCTCTAAAGGAACCCCAGGGACACCAGACGTATACTCGTCTGTGGTGTTCCTGTCACTACTACTATTACTACTCCTAGAACTACTATCACTAGAGCCACTAAAGCTACTTGGATCTTGATACTCGTCTATGGCTTTGACAGTGCTATCACTAGATGAGGAAAGGACGACAGACCTTTTTAAGGAAGAAACTTAAAACCTGAGGACGAAGATTCAAGAAAATACCTGGAACTAGACGAGAGGACTATTGACGCAGGAAACTTCTAGATGAGGCGCTAAGACGAGGGAGGTCGAGGAAGAAAATTTGCGAAAATGAGGAGGGTAGCGGAGGAATTCTACTATTTATAGGCATTGACCCCAGTACACGAAGCGACGCGACCAACGACAAATGACACGTCTCTCGAAAAACAAGCTGACATGATTGGTCTCCAGTTAGATCATGACAAGTGGCACCTACAACAGCTGACATAAGGACACCTGTCCAAAGAACGGCGTTAATGGATGTGAATCCTAGACGACCCATGGACAAGGGGGCAACTGATGGGGTGTGATAAAATACAACTCCTAATTTGTCCATGGGGATCGTCCAGGACGAGCAAGGTGCTTAAGACGAGATAAGCTGCCTTGACGTGCTTTAGATGAGGTAAGCTGCCTTGACGTGTTTTAGACGAGGTAAGCTATCTTTACTTGCTCAAAACGAGGTAAGCTGCCTTGATGTGTTCAAGACGAGGTAAGCTGCCTTATAGGCCTCAGACGAGGAATTATGGACGACAGGTGGGCACTTAGAAAATTTATGAATGTGTAAAACGTCTCTGTATCATACACGTAACCCCCAGTGACCGTTACGCACAAAGAGGGTAACTCCTAAGCAGTTGAGGAAGTTATATTCGAACACAAACCTCCTCAAATCAGGGGGAGGTTACAAATCCAATAACCGCTCTTAAGACACTATATAAACGCTGGTTCAGACCAAGAAAAGGTACATGAAATCATTCCTAAAAGGTTGGAACTTGGAAATAATTGAGAGAAAAACTGATTTTGTCATCGGAGGGTTATTGGTCGGCAACCCCGGTCACCTTTAATCACTTCTCTTTCTTTTTCAGGCTATCAAGACAACCATGAGCCCTCTCTAATCCAAAGCATCCAGCCTACAGATTTTCTTTCCATCATCACCTTGAGTACATACCTATACTACAAAGTCAAGAGCTCTCATGACTAGAAAGGATCGCTCATGTAGCCACAAGAGTCCGTCACACAAAGTGCACAATCACCTATACACACGCAAGTAAATATAACATATTATATATATATATATATATATATATATAATATGCATCATGCATCATGTAAAATGCTATCACACAGAGCAGAAAAGTAAACTAGACATTGCCAATGTTCCAAGGATATGGCCCAATAAGGTAAAGGAAATGTAAATCAAACCTTGTCATACCTGAGGAACGTGGCCTAAGCAAAGAGCAGGAAAATAAAAAGGGGGTACATAGATAGGGGCCCTAATACATGCTCTAGAGAAGAGGTTTAGAGGGAGGGAAAGAGAAGACCGCTCTGGAGGGCTAGGCCCCTTAATCTCCTAATCATTGCCCTTTGTGGGCTTCCATCCTCTCGCTTGCATTCTTGCCCTTTTTCCTCACATCTAGGAAGTCGCACCCTTGCTCCAAGCATCCTTGCACCACGTGTGTCCATACAAAGACAAAAGAAACAAACAAAGGAGATAGGGAGAGTATGCAAGGAACATACTACCAAGGAAAGCCAAACGGGGGTAAACAAACATGTGAAGCACATGAAGAGGCAGTCAAACATGTTATCAAACAAAGGGGGGGTGTCGAGAGAGGACAAATGTAGGCTTGGATCGAGTGTCCATAACTCCATTAGATCGAAGTATGGACGACACATAGACTTATGCATGAACATGTAGGCAAGCGTGCAAAAGATGCAAAGAAGCATTGAAAGGAAAACGGGTGGCATAAAGCTAGCAAAGCAAGCATATCAATATCACACAGAGCGGAGAAAGGTGTATAACAAGCACAATGACACCTTGGAGATGTATCTCACAAGTGGTTACATCCAAACAAACCCTAGGAAGGATAGATGCAACCACAAAAGCGCAAGTCCAAGGAGGGCACAAAGCATGGCAAAGCCTAGATCTAGAAAGGCTAACATAGATATAAAGCATAGAATGAAGCAAGCAACATGAATATGCATAAAGGAAATGATCCAAACCCTTTAATATAGGCCTACGTGTGTGGATGTAGGCTTAGACCACAAGATCTAGATCTAGATCTACACCCTGCTAGAAGGGCTAAAATGCAAGAAAGAGAGATATCAAGAGACAAAAGGGCTAAAGTAGCTCATGGCATAGCAACCAACATAGATCTTTGCACATAAGCATTGTACGTAGCACATAAACACATTGATCTAAGTATAAGGACATAGATCTAAGCACTAACAAGTAGATCTAAGCACAAACATGGAAAAGAACACAAAAAGAATGTAGATATAAGCATAAAAATGAAAAGAATCCTAAAAACATGTGGATCTAAGCACAAACATGAAAAGTAGACATATCCTAACCCAAGAAGGCTAGGCCAACAACATCAAAGCGGTAAATCATGGCAAAAAGCAAGTATATATGCTAGGAAAGCTATAAAACATGCTAGGAAAAGCAAATAAAGCATTTTATTAAGCAAAAAGAAGCTAGGAAGAGCAATAAAGATTAAGGGGTGTGGATTGTAGCTAAAAAGCTACATCCACACCCCTAAACCTCAAATCTAAGGTATGGAACCAAGGAAATGAGGATTAGGTGCAAGAACACTACCTTGAAGATTGTAGAGAAAAGGTGAGAATCTAAGGTGTTCTAAGGTGTTTTGATGCATTTGGGGAGAAATTAAAGAGAGAGGAGAGAGAAAATCTTCCCAGAAATCATTTTTTTTGTGCAAAATAAGGGGTTTGGAGGCTTTTAGCTGCAGGCACACCTTGAAACAACAAGGGCCGCCGACCAGCTTGCTGACATCAGCAATTCTGGCGTTATCGCAGTTCAACTTCGGATGCATGTTTGAAGGCCTTCCCGAACTCGGATTGAGCTAGTCTTAGTGTCCTTAGAAAAGTCTGGATGTCTAGCTTTTAGAACACTAAAGAAATTAAAAATCTAGCAGTTGGATCAAATGTTATGGCCTCGGGTAGGGATGGCAATGGGGCGGGCCGGGGCCGAAGGATGGGATCTTCGCCCCCGTCCCTTACAGATTTTTCTTGCCCCATCCCCGCCCCGCCCCACATGACGTGGAAAATTTCTTGCCCCATCCCCGCCCCTTAAGGCCCCGCGAAGACCCTCCCTACACAATAAAACTTTATTTCTTATTAATTTTCCCTACAACTATTACCATTTTTCAAACAAAATTACATGTTTCAATATTAAAAATATACTTGAAATTATAAATAAATTTATCCTATTAAATCAAACTAATTTTTAGCAAAAACTAAATAATATTATCTAAATGTTTAACAAGACAATGTCACAAAAAAAACCTCATAGTATGACAATAAAATAATCCAAACTCCTAATAAGATGATGATATTGGTACCTTACTTCTAACTTTGCTAGGGAGAAAAAAGAGATAGAACCACATTAGGTAGAATAAAATAAGATGATATTTTTGTTTAAATAATAAGGTTTTAGAGTATGAAAAAATTACAACTTAATCCTTATTAACGGGGGGTGGGTATGGGGCGGGGCGGGGTGGGTTTAAAAAGTGTAAACCCATCCCCGCCCCGCCCCGTGGTGCGGGTCTAAAATCTCGCCCCATCCCCGCCCCATAACCTTTGCGGGGCGGGGAAAAATTGCCATCCCTAGCCTCGGGAAGAGTGCTGATGCGATTTTTACAATTTTCTGGATAACTCAACCGTTTTAACTCCGATTTTGACCCATGAATTGTCGTTGGAAATGAAATTTGATAAGCTTCGTAATGGCATTAGTCCTAACCCATTCTAATAGTCAGATCAAAATTAGGATTTATGGTGCCCCTAAGAGTTAACCTTGGGTCAAACTTGGTCAAATTTCACGAAAATCATCAAGTAGCTCGGGTTTGATGTAGAAACATGAAAAATGTTGCTTTTTGGATGATTTTGACCCAAGTTTGACTTTTGGTCAGCCCAAGGTTGACCCAGGGCATTTTGGTTTATTTGACCTGAAATGGCATTTTAAGTGCTCCGATGCCCAAACGGGTTGCATCACGTCAATCTAGATGTTTCCATGACCCCATGGAGAAAAGGTAATATTTTTGAAATTTTTAGAATCCGACACGTAAATCGAGGGCGAACAAAATACGTTGTCTATAGTTGCCCCTACTTTATCTAACATCTTGAGTGTAATGAGAGGTGTCAGATAAACAACATGATATCTCATTTTGTTGCTCTAAAAATTGCATGCGGAAACTGCATTGTTCATGGATCGAGATCGGTTTTACCTGACATAGTTGAGCTGCTGCAGCTGATCTGAAAATATTTTCTGACTTGGTCCTCGAAATTTGGGCAAGAAACTCTGGTTTTTTTTTGGGTCAAAGGTCAACTGATCAGCGTTGACCGGATCAATGCTAGCTAGCAACCCTTATAGGTGCGCTGGGCAGACCCGGCGGCACTTCAAGGTGTGCCGAGTAGCCTAGGCCATACAAGGCCCTATAAATGGGCCCCAAAGCCTCATTTTGACCAATTCACTTTCATTTCTCTGAATTCTAACTTCTATAAATTCTCTGGAGTATGTCATGATCTAACAGGTCCAGCTTTCATCTTTGGTTCATAACTTCAGTCTCTAGTTCTGCACTTAAGGTTAGTGTCTATTTTCTTTTTTCTTTTATTTTCTGCATGTTAGTGGCAAAGCAAGTAGGAATGCATGTTAGCACTTATTTTATTTATGTTATATTTTTTTTATATGTTTTTGTTTTTGGTTTTCATCATTTATGATGCTATGAAAACATATGGAACTCTAACAAAATTAAAAGAAAAGCTAGGTAAAGATGAGAGGCTATGCATGATAAGGATGGAAAATTTTGAGAGGACTGAAAATGTGAAAACAATGTGATTTTGAGTGAGGTTAGTTTTGGAAAACATAGGATTAAACGTTCGTGTTCAAATCTGAATCTCAGAGAAAGGGCGTTAGGATTAAACGATCGTGACTAAACGGTCATGGCTGAATCTATATCTCGAAGAGAGTTTGTTAGGATAAAACGGTAATGGCCGAATTTGAATCTCAAAGAGAGGCTGTTAGGATTAAACAGTCGTGGCTGAATCTGAATCCTGCTGTGACTAAATGGTCATGGCCAAATTTGAATCTCGGAGAGAGGCTATTACGATTAAGACAAAGCATGCCTACGCAGGTATATTCTTGTGTATGCAGCTAGGGTTTCAAAAGCATAAGAAAGGCAAGCATTCTACAATAATAGCTGAAGTTTGGAATGAATCCGACATCGTCTAGGCGCTGTTCCAAACCCCATTTTTTCCATTATATAAAGCCTTATATGGTACATTTTCAAAACACATAGAAATCCCACGGAAAAAACCTTAGATACACTAGAAAATAGTGAATCAAAAGGGAGTTTTTCAAAAAACACCCTTAAGTCAATTTTATTTGATTGGGACCTTTTCTGGTCCCAATCCTTTCATTTTAACATTGTTAATCGCCTGTTTAATGACTTGTGATAGATTTGACTGAGGGGAACGATCAAAATCATAGCTTGGAAACTCCTTTTTGAGGTATCAAGCTTCAACCTATCTTCTCTCTTTTTAGTCTTTCCATTGCTGTTTAATTTGTTTTTCTTGATTTTTTTGTGTTATTACTTGTTTGTTAGGAGTAGGTTTATGTTTTCTTGTATTTTTTGAGCATGTTTAGCTGCTAGAATTAAGGTTTTCATTTTTGTTCTGTTTTTCTGTTTATCTGATTTTAGGTTAGGGTTCAAGTGTGTCTACGTATGCATACTTTTGCATGCACATGCAGGCTCGAAATATGCATATGCATACAATTGGCCTACGTACGCAGTCCTATGTATGTGAACGCATACTTTTGGCCAGAAACCCTAAATTTGATTGTCCTATTTCCTTTGCTTTGTTTATTTTACCTAATGTGCCTTTGGTTTAACCTTCTTATATGCTTTTGATTTGCATTTTCTTTGTTCACTTGTTTGTTTGTTATTTTATGCTAGATTACAGTTTATCTTCTTATTTCTTAATCTTAATACCATGCCATTCATTCGCATGCCTATGCATTGATGTCATAGGTGTTGAGTTGCTACAAGGTAAGTAAAGGTAGGTCATGCATTGGTATGATCATGCATCTTTTGTGATGAATGTGCTTGTATGATGTTTGGTTTTGAGTATGGATGTTTACATGATCTTGTGATTGCCATGATTAAGTAGCTACCTTGCTTTAGATGTATGATAGGGTTTCACATGCTAGGGTTTCTTTTGTTTTTGGCTCTCTCTTGCTCTAGGATGATAAGTATGTTGTTTTGGGATAAAGATGCCATGATTGTATGTTAGTGTGTGTGTGAGTTAGGATATAAACTATTGAGTTAGTTTTTAATAGGGTTAATACATGAGACACAACAATAGGAGGCCAACCTTAGGGTTGGGCAATCTTAGGTGCCTAACACCTTCCTAAGAGTGTACTTAAACTCCGAACCCATACGCTCGTAATAAGATCTAAGGTTCTCCATCAAAAAGACGTTATATATATGGTTCCTAAACCACTACAAAAACTAGGTGGCGACTCCAAGACCCCTTGTGTCCATAACGGCCGAATTTAATTCCCAAGAGAGGTATTTTGAAATTTTTGATATTTTTGATGCAAAAGAGATAGGATTAAACGATCGTAGCTGAATTTGAATCCCAAGAGAGGTATTTTGAAATTTTTGATATTTTAGATGCAAAAGAGATAGAAATAAACGGTCGCGGCCAAATTTGAATCCCAAGAGAGAGGTATTTCGAAAATTTTGATATTTTTGATGCAAAAGAGATAGGATTAAACGGTCACGGCCAAATTTGAATCCTGTTGGATTAAAACATGGATCGTATCGCATACAAAACATACGCAGCGAAAAATTAACGGATCTACTTCATTCGCAATTGATAACATGCACCATGTAAAGTTCAAAATTTAAGAATAAGAGAGCGTACCTTAAAGTGGTGAATTTCAAAACAAAGATCAGAAACACTTGGGAATACTTTTAATCTTCAATCCAATTCCACTATACACCCAAGAAGTGTGGTCTTTCAATTAGTTTTCCAAGGGAGAATAAGAGTGTATCTCTCACTCACATACACATACTTTTTCACAATAGTGTCACACTTACTTAAAATTCTGTATGTTTCTCCTTTGTATATAACTAATTATTTAATTGGGCTGGCCTTTTGGGCCATTCCAATTGGGCTTAAATGTGTGGCTTGGAGTGGGACCAAAAGGGATCAATAAGACACTAGCTCCGATGGGCTTTGGGCTATTTAGTTAACTCTTGACAAGTCTAAAGTTACCATTAACTATATTTAATACCACTATATAAATATAGTTGCACTCTAGGCCTTATTTATAAATTATATCCCAAGATTTCATTATACATGCAACCACTTCATAAAATATTCGTAGTAATACAAAGTGATGAATGTAGACCGCCACTTTGTAAATTACTACATCTTAATTCCTTGAGTACCCGGTTTAATCCTTTTAATGTTATTCATCATATATTTATGAAATCCAATTTCATAAATATATATATTTTAATAACTCCTTACTAAAGTGGTTAGGCCTAACACTCTAAATAACCAAACTCATTAAACTTATCTTAAGCGATTATTTTATATCTCTGTTAAGAGATTATGAATTCCATCTTGAAAATATATGTTCCGTCAACACTAAATATGGCTGTCAAACATACTAAGATTTTGATCGTGACTTTAGATCTCTCTCCTGATATATCAAAGCAACCTACACTTCATGATCAAGTCTATTATTCTCTCAAGATTAAGAGTTCATGTAAATAGAAGTCATGAGATTTATTATTCATTTGACAATCATTAGGAGAATAATAAATCTCACAGCGGTCCAGTTCAATATGTCTTAACTCTTAAAACATATCAACATACCAACTAGAAATCTTCATTTCCATGATCAAAACAAATCATTTTAGTTGATATGTTATAGTCTTTGTAGATGAAATGTCCAATTTCATCACCGACTACGAACTAAAATTCTAAGTTTATAAAGAATTTATGATCTATATCTTTTGTGACTAAATCACATAGATCACATACTATGCATCTCATGGACTATATGATAATGTCTCAATATTTATATTACCATTATTTTAGATAATAATTAAACAACTTTATTAATCATAACATTAAGTCATACATAATGTCATACATAACATCATACAATAAGATTTAAGGGCACCAATCCTAACAAATCCCAAGGGAGGTATTTTGAAATTTTTGATATTTTTTTTAGAAAACATGATATTTTGGTATGAACATGCTTGACATGTGTTAGGCAGTAAGGTTAGACATACTTACCTGTTTATTTCCATCGCTAGCTAATTTTAGGCTTAATAACCAATCTTGAATCTTGCTTCTGCCGGTACGTCTCGATTAACGAGATCCAACAGTACTCTCGAGAAGGTTCCTATTGTTATTCCGTCTCAAGCTAATTCGTCTAGCAGTGAAGACGATACTATCTCAGTTATTCTTTAGGTTGTGTGGACTCTTCAGAGCCTCTTCGATCGTGGTGGTGATGATCCTATGCCTTCTGGAGGCACTCATATAGCACACCGCACTAGGAGTCGTGTTTTGTGGAGACGACCAGTGCCTTGTCTTAGTCCCATGCTGGTTTAGAAGGCGGCTCTTCATAGTTCCCTCAAAATGAGAAGGAAGAAGGCCCAAAGGGCAAGGAGCTAGAAAAGGAGTTCATAGTTGATGTTAATGCTGACTTGGTGGCCCTTGACGAGACTAGGCCAAGTCCAAGCACTCAGCGGTGTTGAGGTCGTAGACCAAGGTTTCTTCCCAGTTTGTCTGGGGTTGAGGCTTATACTGGAGAGATCAATCACAGTATAGCCGACACTCATCTTTAGCATAGTCTGAAGAGGCATCCTTTTGCTCAGACTCGGAAGGGTCAAGTGTGTTCCATTTTCTCTTTCATTTGTCAAATCTAAATATATAGATATGCATGCTAACTAGTAACTTTTCTGATTTCAAGTGCAAGCCCCTGAGAAGATTTGCGGTCGAGGGGCTTGGTCTTTATTCCTTCTATGCCTATTTGACCATAGGACAAATGGGCACTACCGCAACGCCTTGATTGAGCAGGGCTTTGAGGAGTTCTTGAGAATTCCTCCTTATTTTATGTGGCATGCGATATTGGAGACTTTGGTGCAGTGATTTCACGTAGAGAGTGGCACCTTTAATTGAGTTGTGGGGTATGCAATCCTTCCTCTTAACTGGACAGATATTCTGGGCCTTAGATTTGGGGCGTATCCTGTCTTGTCTGATCTTGTAGATTTTGCTATTGCGAGTGCGCTCTTGAGCATCCATTATCCCCTTAATCCGGCGAGGCAAAAATATTTTGGGCCCACTAAGGAGCCTCAAATTCATATGGAGTGGCTGAAGAAGAGCATACCTTAGGCGGCGGAGCTTTATGACATTGCTCTTAGGCAATTCCTTTTCTACTTCATCGGTAGTTTCCTATTTGGCAACAACTGGTCGGTGCTGACCTGTAAGCTACTGGGAGCCATGAGAGTGGTGTCAGACATTGGGGCCTACTATTAGGGGGCTCTTTCTTATCAGTTCTTTATCTCTTTCCTAAAGCAGGCTTCGAGATGTGGCTTTAGGAGCCTCCAAGGTTGCTGGCAGGTTCTAACATACTGGGCACAAGGGTACATCCCAGCCCTACACCCACAGTATATCGGCTTATCATCAAAGATTTACCCTAGGCAATATGCTTGGTCCCTCTACTATATCACTAGGCGTGAGGTTACCTAGGTCATGTCTGAGTCGTGGGCACAGTGTTGGTTTTGGGCTTTGTCGAGCTGGATGTTATTCTTGGCTGAAAGAACCTATCATCAAGTTATGCCGATCATCAGGTTATGCCGATCTTTAGAGTACCTAGTGACCTTCCTCAAGAGCTTATGCATTTTGAGATCATTTTGGACAATTCTGACTATATGACAAGCTCTTTCAATGGTTTTGCCACTGAGGACACCGAATTCTTCACTTAGTTCTTGCAGTTCCCGACCGGATTGATTATGGATGATTGCCCTATAAGTGAGGGCAGAGTGCTAGGTGGTGTAGCATATGCTCGTCAGGCTTCAAAGACCCACTTGAGATTACAGGTAAATACCTTTTAGGCTAGGGTAAGAGATCTTGAGCGTGTTGCTGCCACCAGAGAGGGATATATATAGGAAGAGATTGCTAGATCACTTGCTCGAGAGAGAGAGAGAGGTCCATAATGTTGCCGCTAAGAGAGAGGGGTCAGTTACAGGTTGAGATAGGCCTACTTGTGGGTACATCAGCATTCTAATTGGTGAGATGAGGGGACATAGGATGCCTGAGGGGTACATATAGGAGAAGATAGCCAGATTACTTACGCGGCAGAGAGAGAGAGAGAGAGAGAAAGGCCCATGATGTTGCCACTGAGAGAGAGGGGTCAGTAACAGGTTGAGATAGGCCTGCTTCGTGGGTACATTAGCATTCTGAGTGGTGAGATGAGGGGACATAGGATGTCTGTACCTCTTGTGCCTCATTCCTGGTAGAGATCCTCCTATTTGCCGAGATCCTCCGACCTATGGTAGAGATTCTCTCATATTCGTGGGCATTCATTATCCCGTTACTCTGATGAGGCGATAGTATTTTAGGCCAACCGAGGAGCCTTAGATCTGTATGGAGTGGCTAAAGGAAAGCATAAATTAGGTGGCAGAGCCTGACAACATTGCTCTCAAGTAGTTCTTTTTCTACTTCATCGATAGTTGCCTATTTGGCAACAACCGGTTGGTGCTAACCTGCAAGTTGCTAGGAGCCATGAAAGTAGTGTCAGACATTGGAGCCTATGATTAGGGGACCCTTTCTTATGGGTTCTTTATTGCTTTCTTAAGGCAGGCTTCGCAATGTGGCTTCAAGAGCCTTAAGGGTTGCTGGAGGGTTTTGACATACTAGGCATACGAGTACATCCCAGCCCTACACCCACAGTAGACTAGCCTATCATCAAAGATTTACCCTAGGCGTGAGGTTACCTAAGCCATGGATGAGTCATGAGCACTGCACTAGTTTTGGGCTTTGTGGAAATGAGAGTTCTTCTTAACTGAAATGGCCTATCATTAGGTTATGTTGATCTTTAGAGTACCTAAGGACCCTCTTTAGAAGCTTACACATTCTGAGATGATTTTGGACAATTTTGACTATATAACAGGCTCCTTTAATGGTTTTTTCAATGAGGACACTAACTACTTCACTTGGTTCTTATAGTCCTCGGCCAGACCGATTATGGATGATTACCGTATGAATGAGAGTAGAGTGCTTATTGGCATAGCACATGATCGTTGGGGTTCAAAGACCCACTTGAGGTCACAGGTAGTTACCCTTCAAGCTAGGGTGAAAGATCTTGAGGGTGCTGCTGCAGCTAGAAAGGGGTACATACAGGAAGAGATTGCCAAATCACTTGCTCGAGAGAGGGACCTATGGTTGAAAGAGAAGGAGGCCCATATTGTTGCCACTGAGAGAAAGAGAGGGGTCAACTATAAGTTGAGATAGGCCAGCTTCATCGGTACATCAACATTTTGATTGGCGAGATGAGAGGACATAGGATGCCCGTACCTTCTACGCCTCATATTCTTAGTAAAGATCCTCCCATTCATCGACATGAGTTTAAGTACATGCCCTTACTCTGACCTATAGTAGAGATCCTCTCATATTATTGGACATTTATTATCCCCTTTCTTTGGCAGAGGTGACAGTATTTTGGGCCTACTAAAGAGCCTCAGATCCATATGGAGTGGCTGAAGGAGAGCATAACTTAGGCGGCAAAGCTTGATGACATTGCTCTCAGGCAGTTCTTTTTTTACTTCACGGTAGCTGCCTATTTGGCAACAAATGGTTAGCGCTGACCTGCAAGTTGCTGGGAGCCATAAGAGTAGTGTTAGATATTGGGGCCAATAATTAGGGGCCCTTTCTTATGGGTTCTTTTTCGTTTTCCTGAGGCAGGCTTCGCGATGTGGCTTCAAGAGCCTCGAGGGTTGCTGGCAAGTTTTGACATACTAGGCATACGAGTACATCCTAGCCCTACACCAACAGTATACCAACCTATCATCGGAGATTTACCCTAGTCGTGAGGTTACCCAGGCCATGGCTGAGTCGTGGCTGCAGTGCTAGTTCTAGGCTTTGTGGAGTTGGGAGTTCTTCTTGACTGAGAGTACCTAAGGACCCTCCTTAGGAGCTTACATATTTTGAGATGATTTGGACAATCCTAACTATATGACAAGCTCCTTCAATGGTTTTGTCACTGAGGACACCGTCTACTTCATTTGGTTCTTGCAGTCCTCGGCCGGACCGATTATGGATAATTGCCCTATGAGTAGGCATAGAGTGCTTGGTGGCATAGCACATGCTCGTTAGGCTTCAAAGGCCCATTTAAGGTTACAGGTAGATACCCTTCAGGCTAAGGTGAGAGATCTTGAGGAACTTGCATCTGCCAGAGAAGGGTACATACAAGAGGAGATTACCAGATCACTTGCTTGAGAGAGGGATCTAGAGTAGAGACTGAAGGAGGGCCGTGCCGTTGCCACTAAGAGAGAGAGGGGTCAGGTACAGGTTGAGATAGGCCTACTTTATGGGTACATCGGCATTTTGATTGGCGAGATAAGAGGACATAGAATGCCCAAAACCATGACGGCCAAAACACTTTAGACCAAAGGGAACGGTGTGTTGACCACCATCTTTAAAGTCTTTCTTCCTTTTATTCTGACCCTTAGACTGAGACGTATTTCCTTGCCATTGGTCCTTATCTAATCCTTTTACATTGTCATTCTTGATGAACTTCTTGAATTGCCTAGTGATGTAGGATTTCATCTTTGAATCCTCATCTTCAGAGGATTCATCCTTCTCATTACTTTTGGCTTTCAGTGCCACGTTTTTTCCTTTGATTGCTTTCCCGAGTCTTGTCAACCTTAGTTCATAGGTCTGCAAGTTTCCAATCAACTCTGTCAAAGGAATAGAGTCAATATCCTTTGATTCTTCAATGGCAGTGATCTTGGCATGGAATCTTTTAGGTAAAAACCATAGCACTTTTCTTACAACCTTAGGTTCAAGAATAGTTTCCCCAAGATTAAAGGCTAAGTTGATTACGTCTTTGAGTTTGGCATAGAACTCATTAAATGACTCATCTTCCTTCATCTTGATCTCCTTGTTAATGCCCGGCCTTGATCAGGAACGATAGCGAAAAAACTGTCACTACTGTCATAGGCGTTCATTCGACCACCCGCCATGGCGATAGCTCTCGCATGCATGGTGCCCTATTGGAGGGCCCCTCTTGATATGATGTGTATGGGTTAGCGCGGAGCTTCGAGTTATTTCTCTCACAGTGGAGGAAGATAGGACAACCTCTGGCATTATGGCAAGAGTTTGGGCCACATTTTAAACGATTACCAAAGGTAAGTAGAGTCGCCACCAATCATTGGGTTTTCTAAGATGTGATTGGTCACTTGTTTCTAATTGATTTTATTACCAATCCTAGGCTAAGAAAAATGTCATTTTTCCTAATCTAATATGGATGGCAAAAAATCTTGATTCTTAGGTCCGGAAGTTTGGTTACATATGGGGAAGGTGTTAGGCACCCCACAACGCCTGTCTAATGACAGTCCTTTGTTTTGATAAAAACTTAATTTTCAAAAATTGGCAGTAAAAACATGATTTTGGCATTGTCTTTTGGAGCTTTGCATGCATGGGGGATTTGAGGTTTGGTTTGAAAGGGTGTGGTCGCAATCTGTTCTTTCTTAAGGTATTCGGCAGAGTGCCAGATTTTCACAGCGAAAATCCAGCAATATGTCACCTTACTTTCGAGGAGGAAACTAGGCATCGCTTGACATAGGTCACACAGACTGTGACAATCACACCGGGAGGGGCGAGCAGGTATATATATACATACATCATGCACAACGCAAGCACGCAAAGCAGGAAAGTAAATGCCTACATCCTTAGAGCATGGCTGAAAATATAGATGCAAAAAAATAGACAGGGGTTGCCATACTCTAGAGATGAGAACGAATGGTACAAAGCATGATATACCTAATACAAACCATCTAAGAGAGATAGGGAGGAGGAAGGAAGGGGTTTAAAAGAGTACATAACCAAAGAGAAACGACTAAACTCCAAACCTACTGACTGTCACCGCTCTGCTTATATTTGTATGCTCACGTCCTCGGCCTTTTTGCTTCCACCTAGGAGACTATGCCCTAACTCCATGCGTCCTCGCTCCATATGGGTACATGCAAAGGCAAAGACAAGAAACTAGTAGACAAGCAATGGAAGGAAAAGATGCAAAACATATGAAAGGCATAAAGTGGATAAGCATGATAGGCATGGCAAATGAACAATCGAAAAAGCAAACAAACAAACAGAAAGGCAGACAAGCAAGAAGCAAACAAAAGGTGGTGTCCGTGAGGGACAAATGTAGGTTTGGATCGAATGTCCATAGCTTCATTGTATTGAAGTATGGATGGCATACTAACAAGCAAGACTCATGTATGGACATGTAAGCAAGCATGTAAAGATGCATAGAAAGCCAACATGTAAAGATGCGGAGAAGAAAAATGGAAGAAAGCCAACATCTGGAGATGCCTCCCAAATGGTTACATCCGAACAAGGCCTTGTAGGCATCGGGTGTAACCAAACAAGATCAAGCTCGCAAAGGGCGTCAAGCATAGCAAAGCCTAGGACAAGAGAGGCTAACACAGACATAGAGCATAAAAGCAAGCAAGCATGCAAATAGGGTGATCCAAACCTTTTTGATATGGGCCAAGGTGTATGGATGATGACAAAGTCCACAGGGTCTAGATCGGGTCCTAACCAATAAGCCAAAACACAAGAAAGAAAGATATAGCAACAAAAGGACTACAATAGCACATGGCATGACAAACATATCCTAGGTCTAAGCACGCAAACATGGCATGGAGTGCATAAACACATGGAAAATGGCCTAAAGCATATAGAGCATAGATCCGAGCACACAAGCATGTGAAAACATAGATCTAGACACATAAGCATGGCAACGTGTATAGACATGTGAAAGCTAGCACATAAACATGGAAGAACGTGAATCCAAGCATATAAGCATGTACGGATGCAGATCAAAGTATAAAACATGGCGAAAAGCAAACGAACACATAGATATGAGCAAAGCACAACCATAAACATGATATCAAGCAAGTAAGCACATAACCCTAACATCAACATAAGGAAAAAAGAGGATTGAAACAAAGGAAACATGGCATAAAACCCTAAGCATGTAGATCTAAACACATAAGCATGTAGAAACATAGATCTAAGAACAAAACATGGCACAAAGCATAACAACCAAGGAATCTAAGCTAGAAACCCACATGAATAAAGCAACATGCTAAAAAAACAAAAAAGCATGTTATACAAGCTAAAAAAAGCAAGATAAATGCTAGAAAAATATTTAGAAGGTTAGGGGTGTGGATGATAGCTAAAGAAGCTACATCCACAATACCCCAAATCCAAAGTGTAGAACCAAGGAAATGAAGATTGGGTACAAAAGTAATACCTTGTGTTCTTGGTGAAGAGGAAAGAATCAAGAAAATTTGATGTGTTTTCTGGTGTTTGGAAGAGAGAAAAAACATAGAGAGAAGCTGGGTAGAAGAGCAAATTTCAGAAAAAATGTGTCCACCCTATCAAATGGGTGCCTGGGGCTATTTATAGTCCCAGGCATGTTTCTCGAGGCAGTTGCCCTTGTAGGGCTACCAGCCTTGAACCTCCTTTGGTCGAGCTAATCTTGAAACCCTTGGATAGATCTTCATTTATAGTTTCTAAAAATGTATGGAACTCAAAAATCCAATGGTCGGATCAAAAGTTATGGCTCCAGGAAGTTAGCAGATATAGTTTTCATAGTTTTCTCGATATCTCAACCGTTTTAATTCTAATTTCAACCTATGAATAGTCATTGGAATGAGAATTTTATAATCTACGCAATGGTGTTGATTTCAACCCATTCTAGCATCCGAATCAAAATTAGAGTTTTTTGGCCCACTTGGGATCGATTTCGAGACAAACTTGGTTAAAGTTGTCAAAAACCTCCGAGAAGCTCGGGTTTGATGAAAAACTATGAAAAGTGTTACTTTGTGTGGATTTTAACTTTGTTCGACCTTCAGTCAACCCTAGGTTGACCAGGGGCATTTTGGTCATTTTAGCTGAAAAAGACACTTCGGGTGCTCCTGTGTTCGAACAGGTTGTGCCACATCATTCTGGATGTTCTCGTAGCCCCATTGGGTGAAAATAATATTTTTAGATTTTCAGGGCTCTGCACGCAAATCGAGGGTGGACAAAATACAGTATCAACACTCTACAAAGCTTGTAGTAAGCCTTTGAAGCTTGGAATCTTTAACGGCCTTAGTTCCTTCATAGGTCGTTTAGAGAACAGTCCTTGCATTCTTCACAGTTTCAGTCGAGGATGTTTTCTTAAATTCCTCATTCGTGACTGCACTGAATATGGCGTTCAATACTCTGTTGTTAAAGTTTGCTGCTTTGATCTTTGCATCATCCCAATCAGCTGACGCTTCCTTTGGCTTAGTTTAGCCAATCTCCACAATTTGCTATACTTTCTCATCTAAAGACTGCAAGAAAGCTCTTATGTGTATTTTCCAGTATGCATAGTTAGTGCTATTAAATAAAGGTAGAATAATTTATTCATGACAACAGGGGTCAATGGATCACATAGCAATGATTAAAACCTAATCAAAGTGTGCCTGCTCTAATACCACTTGATAGGGCAAAAATGTATTGGCCCCTTGCAAATTAATTAATTACCCAAGTTAATTAATTAGGTTCAATTACATGCAATGGCATTGTAGTGTAAACAAATCACCAACTAAAACAAATTGTAGTGGAAATTAAATTTGACATGGTGATTTATTTACGAATAGGGAAAACCACTAAGGCAAAAACCCCACCGAGTGATTTTAAGGTCACCACTCCCAAGAATCCACTAATCAATAATCAAGCGATTACAAGTAAAAGGAATTTTACTAACTACCCTTGCCCTATCCCAAATTACCAACCTACGGTTGACTCTCCGCTCCAATACCCAGTTGGACTTGATTTTGTAACGGCACTCTTTCTGTTCAATGCATGAATCTTAGTATGTGAGTAGCCAATGATACACGGATCTTAGCACGTGACTAACTCCAACAACTTGAAGAAGGTTGTTGGCTGCAAAGTTCTTCACTTCATGCACAATGAAGATCAGGAAGCTCCTTGGTTACAAAATTCTTTGGCGTAAAAATGCAGTAGTTTCTTTCAAAGAGAATAAGGCACTGACTCACTCAATGCATATGCGACGGCCTTTAAAATAATCTTTATATATGTCTAGAGTTGTGGGAAAAGAAACCTAATACAAATATACAAGAATCTGCATGCAATCAAATCTAAAAAGTTTGATTTTGCAATTCTCGACAGGATCAGCTTGTGTCAAGCTTTTGTTGAGCTTCAACGTTAATTCTCGATAGAAAGGATTTTGTCGAGACTTCTGTTGAGCTTTTGTGAACAGATCTTTCTTCACTTGTTTCTTGGTCAGATTTTTATGGCTTTAACACTTGACTTGAACTCTTGTTTCTTGAAGTACTAAACCTATCCCAAATCTACCCAATTACAAGTAAAGTGCATTTTGTCAAAAGATTAGCCAATTATATAAAAGATGTCCTTAATAGCATCCACCTTTAGGTGCTTAAGAGTGGCCATTGGGTAGACATTCAAGGCTGATCCATTGTTAATTAACACTCTTGCGACAATCATGTCTTCACACTTGACTACGATATGCATGGCCAAGGTGTGATCTCTACCTTCTACAGACAATTCATCATCTAAAATGGAGGCTTGGTTGGTGGCTAACACCAATGATACCATACCTTCAAAGGAGGAGTTTGTCTAGTAGGAACATACATTTCCTTCAATACCTTCAATAGAGCTTCACGATGGACCTCAGAAGAGAGCAATAGGGCTAAAATAGAAATCTGAGCTGGAGATTTGTTCAACTGCCGAATCACACTACAATCGGCCTTTCAGATGGTTTCAAGAATTTCTCGGCTTCCTTAGTGGTGACCCTATTCTTGACTAGCCCGACTATACTTTTGCCAAACTCTTTCCTCCTCTTTTCTAGTTTCTTAGGAGTATAACATCAACCACTCCTGGTGAATTCGGCTAGGCCTAAAGAGATATTAGAGCAAACCTCTTCCCTTCCAATTCAAGTGGAAATCAAAGTTACATCATACTTCCATGGGACATGATGACTATCTTGGTAAGGGAAGGGCTTTGGCACACGAATGACCACACCTTTTTAAGTCTGTTAATTTGGCATCAGGGAGAACGTCTTTAGACTGATGATGACTGGGCTAGGCAGAGTAACTTCTAAAGATTTTAGGCTAAAAGCCTTAGAGATTCCTTGGATAGGCTTTGGCATAATTAGAGGATCGAAACCTTAAATGGCGAGCACAACATGGGTTCCCTTCTGGATAAATCCTAGAGATGGCTCTATGATTATAGGTAGTGCCAAGACTAGAGGAGTAAAGCCTTTGATGGATGGCATGGCTTTGTCCTTTCTTTGGAGCTTACCCTTTTAAATGCATAGGTGATTTTATAATCTCTTCAATGACAATCGAAGTCAAAGGAGCTGAAGGAATTTTACATAAGTGCTCTTGCAAGTATTTGTCTCAATCCTTCCTTGATCCTATTGATATAGCATTGTGGCTAGTTCCCACTTAAGTATTTTGAGGGCATAGGCTGGCTACCATGCAATCGCTCCTTCACGCAGATTCTCTTTCGATCCAAATGATACCAAGGTCAGCTAGACTCTGAACTTATGCTGGTCCCTGCTTTCACAAAATGAGCAGACTCCCCAATCAAAACCTAGGGCTTCTATGTTCTCGAGAACAATGTGACTTTCTTGGGCTAGGGCCCATAATATGGCTTTCCAAGGGAATGAAAGGGATGAAATATCATGGATCCTCTCCTTTACTATAAAGATAGCATTCATGTTCCCTTCCTGATGAGGAGGTAAGGGGTCAGTGATGACATTCAGCCTAGCTGTGTTGTCGAACTATACTAATTTGTTGTCAATGAAATCCTAGATTAAATGTCTTAAATGTGCACACTATTCTAGGGTATGTCCCTCAATTCCAAAATAGTTTTCACATTTCTTAGATGGATCAAAATCATGTAAAGGAGGACCATCTCTAGGTCTCGCAAAGATTGGAGTCACTAGCTTCTTTGCCAACAAATAAGGATAAAGCTCTGCCATGGGCATGGGTAACGAAGTGAATTTTCATGGTTCCACCTTAGGATACCGGGGTGGACCAAGCCATCCCCTCTGATTGAATACTAGGTAAGGTGCTTGGGCTAGCTGAACCTATTGCGGATAAGGCCGGCCATTTAGGGCTACATAAGCAAAAGTAACACCCCTAGGTCCTTTAGGAGCTTTGTCAATCATATAAACATTGACTTCCTTCCCTTTGCGTCTGGTTGCCTTTTTCACTTGTTGTTCTATCATAGAATTCAAAGCCTCAGGATCAACTATCTTCTTGCTTCTAATACCTTCATTAGTGCACTCCCCAATAGGGATCAGGCTAACGAAGTGAGTGACTTAGGCATTAATCATCTTCTCGTAGCAAGGAGGCTTAAGGTTAGCAATGAACCACTTGATCATCCCGTCTTCCATCATAGAAGGAAGCACTTGGGTGGCTAGCTCATGCCACCTTTGGGAATACCTACGAAAAGATTCCCCACTCTTCTTTTCTGTCTCTAAAGAATGGTGTGATCAAGCACTATCTTTGTATTGAACCAGTAGTATTCCAAGAATGCATTGACCATCTCTCTCTAGCAGGAGGTCTTTTCCAATCTTACATACCAAGTGGCTGCAGGGCTAGTTAAGCTATCAGGAAAAATCTGGCAAAGTAAAGGATGATTGTCTCCCTAGGGTGCCTTCTTCCTATAAAAAATGTGCAGATGGGAGCAAGGATCTCTAGTACCATCATACTTGGCAAACTCGGGTGCCTTGAACTTAGGAGGCATAATGACCTGAGGGAAATTGGTCAGACTGTCTAAATCAACACTTCCTTGGGCGCTGGAGCACTCTATGATGCAGATTTTCTTAGTTAGAATCTCCACTTGACTTTTGACCTGAACATAACCAGATTCTGAGGTTTTATCCTTAAGAGGATCCACTTCTTGGTTGTTTCCTTGTGGGGTGAATGGTGGTGTAGTTTGAACCTGATTTGGCTCTGGCAATGGCTGGTTCTCATTTTCAGAATAGGGTACAAAGCTCTCTAGAGTAGGACCAAATGATCCTCAGGTCCCTCCTACAACTAGTTGTTGCATCATGTGTATCGTTTCTACCATCTACTCTTTTAGAAGAGCGATTTCATGAGTGTTTTCCTCAATAGGGGAAGGACTACAAGTAGACATCTCTTTAGCACGATTCCTAATGATGATAGGATTATGATGTGATGGTAACTTGAACTGTTTTCTTTGAGCAATCTTTTCTCTCTAGAATCCTGGAAAGGAAAAGAATGGGATGGGAGAGAAATGGGGTACATTTGAAAATTTGACAATGTGGAAACACATTGCAAATCCGAAGTTAGTTTAGGTTCTTGCTTATTTAAAATGCATCTATCATTTTCGAATTATTGGCTTGGACCATTAATCGGGTATTTATCATAGTGAGTTTCTATGGTGATGCAGAATTAATGCACAAGCTTGGCAAATAATTAGAACTTTCATATCATGCTTTAAATTGCGGGATACCCTTCTCTTTTGATTACATGGAAAAGTAATGCTTTTACAAAGTTTGGGCTTTTTATAATGCCCTCAGATCATGGGCTATAGACAATGGCTCCAACAGTGGGCCTTTTACAATGCAAGGAAATTCAAATTACAATGAAAAGCTTCATTCTTGATGGCTTTGCCTTCTAGGAGAATATCTTGAACTTTTGGCAATGTCCTTCTTAGTGCAAAGTTCCGACTACTTGCCACAAATTTTATCTGTACACATTTACATGACAGGGCCATTAGCGTATGCATGCATGCCCATGTACGGTTAGAAACCCTTAGGGACTGGATATGATCTAATGTGTGAGCAACGAGGTTGCTATTCCCTAGGGGTTAATCACAGATGCTGTGCAAACATGATAGATAGAACCTGGGGTAGAGCATGGCTCTTCAATGTAAGCAAAAGGGGCAAACCTAAAAATGGAAATGGACACATTCCCCATTACTGATTTTGAAAACAATCCTATGAAAAATATCCTACCCTAGGCTGGGATGTTCACTTGGATTTGGCTCTTCCTATTCCTCACGGGTTTGACGTAGTCTAAGCCAACTACATGAGATGCGACTTAACTAGTAAGTTGGTCCTATTCTTAAGGGGGACCTCAATCATCTAATCCTTCCCTTCATAGGAGCTGCAGGATAGAGCAAATCAAGGGGGCCTTTTTAGCATAATTTTGTCCACCCATGGACCCAGGAAAATCCTACAATTCGACATCTAGTAATTATCTAAGGTATACACATCCAGCATTAGCCTTATATGCTGAGCCTGGGTTTGACTCATATGAGGGGTGATGTCATGCATTTTGAAATGAAAGGGGAAAGACTTTCCAAGCACAACAGATATAAGCATAGATAAAGGAGTAGCAAAAATTAAGTCTTACTACCCTAGGTTCGCACATGTGAAGGAAAGCTAGAAAGCATGCTTAGGGAAAACAGTAAGCTTCAAACATACGAAAATACCTCAACTGATTTTTGGAAAACCATTTTGAAAAAAAAAAATTCGAAAATATTTTTGAGTTTTGAAAATAGTTTACTACAATATAGTAAAAGCAATTTTTGAAAGGAAAGTCGTAGAGATTTATGTCAATTTCAATGTTTTTGAAAGCCAATGTCCAAAGATTAGGATCTTATCAAAAGCTCTAAAGGCTAAATTCTCTCAGTATCCCCAGTGAAGTCGGCAGTCTACCGTTGCCTCATGGCTAATTGACCACCCATCGCAACAACACCCACATGCTATGTGTCGGAGGTGTGTCATACCTCGGGTGTGTGACTAAAATATGATCGATTTTAGGGATATTACCAAGGGTAAGTGAAATCGCCACCAATCATTGAGTTTTTTCTAAGGTGTAATTGGTCACCTGACTCTATTTGATTTTATTACTAATCCTAAGTTAAGAAAAATGTCATTTTTCCTAATCTTAATGTGGATGGGCAAAAATCTTGATTCTTGAGTTTGAAAGTTTGGTTACGTGTGTGGAATGTGTTCGGCACCCCACAACACTTGTCCAAAGACAATCCTTTGTTTTGGTAAAATCATAATTTTCAGACATTGATAGTTGAAAACAAGCTATTGGCATTAGTTGTCGAGGCTTTGATTGTGTTGGGATTTGAATTCTTATTTCAAAACGGGGTATGGTCCTGATTGATGCTTTCCAAGTGTATTTGAAGTCGCTGCCAAATTTCTACGGCGAAAATCCGACAGCATTTTGCCTTATTTTCATGCTGGAAATTTGGCAACACTTCACCTCAGACGCGTCATAGCATGCCAAATGCTATTCTCACCAAACTTTCAACATGAGAATACAGTAATGGGGATGCCTCATTTTCACAATGAAAATCTGGCAGAGTTTCGTGTTTGGTGTGCTATGGTACACTGGCAGAGTTTCGCGTTTGGTGTGCTATGGCACACCGGTAGAGTTTCGCATCTGTGTATACGGTGCTTATTGACATGCTTGCAC
Organism: Castanopsis chinensis; assembly: GCA_032878915.1. Classification (NCBI taxonomy): domain Eukaryota; kingdom Viridiplantae; phylum Streptophyta; class Magnoliopsida; order Fagales; family Fagaceae; genus Castanopsis; species Castanopsis chinensis. The sequence continues at coordinate 358,810 of JAVQMG010000070.1, forward strand.
TGTGACAAGCTAAAGCCCTCCAAAGTGTTAGAACATGCTGATACGAGTCACATGCATGGGGAAACTAATGTCACTTGGTGACATAGATCAAGACAATCACACAGCAATGATCGTGCACACAATATAGCATGAATATACACCTATGGCAATCACCTTGAGCACATACCCATACTACAAGGTCAAAAGCTCTGATGACTAGAGAGGGTCGCTCACATAGCCACAAGAGTCCATCATACAAAGTGAACAATCACCCACACACACACACAAGCAGATATATATATATATATATATATATATAACATGCATCTTGCACAATGCTATCACACAGAGCGAGAAAATAAACCAAACATTGCCAATGTTCTAAGGGAATAGCCTAGCAAGGTACAAGAAATGTAAATTAGACATTACCATACGCGAGGAACATGGCCCCAGCAAAGGGCAAGAAAATAAAAATGGGGTACATGGATAGAGACTCTAATACACGCTTTAGAGAAGAAGCTTAGAGAGAGGGAAGGAGGAAACCACTCTATAGGGGCTAGGCCCCATAATCTACTGATCATTGCCTTTTGTGTGCTTGCATCATCTCGCTTGCATTCTTGCCCTTTTTGCTTACGCCTAGGAAGTCACACGCTTGCTCCACGTGTGTGCATGCAAAGACAAAACAAACAAGCCAGCAGATAAGCAAAGAAATAAACAAAGGAGATAGGGAGAGCATGCAAAGGACATACTACCAAGGAAAGCTAAACAGGGCAAGCAAACATGTGAAGCACGTGAAGAGGCAAACAAACATGTTATCAAATAAAGGGGGAGTGTCTTAGGAGGATAAATGCAGGTTTGGATTGAGTGTCCATTACTCCATTGGATTGAAGTATGGACACAGACTCATGTATGAACATGTAGGCAAGCATGTAAAAGATGCAAAGAAGCATAGAAAGCCAAACGGGTGGCGCAAAGCTAGCAAGGCAAGCATATCAACATCACACGAAACGGAGAAAGGTGTATAACCAGTACACCAACACCTTGGAGATGTATCTCACAAGTAGTTACATTCAAATAAACCATAGGAGGAACAGAAGCAATCACACAAGCACAAGCCCATGAAGGGCACAAAGCATGGCAAAGCCTAGATCTACAGAGGCTAACATGGATATAAAGCATAGAAGCAAGCAAGCGACATGGATATGCATAAAAGAAATTATCCAAACCCTTTAATTTAGGCCTAGGTGTGTGGATGTAGGCCTAGACCACAGGATCTAAATCTACACCCCATCAGAAGGGCCAAAAAGCAAGAAAGAGTGATATCAAGAGACAAAAGGGCTAAAGTAGCATATGGCATAGCAACCAAAATAGATCTAGGCACACAAGCATGGCACAAAGCGCATAAACACATAGATCTAAGCATAAGGACATAGATCTAAGCACTAACAAGTAGATCTAAGCACAAACATGGCAAAGAACACAAAAAGCATGTAGATCTAAGCACAAACATGAAAAGAAGCCTAAAAACATATGGATCTAAGCACAAACATGCTAGGAAAAGAAAATACAGCATTTTTTTTTAAGCAAAAAGAAGCTAGGAAGAGCAATAAAGAGAAATGGGTGTGGATTGTAGCTAAAAAGCTACATCCACACCCCTAAACCTCATATCCAAGGTATAGAACCAAGGAGAGGAAGATTAAGTGCAAGAACACTACCTTGAAGATTGTAGAGAAAAGGTGAGAATCCAAGGTGTTCTAAGGTGTTTTGATGTGTTTGAATGTGTTTGGGAGAGAAATTAGAGAAAGGGGAAAGAGAGAAGCCCATAAATCTTTTTTTTTTTTTATGCAAAATGAGGGGTCTGGAGGCTTTTATAGTGAAAAAGTGACCCTTCAACCACTAGTGCACCTTGAAAGGCCACCAACTAGCTTGCTGACATCAGCAATTCTAGCCTTATCTCGATTCAAATTCGGACTCATACTTAAAAGCCTACCCAGACTCAAATTGATCTAATCTTGGTGTCCCTGGAAAGATCTAAATGTCTAGTTTCCAGAACACTAAAGAAATTGAAAATATAACAATCAGATCAAAAGTTATGGCCTCAGGAAGTGTGCTAGCGTGCTTTTTACGATTTTTTTGATATCTCAACCATTTTAACTCCGATTTCAACCCATGAATAGTCGTTGGAAAGAAATTTGATAATCTTTGCAATGACATTGGCCCTAACCCATTATGACGGTCAGATCAATTTTAGGGGTACTGGTGCCCCTAGGAGTCAACCTTAGGTCAAACTTGGTCAAAGTTGATGGAAATCATCAAGTATCTCGGGTTTGATGTAGAAACATAAAAAATTAAAAAATATATATATATTTTTTTTTGGGATAATTTTAACCCAACTTCAACTTTTAGTCAACCCAAGGTTGACTAGGGGCATTTTGGTCAATTTGACCTAAAATGTTCCTTTGACTGATCTGATGCCTAAGCGGGTTGCACCACATCAATCTAGATGTTTCCATGGCCCTATGAAGAAAATATAATATTTTTTGAATTTTTGGGGTCCGTCACACAAATCGAGGGCAAACAAAATACGGTGTCCATAGTGAAATAGAGAAAACTTGGTTACAAAACAATAGCCGCATAAATAGAATGTTTCTCTCTCTAAAAAAAACCTTCTAATAGATGGCTTATGATGTCCTTTAAATATCGGTTCAAATGGATCTCAATTCGGGCTTCAAACGAATAAGTTATGGGCTTTTTCGCATTGCAGATTTTTGGTGATCCACAAAGCTTGATCTATCAAGCTGTTATCAAGTTCCTATCAAGAAAAAAATCTCAATAGATCGAGCTACTATCGAGGACACAGTAAGTTTTGAGCTTGAATCGAGAGGTATCAAGCTGCTTTCGAGGTATATGTTGAAAATGTGTTTTTCTTAAGCTTTTCTTATGCATATTATGTGTCTTCAACTTGGTCTTCAATTACAACTTTAAGACACATCAAAACTCAATAAAAGACACATAATTTGGCATGGTTGATAATACCAAAACACATGACCCTAACAATCTCCCCCCTTTATCAATCTATGACAAAACCTCAAGTACAAAAGTAATCCCATTACAATAATAATCCGAATATAATGAATGAACCCATATTTAAATACAATAGCCTATCTAAAAACAACCGGTCCTGAGAAACCATAGCTCGAACTAGGATTGACTGTTTTGACTGGCTTCATACCTGTCTTTTCTGAAAGCACTTAACAAACATGTTATGCGCACCATATGGAAAACAATGACAAATAATAAATAAGTAAATTGTGTTTTGTTATAGGATATGCCAATTACCAAAAAAATATGAACCTAACCCTTTTGTGACACTAATATATGTCTATTATCATCTTTTTTGCACAGTAAAAATGAGGAAGATTGTGGATGACAACAAGGTGCTATCCTTCAAACTCTCTTTTTATTTTCATATTGCAATTCATCTATACTATTAATAATAGGATTCCCTATTTGGGTTTCAACATTTTGCGTACTAAAATACCTTCACACAAATTTTAAACTCTATAAAATATCCCTATATTTTAGTTAAATAATTTTAAATTAAAAAACACAAACTGGTTAAAAGAGTAATTTACTACCTAAGTTCAAGGCTTTTCCCTTTATCTTTTCCATTCAGTCTTAAACTTAGAACACTATCTTTATCTCATTTTTAAACATTATTCCACGTTACCTTATCTCTTTTTAAAAAAAAAAAAAAAAACACTATCGATTTTTTATATATCACTTTTAAACATTATAACACTAAACCAAAAAAAAAAAAAAAAAAGCATTGGTGTGCACGCAAAGCATATGTGATGAGTCTATTTTGTGCATAATAGTTAGTATTCACATGCTATATATATAGTAAATAAATACTCACATGCTATTGTATATACTATTCTTTTTAGCTATGTGGTAAATATCCTTCAAATGCTATTTATGTACATGTCTCACATGCTTTGAATATAAATATTCGTTAACTTAAATATTCACATGGTATATTATAAGTAAATAAATACTCACGTGCGTGTGTGTGTATTTTTTGTTAGCAAATCTTTTTCAAAAATCAAAATGTCAAGTATCCTATTTCTTCATAAACAGAGAACATCTGAATTAAATTAAAATGAGGTATTATACGTTTTGGGGTGCCTAACACCTTCCCTAAATGTAACCGAACTTCCAAGTCTATGATCTTTGGTTTGAGAATTTTGGTTTACCTTAGTTAATAAACCCTTAAAAATTGGTTTAGTTAATTAGGTAACTTAAAATGAATTAGAAAAATAGGTGAAAAATCACAGCTAATAAACAACCAATGGTTGGTTGTGACTCCTAAAATAAAATTAAGAAAAAGGGACTCACGCACACATATCTCACCCTAGAAACACAAGTGTGAGAGACCACAAAATTGGGGTGCTCTCAAAAAAGAGATTTGGATGCTTTTAAGGACACCTCTCTTTTTGGGTAAGTGATGTGGAGTCACCAATTATTTTTTTATACAAAAAAAAAAGTACAAGTTACATGCTCAAAATACTTCATTGTCATTGATTAAATAAAGAAAAGTACAACTTTGGTAAATTAAACCTTACAAGGTTTTGGGTCCTAGTTACAATCTATGCAAATGAATACAAAACTTTTTATCCTACTTACAATCCACCAAAAATTAAAAAGACAAAGCACTAATCTACCTATCCAAAAATCCTAAACTCGGGGGCTAGGTTACGGAATGGGAAGGTGTTAGGCATTCATTTTGCCCAGACAAGGTCTAGTCTTCTAGACTTTAATGACCAGTATACCCTCTTTGCATGATGTTGAATGATATGTTGAACTCATATGACAAACACTTGACAAGAATTAACCTAAATGAATTTACCTCATGAATATGTCTTCTTTTTAAAAGAAAAACCAGATCTGTTTTGAGGGTAAAAAGAATAAGACTTGGTTTGTAAAAAAATTAGATCTATTTTTATAAGAGAAAAAGAATGAAAGATTTTATCAAGAAAAAATTAGATCTATTTTGTGTAAAGTAAAAAAAAAAAAAGTTGATTTTATCAAGAAAAATCAGATCTGTTTTTGTGTAAAGTAAAAAAAAGAGTTATTTTATCAACAAAAAAATGGGCATAAATGCACTTTTAGGCTTCAGGTTTTGGCTTCATTTCTATTTTGATCCCTACATTTCTATCTCACCGCATTTAGTCCCTATTTCAATTAACGCGTCTCATTTTAGTCCTTTTCGTCAGCCCACTAACAAAAAAAGATGATGTGACTGACCGACTGAATAAAAAAATAATATAATATTTACTATTGTCCATCGTGGCCATTCCTACTCAGCCACGTGTGTTTCTCACTAGCAATTGCAAGTACTCTCACATCTCCATACTTTCTTGGCGGTTTGATTAGAATCCCAGCCTTTTTGTTTTTATCTTTGTAGATTATTGATTGGAGTTTTGTGTGGTTTTGTTAACAATTTCAACAGCTGAGACACCAACAGATGATTAAGCAATAGGGCTCCTCGGCGGTACGGAGAGGACAAGCCAAAGCGAGTTGAGGATACCAACAAAGACAGACCCAGCAAGTGGTCCAGAACCAGAACATAGCAAGGACAAGCACCAAGTTCGTTGGTGGTAGAAATGTTCGTCCTCTGGGTTTGTTGTCTTTGTCACCATCTGCTTTTTCCATTTCATACTTGGGAATATAAGTGTCGATTTGGATACAGTTGAAAATTGAAAACTAAAAACTAAAAATACTGTAGCAAAATAATTTTTAAATGTGTGATTAGTGCTGTGGGATCTATTTTTAATAAAAAGTTGCTAAAAAGTGCTTGAATAGTACGTGCATAGTGTGAGTACAGTATACGCACAGTGCGCACTGTCCCTGCACCAAAAAAAAAAAAAAAGCGCCATCCAAATGCTGCCTAAATACGCATTACAAGATAATGGTAAACTTGCTACCAGACTCTAAAGGATAGCTATTATCTATAGCTCATTATTTGAAACCGTTGCTAAGATAAAGCTTAGCTTATTGGAACTTGAAATCAAATCAGTCTAAACAACCCAATCTAAACAATTGAAACCAAACCAACCTAAACAACCAAACCTAATCAATTGAAACCAAACCAATCTAAACAAGAACTGATATCAGGAAACGTCATCTTCTTGGCTGCCTATGGAAATCTTCTTGTCAACGTGGCCATGCAAGTCTTCATCCATAGCAACGTGTCTATCTGAAGATGCTTGTAACATAATGGGTCTGCCATAAGAGCTGTCTTTCTTCCAAACCCAGGTGATAAAAGTGAGAGCGCTGGCACCAGTGTGTTCTTGCCTCGCCGAGTTGATGGTCCATCTGATACTCGCCGAAAGCCAGGTCCACACTCACTCTCACTTCGTTTTAACTTTTGGGGTTTTGTTGGGTCTCAAATTTTGTTTATTGCTTGCTTTGTATTTCTAGTATGGCCACGGTGGACAACAGTAAATATTATATTATTTTTTTATTTTGTCTTTAAGTCACGTCATCCTTTTCCGTTAGTAGGCTAATGGAAAGGACTAAAATGAGACGCACTAATTGAAATATGAACTAAATGCGGTGAAATAGAAATGTAGGGATCAAAATAGAAATGAAGCCAAAACCTGAGGACTAAAAGCGCATTTACGCAAAAAAAAAAAAAAAAAGATCTATTTTAGAAAGTTAAAAAAAAATAATTTTTGGTTTATAAACATATTAAAAAAAAGAAAAGACTTCAACCTAATTTTCAATCCCTTCTTTTAAATTTCAAAATCTGCAATTGTGTAACAAAAATCATATTTGTATTTAATGAAAATACAGATCAGTTTTGAGAATTTAAAAAATCAAATCTGTATTTAATGAAAATACAGATCAGTTTTGAAAGTTAAAAAAAAAAAAAAATCAGATCTGTATTTAAAATACAGATCAATTTTGTGTTAAAAAAATTAGATCTGAAAAATTCATATCAATTTTGAGAGTTAAAAAAAAATAGATCTGAAAATTCAAATCAGTTTTTGAGTTTAAAGAAAATCAAATCTGAAAAATTCTAATCAATTTTTGAGTTTAAAGAAATCAGATCTTTGATAGTTGTTAGCAGATTTTGAAACTTAGGAAAAAAAAATCACAATGAAAAATCATCCAAGAACTTGTTAAAGAAAATTCAAGTAGAGCATGGCAATTATATATCAAGAACCAAAAATAATAATAAAACATGCTAAACATATTCATGCATCAAACAATAGTAAAAAAACAATGAAAGAAGAAAAAGAAAGAAGAAATAGAATACCTCTTGCATGAGCGTGCTCTTCTAATGAAAGAATATTTTAGAATTCAAAGAAGTTTATTCAACTCTTTGAAGCCTAAAATATTTTGCTTATAGAAAATAAATTCCTAAGGCAAGAGCCTCCATAACGTCTTTAATGAAAGAGAGAAAAGAAAAGAAGAGAAGAGCCAGAAAGAGGGGGGTCAAAAAGCATGAAAAAGTTTGTTGAATTTTGAAAGGCATCTCTATTTATAGAGGCTGGGATGTTCAAAAAATTAGTTGAATGATCTAAATACAATTTGGGACATGTCCTTATCTCTAAAAAATCGAAAAGGATAAAATTTATCTCAATCTAGGAGCCCTCAGGCCGTGGCCCGCATTTGTACCAATCAGCACTTGAGAAGTGCCGAATGGCCCTCTTGGGTGCTGGACTCGTATTTGAGTTTTAGTCCATTTTGAACTCCTTTTTTGAGATTTTTTAAGCCGAGACTTGCACTTAGACGCATTTTTTAGGTTTTCTAGAAATATGTAAAGAAATAATAAAAAATTAAATACAAAATAAATAGTATCAGTGTAAATTTATACAGTTAGTATAGCAAACTTATAAATTTACACAATTATACACAAACTAGTGTGAGTCATTTTTAGGTAAAACTTTGTAAATTCTATTCATTTTTCTATTATATGCAAATGGGTGTGAACATTCTTAAAGCATTCACATTAAGATTGTTAAAATAACTAAACATCTAATTTAGCCCCCAATACAGTATAAACACCCACAACATCAAAGCTCTCAAACTTAAAATATTTTTACACTCAGCTTCAATGAACTGCCATCTCTAGCATCTCGTTGTAGATAAATATTATAATAAAAAAAAAACAAAATACTATTTTGATCCCTTAACTTTGTCAAAAATTTGTTTTTCGTTCCTAAACTTTAAAAGGGTCTTTTTCCTTTCCTAAACTTTGTAAAGAATTTTTTTAATAGTTTAGAGACAAAAATAAGGATGAAAAAAGATCTTTGTTCAATAGTTTAGGAATAAAAAACAAACTTTTAGTAAAGTTTAAGATCATAAATAAAACATTTTTAATAGTTTAGAGACAAAATGTGGATACTTTTTAATAATTTTGGGAGAAAAATTGAATTTATTAAAATTTAGGAATGAAAATCAAACTTTTGATAAAGTTTAGGGACCAAAATAGTATTTTACCTATAAAAAATGTTTATTTATTCTCGTCTCTTCTGTTCTTTGCCTTTTGCTTCTCTCTCCCTTCATCTCAAATTTTTAGTAAAGTTTAAAGCCATAAATAAAATATTTTCAATAGTTTAGAGACAAAATGAGGAAACATTTTAATAATTTAGGAATGATAATCAAACTTTTGATAAAGTTTAGGGACCAAAATAGTATTTTACCCATAAAAAAATGTTAATTTATTCTCATCTCTTCTTTTCTCCGTCTTTTGCTTCTCTCTCCCTTCATGTCTCACTTCACTTCTCCCTCTCTCCTTCTCATCTTCTTTCTATCTCTTTTCCATATCATTTTATCCCTTTCTCTGTCGCTCTTCTCTTTGTCATCATGCTTTGTCTCAATCGGATCTAGCCAAGATCAATGATCGAAACTCAGGGAAAGCCACCGCTGATAGTGGCAACATGTGGTGGCACCACCACCAACGATGATTGCCTCCTCTTCCCTTTCTTCTATCTTTTTTTTCTTCTTCTTTTGCTATGGCCGAAAATTTCTCTCTTTTCCTATTGTGCGTATGATCTTTGGTTGATTTAGGTTTGGAAGGTTGAATTTTGTGGTGGTTATTGGTTTGATTTGGCTTATGGGTACTATGGCAGTGGTGGATATGTTGTAATCACTATAGTGGTTAGGTTTTTTTGTGGTGGGTTGGGGTTTACAGTGGTAGCAAGTGGGTGGGTGAGTGGGTTTCAAATTATGATGGTTGATGGTGGGTGGGTACGGTTTATGATGGTGGTGACTAGTGGTGGGTTTCCGTTTGATGGGTTTTCTAGGTTGTGCAATGATTGGTGTTTGTAATTGTGGTTGTGGCTAGGTGGTGATGTAGGAGTTGTGGGTGGCAATGGTGGTGGTAGTTTTAGGTTTGCTGGTGGTGGCTATGGGTTTAATGGGTAAAGAAAAAAAAAATGTGCGACTTTGTTAATGATCTCGATTAAGAGAAGAGGGAGAGAATGAAGAAGGGAGACCAATGTGGGTGTATAAATATAGTGGGGGGATTCTAGCATTTTGCCCTTATTTTTTAAAAAATTTAGCAATACGTTCCCGTTTTGAAACTATTTAGGTCCATGGTACTGTTTTGAAACTCGATTTTCTCAAAATCGAGTTTCAATGTAAACCTCGATTTGTAGAAAATCAAGTATAGCGCGATGAAACTTTAAAAAAAAAAAATGCATGGAACTTGAGTTCATGGAGCTCAAGTTCCATTAAAAACACCACTATAGGATATTTAAAACGCAGCTATAGGTATGGGGCAATCAAACTTAAAAAAAATAAAAATAAAAATAACACTTACATGGAACTCAAGTTCTTGGAGCTTGAGTTCCATTGAAAACACCACTATAGTCTATAAGTCATTTAAAATGCAGCTATAGGTATGGACTTGAAAAAAAAAAAAAAACTTGCATGGAACTTGAGTTCCATTGAAAACGTCATTATAAGTCATTTAAAACGCAGCTATAGGTATGGACTTAAAAAAAAAAAAAAAAAATTTGCATGGAACTCGAGTTCATGGAGCTTAAGTTCCATTGGAAACACCACTATAGGACATTTAAAACGCAGCTATAGGTATGAAACTTGAGCTCTATGAACTAGGGGTGAGTAGAAAGTCACTGGCACCGATCCAACCGACCGGCACCGATCGTCCCGCACCGCCATTGCAACCGATCGACAAAGCTGATGCCGGCGATCGGAGCACTAAGGGAGTTCCGATGCCGGTGCGGTGTAGTCATCGGAGCTGGAAATCCAAAACTGAGAAGTCACCGAACTGAACCGACACCTGCATCTCCACTTCTCAGTTCTGTTTAGATACAACGTCGTTGACTCGTTCTCGTTGTATAGGTTCTCTTCTCAGAATATCATTTGAAGTTTTTTTTGTTTAATAAAACGTCGTCGTACTTGTATAGGTGTTATTAAAAAAAAAAAAAAAAATGGTGCAGTTTTAGTCTAGGTATTTAGATTCTACCCTAGTATAAATTCAATCTTTTGTCTCTCATAACTCTTTAACTGTCTCTCTCGCTCTCGCCTGACTGTGACGCCTTGCCTTGCCTCTGAGCTCTCGCCGTCGCCGCTTGGCTCGGTTGGCCTCTGCAGCAGCCAGTAGCAGGCGCTAGCTCACCGGTCTTGGCAAACCAACGGTAAATGAATAGTAAGTGGTTAATATTTTGATTATAATGTGAAATGTGACATGTTTATGTAAAAAGTTGCAAATTTGAGATATGGGTTTTTGTCATTGTTGGATTAGTTTAAGGAATATTGTGAAAGATTTGCAAAAGACCCAAGTTGAATATTTGAATAGAAAAGGATGGTGTGGGTTTAGTAAGTAAGAATATTTGGTCATTAATCATGATTGTGTAATGTTTAAAAATTCTGGAATTTATGTAACTATGAAGTCTATGATTGTGTACTGACTGGATTACACAATATTTATCTCGCATAATATGAGAATTTCATTACAAATGCCATATATGATATATGTTATGTGTTACAGCTTTCGCATTACTGTGTAAGTATTTAATGTCTATATGTGATAAATCCTACAGATATTCCAGGTTGTGTGTTATCCAGTTTAAATATATGCACACAGAAATTTGTTATTAAGAAATATTACACTCATTTTATTTACTTATGGTAAATTTGATAGTTCTGGATCATTACTATGCGGGTTGAACAAATTTTTTTTTATTTAAAAAAAAAAACAAAAATAGATTGTTAATGTTTCAAATCAATCCGACCAAACCGATTAAACTGAGTCGATCAAACCGCACCGCCATAGGTCAAAAAACCGACCCTAATCAGTATGCATCGGTTTTAATTATTACAAAACCGATCCTTATCGGTTCGGTAACAAATTAAAAAAAAAAAAACCAAGCCGACTAAACTGCGCACACCTCTACTATGCACTCAAGTTCTATGCAAGGTTTTTTTTTTTTCCTTTAAGTTTCATTTGGCATAATTCGATTTTAAATAAAATCGAGTTTTAAAACAAGAATATAAACCCATATAATTTTAAAATAGGGACATATTGCTAAATTTTAAAAAAAATGAGAACAAAGTGCTAAAATCCCCGATAAAGTGGTAAAATAATACATCATTTAATGCTGTGAAAGCTCTTGAAAAGTGGAATAAAACTAAATTTTTTTAAATATATATAAATATATGAGCCAACAAATGTCAAATATTGATTGGCTCTTATGGTAAAGTCCACGTAACTGCATCCACAGACAATAAAAGCTCAGTGTGGGGGTTCATGAGAAACCCTAAATCTAGTCTCTCTCCTTTATATCTTTAACCCATATAGCTATAGGCGTTCGTTATCCCCAACCGTCTTTGGCAGCCGCAGCCTCTTTTCCTCACTCTCTCCTTCTCAGAGGCTCCTTCGGCTCTTCATCTCTTTCCGGTGAGTTCTCATCAAAACGTAGAAACAACAAAAGTCCCTGATCTTATGTTTTTGTTGTTTCGAACTAACTGGAAAAATGGAAGATTATGGTGCTATCATATGATTTTTTTTTTTTTTTTTTATAGACCCATAAATCGATACTACTTATCTGTGTCACTTAATTTAATTTTTGTGTTACTAAGGAAAAATGCTTTATTGGGTATGAACCAAAAATCGAACTTTAGTTGTCTCTTGAAAGATTTAGAAAAAAGGGTTTTGGGATTTTGGAAATCGAAGTAAATCTGATTGCTGTTTGTTTTCTTAGTTGTACTAGTGCCCAATAGTAGAATCCCTGTTATGCTATATGATTTTAAGGTTCATTTGATATTAGCTGTTTGTTGATAAATTTAAGATCCATAGTGTTTTATTTTTCTGGGTTTTTTCTGATTTTACCCTGCAAACAAACCAATGAGTAGTTTGTTTTGTGTTTTAAATATTCAGCCTTTGAATAGATGTTTTGCCAACATAAAACTGAGAGTGAGAACTTGTGTGATAATAAAGAGAATCGCTTCTATTATTGGATAATTAGCTCATTTTCTTTTCATACATTTGCAGCTGGTGTTTTTTGTTTACATTTATCCTAGACGGTCTCTTTGACAACAATTGTATCAAGGTTGATGGGGTGTGTATAAACTAACCGTTTATTTTGACGATGTGAATCAGCATAATGATATATTAGTCGTAATTTCATTTTCACTGTTTGTTACCTAGATTTTCTTTGAGAAAGTAAGAAAAGGAATTATATTATCTTCTATAATTGTCTTTGTAGGAACAGCTAATTTTCTAAAATGGGTCGTGTTCGCACCAAGACTGTGAAGAAGTCTTCACGCCAGGTCATCGAGAGGTACTACTCGAAAATGACCCTAGACTTCCACACTAACAAGAAGATCTTGGTGGAGGTTGCCATCATACCCTCAAAGAGGCTCCGTAACAAGATTGCTGGATTCTCTACCCACCTGATGAAGAGGATTCAAAAGGGTCCAGTGAGAGGCATCTCATTGAAGCTACAAGAAGAGGAGCGTGAGCGCCGTATGGACTTTGTGCCAGAAGAGTCTGCCATTAAGACTGACCTGATTAAGGTTGATAAGGAGACCCTTGACATGCTTGCTTCTCTTGGCATGTCTGATATGCCGGGGCTTGAAGAAGTTGAGCTACAGCCTGTTGTTCCAGCCCAGGTGTTTGGTCGGGGTGCTGGTGGTGCTGGTGGCCCTAGGAGATACTGAGGTAACTCAGTGGTGGTTTTGATAACCAAACATTTTAGCTGATATTGAAATATTGGGTACTTTTTTTGTTAATTTTTATATTGGTACTAATGACAAAGTAAGCAGATCTTATTTTACGGTTGTTTGTGAACTTTGAATGTGGTACCCCTAGTTATTTAATGGAGATTCTGAGTCTTGTTATGGTTCATGGATATGTGCAATTGTGCTTGCTTTGCTATCAATTGGTATCATTTTGTGTATGCACATTTGAGATAATTAATGTGGTTCAATTTGTGCTTTTTCCGAAGTGAGAGGAATATAGTATACTTTTTCACCAGTGCTCATGTTACATACAATTCTGAGGGAGTTAATCATTTGGCCTCCCTAACTAGTTTTCTACTAGTTTATGTGAACTTGTCGGTTTCTATGTATACTTATGTTGATCCTAAGCTTCTTGGAACTTAGAAGAGCTCCATTATTCTTTCATAAAAAAGAAAAAAAGAAAAAAAAGAAGAGCTCTATTATTCTATTATGGACACATCTTTCCTTAAGATGATGAAATTTCTAGGTTATTGACACATTTTTATGTGCTTTAAGAGCTAGGATTGCTATTTTGTCATAGGTGTGTTCATAGTTGTCAGTATCATACAATACGCTATGATACGTATCGTGTCGTGTGTAAAAAGTTCTGAATTATATTAGCGTATCGTAAATGCTCATGAATTGTACGTTACAGTGTGTATATTGTATGAATCATATCGTATCATAAAATTGTACATATTGTATGATGCATAGGCAACTGTTTTAAAATGAAATTTTGTTAAAAATTGTACTTTTATTTGAATCTAACAAAAAAAAACAAGTTGTTAGACTTATTTTAAATACAAAATTATTAGGTTAATTTAATGTAATAAAATGACATATTCATATGTATGTTTGCCCTCTCTTTCTTCTACAAATTATGAATTACACATTATACACTTACACTTCACTTTAATATTTACAAATTTATTTTCTATACTATGAATAAGATATTAATTGAAAATATATTTTTTTTTTCATTATTGTTATAAGTCCAAGAAACTAAAATGGCAAGAAGATTTTTTTTTTAATTATTAAAATAAAAAGAACAAGAAGAGACGGTAAATGTTAATAACGTTAAAGAAAATTTTAATGAAGAAATAAATTTGCAAATGATAAACGAGATGATAGGATTAACTTAGATGAGGATGATTAGCCAATATGATGAAGATAAATTAATTTTTGGGTCATTTGTAATATATTATCACTTTTGAATTTAAACAATTTGAATGTGTATGTTATAAACACGTACTAGTTTGATTTATTTAGATAGCTTGTTAAATATTATTACGTAAGTGATAAATAAATTAATCATTAGTTGAATATATTCAAAATATATAATGAATATACTCATTATATGTATATCTATAATTTTTTATAAATTTTATTAAGTATTTGTGTATCTTAAGATATATGATACGGAAAAATAAAGAATCAATTTACGATCTGATTCACGTTTTGACAACTACAGGTGTGTTAGGGCCCGTTGGGTTTAAAATTTATCATCACTCAATTCACATCACTCAATTCACATCACTCATCACTTAAAATACCTTCAATTTCCCAAATCCTTGTTTGGCACTCATTACTTGTACTTACTTTTTGTTAAAAAAAAATTTTAAAAAAAATTGAAAAGTCACACGGTTGGGCTTTCTTTCAAAATAATAATAATGATAAAAGTTAAACATTGCGGCTGAACAGTGAGAGAGTTGTGAGTTTAATTACAAAATTGCCATTGAAAACTGAGTTTTGAAAACTAAAAACACCTCAAATGTATTTTCAATTTTCATAACTCATTACTCAAAAATCAGAAAATTGAGTGATGGAAACAAAGAGTGAAAACTAAGCCAAACAAAAATACTGGTGTGGGTCTCATGTGTTTTAATAACTCAATTATGAGTTTTGGATCATATCACTCAAAACACTCCTGAACCAAACAGCCCCTTAGTATCGGTAATATTAGCTTGTATAACTTCCATCTGTTCTCATTTTAGATTAGATAGGACTTGGGTGTAAAAACAAATTGGTTAAAAAAAATAAAATTTTAAAATGTTGTACATAGGTCAAATAAATCGAATAAACTGAAAATAAGTAAGCTGTGGCAATCCGGTTGGATCAAATGATACCTTCAGTCTGCACATTGGAATGTTTTCTATATGTAACCTTTTACTCTGCTATTATCTACAAGAAGGCTATCCGGTGCTGATACTAGTGACCACTGGTTACGTGTGGCCGTGTGGGTAGCTCTTTTACTACCAGTGTTTTCATTACTGTATGAAGGCATGTCAACAATGCGTATAGGCGCTTCTACATTTTAAAAAACAATAAGGATGATTAATAACAAAATGGTTGGATCGAGTCTGCAAAGTTAGGACTCACAAAAAGGGTGTTCTCAAAAAATAATTTACTGAGTTAGGATTATGTCAAAGAAAAAAGATACACTCGAATTGATAAAATTTACCTAAAATTTACCTCCAAACCAGTTTGGTATGGTGGACTCCGATAATGAGTACTTTTAGTCATTGTGTATTTAATAGTTATGTAACGAGGGGATGAGTCATAAATCCTATATATATCTTCATATGAAGATTGGTTTTCAATTTGGGGGAACTATAATAATCAAACATACCACTTATAACTTGAAAACGATGCCCATCCATTCATAAATTAAAAAGAAGAAAATGGTGTAGACAAATGTTACAATGTTTTTAAATGCATTAGATACAGCTAGACTGCATTTGAAACAGAAATTACATTTCCCCAGCTTTTTGCTCCAGTATGGTGCTAAGGCACTATTTGAACTCCCACAAACATCAACCTGAAACACAAGTAATATATAACATAAGAAGAAATTTCATTGGGGGTTCTTTTCTTATAAATTAAGTTCTGAAATTTAGTATACTAATTTTATAATGATTGAAGTATTTTAGGGCCCTGTAGAAAAAGATCTAACGGAGGTATTATGCAAATGCTTTTGGGTTTAAGCAAGTGAGATCTCTCATTGATTTTTTAACAAAATGATACAAGAGTTGGTCAGCCATTCAATGCATGAGGTAGATAACATCTATGAATTATTTTTCGCAATAGATCATCACTTATAATGCGGGCTGTGATGAGTTCCTGAACTGT
The DNA here is from genome assembly GCA_032878915.1 of Castanopsis chinensis. Classification (NCBI taxonomy): domain Eukaryota; kingdom Viridiplantae; phylum Streptophyta; class Magnoliopsida; order Fagales; family Fagaceae; genus Castanopsis; species Castanopsis chinensis. Next base: position 375,178 of record JAVQMG010000070.1, read on the forward strand.
GCCGACCTTAAGAAGCTACTCAATTAGTTGATGAATTATGTCTCAAGAAGGTCGGCGCTTATTCTAACAAAATCAGAAATGTATTTACCAATGAAATAATAGATGAAACAAAGATTAATCTATATCATCAAGGTATTGAAATTAATTTCATTTTTTCTAGACAAAATGGCAAATGCCAACATGCACAAAATACCAATTGGGACATAATTCAACAAATCAAAGGGGAAAATGGAGGTAGAAAAAAAGGGCTTACTCTGGTGAATGGCACCAGCGGATCCATAAGTGGCAAAAGCAGGAACATTAGTCTATAAAGGCAATTGAGAGAGAGAGCGAGAGAGAGAGAGAGAGAGAGAGAGAGAGAGTTTGATATCCATGAGACGATTGTTCCCAGTGTTTTCCCTAGTCTTCTGAGAACACAAATACTGAAACCAACCAAAAATACCATTTTTTTTTTGACAAACAGAAAACAATTTTATAGGAACCATTTCAATCCCATATCTTTTCTTTATACTTTAATGATCGCAAGAACAAAATATAAACATAAGGTTGCAATACAAATAAAAATATGTAATTGGTAGGCGACTGAAGTAAGGAAAAAACAATCTAGACGTGTATAATTTGACAACAAGAGTCACGAATCTCTTGGGTCCTTAAGGAATAAGAGGTAAAGACATTTATTTTCCTACATTCCGTTGACCTTGAAAGAAATAGGTCTATGCCTTGAGAAATTAAGAACTGGCCAACTCAAGCAAAGGATAATAAGTTCTGTCTCTGGGGAAATTATGATCTTTATTTATATTTTGAAAAATTTGATAGTTACAACAATGGGTGAGAGGGGATTTGAACCCTGGTTCTCCCAATAATGTCCCTCTCTAGGGCCATTATTAAATCCTCTTGATACGAGACAAATTCTCAAGCTGCTATACCAGCCAAATAGATAGAGAGCTCACATTGAGGTTATGATAAACTAGACTGGAAAAACAAAAAATCAATAAATAAAGAACGAGAAGAAATGGGAAGAGTCAAAATTTGGAACCTACATAGCCATAGGCTATGCAATTGTATAGCACTTTAAGGGTTCTGAAGCCACCCCATTTTTGCACTCCTGCCTTCTCTTTTAAGTTGCAAGCGCTAATTCTTTACTTGCTTGAAACTGATCTTTTGGATGATAGAGGAAACCAAACCTCCATGTAATGTACCAAAAACTTCTCCAATATCATGAGAATCGGTTCATAGTCATTACACTTGGACACACCCAGATGCAGCAGGGCAAATGTGTTAAACCCACAAGTCAGTCGGATCAACACCACAAGAGGGCAAGGTAAACAACTTGTCACCAAAAGTCTCCACAAGAACAGTAACCATTCTTAAAATGGTGAAATCGATTTGTATCCCGAACAATAATCTCTCTCCCTGAAAAACTTGATGTAAGCTTCATAAAAGAATGGCAATCCCCACAGATCCTAAGATTCTTCATAATCCTGATAGGTACATTTGAAGGTAAGCACATTAAACCAAAAGTAAGAGCAAGCTTCTCACTGTGGTGCCTTAAGAGTTCTTGTTTTCTGCCCTCTTCCACATAGTGAAGGTCATGTGCAGTCTCAGCCTTGTAATCTAGCTTCTCCAACTCTTCAATTAAATTATCCAACTTTGAGTAAATCTCAGCAATTTTAGGATGGTTTCTCTCTCCAACCATAAATGAATGAACCTTGTCTTTGATTCCAATCCAACTCTTACCCCTCTCCTTCTTCACCTCACTTTCGTTAAGAAGCTTCCTTGCTCTTGCCACTTCTTCCCACTTTTTATTTGCCGCGTATATGTTTGAAAGCAAAACATGATTCCCTGCATTATGAGGTTCCAGCTCAAATAATTGCTTAGCTGCAACCTCAGCCAATTCAAGATTTCCGTAGACTCTACAAGAAGACAAAAGCGAACCCCAAATTGAAGCAGTCGCGTCAAACGGCATGTTCTTTATCAAATTATAAGCTTCGTGAATCTGCCCTGCTCGACCAAAAATATCTACCATACATGAATAGTGAAGGACATCAGGTGACAAACTGTGCTCCCTTGTCATAAGATTGAAATATTTCTTTCCTTTTTCAACCAAACCCATATGACTACATGCTGATAACACAGCAATATAGGTTACTTTATTTGGACAAATACCTGTCTGCTGCATTTTCTCAAATAAAATCATCGCTTCTAGGGAGTGAGCATGCCTACCAAACCCCGAAATCACTGCATTCCAGAGAACAATGCTCTTCTCTTCCACACCTTGAAACACAATGTATGCTTCTTGAATGCAGCCACATCTGGCATACATGTTAATAAGTGAGGAAGCAACATATATATCAGAACCAAGTCCAGTTTTACATAACACAGCATGCACCTGGTTCCCTTCAATCAGAGCTGCCAGACCTGCACAAGCACATATTATAGATGAAATTGTAAACTGGTTCTGCTCCAACCCCATCATTTGAGCTTTGCGAAACAAGACCAAAGCCTCCTCATAAAGCTCATTTTGTACATAACCTGCCACCATCGAACTCCATGTAACAGCACTCTTCTCTGGCATGCATTCAAAAACCCAGATTGCATCCTTTATCAAATTGCACTTGGCATAAACATCAAGCAATGCAGTTCCGACAAAAACATTAAAGTCCATGGCGGCCTTTATAGCCAAAGCATGCAACTGTTTGCACTCAAACATAGCACATTTTGCAGCACAGGCACATAGAACACTCGAAACGGTGAATTCGCTAAATGAGTTTCCTTCTCTTTGCAGCTCAACAAAAAGACCAAGAGCTTCCTGCTCCTCACCATTCTGTGCAAGTGACCCAATCATCGTATTCCATGAAACCAAGCTTCGTTCCGGCATTTTATCAAACACTTTACGAGCACAGTCAACTAAACCACATTTAGCATACATTGCAATAAGCATGTTTGCTGTTATAATGTCTGCTTGCAACCCAACACAAATTACTTGTGCATGGCAAGCCTTCCCTTTCATGGGTGCTCTTGTTCTTGCAAATAACTGCAACATTTCATGCAAACTTGAAACATGGGCAACCCTTGCACTCACATGAACAAGGTCCTCTAGTGTTGGACTCTGAGGTTTCACATTGGCTAATACTGAAAAGTGTCTATAATGAGGACCAAAACTACAGCATTGTCTAGTGTATCTCCTTAGAGTTTTCATATTATTGTTCACAACTTGGTAAAAGCCTTGGAAATGGACATGACCAACACATTGTGTGCATATAATTATGCCATTCCAGACCATCATACATATATGTAAAGGAAATGTCCAAGTGTATCACCTCTCCCATCTGGATCAAGATGGGAGAGGTAATGTTAGAAAATACAGATTGTACATTGGATTTGGTTGAATCATGAATGCCTTAAGAATGGGTTCAGTACAGTAGAGACTAGAGACTAGAGAGGAGAATATGTTGCTGAAAAACCAAAAAACGATGCTAAGGTTTAAGCCTTTGGGCCTAACCAAGTATGATTTTGGGATCAGTCATGCAAAGGCCTAGGAGAAGTACACATGCTAAGGTCTAGCCCAAACGTATTGGGTTAAGAATTGGGTTCAAGTTAGAATGCATTCCCTTAGAAGAGTTTCCGAGTGTATTATTGCATACTTTACCAAATATTTTTAATTTTGGTTTCATGTTTTTCTTCCTTTAAAATATTTTTTTTTCCATCTTTTATTTATGACTTTTTGTTTGATTAGTGGAAACATGCTTAATAAGATAAAAGCAATGATAATGTAATTTTTTATTTATAGGTAGATAGTGGGCGAGAGAAGGGGTTGTAGTTTATACCATAAACAGGGTGCCATAAAAGATACCATTACCATTAAGCTATCAGTTGTACCTCGATAATACATTTGGTATGAAGTTTCCAAGTAAGACTATGTTTGTTTCATTGAAAATTAATGAAATACAGATTTTATGAAATCTTTATTTTTGATATATTTATTTTGGATTTAATTAGCCTTTTAATTGCATGCACTGCGGGAATGATTTTATGTCTGTGTCATTAAACATTTCTAATCTAATCTAACTTATTTAAATCAATCATAACAAACTAAAGACATTACCAACTCAAAACTAATAAAAATAAGGCAGTTTCTCAAATAAAAAACATAATAATAAAAAATAAGACACAAAATATGTTACTTTTTTCTTACTTCTTCCTCCATTTGGTTTCTCTGCCCACTATCTCATTGTTGGCTTTTTTCTTTTCTTTTTTTCTTCATTTTCATTGAATCAAGTTTTAGCTCCATTCTTGACGAAGAGCGTTCCCATCCATCTCCCTAAAATAGGATAAGAGACCAATTTAAGGAATGAGTCCAAAAATAACCCACACATTGGCTTCCCTACACATCTCCTAAAGAAACACCATTTTTTACAATGCATCCTTAAATTTAAAGAACATTGTTAATTCCCCAAACAATTTTTTTTATAAGTACTTATTTTGTTTATTGTTTAAAAAGCGTGTGAATATTTTGAAAAGTGGAGGAAATAGTAAAAACAATGAATAAAGAAAGAATGTTTGAATGAAATGACTTTTAGAATAGAGAATCAGATGTGAGTATTTTGAAAATTTGTAGCTAAAATAGAAAAAATAAGTTATTTTTCTAGAATAAAAAGAAAATTTTGCACGAATCAATGTGAATTCTCTAAAAACCAAAATGACTTCTTTAATTTTTAACCTTTTAATTTTTCAATTAATTAGGTTATTATGTGTGTGTGTGTGTCTATACCTTATTTGGCTAGTATATAGGGCTATAAACGAGCCGAGTTGAGTCAACTATTAAAAGTTTAAACTTGTCGATTTAAATTTTTTTTTTTTTTTAATATGAGCCGAGCTCGAGCTTTTTACCATACAAGATTTTATGTTCAAGATTGACTTATTTTCTTATTGAGCAATCTCAAACTTATTTACAAGTTACTTAATTAACTTATTCTTTTCCTATATATTGTGAAACCATGATTAAAATATTTTACGTTTTCATATTTCTGTGACTTTTTACTATAAATAGATAGTTTATATCATCAATAAGCAATAAATAATAATTTCATAACATATGAATATATCAACAAACTTATACAATCTAATCTCAAGTCTATATAAATATATTTTTAGATATGTACAGATATAAAAATATAATATTATATATAGTTAAATCGAGCTCTTATGTTCATGAGTTTGTTTACGAATACAATATTATATTTGAGTTTGACTTGTTTAATAATTGATCCTAAACATAAATCTTGAACTTAGTTTGTTTTCTAAACAAACTAATATAAACAAGTTTTTTCTTAAGCTAATCTCAAGCTATTTATAAATAGCTTGGTTCACTTGCAACCCTGCTTGTATATTGCGTTCAACCATACCTAAATTTTTAAAGGATTTAACAAATAATGGCTTCTATTTTAAAATAAAAGGTATGTTGACTTTTATTGAAAATCTTCAATTATGTAATGATATTAGTTGATATTAAAATATTTTATTATCTTAATCAATCCAAAATGATAAATGGTACATCCATCATTATTGTATGGTTGGAGCCGTTGGGCAAACACCAATTATTATTATTTTGAATATATGGACAAACACCATTTAGGATAACCAAATGCATCCTATTACACGTTCATTGATTAATTAATGGCTACCAATATATTTCATTTCTTAATCAATCCAAATAACGAACCGTAAGGCCAACATTGTATGTTTCACGGGCAATCACTGTAAAGGATAACCATTCCAAACACATTCACGCATGGAGTGACTACAGTACATTGATTAATGAGCATTTAGGTCTGTCCACTCGGTAGAGGCGGCTCGATGACAGGAAGTCTATACCTTACGAGTTTAAGATTATAAATTCGACTAGTAACAAATTTTATTATAGATTTTGTTTATGTGTACCTTATTAAGCCATTTATTTTTAAAAATTAAAAAAGTATTGACAGTTTTTTTAATTTTTGAAAAAATATTTATAAATATAAATGATTTAAGAGAACATATTAACTAGACTTTTTTTATTATTATGTAATAATTTGTAGCTATTCATAAATAGGGTTTAAACGAATCAAAAGGAGTAACTGCACTCGTGATTTTTATAGTAAGGTAAAAAAAAAAGGTAGTACATGTCACGGTCTTAGAGATACTTAGATGATTTTAATAGGGTCACAAGAAGATACTTTGAAAAAATATTGACAACTTTTTTAATTTTCAAAAAAATATTTATAAATATAAATAACTTAAGAACACACATTAATTGAACTTTTTTATTATTGTAGAATAACTCGTGGCTATTCATAAATAGGATTTAAACGAATCAAAAGCAGTAACTTCACTCGTGATTTTTATATTAAGGTAAAAAAAAGGTTGTACATGTTACAGTCTTAGAGATACTAGGATGATTTTAGTAGGGTCGCAAGAAGATAACAATTTTGACGTGGTCCAACAACTTGATAGGTCAGATCATAAAAAAGAAAAATCAGATGATGATGGCTCTAATTGATTGATTTGACATGGACCTTATCAGGAAAAAAAAGATCGTAAGGTTTAAATTCGTGAGCTACACTTTTGTAGAATTTGAATATCTCGAAGTTTTTTACATAGGTCAATGACTAAATAGACCGATTCAGCCAAAAAATAAAAATAAAAAGACTAAATAGACCGAATATTGAACATTATCTATTCTTTGCCCCCATTGAAGCTTTGAGAACCACATGGTCCACTTCAATCTGCAGGAGCAACTAAAATAAAAAAGAAAAGCACTCGACATCATATATCACTGATCAATAGTTTTTTTGGTTTAAATTTAAATTTGATTAAAATATTTAGTCCTAGCTAGTCTCTTACAATTTGTCAACCAGTCGAAATGTTTGTGTGATTCACTGTCCAAGAAATGTATTGACATGGAACCCATATATAGATGACCCAAAAAAGTTGATATTTTAGTGAACATGTAAATGCACATAGTGGGAGATAATCAAATTGTGTGATAGAATATAGAGTGTGAGCTTGACATGACAAACAAAAAAAGGAGAGCATGGGAGGGACAGAAATTGAGGCATATAGGATTTGCAGTTCACAAACATACAAATTTAAGCATTATGATCAGTACAATTTAGTTTTGGTTTGACTATTTTTATTTTTTTTTTAGAAAGAAAAAGGTCATTTCGGAAAGATTAAGCATATCTTAACCAACTGAAAGTAGGAATAAAGAGCCAAATATTGAGAGATGCCCAATTCAACTCCAAAAACATGATATCCTCCTCATCTCATCGCCTTTTTTTACCTTCCTTTTGGGGATGTAGTTTTCATAGCCATTATTGAAAGGTCAACTCAGATGGACGTCGGCAAACTATAGTGTGAAAGTATCTAACAAGTTCTGTGGTTGGTTGATGATTAGACCACTTTGTTAGGTACTACACAGTTGTCTTCACTTGCCTTACGATAGCTCAAATGGAAACCCTACGACAGCACGAAAAGAAAATAAAAAAAAGCACTTCGGAAATTCAAAGTTTTTTCTATTCCCTCTTTTAATGGCCCAAAAAAAACTTCTATTCCTTATAGAATGTATTGTCCATCTAGATATTGTTTTTTTATTTATTTATTATTATTACTATGAAGAAGTTAAAAAGAAAAACTATATGGTATAGTTATACTTCTATTTCAAATTAAGTCAAGAGTTTTATATTTTTTTTAATTAAAATTTCATTACTTTTAGACTATTTCAATGTTCAGTTTATTTCTACTGACGTTTCTTGATAACGTCATTTATTATTTGAATCCCAACATTCAAATTCCTTTTCTTTTCTATTTTTCTTTTTTCTTGCGGTGTCCATGCATTGATTTAACTCAAGTTTAATGTCAACCCAACAGCTGACTCGTTGACAATAGGTTGGAGAGAGGCAGAGAGCTGAACTTATTGTCGATTGTGACAAAATGAGTTGTTAACCACTATGGTAGCTAGGGAGTAGGGAGATCAGATGGACGAATTGGGTCCAAATCACCTTAGCTCTCCTATGTTCAAGATTTTGTAATGTCAGCCAAATTTGGCGGAGAACTCTTCGGATCTCTAAAGTAATGCTCGAGCAACTAATAATGAAGCTCCAAGGAAGAAAGGTAGCACACGATGAAAGCCCAACATAGCACTTGTAGATTCAAATTGGTCGATTTCATCAAGTTCTAGACAAAAAACTATCTACTTAATCCGAGATCGTTAGGATTTGGTGACAAGAACTTGCAATCAACCAATCCAGCACTTACATATGGCAATGTTTTACTCGAATACCCACAAGTCGAGGAACTTAGTCAGGTGCAAATCTAGGTTGGACCCCCCTAATTTTTCCACATTTACTCAATAATCAAACATATCACACACACAAAAACTCAAACACCGTATAACCTAACTTTTTTTTCCCCCTAAAATAATATTCTCAACCATCAACTCACCCAAATTTTCAGCCAAGCTAAAAAATTAAAAAATATATTTTTTTTATTAAAAAATATATAAAGAAGCTATACACAAATTTTGAAACCCTAAAAAGCACCATGCTGCCATAACCATTGATCATGGCTAAACCCACCCACCCATGGCCAAACAACTTCAAGCGAACGCTCCACCAATTGCACTTTCTTTTGGGCTTGAACTTTTAGGCCACATGCTTCCAAAACCACCCTCAATATGTTCTTTAACTAAATTAACAAAAAAAAAAAAAGAGTATTTTTTTAATAAAATTTAAATTGTTCTTAAATGGTTTGGTTTAATAATAATAATAATAATAATAATAATAATAATTGTGAGGATAGAAATTTGATAAGGTTACATTGCCACGTGTCATGCCTGAGGCCGAGAAGGCCACTGTAGTTTCGAGGAGATCACATCCTCAGACCGTAAGACCACGTCAGTGGCACGTTACCGAAGAAAGTCATATTGAAAAGAAAGAGCTACAGAGAAGGGGTTAGCTCTGACTGAAGGGACGGTGGCTGCTACCACATTTAATGCATCCCACCAAACCTCCAGCCTATATTTATGTGGAGAAGAGTACCCCTAAACAGTGTTGTCTTAGTCGCTGCAACTCACAAAGGGGTTTGGAAAGGTGTCTGATGAGACAAGTACTCAAGTAGCAGCCTAGGCGATCAACAAATGAAGGGCCAAGATCATCTAAAGGGAGCTATATAATGTGAGAGACCCTCCAAGGAGAGGGGATCGGGAAATCTATAGAAAAAAAAAATTGTAGCAACAAGAATTGAAATTGTATCCAAGTCTGAAAGAATTATATTCAACCATTCTCCTTGGACTTCGTTGAGGAAGGATTTCTTTGAACAAGAGTTTGTCATTCTTTACTTTCTTATTATCTTTAATTCATTGTGCGTGTTGCTCGATCCATTGAAACCTAGTTTTCAAGTCCACTCTCTATAAATTTATTGTGTTATACTCTTTGAGCCTGAATCCTTTTACCTCTTGCGCTCAGGAATCAAAACCCCACCCATACAATGAGCTTACATGTGAAACGATATTCTTTTCCTAGGCCAGGTGAGGCAAAAAAGGATGAAACAAATATTGACATTGTTACTTTAAGAAAGAATCCATTGATCTAAGGAATATTATTTATTATCCGAATAATTCCTAAAAGGCTAAAATTATGTATTAAAGGGAAGAAAATGAAAGCAAGAAATAATTAAGTAAAGCATTAGAAGCAATTATCGAATCGTTGAATCCTCTTTTTTTTTTTTTTTTTTTGTGCATTGGTCTTCATCATTTTGCCTTTTTCCCTTTCGACTTTAGAATCCAAGTAGTGGAACGGTGGAACCGCCCAACCCATTCCAAAATCCACTTGTGGAGGAATCCACACCCTATATTTATAAAATTAATTAAAAAATATATATCTGAAGATGCTTATGTATCTTCAATTAACCAATAAACCAAATCTTAGATTGGACTCCTAAAATTAGTAATGCAATCATGCAGTATCGTCCGTAAAGCACTAAAACCTAGTTTGATTGCAGAAAAATTAAGAAGTTAAAACAAGAGTATGACTAAGTAAAATAAAATAAAAAACACTAATATGTAAAATATACATTATTAGTTTGGAGTAATATTAGTACCTTTTTTCACCAAAAAATATTAGTACTTTTATTAATGTGATCTTTTGTTTAAGCTTGCCAATTATCGATGTGGCAATTAGGAGGAAATGGGCATTTATCCCTAACTTACAAATTATACAGCAAAATGTTCCTATTTTGAAACTATTTAACAAAATGCCCTTATTTTTTAAATTCGATTCAACAAAATCGAGTTATGTGTAATTAGTGACGGACCTACAGTGGGCCATTTTGTGTAATCAACAAAATGCCCCCCCCCCACCCACCCACCCAAAAAAAAAAAAAAAAAACTAGGATATATATATGTGTGTGTGTGTTTGTGTTGAAATTTTTAAATTTTGGTCTTAATAGCCCCCAATTTTTTTTTAAAAAAAACTGGTATACATATTTAATTTGAAAAATTAAGATTTTTCTATATATATATATATATATATATATATATATATAAGGATCTCCTCTGAAATATCATCGAGTTCTATTTTGATAATTGTGTTGAAATGTTTAAGAAACACTTATTTTATATATAGTATTTTGTTAAATATTAAATAGATGTTAGTTTTTATTTTCATAAAAAAAAAAAAAATTGTTTTAAGCTTTGGCCCCTTCCAAGTTCGAATCCTAAAAAAATTTGCTTTAAGTTTTGGCTCCTCCCAAATTCGAATCCGGGTTCCGTCCCTGTGTGTAATATCAAGTTTTATGTATATTTTTAAGTGGAACTCAACATTTACTAATATTGGGTGGCAAAATATGTATAAAACTCAACATTAGATGTTGAGTTCCACTTATAACTCGATTTTGTTAAAATCGAATTTAAAAAACAATGACATTTTGCTAAATGGTTTTAAAATAGAGGCATTTTGCTGCATAATTTATAAATGAGGGGCAACTGCCCATTTTCCCCATAGCAATTATATACCACCTAAGTTTGTAACGTGTGGTGGTTGGTTTAATTAAAACATACAATGTTAATTAAATAGCAAAACAAAAACTAAAAATTAAAAAATAAAAAATAAAATAAAATAACTTGGTTAATTTCTTTTTCTAGTATATTTTTGACATCCAAACAAAGAGTTGGAAGTTGGAACCAAACTATACCAAAGTGCTTACCAAACCTTCTCCAAAATTGATGGTGGTGATGTATTAGATTTCTTCGCCACATGTAAAATAACCTAGAACTTCAAATTCTCCATACAAGATATATAGAATTGAAAACTACAAAGCACACACTCATTGATACTCAAGAATTATGACATAATATATAAATTCAATTTTTATAATAAGTGAAAAGGAGAATTTGAATCTTGTTTAATCCTTAGAATAAATCAAAATATAAGAAAATCATGGTTGTCAAAATCTCGATCTGGATTCTACGATCCTACGATTTTACGATCTCACTTGCCCAAAACAATCCAGATCTTTGCGATTGTTTAGGATCGTACAATTCTGACTATCCCAAACAATCTTGGTTTCTTGTAATCTTCTTTAACTTGACAGAAGGCTTAGTTGGACTCAAATGAAAAATAAATTCCCAATAGATCAATTTTTTCCACTCTAATGTAAAGAGAGTGTCAGTTGGACCCAAATAAAAAATATCTCAATAGAGTGTCACATTTTGAGGTTTCTAGCCTCTTTAAATTATGCTTACAAATGAACGTGGTGATGTATAGTAATTATATCAATAAATGTATAATTTATGTGATTATTTAACATACCAATGTGTATATTTTTTTCCCAAATAATATAAGATCTTACGATCTACAATCCGATCCATGATCCCACCTATTTCCCACGATTCTACATAGGATCCCGATTTTGACAACCTTGAAGAAAACAGGTGCTAAAGGCTTTTCAATTGCAAAAGGCGTAAATACACTTTTAATCACTACATTTTGACTTTTTTTCATTTTGGTCCCTACATTTTAATTTCACCACTTTTAGTCTCTAAATCAATTAACGCATGTTATTTTGATCATTTCCGTCAATCAACAGACAGAAATATCTAATGTAGCTGACAAAGGACTCAAATTTTATTAAAAATCCACATCACCCACGACACATCAGCAATTTCCGAATCCATGTCACCCATCACAAAATCCACATCAACCTCTAACTTAAAAAAATAAATTTATCATTTTTTAAAATTACAAAATTATAAAAACAAAAAAAACAAAATTATTAGATCCCAAATTACACAAAAATTCAGGTCTTAAACATGAACACAAACCCAGAAAATTCAATCACAATAACACAAACCCGCTCTCTGTTGATGCCTCTGTACCATTTTGAAAACAAACGCACTGAAACTATATTCATCAAATATATGGCTCACAATACACATTACTCCATTTCTCTCTCTTCCATCACATTACTCCGTCGTTGACGATGCCTAAGCAAAGAAGGACCAAATTGGTTAGGCTCTCTCTTTTGCATCAATAATAGCACCCTTGATGACGACGAACCCACCACAGTCAATCGCTCTCCTTCCTTGTCGTTCACCGCAACGAGCCACCATCAAGGTGGTATACTTGCTCTCTAGTCTCTACTTTTCTTGGACTCACCCACTCAATCTCCTTTCTTTGATCCATGATGGTGTGTGGGCTTGGGTTGATGGTTAATATATCTGAGCTATGGTTGAAATTGGTTTTAGGGTTTGGTTGTGATGGATCTGGGTTCGGTAGTCGTGGATCTAGGTTTGGTGCTAGTGTTGGACTGTTGGGGTGGTGATAATTTGAATTTTGTGGGGGTGGTGTTAATTCGGGTTTATTGGTGGTGGATCTAAGTTAGTGGTGGTGAACAATTTTCTCATAATCTTTAAAACTGAATAAGTTTTTTTCTCCTAATCTTTAGAAATGGTGATTCAAATTACAAGGAGGACCTATGGCCACACCCACTAGTTGCCGATATTTGAACATAAACACAAAATCATAAACACAAAGAATACAAATCCAAAAAATTTAAAATCTGAAAAGAAAGATACAAACAGAAACACACTCACCAAGAGAAAGAAAGAGAGAGTCGTGGATTTGAAAAGAAAGAAGAAAAAGAAAGATACAAAAACACACCAAGAGAGGGAGAGAAGAAGAGAGTCACAAATTTGGAAACAATGAATAAAAAGAAGGAAAATGCTAAGGAATGTCCTTAGGGCATTGGTTAATAATCTATTTAAAGAAAGTTTTTATGGGAAAAGAAAATAAAACAATTGATGTTTTGACAGTTTTTTTCATTTCACATAAAAATAGTGTCAAAATTTTCCTAAATTGGATTGTTAACTAATGTTTTAAGAGCATTCGTTAGCATGACCCTAAAAAGAAAGATACGAAGTATAAACACAACGCACAAACCAAGAGAGAGAGAGAGAGAGAGAGAAAGAAAATACATTTATGAATCTGAAAAGTGAAAGAAACAAGAAAATGAAAGATTTGGTTCTGGGCTTGTGCTTTATGAATCTGAGTTCGTGTTTTATGTTCTCGTGTTAATGTAAAATATGTGATTGTGTTCTTATTTAAAATGAATTAGATCTTAATTTATGTATTTTATTGTTTTTAATTTTTTTTTTAATTTTGTTAAAATTAATTAAATTTTTTTTATATTTAGAAGCTGACATTGCATTTTTTTTAAATGCTAATTAAAAAAAATATTATTTTTTAATTAGCTACGTCAGCATTTAATGTGCCAGCAATTTGTTACCTAAGCAATTTTCATTAATCGAATAACGAAAAGAACCAAAATGGAATGCATTTTTTATTTCAGAGACTACAAGTGGTAAAATAGAAATGTAATGACCAAAATAGGAAAAAAATCAAAATATAAAAACTAAAAGTGCATTTACGTCATTACAAAAACAAATCTTCTACGAGAACAGCTGTACAACTGTGCCAGCAGTTTGCCACCTAAGCAATTTTCATTAATGGGCTAACGGAAAGAACCAAAATGGAACGCATTTTTTATTTCAGAGACTAAAAGTGGTAAAATAGAAATATAAGGACCAAAATAGAAAAAAAAATCAAAATATAAAGACTAAAATTACATTTTGGCCATTACAAAAACAAATCTTCTACGAAAACAACTGTACAACAAAAATTCAAAAAATCTCGTCAAGATTCCATTTCAGAAAGTAGAAGGAAATTTTTGAGTTATAGAAGATTGGAATTTTCCTTTTTATATATACCAAAATTCGTTAATCAAAACAGTGTGGGAATATTTTTACCTCTTTATTAAAATTTGAGTAGTCCAACGAGAAACAGTGATAGAATAGGAGATGCAAACTAATTCTACGTACTAGGGAGGTCCCACCCATCCAACAAAATATACAAAACGGGACAAAAAATTGGGTTGAGACCAAGAAACCTATATGGTCAACTGACTAGTGCAGCAGACAAAAAGGATTCAATTAGGATATCAAAGCAAACATGGAACCAACATGATGACCCATAATTCTTTGTCTATATGTTTATTTTGTCAAGAAGGAAAAGAAAAGGATCACTATCTTTCAATTAACAAAACAATGATGCCGACACCTACTTCGCATTTGCATTTGCCCGTGCAAACTTTTTTTTATCCATTTTTAGTATAAAATTTGTTTTTTATATTTATTTTGTACTTACTTTTAAAATATCTTACGTCAAATTATTTATTTTATACTAATTTTATTAAAGTGTTTTTTTTAATTGTTTCTTTCTTTCTTTCTTTAAACACAACAATCATCATCTACTATTTTCTTTTATAATTAAGATATATAAAAAAAAAGAATTAAAAAAATACAAAATGAATATTACCAGTATAAATTTACACCATTACTATAGCAACTATATATTTTTGCATAATTTTGTATGACTTAATATGAGTGAATTTTAGGCTTGATTGGCTAAATTTTTTTTTTACTATTATACATGTACTAATATGAGTGCTTTAAATTTGTGCAAATGTGAATGATTGACAAAAAGTAATAAGTTACAAAAATTAGTAGTTAAAAGATATCGGCCACTCATAATCATATAAGTTAACAAACTGTTAAATTAGATGTTAAATTGGGTGTGACACTAAAATCATTAATCCATTGAGAAAAAAAAAAGGTGCGGCATGGTCCAGCTGTTTTTCTGTTTTTCTATTCTTTCTTCTCATTTTATGTTAGGTTCAATGATTTTACTATCAGACTATGGTATTTGTCTTAGACAAAAAAATTGCTGCTTTGGTACTTTGCATGCTACTTTTTTTTTTTAACCGTTATGCTGCCCGCACTGGGACAAAGAGGTGGGTTATACCAATAATTATGAATTGTGAGACTATAGGGAAAAAAAATATAACTTAAAAAAACACAAATATGAATTTATTAATGAATAGAAAAGGTGGAAGTTTTTCTTGCATAAAGCCAAAGTCAGTTTTCAACAGGAAAAAATTTCATATGCACCAGGCGCATGAGCCGCCCCTCTCACAGACATGTGAGGCCCACCAGTTTGTGAGAGAGGCATCTCATGCGCCTGTTGCATGAGATATCCTCTCTTTGAATAGAAGTAATGTTACTGTTAGGGCCTAAGGGAAAGGGTCCGTGGCCCCACATTTTTTAATTATTATTTTAATTATATATAGTTATATAAATGTCAACTATTTGGGTTAAAAAAAATTGCACCTAACCCCCAAGAATTACACATTTACACCCATGCCTATTGTCCTCCTTATAAAAAAAAACACTTAAATAAAACATTTTACAAGGGTTTTGAGTATATATATAGCTTTCTTGATCTTGATTCCTCTTCTTTTTCAGTTTTAGAGAAGTGAAAGAAATACTTGAAATTCTAGTGTTACTCTTTTATTTTTATTGTAAAGAATTCTAAAATAATTTGCCGCTCTTAGTTACATACGTATATGTATGATTCCTCGAATTATTAAATTTCATATTTACTCTTTTCTTTTTAAAATTTTGATAGAGATTGTCTTAAATTCAAACCAGACATATATTTTTTTTCTTTAAAAAACAAGATTCTTTCTCTCATTGTCACATCATCAGTACATCATTTTTTATTCTCAACTTTGCTTTTTTATTTTTATTTTTTTGAAATTAGGTTTCATATAGGATATAATTGTGTATAATCTTAGTTGTGGGAGAGAACTTTGGGCTAGCATTTTACTAGAAAAACTACTCAAATAGGGTCTATTGTAGATTTGGTGCATTTGACAAACCCAAAAAAACGATAGCATTTTTAAAAACTAAATTCCCTCGCCTTTTTCTATTATAGTTTAAAAAATAAATAGTTTAAAAGATAAACAATCAGTAAAGTGCATCTGAAAGTATACTTATATTTTGATGTTATAAAATTTGCTCTTAATTTTTAAAATTTTAGTAACGAATTTTGATTTGCGAATGTATAATATATAAATTGTGAGTTCTTCTAATAATGAAATTTTTTATAATGATTCTAATTTATTATTTATGATACATGAATTTGGAATGTGATTTTTTCATGCTGTCTCTTCAAAGATTAAAATTTTCCCTCCTCCCCTTCCCTCAAATTTTCTTTATGGCATCATGAACCACAATTGCTTGAGGGGAGAGAGATATTACCACTTGTGTTTCTTTTATTTTTATTTTCAAGGAAAAGAGAGAGCAATCATTAAGTACAAAGTTGATGACATGCGAAAAGATAACTGTAATTCGTCTGTCCACTATATAAAAGTGAAACAAAACAAAAATAAATAAATAAATGTATATAATGCAATATATATGGATTCCTGAATGCTGTCCACTAAACTTAGTAACGGGAGAGAAAAAAGGCTTTGGACACAAATATCATTCTTGTTTATTAGCTACAGCATGTTGAAATCAGAATTATCCAGAATTATCTTTAATTCTCCAATTACGTTAACAATCTATATATCCACCAATCGTTTTAGTAATTCTATGACGGGCATCTTATCATTTTTAGCACAATGATATCATATACTTTTTTTTTTTAAGTTGCATGGACCACTTTTCTCACTCTCAATTGATCCTCGAAGCTTCGGTCCCATTATTCGTATAATTTTCAAAAACATGCATTAGTCAGATGCCAAATATTTCATTAATCACAGAATGATCTCAGACAGAGACCACAAAATATTCCATGAGGATGAAGCATAAATTCACTGTTCTAAATTTACCAAAAGAGACCTTTATAGCTTTTTCGTTTTCCATCACTCTTTTCTTTCATGGACTGTCAAGGTCAAAAATCCAACTCTCAGAGTTTGATGGATTATATGACCCTAATGTACAAAAGGATCGCAACCTAAGCCTACTTGTGACCTTACAATTTTCCATTTGTGCAAACATTGCAGCCTGGCTATTATATTCTATTCTATTCTCCTCTCTTTTACTTTTAGCCTCTTTGTAAGTACCCATCAACCCACAAAAGTTGGCAAGTCCAGAGAAGAAAAGGGAAAGCAATTTCTACACTTTAATAAGGTCCACAATTTCTTTTGATTCCACATGAATTTCAGAATTCTTTTGACCCAGAAACCCATCTTCTTCGGCATCAAAGCTAGCATGGACACTGTAAAAAACATAGACAAGCACTGCAAGAGCTGAAAATATTCCAAATCGTGCATAGGCTCCTCCATCAAAAGACCCCAGCAAAAATAGGTTCAAGAAGATTGAGATTGAAGGCATCCATGGCATCAAAGGGACACCCCAAAACTCAGGCTTTCTAGCTTGAGGGACCATGCAATGGAAAATCTGTAATATTGCAAGTGCTATCACACCACAGGCACCTAACATGAAGGCTTTAAGCTTGCCTGTTGGGGCAAATTTCCAAGTGAGAGTGAATAAGATGGCGGTGAGGGTAAATGAACATAAGAACGATAATGTTGGCCGCGGATTTGTTGTCCCCACCGCGACATAACGTCTGTAAATCACAGCATTCGCCACCATGTAGTAGACAAAGAGAGTGCCCATGGATACGAGTTTTAAGAGGACATTCAAGTCAGTGAAGAGGGCAATGGCAGCCGTTAAGATTCCTGAAAATGAAGTTGAAAATGTGAGAATATGAACTAGCACAAACAACTTTCTTAAGTTATTGCTACACAAACCTGCATGTGACGTTTCAATTAGGATGGTGAAAAAGTCAAAAGAACCCACTGACAATAAATTTTGAAGGACGATGATATTATATGGAAGGTATATTTTTCATTAAGTGGCATGCCCTTTGGACCAAAAATGATCTATTTCAATTGCTTTCAGCATTTTCTGAATGCAGTGTTTCTGGTGACCTCATTGATACAAGCTATTTTCAGTCACTTAATGTAGAGATGGCTGGACCAGTTTGGACCATTTATTATGCATTTCAAAATCAAATATGATAGGTGCAAGACACGGCCAAAATTAACAGCCGATCCTCTGAGATCCGTGAAAATCTTATTGCTTTTCTTTCATACGCCCAACCACTTTGTGCAATCCCACCTATCACTCTTTGCCTGATTTTAATTCCAAACGTAATTGTTTTAGACACAAAAATGAAATGTAGTTTGAAGCACTTCACATGGATAAGGCGACAACTACATACCTAACAAATGCTAAAATTACCAACAATCACAACCGCTAATAGTTTCAAAACAATAAGACAAAAACATGCAATCCCTCTCAAGTGACTATAATAGCTAACTTTTAAGAGTGCATTCTCTACAAGTCATTTTAAAATAAAATTACCTAGTGCTCCAGGTATAGTGCTCTGAACTCTCACATACAATTATATAGACCTGTGCGTGAGTGTAGTGTGATTAAGAAAGGTCAAGAGAAACTGTATCTAATGCACAAGATACTGTCTCCATTTAAAGGAATCCAAGTTAGAAGAAGACTTCCAATTTCATCAACTATGTATTGACAATTAGAAAAAGTAGTAAAAGTCTGATACCATAAAAGGAGCCCTTGACAAGCTTCCCCTATGGCATATCTCTAGTGATCGGATTGAATTTCAATCTCACTTGTATCGCATATATGTACCAAGTGGACACTAAAAAACTCATTTATTAACTCCTGGACCATCATCTATAGGACTTGGCAAGATAGACTCAGTTGTGACAAAGACCGTCATCTCTAGGAAAATGCTAAAGGTAATAACTGTTATTACATAAAAGCTTGCAAATTGACTTGTCGGTTTTATATTTTTATTTTTTTTAAGGATAACACTTGGGTCTTGTTTCTCAAAAAAAAAAAAAAAAAAATTACTTGGGTTTTATTCTAGTTAAGAATAAAAACCATATCACAAATTTGGTGGACTCCACACAAATTGATGTCCTATTCAAAACAACATAGAAGTCTTTTTGCTACACAACTTCATCTCATAATTATTATTTTTTTCTTTTTTGTTGTTGAGGAAGTGAAGCGTGTGTGATACATGATAACATACAAGTACAAGAGGATGGATGCCCATCTAAATTTCCTTTTCCCAACCAAACAAATATATATATATAAGTCCTCTCAAAATCTAATCTCATCCAAATGACAACAAAAATTGTACAAGTGGGTCCCATACCCAAGGACCAGGACCTGAGAGAAGTGAGATGCAACAAAACAAACCAAACGACAGTGCAGATTGCGCTGTTCCAAAGTGTCCTAAAAGCGTGCGCAGTGCACACTAGACAAAGCGCCACCCTCTCTCTCTCTCTCTCTCTCTCTCTCTCACGCATAGAAATAAAACCCAATAATTTTTTTTTTTTTTTTTCTTGATAAGCAATAATTAAAGCCTCATCCATAGACTTCAACTTTTTCACATTTAGATGGTACTATTAAACAATCAACTAAACATATAGTACTCCAAGTAAAAGCAAACCACATTTATAAGTGAGAACCCACAAAAGCTTTACAGCCTAGGAGTTCACATAATTAACGTGGTCCATAAACATCGTCAACTACGTTACAGATTCCCGTCCGCCTCCGAGTTTAATAAAAAAGATATAAAAGATTGTAACGTACCAAGAAAAGCCGATGCGTTGACAGGCGTAGATGTGGTTGGGTGGACCCTAGCGAACCAAGAAGGGACCACGCAGGACCGTCCGATGACGCACATGTAACGAGCCTGACCCAACATCGACACCAACAGCGACGTCAGAATCCCAAAGCTGGCCCCCACCCCGATCACATTCGACACCCACGCCCACCCCTCCGATTTCTCTCTAAATGCACCAGCAAATGGGGCCACTGAGTCTATCTGCGTCATGCTCATTACAATTACCATTACCATCACCATTGCCATTTCATTCTCAATATAACTAAGTTCACAATCAATTCCATCACCCACAACAACGACAACAACAAATATTTCACTGTCAACTAAACAGCTGGTAATAATTTAGGCATTCCACACGCACAAAAGTCTTTAGGCATGCCAAAATTTTGACAATATTCGTGAATAATATGGTATTGTCAATTACGGATCTATATGAAAGAAAAAAAAATGTTAAAAGTCATAATCAATTTCACAAATTGTTAACGTGATTAGTAATTATTAACTAGTAAAAAAAGTAATATTAAAAGTGAGGTCAAATAAAAATTAAAAAAAAAATTGTTACGTTAATTTGTAAAAATAATATAAAATAGTTGGTGACTACACTTCTAGAAAAAAAAGGTAGAATCA
Source organism: Castanopsis chinensis (assembly GCA_032878915.1). NCBI lineage: Eukaryota > Viridiplantae > Streptophyta > Magnoliopsida > Fagales > Fagaceae > Castanopsis > Castanopsis chinensis. The sequence goes on from JAVQMG010000070.1 coordinate 395,913, forward strand.
CATACTATTTTAGAAATTGTTAATTGCTAAGGTGACGGGTGATTATTGGTAACCCAGTCGAAGACCGGACGAGAAAAACTTATAACATGAACCATTTGTAAAAATATTATTTAAATATTATAAAATAATTTGTCCAGCTAGCATTACAATAATATGTTAACTCATAAGTGTGGCATGTGGCATATGATTGACAGTAGATAATAAATAATTGTCAACAGTAGTCCATCATAAGATTCAACAATATCTTCTAAAAGTTATCCAAAAAAATAAAAACCTTTAAAAAACGGAAGAAAAAGATTTACGGATAATGCGCCAATTGGATAGTTATGAAATTTGTTGTGAAAATTATTGTTTGTAGTATTTTATTTTATTGAATTTTTTTATTTTAGAGAGATTTTTTGGATTGAATTGTGTTTCTAGTATTTAGTTAAAGGGCTAGACTAAGTGACGGTCTATGATGGTTTGAACAAAAAATTTGAGATTAATCTTCACTTATATCAAAAATTAATTAATGTTTTGATTAATGTGATATTTTGATCGAATGATAAAAAAGTTCTTGAACTGTGTCAGAAAAAATAAATCACAAACCCACTCAAAATAATCTTAAAAAATCTTGATTTATTTTAAAGTAATTTGTATAGAATCTTCTCCAAAAATAATAATATAATAATAATAATAATAATTTGGATTAGGATAATTACCATATCATAAGGGAGAAGCATAGACATTGAAGCTGCCATAAGACAATAGAGGAGGGTGACGATGACAACGGAGCCAGACACACCGACAGGTATGTCTTTCACTGGATGACGAACTTCTTCAGCCATGGTTGAAACGGCGTCGTATCCAATATAGCTCACATATACTATAGATGCCCCGTGGAAAACACCTTGTGCTCCGTGCGGGAAGAACCCAGATGGGTCTTCCGGGTGACCCGGTTTCGTAAAGTTTTTCCACTCACCTTGACAAAACCCCATTATTATTACAAACGCTAGGAACGAAATGTGCAGCGCCGTCAACACCATGTTCACCACCGAACTCTCCCTCGTACTAAATAATATATATATATAAAAATAAAAATAAAAAGAGAGTTGAGATTGAATAAAATGGGAAAATGGATATAAGTTTTATGTTGGATTTGTTACCTATAGCATATAATAACGGTCATGATCAAAACGACAGCGACAGCGATGAAATCGATTTGGTTGTACCCATCAGGAAGTCCTGGCACAGTGAGTCTCCATTTGTCGGTGGAGACTCCGATGATTGAGCCTGAATATGAAGTGAAGCTTCTGGCCACGCCGGCGTTTGACATCACGTACTCAGTCACGAGGTTCGCGCCTGTTATAAAGGCCGCAAACTCTCCTGCCCACAAAATAAAAAATAAAAAAAAACTAATATTAGTACATTTAAAAAAAAATAAATAAAGAAGAAGAAGCTGAACTGGCAGGTGCGTCTCGTGTGTTTTCAACGAAGAAGACGTTTGAGGATAAATTTTCGCGTGAATTTTGGAAGAACGTACCAAAAGTCACGCGAAGGTAGCTGAAGGCGCCGCCCGCTACGGGCATATCGACAGCGAACTCGGTGTAGCAGAAAGCGGAGAGGAGGGCGCAGAAGCCGGCAATGGCGTAGGAGAGAATGACGGCTGGACCAGCGACGTGGGCGGCCATGCCTGTTGTGACGAACACGCCGGAGCCGACCATGCCGCCGAGGCCTAATCCGATGAGGTCGAACCACCGGAGAGTTTTCTGCATGTGGGCACCGGAGCGGGCTCGGACTCGGCTCATTTCATCGTAGGAAGTGGAGACCGAGCAGGCTCGGCGGGCGAGTCGGGTTGGGGTCTGAGCCAGGGCTCGGATATAGGCTTTTGGGCTTGAAAACGACGAGGCATGGTTCTCCATTGAGAAATGAGAGAGAGGTTGAGTTCAAGAAGAATAAGAAGGGTGAGAGAGTGAGTGTGGGGGTGTGGTGGATGTGAATGGGTTTGAGAGTTTATATAAAATGGGGGGTGAGAGTGAAGTGGAGACTTTTGTAAATTATGAAATAATGGTTTATCTGACAATGGACGGTGAATATTGAGTCCACTTTGTTAATCGGAGAGAACCCGAACCGAAAGATTTGTAGGGGCCTTCTTTTTTTTGGTGGGACCCTTACATTTCTTAGTGTGAGAGAGAGAGAGACTGAGAGACAAATTAGTTTATGGTAACTATTCTAAAATCTAAAAGGTTCACATGAAACCAGCCTATCCACTTATTTGGAATTTCTTTCTCAACAAAAAAAAAAATATATATATATATATATTATTTCTTTCCTTGTAATGAACAATGCTTCATAGATAGTATTTTTCAAAGCAAAATTTTATAATTATTGGGTTGTCAAAGTTATTTTTAATGATACCAATAATACCATTTTCAACTTGAACTTATCTGCTTGATTGTTGGTACAATGATCACTTCACAAGTATAAATATTTGTAGGATGTGGGATTAAAAGCTGGAGTTCAAGTTTTCATAAGAGAACTTCACACACATATTTACTTAGATTATATTAAAGTAAAATTTTCATCTTGTATTTAAAAAAAAAAAAAAAAACCTAACCGTTACAATCTTAATTAATGTGAAACAAATTTGGCAGTCTAAACTTTTTGAATTATTATAGAGTAGTAATGGATAATCAATGTTTTCACATTGCAAGTTGTTTTAATTTATTTGTGCAAGTCTAGTATTCTTGCATATGGGTCAAAATCTTTTTTTTTTGTTTGTTTGCATTATGGGTCAAAATAATTTTTAAAAAGGTTCTAACCTTTGTAACTTTCCATGTCATTATGAGAATAGGATGCTATGAGGGTGTTTTTTTTTAATCTTTCTTAAATTCCTTTGCCTAACAAAGGATTTTGTAATTTTCACAGATATTGAAGAGTGCTTTGATTGCATAATGTAGAATTAGAGGTAAAATTGTTTAGTTCCATTGAACATGGTGAAGAAACAGTGCATTATTGTTAAGATTTTACTTTTTGAACTTTGAATTTTGGAAGAAAAAACACCAATCATTTGTGATTATTTGATGTCAATCGATGAATGATGAATCTATTCTTCTTTCTTTTTTTGGAGACTCACTGAACCTATTCTTACTTTTCAAAATCTTAGAAATGAATATTGAAATATTTTACTTTAGACATAGTTTGTATGCGATTCAGTATGGAGATATTCCTCTTTTATAAATTAGATGGTATTAAACTCAGAATACATGTCAGTTTTCCAAGGTGCTACCTAACTCAATATGGAGAAATTCCTCTGAACTTGTCTACATATAAACTTTTTCCTTCTAGTTCTCCCCACAGAAATACAAGTAATAAAATAAGTTTTACACATATTTGATATATGAAACGAAAAGAGACTCCCTCGTTTAATGGTGCATTGTCATCATTTTCTAAAGAAAGGCAAAAGACATTTGGAATTTTTCTCTCTAGTGGGGCTAGTTGTAGTTCAAACATTGAACGGATACAACTCAAACAAGAAAAGGATGCCAAGGCCAAGCGTTTCGTTTCTACTGAAAATCAGAGTCTCTGACAGAGCCAAGTGTAAGGTACATTCTTTCTTCTCTCTCAATTTAGCACGACTACCAGACAATGACACGTAGGAGATTGCGAAGCTTTAGGAGTTAAGCATGGATCTATTTTAGAGCAGACTAACTAAATGGATTGGTATGAAGTATGAACTGTGAATTTTAATGTTGGAAGTAATTATTGAGTATTTGAAGAAAAATGCTTATTTTTCATGTAATAAACAGGTTGTAGTAATTAATATTTTTAGTACATTAGCTAATTTATTAAATTACCGATTATTTCAAAAATTTAAACTATTAAGATACAGAAAATTTAATTATTTAATTATATATTTCTAATATTCTTCTATATGTGTGGATCGAAATTATATTTTAATATGTGAAGTTCAATAAGTGGGAATTTAAATTTATATGGTAAATTTAATTATTTAACTATATACTTCTAAGATTATTTTTTAAAAAAACAAAAATACCATATTAGAAAGTGTTAATTGAGCAGCTCTTGACATAATATTTTGTTCCTTGTGTACAAGACAAATCAGCGAAGCACCAAAAACTTGCACACTTAGTAAATTAGTGTTATGTGCTCCCCAACAGAAAAATGAACATTGCATCATAGACTCATGGTGGCCACGGCATGTCTTAAAGTCTACAATTTAAAAACTCTATTAAGGGAAAAAAAGATTGGCGTAAATCATTATTTTTCAAGCCCCAACTCAATGCTAAAAGAGCCAAAAGACAAAAGTTGAAGGCAAGAAGTAACTTCTTGAAAGTAACCTTGTCTTCCTGTTTCTTTTTTTCTTTTTCTTTTTTTTAATAAGGAAAACGACAATTTTTATTTCTTTTATGTAAAAGGGTTAGATCTCTTTGATTGGGAAGGGTATGACCCTTATAGGACCTTTAGGTAAAGGATACCTTTCTTTTTTAATCAATAGGGTGTGTATGTGGTAATTTACCACCAATATGAAACAAACACCAAAAATAATTTGACGAATGAATTTAGAAACTTACAATATCTTATAAGTTCTTTTCAAAAAAAAAAAAAATCTTATAAGTTTGTTCATGTCATAATGTGTAGACAGCACAACAAAAAAGGTCCTATAGATAAACCAATTAAATAGATAGCCTTTTGTCTTTCTAAAAATCATTACCATATAATAATTTTTAAATGTGATAGATTCTTTCGTACCTAGGTTATCATCTTTTTCTAATATATAAGAATTCATGTAGAGGAAAAGGAAGTACTTCTCGGTTTTGTCGGTTTTGCCCCCCTACCTCTCTTTTGTGCTTTGGGTAGGCATTGAATCAATTTGTAGGGATTTGCAACCAACATACCTTTTTGTTTCTCTCTTTTAAATTGAAGAATACTAAGTAGGGATTGGCTTATCAATTCAATTATTAAGATATTGAAGAATACGAAGTTGTTGAACTAATTCAAGTATTAAGATACTTAGTATTCTTAAAAGAAAAAATAGTGGGTTAATTTCAAATTAAAAAATAAGTGTGAGTTAAAAAGATTTAAAGTTTATACTGTGTATTCAAGAGTTAGGTCATTTTAAATATACACTACTATAAATTTCTTTAAAAACATTTTTCTCTTTTCCCATATGTGTTAAAAATACTTAGTATTCTTAAAAAAAAAAGTATGATTCATTTGTTTGGTAATCAAGCGTGAGAGAACTTAAGTTTAAAATGAGCTTAATTTTTTTTTTTTCCCAAACTTGTGTTTTTAAATTTCACAATGGATCTTGAGCTACTCAAGAGTTTGGACAAGTTAGTTAAAAAATAATAATTTACTACAACATTTACTTAAGAAAACTATGTTTCTACCTTATAAGACATTAAGACCATCAAAAATTCAAAATACATTCTAAAGTTTAATTCTCACTTGGTTCCAAACTTGAACTAGAGCTTGCTTTATTTACTTAAAAAAATATCTCAAAAGAGTATCTTATATAACAAGCCAAACGCAAACAAATCATGAGTATTTTGAATTATCCTAATTGTCCTAAATAGGGTTAGTTGCTTGGACAAATTGTCTCATGGTAAGTTCACAAAAAAGTGGAAGCTACAAGCCAATAGGGGATGTTTGGTTTGTGTTTTTAAATAACTATTTTCAGTTTCTAAACAACATTATACGTATTTTCACACATTTTTTCATTCACTCGTATTTTTACGAATATTTTCAAACAATAATTTTTAATTTTAAACACATATATCAAACGAACCCTAAATAACCACAAGTCATGAGATCTAAATAACCACAAGTCATGAACAATTGTGATTAGGGCATAAAAATCATGGGACTGAGATCCCATGCCATACCACAGCACAATTTTATCACAATTCTTTGTTACTCTTTTCAAAATTTTGTTATTCAAGGACTTATAAAGTCGCTTTTGTAACTTTCAATCTATCCCCTTCAAAAATTGACTACAATCTCGATGATTGGATGTGTTTAAACTTTTATAAAAAATGTAGTATGGAGTTATGGTGTACTGTAACTCATGTAATCTTATTTTTATGATTGCTCTTTTCTCTATATTGACTTTCTCTTTTCTTTCTTTCTCTCTCTCTTTGGGATATCTCTCGCCTCTCTCCTTACTCATTTTCCCTCTCTCTTTACTGTAGATTTTACTCTTTATTTTTTAATAGAAGGTACGTGTTACTTTAGATTATTTTAATAAGAGATGGGTTAAAGTTTAAAATGAGATATAAGGTTTAATGTTAAAAGTTACGTAAAAAATTTTAAAAAAAATTATGACACCTTAAAATGGAATTTTTTTTTTATTTTTTTATTTTATAACATGTTTGATGCTCAATTTATTGGGGATTGCGATTTTAGGTAAAGTTGCATTGAATCCCTAAAAAAAAATTTCTTCCTCTACTCAAATTGCTTGGAAGATAACCATAGGTGATAGGCCATAGTACCACTCGCAATCACATTCACCATAAAAGGCCAACATCATTAGTTTGTCCTTCCTTCCCTGTTGCGGCGCTTTTATGGATTTACTAAATCTCTTTTACTTCTCAACCCACTCAGTTCAGTTCTATCCAAAGAAAATGAATAAAAGTGGCTTCCGCTGTCAAACCTTAGGCCTTAGCTAGGCTAGGGCAATATTATGAGCAATATCTCTTATCGGATATGACCAATCTGTAGGTCGAATATATCTAAACTTTATGAGCAATGTTTCACTCTGCTGAGTTGCTTGGATACTATTCGCTATTACAGGTGCTCACTTTTCAATTTTCTATGAAAAATTTTACATGAGAAATATTTAGAGTAACTTAGAGCATCTATATCAGTAGATACAAAATTTTGTATAATAAAAAAAATATCATTTTACGTATTTTACTTTAAAAATATTTTATATTAGTATTTTTAAAAATATGTAAAAATGTGTATATTTATACACTTATTATAGTAACTATATATATTTACATGGTTATTGTAACTTGTTCATATATTATTTTATTAATTTCAAGTTCACACTTTTTTTTCTCGCTTCTTCGTGCACAATGAATTCAGTAACTTCTCCTCTCTTCTCCTCTCCTTTCCTCTCCTCATCTTCTTTTTCCTCAGATGCTCACAAACACACCCACACACAAACACATCCACACAGACAAATCAACACAGAGATGCAAAAACACACCCACATAAAGATACACAAACACACCTACACACCCACACGAACAAGTCAACAAAGAGACAGGTCGGTGCTTAATTGGAATGATCGGAGCTTAACTGGAACGATCGGAGCTCATAAGTCTTGCTTTTTCGGAGCTTGTGGGTCTTGCCTGATCGAAGCTAGGGAGATCTGATCGAGCTTGATCGGAGAGTTGATCTGTGTTCAAGAGTTTGATCGGTGCTTGACCTATTTGATCTGTGTTCGAGAGTTTTGCTAGGAATAAAGCATGGCTTGATCGGTGGTTGACCAAGCTAGGGAGAGTTGATCTGTGTTCAGAAATGAATATAGAGATGGATAGAGACTAGAGAGATGGGTATAGAGAGAGAGCAACAAATCAGAAAAATGGGTAGAAAGAGAGAGAGCGCGTGTATGTAAAGGGGGTAGTTGAGAGAAATAATAAAAAAAATTGAGAAAAATGATTATTTAAATAAAAGAAATGATAGAATAGATAAACTGATGTGGGTGTTTTGTAAAAATGGACGTGTAAAATAGAAAAAGTAGGTTTTTAGTGTAAAAATGAATGTGTAAAATACACTAATTGATGTGGTTGCTCAGGGGTGACCAAAAGAGTTCTATTTTACATTTTAAAAATCTACTTTATCTACTTTACAATCTCATTTTGTAACTCTCCCCATATTATAGTTTCTATTTTTACAAACAATCTATTAAAATAATATAAAATATACCAACAAATAATATTAAAATTTATTATTTATTCTGACACAATAGTCAGTAGAAACACACCACCACCACCACCTCTGAAGTTCCATTAAAACACTAAATCAAACCCCCAAACTCACCATTGTAACACCAAACCCACAACAATGGCAACCATCAACAACAACCCTCCAATGGCAACCCATCACTTGCAACCACCAACAACAACGGCAACCCACAATAGCACCACCAAAACACCCACCCATAGCTACACCATCGAGACAAAAGAAAAAGATCCAAAATTTGCAAGCAAACAACTAAAACAACAATTGAGAATGAGGATTTGCAACTCTAAACACTAATTCATCACTGAAAAAACCCCAAATCTAAACACACAAGACCCATGGTGAGCAAAACCCATGACCCCACAGTGAGCAAAACCAACTATCCACGGCGGCCCACGACCCCACAACGAATAAAACCACCCACCAATGGACACCCATGCTAGAACAAACCCATGCCACCCATGGCCACCCACAGTCCTAACGAGCCCACGCCGATCTGAAGCCACCCAAAGTAGATCTAAAGCCACCGTGAAAGGAAGAGAGTAGAGAGCATGAGAGAAAGAGATGAGAAAAAAGAAAAGAAAAAGAAAAAGAAGAGAGAGGTAGAGGAGTTTGACCCTAAAGTGAGAGGATGAGAGAGAAGAGAATAAAAAATTATAAATTTTTTACATCCTCATGACCAGGAAGGTTGCAAAGTAGTTGAGATGTAAAACTTTTTGGGTTTGCATATCCAAAAGTGGAAGGAATTTAAGGGTTCAGTTGGTAAAATAGCAATTGGGGGGTTTTTACACCCCCCATTTCTAGGGCTCTAAGCATATGAAATATTATAGAGTTCAGCTGATAAAAAATTAGTATAATACTATTGAAGTAACAAGTAAAATTCAAAAAATAAACTTTATTAGCTTCGTATCCTATAAAATTGTAAAAAATTGACATAAAGTAAAAAAAAAATTGCCATAAAGCTATTTCTTAATGGCAAAAAAAAAAAAATGTTTCATATTGTTGAGTTGGTAGAATACTATTGTAAGGTCGCAATTCGTGCCTAAGCCCAACAAGAAGAAGGGTATAGGCCCAAAGAGCCCAATACAATAAATTTATAGAGTGTGGGTCAGAAATCTTGCTTCTAATGAGTTTAAATGGTAGCAACAAGCAACAATGGCTCAAGATTCCAAAACAACTAAGATGAACGAGTTTATATGATGAAACTTATCCTGACTCAAGTCGAGGACCAAATGCTTATATTTCTCCTCACTAAAAGATTAATTCCCCCTTATCTAGTCTACAGTGTTCTTCTTTATATCGATCGCCTCTCTCTTCTGTGGGGTCTCCTTTCTTCTTATGCTTCATCCCTTTCTTCATCCTTGCTCTCCACATGTAGATCTAGATTACTAATATGGACACTTGTCTCATCAGCACTTTCTTGAAATCTTTAGGTAATAGCTATAAAGCTGAGAATTACTATTCAGATATCACTTCCTCATTAATGCGGCCAGAGACTTAGGTACATAACATTCAATGCGGTGGCAACTGCTTACTCTGAGATATTTGCCAACCATCCTTGCTCCTTGTGCCCTTATGAAACATGTCTTCATCCCTAAGACCTTTCAAAATATCATTCTAGCCAATATAACGTACTACCTAATCCTCACTGCACTTAGTCGAGGATGTACTCCTCCTCGGATTATCTACATTCACTTTGTCCGCCATATTTGCTATTGGGTGTGTAAGTTTGATATCATTATTACCATCAATCCGTCCTCGGACAAGTAAGCGTCATTAAACCAAGCCCATGGCCCAAAAAACATATCTTGAGCCTTTTATCCCCATAGCTATTAATTATCCTATGAGTTCACTTTTGACACTATTTTATGTGGATTCCAGTTAGTTCAATTGGTAAGTTCTGTTATTCTCAAATAAGAGATTTGGGGTCCCTACCTACACCAAAAATCAATTAGTGTCCTAGTCTGATGATAAAGATCAATTATCATGAGTGAACGTCATAAATTGAAACTCTACCTCTTATATATATATGTGGTTGAGTTCAAGTTACACCTAGTGTAACTTTAAATAATATTACACCGCCCAATACTTGCTATAGAATTCATATTTTGAACATGTTCTATATGTTATTAATGTTGGAAAATCTGGTTTTGTATTTCATACAAAACACACAACAGAAGCAACAAACACGAATCTATTTCATTCATGAAAGATAACATGTAACCTTGAATTCTAGAACTAAGAATAGAAAGTGTAAATTGATGCAGTGAAATCCAAAAACAAGACTTGAGAATACCTCTAATCTTCATCTCAATTCCACATTGTGCTCAAGAAGTGTGATCTCTCAAACAGTCTTTTATGTACGTTGATACTCAAAGAAAAAAAAAATCCTTCTTCTTCTCCTTGTAGAGAATTTTTTTTTCGTTATTTTCATCATACGTATATTCTAACTACCTTAGTAGTTACTTTATTTAATAACTCTTATTAAATAAAAACTGATTATTTAATTGGGTTAGCCTTTTGGGCCTACCCAATTGGGTTTTAGTTTGTGACTTGAGATAGGACCAAAGGGAACAAATAAGACTTTAGTTCCAATAGGCTTTGGGCTTTTCTATCAATTTTTGACAAGTTTAGAGTTACCAGTAATAATATTTAATACTACTATATAAATATAATTGCACAATAGCCTTTATTAATAAATTATATCCCAAGACTCTAATGATATCATTTGATTCCTCTATGAAATATCCATAGTGAACAAAGTCATAAAGAACTGTCACTTTGTAAACAACTATTTTATCCTTGAGTACCCGGTTTAATCTTTTAGTTATTCACATTTATTGAAATCTGATTTCAATAAATATAAGCTTTAGTAACCCCTTACTAAAGTGGGCACCCTGAATAATCAGTTCCCATTAAAATTATCTTAAGGAGATATTTCGTGTCTCTACAAAAGAGATTATGGATTCTATTTTGAGAATATGTGTGTCCCTTAACACTACGTGTGGTTACCCAACATACTAAGATTTTGACTGTGAATATTAAATTTCACTCCTGATATATCAAAGTAACCTATATTTCATAATCGGGTTCACTACCCTCTTAGGATTAAGAGTCTATGAAATTAGAAGTCGTGAGATTAATTATTCAGGTGATAGTTGTTGATTGAATAATTAATCTCACAGCGGTCCAGTTCAATATGTCTTAACTTTTAAGACACATCAACATATTAACTAGAATTCTCCACTTCCATGATCAAGACAAATCATCTTAGTTAATGTATTATAGTCTTCGTAGATGAAACGTCCAATTTCATCACCGACTACAAACTACATTTTGAGTTTACAAGGAACTTGTTATTTACATCTTCTATGATTTTTCACATAAATTACATACAATGCATCTCATGGATTATGATGATGTCCCATTAGTTCATTTATAAATAGTCTCATATAATTAAATAAATTAATTATTTATGACATGCCAATAAATTGAATTTTTAGGGTACAAACCCTAACAATTAACATTTATGTCAATTTTCATGTCAATTGGATGTTATTTACCATTTAAGCCATAACTCATTTTTTATGCATTATTTTAAACTACCAAAAACTTAAATTTAAACAATTGATTGATGATATAACTATTAATTTTTTATTACCTTGAAATTTTGCAACCATGAAGAATATATACAAAGATAATGTAATTTAATGGTGAAATTGTCAAAATTCGCATCTAATTAAAAATATATTGAGTGGTGCAACTTTGAAGTTGTACAAGGTGTAACTTAAACCCAAACTATATATATATATATATATATATATATATATAAGATTAAATTTTGTAAGGATGTGGTGTAAAACCTAGGTTTTATCCCTCCAATTGTAACATGCCACATCATCTTATCACATATTTAAGAATAAGTACAACTATAACCAATCAATTTCTAATGCCCATATATAAATCCAATCAAATTAGAAGTTTATTAAGATGTTATTAGATGTGGTAGGATGTATTGAATTTTATGTAAAATACTGATGTGACAATATTGAATGATGTAAAATATGAATTTTACACTCCATATTGCACCTATTGATATTGTACTTACCTAGAGAAAATAGTCCCAAAATGGGTTCCACACAATCATAATGGCAAGACGGTGCTAGTGCCGCCTTCCTCTTTTGCTGGAATTTCAAAGAAAATTGCACTTTTCCACTTTGAACTATACTCCATATTACACTTTGTACCATAAACTATTCGAATGCATAGTTTACACCCTAAACTATGACTATTGTTACACTTTGTACCTCAATGTTAGTTTTACTGTTAAGTTAGACAAAAATATAAAAGCACGTTGACTTACGCATGTGTATTGCTTAAGTAGTACAAACTTAAAAAATAAAAACCCCCTCTTTCCAATCAATTAAAAAAAAAATTCTATTTATTTTCAGCTCTCTCTCTCTCTCTCTCTCTCTCATGCATATTAGCCCCTCTTCCCAAATCAAAATCCTTGCAATCCTAAATCCCTAAATCAAAATCATAATAAGTATTTTTAAGTGTGTATATGTTGCTATGATGTTGTTATAGCTTGGTCATGGTCCTTATGGTGGTGGTGTGAATGTTACTGGGGAAGAGAATTGATGAGGACAAAAAAGAACTGCGGGAAGCAAGACCTGCTCTAAAATACGAAGTAATTGGAATCTAATAAAGAATTTTTAGTTTTTTGATGAGAAGGGGCTTGGGTTAAGGAATTTGGGTGAGCGACACTAGCGGCAATAAAATAAAGAAAGGAAAAAAAAATCAATTAACATAGTGGTGGTGCCAAGGGGCTGATATGCAGCACGAGAGAGAGAGAGAGAGAGAGAGAGAGAGAGAGAGAGAGAGAGAGAGAGAGAGAGAGAGAGAGAGAGAGAGAGGAAAAAAACTGTTTTTAATTGAATCGGAAAGAGAGAATTTTGGTCTTTTAAGTTTGTGTCACTTAAGCAATATATATGTACAAGTCACATGTTTCATATTTCCGTCTAATTTTACAATAAAACTAACATTGGAGATGCATAGTGTAACAATAGTTATAGTTTAGAGTGCAAACTGTGCATTCGAATAGTTTATGATGTAAAGTGTAATTTAGGACACAGTTTAAGGTAGTAAAGTGTAATTTCTTGGGATTTTTAATACCTTTGATATTGGCTACAAGTCATTGCCACTTGATACATCATAGAAGTTGTAAAGGCACAAATCAAGCTTTGTGTTGAATTAAACCTCCGGATCAAGCCTATGAGCCCTAAACAATGAATTTATAGAGAGCAGGATTCTGGAGATAACATAAAGGATCGGTTCAATCACAGAATATATGCGTAATTATCTAAAGTGGACGAAATATTTCTTCGTATATTACTGCCGAGGATAACTGTTTTTGTTTTTTCTCCCCCCCCCTTTCTCTCTCTCTCTCTCTCTCTCTCCTTTTATAGGCCTGCCTCTCTCCTTCTTCCTCCTTCCACATGTAATCCAGGTGTTTCCTTTTTAGATACTTGTCCCATCATTCCCCCTTACTCAAATCTCTGGCGGTGAAGGTAGGACTGAATTTCAATGTTCAGATGTCACTTCTTCATTAATGCGGCCAGGGGGGTAGGTATAATGCTTTCAATGCGGTGGCAGCAACCTTTTCTCTGATATTTACCCATCAACTTACTGTGTCTCTTATCCCCACTTTCTTAGTCATTCGTATATAAGGTTCTTAATGCGGGAGTCTTTGAACCACCAGGCCATTAATACTGTCCTCGGCAACCAGCTGCCGAGGACAATATCATCCTCGGACGTTGTGTCCTGTGGTGCTACGCTCATGCATGGCAACTCCCTTTGTCACGTGGCATCGCAGAAATGAATTATTATGTAAAAACTGTTAGGTTGGACTTTTTTCTTTATGGGGGCTTTTGGGCCGGCCCAATACGTGATTTGGGGCCCATGGGCACCACAGAAGTAATGTTAAAAACATTTTTATATGGAATTGATGGGAGTTGCATTAATCTAATACATCATTTAAATAAATTGTGAAATGCTAGAGATACAAACTCTTTTACAAAAAGTTTTACAAACTACAGATGTGGTGAGTGATTATTAGTAATAAAAAAAGTAATGTTAATGGTGGCCCCAGCATATTTATTTATTTTTCATATAAGAATTGATTTGTACCCGTATTTATTTATTTATTTTCCATATAATAATTTATGGTAATTAGACAATCTTGCCCCAACTATTTAAATGGATTTATACATTTGTTGCTTTCATTTCTTTTTTGATATGATAATTGGGAGTTGATAAATTTAATCATTAATTGTCTCATTGAAAAAAAAAATTACTAGAAAGTGTTAGTTGAGTTACAAATTCTTGTCATTGTCATTTTCTACTTAGCGCCTTTAGCATTCACCCTTCAACATTTTAATTATATCTTAATTAAAGAGATTAGTTTTTAAATAGGTCCCTTTTGATACAATAATATCTGCTTTTTTATTCTTTTTTTATTTCAATTTCCTGTCTTGTTTTTTTATCTCTGTTAGTTGTCCTCTCCACCCCCAACGACTAAAATTTGTGATCAATGAAACCTCTCGCTAAAGGGAGGTTATTCTCTTTGCCTCTGGCACCCGACCTTGGCCATCTAACAGCTTTGGTATAAAATATTTTTGGACAAAGTTTTCTCTAAACTAGTTTAAAAAGAAATCCTTCAAACTCTAATTAAAATTTTTAATATAACTATATATTTTGAAAATTTAACCATTGAATTGTATATGTTTTATATTATTAAAATACTTATTAAATTTCATTCAAATCGGATGTTAATTACAATTCGATTTATACATGTAATTTTTTATGCATAATTTTAGATTACAAAAATTTGAAATTAAGTTGATTGACGACATGGTTATTGATTTTTTATTTTCTTAAAAGATTGCAAGCATGAATGATATAATGAAAAAAGAAATATAACATTAGAATTATCAAAATACACATCCTATCCAAAAAAAGTTTTTATATGAAATAAAGCAATTAAGTTTTAAATTTTGTTGCTGTCTCCATATTAGTTTGTTAGAGACCCAAAAAGAAAATTGAGAGTTTAAACTATATTAGTTTGGAGAGAAAATTTGACTAATTTTTTTTCTTTCTTATTTTTCTTTTTATACAAAATATTTTCCTAGAAAATGTCTATTTTGCACTTGAATTAGATAATGAGTAGTTATGAAATAAATTTTACCCTTAGGGTCGAATATAAAATTCTATGAATATGTAAAAATAAGTTTATCCTTAGGGTAAATAATCATTTTACCCTTTCAAGTACTTTTGAAATATTCTAGTTATATAATGTATTATAAATCCAGTTTAAAATATTAGTATTACTATTTTTGTATGTGTTCTAATAAGTATTACTGTTTATTAAAAAAAAAAATAGAGATGTTTACCTTACATTGGTTGTGTGTGTCTAGCATCTATTGTTTATAACTCCAATCTACAACTACATAGATTAGGCCATTTTGTAGTTGTATTCTGATTATATAGTGTATTATAAACCTAGTTTAAAATACCATTATTACTATTTTTGTGTGTGTTCTTATAAGTGTTATTGATTATTTAAAAAAAAAAAACTTTTGCTAAAGAATTTAGCTATTTTCCATGGTTGCCAAATTGAGAGTGGGGGAAGGGGTAGTGATATTTGTATTACAATTTGAACATTTATTATCTATATTAAATAAACCAACATAAATTTACATAAACTTTTTTTTTATTTGAGAAATCATGGAGTCGTTTGGTATGATTGTTTGAACAATATTTTTTTAATTTTTAAACAAAATTATACATATTTTTATATTTTTTTATTTATATATATTTTTTTAAAATATAAATAATATTACAAAAATAACATTATCAAACTGTCTTGATTATCAGGGAAAAACCTTCCTTTTGTAAGCGTAATTTTGACATTGAAATAATTTAAAAAGAAAAAAGGGGTTATTCATGGGAAAAATCCACCAATAGACAAACGAAATACAATAAATTATTGGTACCATTATTGGTTTTAGAGAAGGATTGCAGTCCTATGAGGGTGGTGATCACATGCTGTAATATTGTTTGATGGAATGGATGTCAGAATGACTTGACAATGATGTGTAGTATTCTATTTATACACCCACATGTCCATTCACGAAAGGTTATAACTGTGTGAACAGTTATGTCCTTCCATCATTTGAAACCCGAAATCATGTGCAATAGTAATCAACTTTTGGGATTGAAAGTTATAAAAAATAATTTTCAATCTCAATCTTTAAATGAAAAAATATTAAAAAATAAAAATTAAAAAATTAATAAGTTAAAAATATAAAAATATTTGTAAAGAAAGTGGCGTGCCTGATCTCAATCCCGCAACCCTATAGCCAAATGTTGTGACCCTGCACCAAGAGTAACACTTTTTTTACAATATCACAAGCTAAAATACAAAAGTAAAAAAAATTCACACAATATGATATAAAACTCACCCACACCAGCAACTGTATATTTGTGTAAAAACAGAATTGTGTTACAGTAATTGTGTATGTTTACACAATTACTATAGTTGCATATATCTTTTTTAAATAATTTTTCTCTCTTTTCGTTTGGCTCTTTCTTCACAAATTGAATTTTTTTTTTCTCTCCACCTTGAATCTCTTTGATTGGCTCTTCTTCCCCAATACCCATAAATTCTCTCTCTCTCTCTCTCTTGAATTCATTTAAATATTTTGCCAAATTGATCAAATCCATTGTTAAATATTAGTATTGATATACCATATTGAATATACTAGTATGAATGCGGAAACGAAAATATAAAGTATAGAATACAATAACGTACGAAAATTATGTAGTTCAGCCTAACGGCTTACATCTACGGAGGAAATCCTAAAGGGCTACATCAATAATATGTTAGAGTGTAGTACAAATCCTGTGTTATAATGAACCATAACATGTATATATATAGTAAATTAAACCCTAAACTAATAGACTTCTAGTGCAAGTAGAAGACTTGGCTTGCACACAAAGTAGAATTAGACTTGGACTTATGCTAATGTGCTAATATATTTCTAACGCCCCTTCTCAAATTCAAGATGGAAGCTTGATGAAATCTTGAGATTTGACAAGGTTGAGAAGATCTTTTTAATGAAGTTTGGCTCTGTGACAGTGGTTTGAGAAAAGTAATGGCCTTGTATATTGATTCGACTTCTATCGGTAGCATGACTATACCAGATAGATTTGACGACAGCAATGAGAAGCCAAATAAGATGAACGCAGCGAAAAAACACTGAGGAAGACAAAAATTGCTCTTAATACACCGCAAGGACGGAAAACCATGGCCATAGGAAGGTGGCTCTGATACCATGTTAAATATTAGTATTGATATATCATGTTGAATATGTTAGTATGGATGCAGAAGCGAAAGCATAAAGTATAGAACATAATAACACACGAGAATTACGTGGTTCAGCTTATCGACCTACATCCACGGAGGAAACCCTAAAGGGCTACATCAGTAATATATTAGAGCGTAGCGAAAATGTTGTATTTTAATGAACCATAACATGTGTATATATAGTAAACTAAACCCTAAACTAATAGACTTCTAGTACAACTAGAAGGCTTGGCTTGGTTTGGCTTGGCTTGGCTTGGCTTGCACACAAAATAGAATTAGGCTTGGACTTATGCTAATGGGCTAATATATTTCTAACACCCATATAAATCAACCCCAACCTTGGTTCCAAATCGGGCCCAAAATAAGGGGTGATGACCATTGTCCTTCTTGTGTTTGCTCTTCAAATCCAATCATGCTTGAACTGCCCATCGTTGTTCTAATGCTCATCTTGCCATGGGTGAAAAGTGTTGCAGATCTCATAATGATGAGAGGTTAGAGGAAGTTAAAGTGCTGGGTGATACTTTTGATATGGTGGTAAAGGTGGGTATTCAGATTATTGGAGGCGTATGGTACTGTTGATGTTTTGATTCTTGAATAAGCATTGGTGTTGAATAGTGGAAACCAGGCTCAAGAAGAGAAGGGATTGGGTTCTATACAATGGGAAAAATTAGAAAATAGAAAAAAGATTTGGGTGTTTGTTTGCTTACAAAACAAAGGACACGGATTTAGGTTGGGTTGATGTTTGTTTTCTTAGAAGACAATAGAAAGATCATGAAAAAAAGAAAAAAACAAAGACAAAAATAATAATAAAAAATGAATGAAAATAATTATTTAAATAAGGACAAATTACAACTTATCCATTTGTGATTTGGTCGAAATTTAAGTTGCCTATCTGTGGTTTGAAATTTGACACTTTACCCAACTAAGGTTTGACGAAATTTAAATTGCCTAATTGTGGTTTGAAATCCCATGCTGCAAGTATTCCGTTGGATTTTTTATAATCTTATTTGATCTTGTATTATTATATTTTTTTGTGTTTTTAGAGAAGAGAAACATAAAAGTTGAACAAAACTATATATTTAGCCATATTTTTAACAGAGGTGAGTTACATAATTCTATTTGAGCTAATCTCAGGTAGGTAAAGTGTCAAATTTCAAATTATAGGTAGGCAACTTAAACTTCGGCTAAACCACAAGTAGGTAAGTTGTAATTTGCCCTTTAATAAAATAGAAAGTAAAATAAATAAATTAACGTGGAGTGATTTAAAAAGTATTTACATAAAATAATAAAAGAAAGTTCTTATACTATAATAGACAAAAAATTTTAAACGGATTAATATGAACGCTCAGAAGAGTTGTATCTTTCCCAAGATTTGCATTACATCACCAAACAATATAGTCTTATCATTAAGCAAACAAATCTTTTATGGATAGAATAGGAAACGTGAGTGTGCACAAGTGTAATCACCCTATACACTTACAAAGATTACTCCCAAAGTTTAGAAGAGTGTTATCCTTCAGCCCTTAATTTCTTTTGATTTTTTCAACCACAGTGATCATGTGACAATTGAAAAGTACTCGGTGTTATATTGACTTGGAATTTGACATAGAGTTATACTTTACTTATCTGTAAATTGAATAGAAGTTTTTCCAATTTTAAAGTTCAGAAGTTGCAATTTACTCACTTTGGATTTAATTGTATCTGTTAAGAGCCTTGTAATTTAATTGATACCTCCTTATGCATAATGTGTTTAAACGTTTAGGGAAGAAATGGTTCAAGATGCAAAACTAGCAGCATATTATAACTATCTAAGAAAAAAAAGACTTAATTGTATTTGATTTGCTAATTCAGTGAATAAATTTTCTAAGGGTATAAGTTTAGAAAATATTTTTAAAAGTTTTATATAGGAAAAAAAAAAAAGTATCTAATTTTTACTAGTTTTTTTTTTTTTTTAAAGATATTGCTCATAAAAATTGTATTGAGTGTCAACACTTTTTTAAAATGGTACAATAACAAATGTTGCAAGAGCATCTTAATTTAAAACACATATTGATAAATCAATTTTAATCTATGTGACAAAAGTGTAATTTTTTATTTGACTTAATATGGACAAAACAGGAGATTGTTACGTGGCCATTTTAAGACATAGGTAAGTTATGTGTTGTTTCCAATTCACAAAAGCACTTTAAAGGAAGTCAAACCCAAAACGAACAAAATGAAAAGAAAAAACTCATACATGCATATGCATGTTCAATTTACTTTATAGGGAGGTTGATTGTTGGATGTCATCTTCTCCTTTTGCACCGCTCAACCTCTCATTGGACCATAGGCTAATGGCATTGGAACTTGGAAGTTGGTGTTCTTCTAAAGGTTAGGTATTCTAGGCTGGAAAATAATGCTAATATATATGGGGAGCATTCCCAAATCTCAACCTTAGAAGTAGGTTGAAAGTTTGTGTTTATAAAACTCATTTTGATATTGGTCTATATCTATTATTGAACTATTGGTCTATGACTCTATATCAAGACAATCCAAGCATTGGGAACTTTCAATTGTAAATCCACTGCTTCAATTTAAACAATTCAAATTCCAGCACCTATAATTTAAAATATGGGACTATGGAATTTGTTATTGTTAGAGTTACTTCTAGTTGTTTATATTAGCATATTAATAAGGCCATTTCTGTAATCATGTTATAAATCTTAATATAATTATATGCAAAGGTGGGGGCTGACTGATTAAGCCCTAAACCGTAGTTTCTTTCTTCTCTATGTTTCTATATTTTTCTTCTTCGCACCTCTCTCTCTTAACCCTAATTTTCATAGATTACAACTTAACTATTTTTTTCTGTTACCGTTGGATGTAACATTGTCTCTTACGTAGGAGTAGAACCCACCCCATGTAAGACTTAGGGATATTGAATGTAAGAGTTAGACATAATCCTACCTCCAATGTGAGAGAGAGATGAGTAATTTTCATTAGCTCATCTGCCATTACGTGCCAAATGCATGCTTATCAATTTCAAAGACTCAAACTTCCATTGCATGCCAAGTGCCAACATGTTCTCCATCATTTTGACCAGCACAAGACAAAAAAAATCTAGCCTAACATTCTTAGAATTAACTTTTACGATCTAATTTGACCACCCTCATGGACTTTTTTCTTCTATCTTCAAACAACAATGGATGGGCGGTTCAAAAAGTATTGAGTACGGGCTTATGTTAATTCTAACACAATCTTTTCAAGCGTAAGTCCAACCCATTAGTCGTGATTCCAATATAATTATGCTTACCTATAAGATGGTCGCTCGGTCAAACTACATAAAGAAATGAGGTTTTCTAACAGATTATCTGAAAAAGCTAATCATTCTCGGGTATCATATTATAGTGGAAGGTAAAGCCATTCAGATAAGGTAAGCAAATATTGTTAGACTACACCTCTCTCTAAACCAGAATCGTTTACTAATTATATTCTTCTTAAAAAAAAAAAAAGCCTATCTTTATATATATTAATAGCTAAAGCTCAAAAAAAGTCCAATTAGATTTTAATTGGATTCTCAATTTTGTGCCATGTGTCCTATTTAATTTTTAATTTTGTGTCAAGTGAATGATTGAGTATAAAAATTGAAAAGTCTAAATCCAATTAAGTTCTAAATTGGATTTTAATTGGAGTCCAATTTTCCACCGCTTGTCCACTTGTTTTTTTAATCCTTGTGGCAAGTAAATTATTGGATGAAAAAACTGAAGAGTCTAAATCCAATTAACATTTTAAATTATATATATTATATAAAAGAAACCATTACATATTTTAAAAACGTATGATTTAAAAAAGTGTAAGTAATACTACGTACAATTTGAATCTCTTTCTAAAAAAAGAGTATAATTATGATTATTTTTAATTGTATTCATGCATATGTACGGACTACACACTAGTTAGTAGTAATAGGAGACAAAACTACATAAGATGGCCTGCTTGCTATTTTCTCGGCATTTAGGAGTGTTGAAATAAAATAGAAGAGTGTGAAATCGGTTAGATCTCGTTCTACCTAAATGCAAGTTCCCAATTTTGTAAATAGTTCCATGAATTTATAGTGAAAAATTATAAATCTAAAATACAAATTCTATCAAATTAAATTTAGGGTAAATTATACAAACCCAACCCCTTGATGTTTGAGGAATGACACTTTGCTTCAAAATGGAAATAAAAATTCCTCTTTATTGAGGTTTGAGAAAATCATCACATTAGTCATTCCATTAATAACAATAACATAATATTCCAAAATTTTTAAAATATTTCTGTGGTACCCATGGGCCCAAATCGCGTATCTGGCCGGCCCAAAGGCCCTCACAATAAAAGAAGCCCAACTCTACATCTTGAGATGATCCGAGGACATAATCAGTCCGACCTACAAAGTCACGTGAGAAAAAGAAGTATCATGCATGTCCAAACACCAAGAAACATAACGTCCGAGGACAACCCAGTCCTCGGCAAGGCGTCGCCGAGGACTATGTGAATGGTCTAGTAGTTGGATAGCGCCCATGACGAAGGTTTTTGATGCTGGAGTTAAGGAAACGAGAATAAAGAATAAAGGGAAGGGATTGACTGTGGCCAAAGGAAAAGCTGCTATCACCGCATTTAAGGCTCTACACCTGCTTCTCTGGCCGCATTAATGAAGAAGTGACGCCTGAACGTTGGGTTTCAACCTTATCTTCACCACCAGAGACCTTAGCAAAAAGGAGTGATGGGACAAGTATCTAAAAAGGAAACACCTGGATTACACCTGGAGGGAAAAAGTCAGGTCTATAAAAGGAAAGGGAAGACGAGAGAGAGGGGGGAAGAAAAAGAAAGAGAGAGAAATAGAAAAGAAAGAATTTATAAGAGAACCAAAAATATCGTTCTCGGTATCAATGTATTCAACTCCATGTTACATACTTATACCAGTGTAGTGTATGAATCACAGAACCGAATCAAACTTTTGTATTATCTATCATCTCAAAAACCTAGATTAAACACCCACTCTCTATAAATTCATTGTTTAGTGCTCATTGAGCTGGTCCACTGTCCAAACTTGGATTAGTTTGATTTGTGCCACTACAATTGGCGCCGTCTGTGGGGATCTTGCGTTTTGGTGACAGATAACGTGATGACAGATCTGAATCCAGCCCATGCAGAGTCTCTAGGATCTCAGCACGAGGATCCACTACAACAGGTAGAGCAAATGGGAGATCGAGAGGGCAGTGTGCACTCGGGGCGAACAGTTGATAACCGCTCACGGGGCAGAAGCAGGGGCTCTGGAGAAAATAACACTAGGGCCATGCAGAGAGAAATTGACCAGCTGAAGAGGAAGCTACGTCGAGCAGAGCGGAAAAGGACTCCCTCCATATCTGGCCCTTCATCAGATGACTCTCAGGACAGTGGCTATAGGCCGAGGTCAAGAACCCCCCCCACAGAAACTTTCTCGTACCAAGAAGAAAGTGTTCGCAACAGAGGAAGTAGAGGGACGAATCACAGGGGCTCGGGTAGCGATGCCATGGGAAAGGCATTGCTCCAGCTCTCCAAATCACCCTTCGCACATCGTATTGAAAGGGGAAAACTACCCCGTCGGTTCACGCAGCCAAACTTCACCATTTATAATGGCAAAACAGACCCGGTGGAGCACGTAAGCCATTTCAATCAACGCATGGCGGTTTATTCTCAGAATGAGACCTTGATGTGTAAAGTCTTTCCCTCAAGTCTAGGGCCCGTTGCAATGAGATGGTTCAACGGCTTAAAGGCGAACTCCATTGATTCATACATGGAACTTACAATGGCATTCGGGTCCCGCTTTGTTACGTGCAGTAGAGTACCT
Organism: Castanopsis chinensis; assembly: GCA_032878915.1. NCBI lineage: Eukaryota > Viridiplantae > Streptophyta > Magnoliopsida > Fagales > Fagaceae > Castanopsis > Castanopsis chinensis. The sequence continues at coordinate 419,162 of JAVQMG010000070.1, forward strand.
CGGCCTCTAGACTCGTTATTGTCCATGGCTATGGGAGAGCGCGAGACGTTGAAAACCTACTCGGACAGATACTGGGAAGCGTTTAACGAAATAGATGGCGATTTCGATGAGGTGGCGGTCAACACCTTTAAGGTTGGTCTTCCAATTGAGCATGATCTAAGGAAGTCTTTGACCAAGAAGCCGGTAAAAACTGTTCGTCGGCTCATGGATCGTATCGATGAGTATAAGAGGGTTGAGGAGGATCAACAGCAGAGTAAAGGAAAGATAAAAAGTATCCCCCAGGAGAGTAGGGATTTCAAGGCGGAGAGATACGGTAGCAAGTGGCCGAGGAGAGATTTCACTAGCCAGACTAGGTCGGCCCCGCCCCAGACAGTGAATGCCGTATTTCGTGAGCCGGTACAGCAGGTGTTGGAAAGGATCTGCCGAGAACCTTATTTTAGATGGCCCAGTAAGATGATCGGAGACCCTACAAAGCGTAACCAGAACCTCTATTGTAATTACCATCAGGATAAAGGCCACACCACAGAGAACTGCAGGAACTTGTGGAATTACTTGGATCAGCTGGTCAAAGAAGGGAAATTAAGACAATTTGTGAATCGACCTGATGAACCAGGTACCCAATCTGGCTCCATGAACCAAGGCAGTAACAATGTAAGACCTCCATTGGGCACAATTAATGTCATCTTTGCGGCGCCAGGTCAGACGGGGTCTTGCCCTACCAGAATAATGTCAGTACTACGTCCCACCGCCGAGGACCTCAATTCTGAGCCGAAGAGGATCAAGAGGAATCCTTTGCCTGTACTGGGATTTTCTGACGAAGACAAGATTGGCACTATTCAACCGCACGACGATGCGCTGGTCGTTACGTTAAGGATAGGGGGTTACGATGTGAAGAGAGTAATGGTTGACCAAGGGAGTGGGGCTGACATCATGTACCCAGATTTGTTTAAGGGTCTCAATTTGAGGTTCGAAGATCTCATGGCTTATGACTCCCCATTAATAAGCTTTGAAGGGAAGGCTGTTATTCCAAAGGGGCTAATTAGGTTACCTGTACAGTCAGGACCAGTGGTAGTGGACGTGGATTTCATCGTAGTAGATGCCTATTCCCCTTACACAGCCATAATGGCAAGACCATGGCTGCATGCCTTAGGTGCTGTGTCATCAACTCTGCACGTCAAGCTGAAATTCCCGTATGAGGATAGGGTTGAGGAAATACTAGGCAGCCAGTCCATGGCGAGGCAATGTATAACGGCGGCCATTACACATCAGACGAGACAGGAGTCTCAAACCCCGGCCGAAAGGGATTTGTAGCAGTTAGTATCCTCGGCCGAGCCAAATGAAGCCGAGATTGAAGGACCGGGCTGTGAAGATTTGGAGAAAGTGGTTATCGCAGATGATGCAGAGAGATTCTTCTAAGTAGGAAGTCAATTACCCCCACAAGAGAAAGAAGATCTGGTCACATTTTTGAAGCGAAACATCGATGTGTTTGCATGGGATGCTTATGAAGCACCAGGAGTCAATCCGGAGTTTATTTGTCACCACCTCAATGTTAACCCGGCTGCTGTGCCACGAAGGCAACCACCTCGGCGTTCATCTAGAGAGCACGCCGAGGCCGTTAAGGAAGAGGTGGCAAAACTCAAGAAAGCAGGGGCCATTAAGGAAGTGTTTTATCCAGAGTGGTTAGCCCATACGGTAGTGGTAAAAAAGAAGAATGGAAAATGGGGGGTATGCGTGGACTTTACAGACTTGAATAAGGCTTGCCCAAAGGATTCATTCCCAATGCCCCGCATAGATCAGTTGGTGGACGCTACTGTAGGGCATCCTCGGATGAGCTTTCTGGATGCTTTCCAAGGTTATCATCAAATACCCTTAGCTCCAGCAGACCAGGAAAAGACAGCCTTTGTCACACCCATAGGGAACTACCACTATAAGGTGATACCCTTTGGCTTGAAGAATGCTGGGGCTACCTATCAAAGAATGATGACGCGAATGTTCGAACCACAACTGGGAAAAACGATTGAGGTGTACGTAGATGACATGGTAGTTAAAAGTAAGACTATCTCGGCTCACATACCTGACCTCGACGACACCTTTCAAACGCTGAGGAAGTACAAGTTACGCATCAACGCATCCAAATGTTCCTTTGGTGTAGGGTCTGGCAAATTTTTGGGTTACATGGTGACGCATAGAGGAATTGAGGTCAACCCCGCTCAGGTCAAGGCCATCAACAACTTACAGCCGCCTCAGAATCCGAAGGAAGTGCAGAGGTTAACTGGAATGACGGCTGCTCTCAACCGATTTATCTCAAGATCTGCTGATCGGTGTAGACCGTTCTTCCAACTGTTAAACAAATGGAAGGGGTTTGAATGGACAGAAGAGTGTGCTGTTGCCTTTCAGCAGCTTAAAGAATATCTTGCCCACCCTCCTATCATGTCTCGGCCCGAGGCCGACGAGGTCCTATTCGTATATATCGCGGTGGCAACCCACGCCGTTAGTCTGGTGCTAATAAGGGTTGACGGGGACATATAAAAGCCAGTTTACTATGTGAGCAAGTCTCTGCATGAAGCCGAGGTACGTTACCCACCATTAGAGAAGGCAATCCTTGCCGTGGTGCATGGCACACGTAAGCTCCCCCATTACTTCCAGTCTCATACGGTGGTTATTTTGACTCAGCTTCCACTAAGGGCTATACTCCGGAGTGCGGATTATACCAGCAGGATTGCAAAATGGGGAACCATCTTGGGCTCTTTTGATATTAAGTACATGCCCCGCACAGCAATAAAGGGTCAGGTGTTGGCTGATCTCGTTGCGGAATTTGCTGAACCCATAATAGAAGATAGTGTGATCAACAAGGACATTGATGAAAAATCAGTTGGCATGGTTGCGTGTAAAGGTCTCGCGGTGTGGACTGTTTATGTTGATGGGGCTGCTAATCAAAGAGGATCCGGAGTGGGGGTGGTAATTACGACCCCAAAAGGTCTCACACTGGAAAAGTCCTTAAGACTGGGATTCTCGGCTTCTAACAATGAGGCCGAGTATGAAGCCTTGCTGAAAGGAATGGATATGGTCCACAAGTTGGGGGGAAAGATCGTGCAAATGTTCTCAGACTCTCAGCTAGTTGTGGGTCAAGTAGATGGAAAGGTAGAGGCCAGAGATCCGAGGATGCAGGATTATTTGAATCAAGTCAAAACTACACAACGCAAGTTCGAATCCTTTACTTTGTCTCATGTCCTTAGAAGCGGCAACACGCATGCCGATTCCCTAGCAACTCTTGCCACGTCATCAGCACAGGGACTACCTCGGATTGTCTTGGTTGAAGACTTACCTAAACCCTCGAAAATAATGGGAAGTGTTATCCGTGTGCACCAGATTAGAGTGGGGCCTAGCTGGATGGACCCCATTATGTCCTTCCTAAAAGATGATGTTATACCCGAGGATAAAGTCGAGGCGGACAAGATACAAAGAAAAGCCTCCCGATTTTGGTTGGCCGGGGATCATAAGCTTTATAGACGATCTTTCTCCGGCCCGTACCTGTTATGCGTGCACCCTGAAGCGACAGAGCTACTTTTGGAAGACTTACATGAAGGAATCTATGGAAGCCATACGGGAGGAAGATCTTTGGCTCACAGGGCCCTAACACAAGGGTATTGGTGGCCGAACATGCAGCGAGAAGCTCAAAGTTATGTGCAGAAGTGCGACCAATGTCAAAGATTCGCACCAAACATCCACCAGCCCGGGGGTGTGCTCAATCCTCTGACGAGTCCCTGGCCTTTTGCACAGTGGGGTCTAGACATTGTGGGTCCTTTCCCAAAGGCGCCTGGGAACCGAAGATATTTGGTTGTCGGCACTGACTATTTTACTAAGTGGGTAGAGGCCGAGCCCCTGGCGAATATCAGGGATGTTGATGTGAAGAAATTTGTATGGAAGAATATCGTCACTCGATTCGGTATCCCTCATACCCTCATCTCCGATAATGGTTTGCAGTTTGACAGCAAGGCGTTCAGACGATATTGTTGTGGCCTCGGCATAATCAATAGATACTCCACTCCGGCTTATCCGCAAGGGAATGGGCAGGCCGAGGCTATTAACAAAGTTATAGTGAACGGACTGAAGAAGAGGTTGGAGGACGCTAAAGGGAGGTGGGTGGAGGAGCTGCCCCACGTTCTGTGGACGTACCGGACCACACCCCGCCGATCAACGAGAGAGACGCCATTCTCGATGACTTATGGCGCCGAGGCTGTTATTCCCTTGGAGACTGGTTTTCCAACGATGAGGACAAGCTCTTTCACTCTGGAAAGCAATGGCAGACTGCTAGAAAAAGGCCTCGACCTAATTGAAGAAAGGAGAGAGGTTGCCATGATTCACTTAGCCTACTACCAGCAAAAACTGAAGCAGGGATATGATTCCAATGTAAACTCGAGACCTCTTCTTCTCGGGGACTTGGTGCTGAGGAAAGTGGTGGGGAACACCAAAAATCCAGCATGGGGAAAGCTTGGACCTAATTGGGAAGGACCGTATCGCATCACGGCGATAGCTGGAATAGGAGCTTACTACTTGACCGACTTAGATGAAAAAGCTGTACCCCATCCCTGGAATGTAAGTAATTTGAGACGATATTATTATTAATGAAAAGTACTTTTGTCATTCTACTCTTATCATTTTTGTGCCATTAATTCTGTCGTGCCTAAGGTTACGCCGGGTCCTCGGATCCTCTACCTTAGTCCAAATTTAATTAAGGTTACGCCGGGTCATCAGATCCTCTATCTTAATTTAGAACAAAAAACTAAGGTTACGTCGGGTCCTCGGATCCTCTACCTTAGTCCAAATTTAATTAAGGTTATGCCGGGTCATCAGATCCTCTATCTTAATTTAAAACAAAGAAGTGAGGTTACACCGGGTCCTCGGATCCTCTACCTTGTTCGAAGTTCAATTAAGGTTACGCCGGGTCATCAGATCCTCTATCTTAATTTAGAACAAAAAACTAAGTTTACGTCGGGTCCTCGGATCCTCTACCTTAGTCCAAATTTAATTAAGGTTACGCCGGGTCATCAGATCCTCTATCTTAATTTACAACAAAAAAGTGAGGTTACGCCGGGTCCTCGGATCCTCTACCTTAGTCCAAATTTAATTAAGGTTACGCTGAGTCATCAGATCCTCTATCTTAATTTAAAATAAAAAAGTGAGGTTACGCCGGGTCCTCGGATCCTCTACCTTGTTCAAAATTTAATTAAGGTTACGCCGGGTCATCAGATCCTCTATCTTAATTTAAAACAAAAAAAAACTAAGGTTACGCCGGGTCCTCGGATCCTCTACCTTAGTCCAAATTTAATTAAGGTTACGCCGGGTCATCAGATCCTCTATCTTAATTTAAAAACAAGAAAACTAAGGTTACGCCGGGTCCTCGGATCCTCTACTTTTGTCCAAATTTAATTAAGGTTATGCCGGGTCCTCGGATCCTCTACCTTACTTCAATTCTTATTAAGGTTATGTCGGATCAACAGATCCTCTATCTTAATTTAGAGTAGAGAAGTAAGGTTACCTCGGATCTTTCCCCTTGATATGGAAACAGCATTGGAGTCATTAAGTGAACGGGTCTTAAATTGATGTTAAGTACTAAGCGCAAAGCTTGAAGTACTGTTAGTCCAAATGCAAAATATGTTGTTAAGTTCTCTTTTCAACATGTTATCATGGAAATAACTTTTAAGCAAGTCCCAAGCAAACGGATTCCCCGTTAGTGTATTTCTTTTTTAGTGTGTTACTTGTCCTTAAGTATAAGCAAAAGGTAGCAGTCATTACTTAAAGCATTTGCACGTATGTAAGTTGCCTAAAATTTCCTTGCCTAAGGGCAAAAAGGTATAAGTACATGCTATAGAGAGAAGCCGATAGTATAGCAATATTACATGCATAGCAAGGAAACAAGATATCAACACCAAACGTAATATAGAACAGCAATTTAAATTGGGAACCCCTTTTTATTAATTGAAAGATTTGTCAATACATTTATAACTAAACTGTCAAAGTACAAGGGAAATAAAGTAAAAACTGGAATTAAGAAATAAAAATACAAGGCCAAAAGCAACAAAGAAGAAGAGAGAAGAAGAGCAAGCAGCCAAGCCACGGGTGATTATGGCTCGGGTTGGGTCTGGTCTTTTGGGTCAGCAGGAGAAACCACCAAGGCCGAGGACTCGCCAGCCTTCTCTTTGGGCTCTATGGACAGAGTTGCCAGAACTAGCTCCACAGTCCCACTAACCTCAAGGTTGGGGGTTGCCTCCTTGGGGGCAGGAGGGGGCGGTGCATTTTCAGCCTGGGTAGTAGGGGCAGTATCTTCGGCAGCATCCTCGTCTACTTGAATCCCAGCCGAGGAAGGGTGGGAATCATCCTTGGCTGAGCTAGAGGTAGCCACGCGAATTGCAGGAGGAATGTAGGCGTTCTCCTCCTTCCATAGAGGAGAGGAAGCATCAACCCCAGCTTGGGAAAGAGCTTCCTTCCACACTTGGAGGCAGTAGTCCCTACAGACCTCCAGCACTTGGGCTTTGAACGTTTCTGTGGTTTCGGCCACGCCCATGTCATACCCGCTCTGCTCAGCCTCGTCAACCATTGCCTCGGCTGCTTGTGCCTTGGCAAGAGCCTCTTCCGTGGCCTTGAGTGCTTCCTCCTTTGCCTCCTCAGATGCTGTAAGGTCCTTGGCAAGGCCTTTTGCCAACGATCTGGCCGAGGCGTGGTCTTCATTAGCTCGTTTGAGTTCTAGCCTCTGATCCTCGGCCTGTCGGGCAGTACTCTTCAGTTCGGCCTCCAGACCTGACCGCTCACTTGCCGCCCTGCTCAGGCTGGCGGTCACCTCTTGGAGCTTCTTCTCTTTAAGCTCCATTATCTTCTTAGTGTGGTCCAGCCTAACCACTTCATCCCTTAGCGCTCTGTAGGAGCTGGCAGCGATCTCCTCTGCCCTATGGGCAGATTGCACAGCCTACGTACAAGCATTGTTAGTAAAGGGCACACTACATAAAAAAAAAGGAGGGTAGAGAAAGAAGAAGCGTAAAGAAAAGCATAAGTGCCGAGGATCGGCCAATTTGAATCCTTACCATGGCTAACTCCTTTTTGAGAGTCATGAAGACATTATGATCTCTCATTCTATGCAGCTCTCCCATGTCCTCAGGCAATAGCAGTGCCTGCTCCAGAGCATCGGCGATGCAGGCAGCTGTGCCCTCGTCGGATCTCCTGATGGATGCATCGGCGGTGACCGCCTGATCATCTACTTGCATCTGAGGGGCCCAAATAGGCGCATGGAAGGCTACAGGAGGGTCATTTCGTCTCTCCGTCCTCGGGTGGACATGGCAAGCATGTTTACCTCCCCTCTCTTGCTCCATCTCCCTACCAGGGACGTCCTTACCCCCCTCGGCTATCTCTTTTCCCTTTTGCTGGTCCCTTTTCCTTTTATGGTCAGCCGGATCTGGATGTTGAATTCTAGGGGAAGGCGGTAGAATAACCCTCACGGGCAGAAGCTTGTCGATACCCTTATCCTTGGCCTTCTCCGGAGGCACTTTTGAAGGATCTTGTGCTCCAGTTTGCCCTTCTAGCACGTCCTTCAAGCTGGGCTTGGGTCTACGATGGATTCCCATCCTCATCAAAGGTTGGTCGTCGTCGTCCGAGGATGTAAAAGAAGGAGATCTGGCAACAGGAGAGGGATGCCTGGGCGGAAAAAGCGGATCTAAAGCTTCGAACTCTTCCTCGGAATCCGAGAGCTCAACTACTTTCTCTCTTTCTTCTTCTTCTTCTTCTTCCTCTTCGACCTCGGCGAGTAGCTGAGAGGTAGAACCTTCGCCTAATCCAGGTCAGGCCGAGGGCGTAGCCAAATTAGAAGCTCTCGGGATAACCCTGACAGGCTCGGTAATCAGAACGCCTTGAGGAATTGGAGCACCAGGCGGTAACAGAAAGCCCTCGACCGCTACACTTATCCTCGGAAGCCGCGGGTCTTTCTCCTTGATGACACACTTGGTTTCTTGAAAGGCGGAGGATATGGGTGTGTATCCGAGGATGCGGTGGGCGGCGCGAAGTTGACCGTCTGAGTGCACAAACACCTCGGCCTTCAAGATCTTGTCGAGACGATCAAAGTTGACGAGATTGGCACGGGGTGCAAGCGCACGACGATCTGCGCATATGTCCAAAAAACGGGTTAGTACAAACAAATTAAGGAAAAACACCATTAACAAAAGAAACAGTGCATTTATCATTGATTAAGTGTGACGCTACGCGAGGACTCACCAGGCTCCCCCTCCGTCGTCGGACAGTGGAGACCGTCATGCCACTCCCCGGACAATATAAGGAAGTCCTTGTCCAAACCCTTGTTGGAGTGGGGAAGGCATTGGATCAATCTAACTTCAGGGTGCCTAGATTTCAGATTGTAGGTATGCCCTCTCAAATGGTGAAGGGTATATACCCAATTCACTTCATGGTGAGTGAGACCTAACCCTAACCTCTCGTTCAGAACGTCTACCGCACCCAAGATCCTAAACATATTGGGGGCGCACTGTGTAGGGGACAACCTAGCGGTTCTAAGATAGTTCATGGTAATAGGCATCATAGGGATTCTCATCCCTCCCTCTATAAACGCTATCATAGGAATCACCACCTCACCGGTCTCTCTCTTAGTGAGCCACTCCCCCATCCCACAGTACCTAACGGACACTCCGGGTGGGATCTCGTATTTGGCTTTAAAGGCTTCTATTTTCTCAGGGGTATCCACCGGGGATGCGAACCTACCCATTTCCTAAAACTAGGGAGTAAACACTATAACGAAATTGGAAGATTTAAACAGCCGAGGACCAAAGAAAGGGGACAATCGAAAGAGTAAAAAACAATAATGAAAACAGAAGGTTGAAGAACTTACTTTTAAACAACTACGTCACCTCGGCTTAGAGATGAGGGGTATGAAGATGCGTGCAGGTTACAGGAAAGGTTAGGTTCAATGCGCGAAGTCTGAAATGAATAGAAGATCTTTAAAGTGGCGATATTTATTTCATGGAAAAACGTAAAGCGGGAAGTCTCCCGCCTGCCTTCTCAAAAGGCGCCTATCCGTTAGATGAGCATCATGCGGTTGGAAACAAGGAACATAACGCCGCCAATATTTAATTGAAGCGCGTCCAGGAGATCGAAGCGTCAGAAGCGTATCGCCTTACGTGCGCATATATCGAAACCCTCATTCCTCTTCAATAGAATAGAAATAAGGATTTCGAGGGGCTATTGTGGTACCCATGGGCCCAAATCGCGTATCTGGCCGGCCCAAAGGCCCTCACAATAAAAGAAGCCCAACTCTACATCTTGAGATGATCCGAGGACATAATCAGTCCGACCTACAAAGTCACGTGAGAAAAAGAAGTATCATGCATGTCCAAACACCAAGAAACATAACGTCCGAGGACAACCCAGTCCTCGGCAAGGCGTCGCCGAGGACTATGTGAATGGTCTAGTAGTTGGATAGCGCCCATGACGAAGGTTTTTGATGCTGGAGTTAAGGAAACGAGAATAAAGAATAAAGGGAAGGGATTGACTGTGGCCAAAGGAAAAGCTGCTATCACCGCATTTAAGGCTCTACACCTGCTTCTCTGGCCGCATTAATGAAGAAGTGACGCCTGAACGTTGGGTTTCAACCTTATCTTCACCACCAGAGACCTTAGCAAAAAGGAGTGATGGGACAAGTATCTAAAAAGGAAACACCTGGAGGGAAAAAGTCAGGTCTATAAAAGGAAAGGGAAGACGAGAGAGGGGGGGGGGGGAAAAGAGGAGAAAAGATAGAGAAATAGAAAAGAAAGAATTTGTAAGAGAATCAAAAAATATCGTTCTCGGCATCAATGTATTCAACTCTATGTTACATACTTATACCAGTGTAGTGTATGAATCACAGAACCGAATCAAACTTTTGTATTATCTATCATCTCAAAAACCTAGATTAAACACCCACTCTCTATAAATTCATTGTTTAGTGCTCATTGAGCTGGTCCACTGTCCAAACTTGGATTAGTTTGATTTGTGCCGCTACAATTTCATTGACTAAATCCTAACCATGGTTAGTGGAAATATTTTTTGGTTAAATATTGTTCATTGTTTTTATTATTATGATGATGCTCTCTATTCTCCTTTCTCTCAAAAAGTCAAAATGGATGGTCTGCCCAGCTTGGACAGTCTTGAATAGGACTCTTGCACACTCGGTGGGATGTTAATACCTTAATATGGTTGGATAGATAACTAGTGCTTGATTTATGAAAGCATTTCAAATTATTTGAACAGGACATGGGATTTATCAGTGAAATTGATCAAGCTCGTTCTTCTTTTTTCCTTTTTTTGGGTGTGGTTTGGTCTGAATTGAAGCTCAGTTGTGCTTGATTTTGTAAAACTAGTAAACATTTTTTTTTCTTCTTTTTTCAGCCTGAATATTTTATTCCAACAATAAAATTACAACAAAAGGCCATCCTCCATACAAAAACGCTGAGTAATGAACGGCCCAAGTTTACATCAAAACGTGGGCAACAAAATCAATTATCAGAGCCCGGCATGGGCAGGTTATTTAAACAACCAACTGAGAAGAAGACATTTTAGCCCAACCAGAGTAATGTAAGATTGCAGTCCTAAACGATGATTTCATTCGTTTTTATTTTTGGAGAGTCGAGGCTGAAATTTTATTTAATCAAAGACTAAAGTCCTTGCCTAATACAATTTGCACATCTAGTGGAACAGATTCCATCCGGACCAATAAAGGGATTGAGATTTAAGAGTCTAGCTAAGAAAATAATGAAAGAAATTTCTTATAAGAATTATGGGGCAATATATATTTATATATATATATATATATTTATTTGTTTTTGAACCCATATGGGGCATTATGTAAATGATTATTTCTTACAAATCTGTAATTTCCTGCAACCTCTTAACCAAATGTGGTGTAATCTCTTGTATTTTGATTTGGGTAACATAGTCAATCTCTTCTCCTATATGTTTTTAAGTTTAATATGCTGATACTGGACTATAGTACGCAGTGCATGCCAATACATTTTTTTAGCATAGGGTCCTCAACCTAATGGGCTTTATTTCTTCTGTAGGATGCCCTTGTGCCCTGGAGGCCCATTGAACTTTAAGTTAAGTGGCTTTTACCAATTAAATTTATTGGCAATTTCAATTTCTTCTATATGGACAAAACTTTTTTTAAAAAAAAAGGGAATATATGAACACAACTTTAAATCTTTGGGTATTGTATTTTAATTTACTAATAAAATTTAAGGGTTAATTATATATTGCCCACATATAGTTTGAGGCATTTTAACGTTTTTCACTTGTAATTTGAAAAATATCATTTTATCCACCTATGATTGGAGGTTGGGATTGCTTAACTTTTGTAATGCTATCTTAACAAGGTACTCTATTTCCACTGAGCAATATTAGATACCATTAAGGACGTGGGTTCCAATTAGCTCAACTGGTAAAGTCTCTGATGGTTGTATAAAAGATCTGGAATTCAATTTCCGTCTACACCAAAAACTGATTGGTATCTTGGTCTGATGATAAAGAGCGATCATCAGGAGTGGATGCCATAGGTTGAAATTCTCTAAAAAAAAAAAAAGATACCATCAAGGACATTAATGTAATTGCTAATCGTTTTTTTTTCCACATGTTACTAGATCATCAAACTGTTTAGCCCATTCCCTTGTTGATTGGGCCCCTTTTGAAGTGGCGGCTCCAAAATTTTATTTTCAGGTGATCATTATAAAACCTAAATTATAACAAAATTTAATAAAAAGTGAACTTCATATATTGACAAAAACACACACACACACACACACACACACACACACATGCAAATACATAAAGTCTTACAATCTCCTTCTATGATCTTATTTTAAAATCATTTCATAATAGTATCATTATCAATGCTACAAGATATATGTCTTTCAAAATTTTAGTTCAGTAAAATTTTCTTTGGACTTTTCCTTTTTTGTTTGTAAGGGTCTAATATATTATTAAGGAGACCAAAGTTTAAGGATAATATTTGACTACAAATTTAATTGTAACTTAATATTACAACTCTTATTAAAAAAATTAAAATTGTTATATATATATATATTTATTTAAAATCTAACTGTTGAATTACATTTTCTTTATATTGTTAAAACACATGTTAATTTTCAAGCCAATCAGATGTTATTTATTATTCGATCTATAAACCTATTTTTTATGTATAATTTTAGACTATAGAAACTCGAAATTTAAAAATTTGATTGATGAATTAACTATTAATCTTTGATCTTATTGAAATTTTGCAAGCATGGAGGATACAAGGAGAAAATGTAATCCAATGATGGATTTGTCAAAATTTACGTTCAATAAAAAAATATTAAGTGTTGTAGTCTTAGCTTACATCCAAGTTTGTTGCCAAAATTTGTCCAAAGTTTAAATATGTTAGCCTAAAAAAATTTAAGGTGATCACAATTTTTTTTTAGAGGTAAAAAAGTCATACATTTTTTTAATTTGTATACAATAATTATTTTTTGTCTAGGACAGGGTGGTCATAGGACCACCCTGACTTCAATGCGGAGCTGCCTATGCCCTTTTGTAACGATCTTGGTGACATTGCCATCCCGTATCTCCCCTCAGTTGTTTGTAGGCAGAGAAGACAGATGGCTGTGGCCTCGGGTCTATTCCTTAATAAATTTCAGATTACTCAGAAAAAAAAAAAAAAAAAATACATTTCGTACTCTATATAAAGGAAGGTTTGCTGTAAAAACAGTTTCACCCCATACAAAAAGGCATAGAGTTGATTAAGTTTACCATGGTTCATTTTTAGGTTCAACCACTGCCTTAGAAGTAGAAGAGTAGGTAGAGTGGCAGTGGCGGAGCCAGAATTTTAGTTCGGGGGGCAAGATTTGTAAAGTATAAATCAATGTTAATAATAAATTAATTAAACAATTATAAATTAATGTAATTGTCATACAAAATCTAATATAAATGAAATTTGTAATATTTTGTTACCTAAAAGTGTAAAGACTGTAGTAATATGTCCACTTTCTTTTAGTGTTTTTAAAAAATATAGTATTCAACATTTTTTTTTCTTTATTCTTCTTAAGTATTGAAAATTTAGGTTTATGACAAAAACCTAGAGTGTAGAATTGTAAAAGAAGCAAAAGATGGAAGAGAAAAAAAATAAGGAAAAAAAAGATAGTAATACCTTTAGGATTTTAGTACAGTACAAGAGCATTAAGTAAAATGGGACCCATTGATCCATTAAGTAAAGTCACAAAATTTTTTACAATTTTTTAATAAAAAAAATGATAATTTGGCTAGTTGTTAATTTTAGTTAATAAAAAAATATTTAAATATTGAGTTTAAATAAAAACAACTTAAAAAAACTTACCAATTTAATTATTTTGAAAATTATTATGTCTAGAGAAGTGTTACGTCCACAATATTTTTACAACACTTTTACAAGTTATAGATGGTAAATTGTTATTGGTTCTAATTTGAATCCACAACTTAAATTACTTTTATGCCTACCTGTAACAACTTACCGCTTTAAGATTTATTGTGAAAATGATGTATGCATGTTGTGGACATAACAGCGATAAAAGTGAAGCAACATGAGATCACAAGAACCAAGAGCTTTTGTGTTAGTTTCTTTATTTTTTTGTTATTCTTTATACCATGTTTTGATGGTTTTTACTGAGGATTGATGGGTGTTGTTTTGTAATTATTCTATGACGGGGCAAACTTTCTTATGATATAGGTGCAAGTTTCCTAGAGTCGGGGGGAGGAGGGGAGGCAGTTGCCTCCCATTGCCCCCTTTTGGCTTTGCCCTTGCAAAGCCAATATCAAGAGATTGAATAAAATTTTTAAGACAAAGTCTATCATTCCATTCTATAATCACTCTCAAATATTTTTACCAAAATTATTCAATAACTATTTTTCTAAATGAAAAAGGATAATTTTCAAAAACTGCACTTTTCTATTTGTCAACACAAGTGGGTGAATTGGTGGCAGGGTACGGTGGATGTGATTGTTAAGTTATGGTTACATAACATTTATGTTAATTTTATTCCATGACAAAAAGTGTTGTAATTGCATTAATTTATTTCCTTGTATTTTGTGGGAGTTAATTGTAATGGGTTTAGTATTAAGTTGGTGAAGATTGCTTAAGACAGTTGATCCCGCGACTTGGCTCACGACTGGCTCAGAACTTAGCACTTACAAAAGGCCATGTAAGGAGCACATGTGGAAGTCCAATAGTCAGCATATCTCGCGAGTAACTCGCGACTTGGTTAACCCGCGAGTGACCTGCGAGATGCACTAACTAGCCGGATTTTAAGTGTGACATTTCCTCTTCTTTATCTATACCATATATACCCTCATTGCCCACAAAATTGTAAGGATGCTTCTAAGATAAAAAACCCTAGAGAGGTTTCAATAACATCCACCCTGTTAGAGAGAGCTACTCATCCTCAATAGAGAAATCCTTGTAGTCTCTTCTCCTCATCTCTCCCATGGTTATACCTTGAGAGGACATTTGTACTCAAACACAACCTACACCTATTTAGAGAGTAGAGAGTGTCTTAGAACTTAGAAAGTATTGGGTATTGCCAAAATAAGCCGATGAGGCTTGGCGGTGCAATCGGGCGGTATTGAGGGATCCCAGAAGCTAGTGAAGACAAGATTTTGAAAAGTTCGTTGGTAACTAGAGTTTGGAGGGCTCAACTACTTTGTGTAGATTAGGCTTGGAGAGACTTTTTGGTATCCTTGTACTCCAACTTATTCACTAATGGATCATTTTGGCTTGGAGGGCCATATAGACGTTTTCACGATGAGTTCTTCGATTTCTTCTTCAATAACACATCACCATATTATCTTGGGTTTACTATTCTTTTACCCACTGTCCTTTCCATTTTAGCATTGCATTTACTTGTTCATCCATGTAATTGTTGAATGCTTTGATTGATTAATTTGCTAATCATGTATATTTTTTGTATTAAGTGTTAAGCATAAAATTAATCAAGCCATAATTAAGAATTGGGGGTCTAAATAAGCAATAGTAGTTTTACTATTGAGCTTTCAGTGATGAGTTTCAAGGATTCAGTGTGGTTTTCACTTGAAATCTCAATTAGTATAGAAACACTAATGCTTGTTTAGACCCCCAATTTTAAATTACAGCTTAATTGCTTTTACTTTAACTTGTCTAAGTGCGGAACAAGAGTAAGTGAAGTAATGCATAAGCAAGTACAATAAAGCAATAAATGTAAAGCTTAAAGAGTAGGGAAGAGAGATGCAAACACAAGATGACACCGAGACGTGTTATCGAAGAGAAAACCGAAGTACTCAGTGAAAAACTTCTCCGTGGACGTTCAAGCCGAAATCGATCCATTGGTGAATAAGTTGGAGTACATGAATATCAAAAAGACCCTTCAAACCTAATCTACCCAATGTACTTGCCCTTTCAAACTACAGCTACCAATGGACTTCTTGGAGTCTTGTCTTCACTAGTTATCCGAATGCCACAATTCTGCCTGATTGCACCCGCCACTCAATGGCTTCTTCCAATGCTTCCCATAGGCACCAAAACCTCTCCGCGGCCCTTCAAATCGAAATTGATCCACTAGTGAATAAGTTGGAGTACATGAATATCAAAAAGACCCTCCAAGCCTAATCTACTCAATGTACTTAAGCCCTCCAAGCTCTAGCTATCAATGAACTTCTTAGAGTCTTATCTTCACTAGTTATTCGGATACTGCAATTCCGTCTGATTGCATCCACCACACAATGGCTTCTTCCAATGCTTCCCATTGGCAACAAAACTTCTCTTAACACTCAGAATGGGTGAGGTAAGTGTTTGGGTTAAGAACCTCTCAAGGATGTGTAGATGGAGAAGTAGGAGTAAACGAAAACTCTAGAGAAATGATGTAGAGGATTATGGGTAAACAATCTCTAACTCTCAAGTGTTTGGCTAGGGTTTTCTCTCTCAAAAGTTTTTGTTGAATACTCCTTATTCTGTTTATATTTCATGGGTAATGAGGGTCTATATAGTGTTGGTAAAGTTATGAGAAAAGGCACACTAAAAAATAATTAGGCAAAGAGTTTCTCAAGTTACTTGTGACTTCGCCTAAGTCACAAATAACTCATGAAATCTAGCTTGTCAAAGACTCCCCAAATTCTAGCATGTGCTTCTCACGTGGCCAATTTCGTGGGTTGGCACTTGCGAGCCAGTTGCGCGCTAGTCGCGATATCCTCATCTTCACAGAATCTTCACCAAACTCAATACACAACCCTTATATTAGATCCCACAAAAATAGAGGGAAATGATTGAATAGATTTACAATCATTAAAGCCAATATAAAACATATTTATAAATCACAACTTTACATCACTCTAAAAAAATTAAGGGTGTGAATGTGAACATTAGATGTACAGATTGCCAGGATTTGTAAAACAATTGTGTTTACATTTGATGTATAAATATTTTGGATTTGTAGAAAAATTTGAATATGTTGAATTTACAGAATTGCATAAATTCAACAAAAAATTGCGTACATTAGATGTATAGAATTCCCGAATTTGTAGAAAAATTGTGAATATTAGATGTACAGATTGTTTGGATTTGTAGCACAATTGTGTATTTTAGATGTACAGATTTTATGGATTTGTAGAAAAAATTAAATAGGGTGAATTTACAAAATTGTGTAAATTCAATGAAATATTATGTACAATAGACGTACAAATTGTCTGGGTGTTGTAGGAAAAATTGAATATAAGGTATGCGTTAAACATACAAAATTGTGTAAATTCCATGAAAAATTGTGTACATTGGATATACAGATTGCTGAACGTACAAAACTATTAAATTCAACGGAAAGTTGTGTACATTAGATGTATAGATTGTCTAGATTCGTTGAAAAATTTGGATACGTTTAATACATTGATTGTACAAAATCGTCAAAATTCAATGGAAAATTATGTACATTAAATGTACAGATTGTTTGTATTTAAAGAAGAATTAAAATACGTTGGAAATGTTGAATGTACAAAATCGTTAAATTCAACAAAAAATTGTGTACATTCGATGTATAGATTGTCCGGATTTGTTGAAAAATTTGGATACATTTAATACGTTGATTGCACAAAATTGTGAAAATTCAATGAAAATTTTTGTACATTAAATGTACAAATTATCTGGATTTGAAAAAAAATTTAAATTTGCTGGATACTTTGAATGTATAGATTTGTTAAATTCAATAAAAAAATTTATATGTTAGATATATAGATTATACGGATTGGTATAAAAATATGGATAAGTTCAACACATTGAATGTATAAAATCGTGAAAATTAAATGGAAAATTGTGTACCTTAGATGTACAGATTATTTGAATTTGTTCAAAAATTTCGATACGTTTAATATATTGATTGTACAAAATTTTGACAATTAAATGAAAAATTGTGTACATTAAATGTATAGATTATTTGGATTTGAAGAAAAAATTAAATAAGTTGGCTACGTTTATTTATTTATTTTTATAAGAATATGTTGGATGCGTTGAATGTATAAAATTGTCAAATTCAACTGAAAATTGTGTACATTAGATGTACAGATTGTATGTATTGTTAGAAATTTTTTATTAGTTTAATATGGTGAATATATAAAATCATGAAAATTAAATGAAAAATTGTGTACCTTAGATGTACATATCGTCTGAATTTTAAGAAAAATTTAAATACATTGGAAACGTAAAATATAAAGAATCTTTTAAATTCATCGAAAAATTATGTACACTAGATGTACAGATTGCATGGATTTGAAAAAGAAAATTAGATACGTTGGATACGTTTAATGTATAGAATTGTTAAATTCAACGGCAAATTTTGTACATTAGATATATAAATTGTTTGGATTTCAAGAAAAATTTAAATATGCTATATACATTAAATATATAGAATTTTTTTTTTTAAAATTAAACGAAAAATTGTGTACATTAGATATATAGATTGTCTAGATTTGAAGAAAAATTTAAATACGTTGGATTTAATGAATGTATAAAATTATTAAATTCAACGGATAGTTGTGCACATTAAATGCACAGATTGTCGGGATTTGTAGAAAATTTTGGATATGATTAATACCTTGAATTTACAAACTTGTGAAAATTCAATGGAAAATTGTGTACCTTAGATGCATAAATTGCCTGGATTTTAAGAAAAATTTAAGTAGGTTGGAAATGTTGAATTTACTAAATTTTTTAAATTCAATGAAAAATTGTGTTCAATATATGCACAAATTGTCTAGATTTGAATAAAAATTTAAATTCATTGGATACAATGAGTGTACAGAAGTGTTAAATTCAATGAAAATTATATACATTAGATGTATAGATTGTTAGGATTTGTGGAAAATTTGGATACGTTTAATACAATGAATGTTCAAATCGTAAAAATTCAATGGAAAACTGTGTACATTAGATGTACAAACTGCCTAGATTTTAAGAAAAATTTAAATATGATGGAAACGTTGAATATACAAAATTTTTAAAATTCAATAGAAAATTGTGTACATTAGATGTACAAATTGCTTGGATTTTAAAACAAAAATTAAATAGGTTGGAAATGTTGAATATACAAAAAATTTTAAATTCAACGGAGAATTGTGTTCAATATATGTACAGATTGCCTGGATTTGAATAAAAATTTAAATTCATTGGATACGATGAATGTATAAAAGTGTAAAATTCAATGGAAAATTGTACATGTTAGACGTACATATTGTCAGGATTTGTAGAAAAATTTGGATACGTTTAATACAATGAATGTACAAAGTTGTAAGGATTCAATGGAAAATTGTGTACATTAGATGTACAAACCGTCTGGTTATGCGATTAATAGTGTAGCCTATATATTTTTTGATCTTGAAAACAAAATAATTTTTGAATCTAGTGATGCAAATTTTCATGAAGAAAAATTTCTGTACAGGACAGGATCCCAGGCTCATTGGGCCTTAGGCCTTGGTCTGAACACTACCTCAAGCCATAACTGGGCCTAACTCGCACAATAGGCCTAATGTTTTTCAAATACCCAGTGGACAAGCCCACATTGACCAATTATGACCTGGTTGGGAGTGCGCCCTTGTTCTCGGTAGCTCGGTATTGCCTTGGGGAATATCGCTGCCGAATAGACTTTCTGAGGCGGGATCCAATTTTGATGCCACTATCACTGCTTTCAATGGAGCATATTTATCATCAAGAATAATCAAATTGGACCCCACCCACACAAGTAAAACCAAAGGCTCATCATGTGTATTCCACCAACCTTAGGCTATAAATAGTAGGGGGAGAGTAGAGAAAAGGGGTTGGCAATTCTAAAGAAAAAACAGAGAGTTGCAAAGGAATTTGTTGTCGCTAGAAGGGAGAGTGACCCAGAGGGAAAAGAAAAAGAGTTTGAAAGAACTAAAGGGGATTGTTGGGATGCTTGGCGAGGAACTACCCTCAATAGGAAACACTTAACCCACCATACAAATAAATTGTGAGCCTAGTCCACTAGGCAGAATTTAGGTACGTACAACTAGCACCGTTTGTGGGAATCTCTTATGCAGCTATGGTTTTGCCAAGCTTCGTGCACGAAAAATGTCTGAAAGATGATTTCGGAGTTACACTGAAAGTGGCTCTGGGAGATCTTCTCAGGGATCTAGTTGGCTGGAAGGAAGGCAGAAAAGGCATGAAGACAGGGAGCATGAGCAGGGGGAAGAACAGTGTGGTTTTGGGGAAGGGTCATTTCAAACGCACCATACGTTACTAGGTGCCTCGAGGCATGGACACTTCGACAAGAGGGACGAGGAACTCGAGTGTCTGCGTAGGTTGGTAAGGGATTTGGAGTTAGAAGCAAGAGGTAGGCGTCGGAGAAGAGAACGCGAGGAGCGTACGAAGGGGTCAGTTAGTGTGGGAGGTGGCTATGGAGAGGCGTCTCATCAATTTGGCTCCCATCGACACCGGGATTGGTCTCAAGAGTATGCAGATCGGGACTCAATTTCCCCCGAGGGGCGACGACCCAAGAATGCCACCATGGATGCTATGAGCCGAGCATTGCGTAGGGCTGCTTGATCACCAGTCTCGAGAGATATCAAATGGGCACCGATGCCGAGTAGGTTTACTAGACCTCTATTTAATTCTTATGATGGGAAAACAGATCCAGTAGAGCATGTAAGCCATTATATCTAGATGATGTCTCTGCATAGTTATAACGACGTGTTGATGTGTAAGGTGTTTCCTTTTAGTCTCGGGCCAACTGCTATGAGGTGGTTCAATAGGTTGAGGAAGGGCTCGATCCATATTTTCACTGAGCTGATTTAAGAGTTTGGGGTTCGGTTTATGACTTCCAGCTGGGTGCCATAACCCGTGGACGCGCTACTATCCATGGAAATGGGAGCCAAGGAAACTTTTCGCAGCTACGCTAACCGGTACTGGGGACTATACAACGAGATCAGTGGGGGTAATGAAAAAATTAAAGTAAGCACTTTTCGGCTGGGATTGACCAAGGATTTTGGGTTACGAGATTTATTGACGAGGAGACCACCTGAGGATATGAGGCAGTTGATGAGACACATAGAAGAGCATAAATGGTTAGAGGATGATTGGTAGTAAAACAAAGGCAAGGCCTTAATCTAGAGTCATCCCTAGCAAGGGGGTTTTCAGTTAAGACTTTGAAAGGATTTAGGGATCCAGGAACCGAGTGCACATTCGGGGGAAGTAAATGTGACGTTTAAGAAGCCAGCACACAGAATTATGGATCTAATTAAGAATGAGCCATATTTCTGGTAGCCAAACAAGATGGGGGGTGATCAATCTAGAAGAAATCAAAATTCGTACTAAGGGGCACACCACCGAACAATGCAAGGTGTTATAAGATCATTTGGAGCAGTTTGTAAGGGCAAGGTATTTAAAAGAGTTGTGGACTGAAGAAATCAGGAGGCCAGGCAAGATTCTCGACCTCAGGGGAATCCTCTTTCACCCTTTTTAGGGGTGATAGAGGTCATCCATACAGCTTTAAGGGGTACCCTATTGACCAAGAGAAGAGGGGTACTGGTTGTGGTTCCAGTGAAAAGCAACCCAGAAGAGCAACACTTCGAGAAGAAGTTGAAGTTAATTAAGGAACCCATTGCCTTTAATGATGACGACCTTGAAGGGACAATCCAGCTGCATGATAATGTTCTAGTGGTTACTGCTCGGATAAATGGCTTCATAGTGAAGAGGTTATTAGTAGATCACGGAAGTGGTGCTGAGGTGATGTATCTTGACCTGTTTAGGGGGCTTAGCCTGAAGAATGGAGACGTGTCCAAGTGTGACACACCCCTGGTGGGGTTTAATGGTCGGATGGTGATCCCAGAGGGGCAGATTTTGCTCCTAGTGAACATGGAAGGCAAGGAGGTAATGGTAACTTTCATAGTGCTCAACTCGTTTTCTCCATATACGACAATTCTCGGAAGGTTATGGATTCATGCGATGGGGGCAGTTCCGTCTACTCCGCATGTTAAAGTCAAATTTTGCAACTAGCACAGTATCGCTATAGTAAGGGGAAATCAGCAAGTAGCGAAGCAATGCTTGGTGACTTCCCTTAACCAGGAGATTAAGCAAAAGGAACCAGTCGAGCAAGTTTCCTTATAGCAATTACAGGAACCCTAAGAGTGAATGGGGGCTAGCTACACTGAGGACTTGATAAGAATAAGCATATTACCAGACGAGGATAGTAGTTTTTAGATTGGAGCAGGTATAGGGGACGAAGATAGGGTGGAGATGCTGTAACTGCTTATACAAAATGTGGACATATTTGCTTGGAGCCCATACGAAGTGCCCGGGGTAGACCCCAAGTTTATAGTTCATAAGCTTAATGTGGATCCATTATTTCCTCCCAAGAAGTAGAAGCCAAGGAAGTTGGCTAAGGAACACGTTGAAGCAGTCAAGCAAGAAGTCAAGAGGTTGAAAGAGGTGGGAGTAATAAAGGAGGTTTTCTTTCCAGAATGGCTTGTGAATATCGTGGTGGTGAGAAAGAAGAATGGAAAATGGAAAGTTTCTTTAGATTTTACTAATCTAAATTAGGCTTGCCTAAAAGACCCGTTCCCCATGCCGAAGATTGATCAACTGGTGGATGTTACGTACGGCCACCCGAGGATAAGCTTCCTGGATGCTTTCTAGGGTTATCATTAAATCACCCTAGCTGCCAAGGATCAAGAGAAGACAACGTTCATCTCCCCTGATGCCAATTACCACTATACCATGATGCTGTTTGGTCTAAAGAATACTGAGCCACCTATCAACGGATGATGACGAGAATATTCAGGGATAAGATCGGGCGAACGATGGAGGTGTATGTTGACGATATGGTGGTCAAAAGAAAATAGGAGAAAGGGTACATAGATGATCTTAAAGAAGTGTTAGAAGTGCTCTAGCAGCATAAGTTACACCTAAATGTTGATAAGTGCGCTTTTGGAGTGGGAGCTGGCAAGTTCCTCAGATACATGATCTCTTGCTAGGGAATAGAGGTTAGTCTCGATCAGATTAAAGCTATGGGATGCCTTAAGCCACTGAGTAATCCTAAGGAAGTTTAGGAGTTGACCAGTATGCTTGCCACCCTAAATCGGTTCATTTCCAAATTTGCAGATCGGCGCCATCCATTTTATCAGTTTCTGAAAAAGTGGAGGGGATTTCAGTGGAACAAAGAGTGTCAAAAGACTTTTTAGGATTTAAAGAAGTATTTGGTACGGGCACCTATGTTGTCAGCCCCAGAGCCCAGTGAGGATTTGTACATGTATCTTTCGGTATCTAAGCATACTGTGAGCGTCGTGCTGCTGAAAGATATAGGTGTGCAGCAGCCAATTTATTATGTCAACATAACTTTGGTTGATGCTGAGATGAGGTATTTACCCCTGAAGAAGTTGGTGCTAGCACTGGTACATGCTACAAGGAAGTTGCTCCATTATTTTCAAGCTCATACCGTCTATGTAGTAATCGAGTATCCCTTGTAGTCACTATTAAAGAGACCTAATTTCACGGATAGGATAGCTAAGTGGGGAACTTGGTTGGGTGCTTTTTACATTAAGTACAGACTAAAGAGTTCGGTGAAGGGTCAGGTTTTTGTTGATTTCGATGCAGAATTCTCCCCGAGGAGGGAGATGAAGATAATCTATCACATCGAGATTCACCCGTGGAAGGTATTTGTGAACTATACATCTAACGCACTGAGGGCTGGGGCTGAAATTGTCATCATTACCCCAGAAGGGATAAGGTTGGAACATTCCTTTAGGTTAGGCTTTAGGGTTTCCAACAACAAAGTTGAGTATGAAGCCCAACTTGCCGAATTGAGAGTTGTTTTGGATCTTGGTGCCTAGGAGGTTTAATTGGATTTGCAGTTAGTAGTTAATCAGGTGCAGGGTAGTTTCAAAAAAAAAGATCCCCAGATGGAGGAGCACTTACGGTTGGCAAAGCAGGTTATGAACCAGTTTCTAAAAGCAAAGGTAGTTCCAGCAACCAGGGGCAGAACTGGCATGCCAACTCTTTGGCCACTTTGGCGACATCACTGTCCAAATAGGTACCTTGGTTAATCAAAGTGGAGCTGGTGGCAGAGCTGAGTATCGATGTAAAGGTAGGTGTTTTAGTGGTGGCAATATCCAAGAAGTGTTAGATGAATCCGATTATTGACTTCCTAGCCGAGGATCGAGTGCCAGCTGATGAAAAAGAGGTAGGCAGAGCACTTCGAGCAGCCTCTCGATACTGGTTATTAGCAAACCATAACTTGTACCGAAAGTCCTTTAGGAGGCCTTACCTTCAGTGCTTTCCCCTCAGCAAGGTTGATGGGCTCCTGACCGAACTCCATGAGGGGGTGTGCGGTAGTTATGTTGGGGGACGTTCATTGGCACATCGAGCCATGACCCTAGGATTTTGGCGGCTACAAATGCGCAAAGATGTTGCCGAATATGTATGGAAGTGTGAGTAGTGTCAAAAGCATGCCCTATTGATCCATCAACCAGCGGGGAGTTTGAATCCTATCAGTAACCCATGGCCCTTTACGCAGTGGGGACTAGACATTATTGGTTCATTCCCACGAGCTGCAGGAAACTGAAGATTTGTTCTATTGGCCGTTGACTACTTTACTAAGTGGGTAGAGGCTAAAGCATTAGCCAATACATGGGATGTAGACGTTAAGAAGTTTGTGTGGAAGAACATAGTCACAAGATTTGGAGTACTAGAGTCCCTAGTATCTGATAATGGGCTGCAATTTTATAGCAAGGCCTTCCACAAGTTTTGTAGCGATCTCGGTATCAAGAACAGGTATTCCACCTCGGTGTATCCACAGATTAACGGTTAAGCTGAAGCTACTAACAAAGTAATTATGAATGGGTTGAAGACTAGAAGTATCACTGCAAGAGTGATAATCAGAGTCAGATGAGGAGGAGAAGTCCTCTTCAAATGAATCAGTCACAGCAGTAGATTCAAGTATTTGAAACAATTCATTTTGATCATCATCATTAATGTTTAACAAATTCAATTTATTCTTATTTATCAAGCTTTTGATTACAATATTTATTGAAATGGCTAAATTTGCCACAGTTAAAGCATTTACCTTTACCTGATCTCTGTTTATCATGTTTTTTAACAGCAAATTTCTTTTTAGCATAGATATCGTTAGGTTTAAAAAAAGTTGGTTCTGTATCTTTTATGTTTTTTATGGCTATAATTTTTGTAAACTTTATTATGTTTACTTTTTCCTTTTTGCCTAGAAGGGGCAATAGGAGGTAAACCATACTGTTCACAGAAATTACTCATTTCATATTTAGCTTTCTTTTTATTTTTTAGTTGTTGTTTTAACAATTTTTCATCATTACACATATTAATTCCAAGTTTTTAAATAGTACTGAAAATATCACCATAAGTTAAATTATCATAGTCAATATAATCATTTTTACCAATTAATTCTTGTTTTACCTTATGAGCAAAGATAGGAGGTAGATCATCAATAAACCTCTCTTTTTAATAAGGCTTCATGGAATCTTTCCGGAGCATCACTCTGAAAATAAACACATCTTGGTACCATTTGTAATCAGACATAGTAGGGCATCTCAAATTATTCAAATAATCAGAAATTCGAGATGAAATTTTAGATGGAGTACAAACAAAATGTTTAAAAATAATATAGACCAAGGTATTGGCACCATCAGGAATACCTCGTCTAATATTTTCATCAAAAATAGGCACACCTTCATTATCTTTCTTAACAGAATGTTTAATAGACTCTCTGGAATCTTCTGTGAGATGTTTATCCCACCATCCTTGAAGAGTACCAGAAAAACCAGTAATAAGCAAATCAACAATTTCAGGATGATCAAGATCAATGTGTTTATTCATGTATGCAATGGCAACCATGGACATGTGAGCCATTTTTGTTAATAACTTCTTGTTTAGACAAACCATCAATATTCCATTCATAAAGCTTTTCAGCTAAAATAGAAAATTGAGTTTGAAAGGATCTTTTTTCAAACTACATATTGGGAGGAGTAGGTTTTGAATACCAGTTTTTTGTAAAAGACATGGGATTGGGTTTTCCGACAAATCTTTTAACTTCTGGTATACCATTATCAAAAACATTTTTGTAAGAAACAGAAGATGAAGAATCAGAATTTGTACCCAATTAAGAGGCAGATTCATCTTCTTTTCTTGAAAAAGCACAAGCAGCACTTCTAGAAGTAGAAGTTTGTTCGGTTTTTACTTTTAAATCAGCAAGCATTTTCTCAACTTTGTCAAGAGTTGTGCTTTGAGAAGCAATCTTTTCAAGAGTTTTACTCTGAGAAGTTTTGAAATTAATTTTTTCTCTTTGACTGGGTAAATCAATCAAAGGTTTCTCAGGTTTTGAAACAGTAGTTTTTTCAACAATTTTTTCTTAAATATAATCAAGTTGTTGACCAATAACATACAAAGATTCATTAGTAAAATTGTTTTGTTCAATAATACTAATAATAAGAGTTTTATCATCAGCAATTTTGAAAGGGGAGGCTTTCACCTCAGCATTTTGGTGAGTTATTAAAACAGTTTCAAAGGGAGAATGACTAGACCTAACAATAGTTTTGTCTTCCTTAACAAAATTTGATTTTCTTATAACATTCAAATGATTAGCATGTTCAACATTTTTTGAAACATAATAATTTTCAAGGAAATCAAAAAACAGAATATGTTTTCCTAATTAAGTTTGTAAACAGATTTAGTAGAGACCTTAGGGATATTTCGTTTTTGGAAATCAGGGTACTCACTTTCTCCAACAATGTTATCTTCTTCATTTACAATATCAAGAGGACAACCAGTTTTGGAGCTAACAGAGGAGTTGGATCTCCATAGTCTATCCATAGCTATCCTAGTTATAACACTCAATTATTATGTTTTTCTCATAACCGTTGCATTTCGTAACACATACCTATAATTATGTTGAAAAATTTAGACTCCGGTTGATATAATTAACAAGTTTTAAATCCAAATTGTTAATTAGATTTATTATGAATTGAAAACTTGGATTTATGTTAAAAACACAAGAGCTTGTTTAGACCCCCAAATAAAAATTACGACTAGATTGCTTTTACTCTAACTTATTTAAGTGCAGAACAGGAGTAAATGAGGTACAATAAACCGATAACTACTCTAGTGCATAAACATGAATAACAAAAGTAAAAGAGTAAGGGAAGAAAGATGCAAACACAAGATAATACGCTGATATGTTATCGAAGAGAAAATTGAAGAACTCGGCAAAAAATCTCTCCGCCGCCCTCTAAGCAGTAAATCGATCCACTAAACAATAAGTTGGGATACACAAATAGCAAGAGACCCTCCAAGCCTAATCTACCCAGTGCACCTAAGCTCTTCAAGCTTCTACTCTCACAAGGCTTCTTGGAACCGTGTCTTGTATTGCTTTTTGAATCTCGCAATACGCCCGATTGCATCCACCAAGCCTCACCGGCTTATTTTGGCAAATCTCCAAAACTTTACAAGCTCCAAAACACTCTCTACACTCTAAAAATGTGTGGGTTGTGTTTGGGTACAAATCTCCTTTCAAGGTATGACAATGGGAGAGGAAAGGAGAAGAGGCTGAAATGATTTCTCACTAAGGATGCGTAGCTCTTTCTCTAAAAGATGGGTGTGTATGTTGTAGAAAACTTATCTAGAATTTTTCTATCTAAATGGCCTACTTGTAATTTCAGTGGGCAATGAGAGTATATATAGTATGGGTGAAGGGTAAGAAAGTCACACTTAAAAATCCTCTAGGCAGAGAGTTTTACGAGTATCTCGTGAGAAGGCCTTAACCGCGAGACACTCACGAAATCCTTCAGGCTGGCATGACTCTTCAGCTTCCAGCATGTACTTCTCACGTAACTTTTTCGTAGGTAAGCTTCTAGCGAAATACTCGCAAAGTCCATTGATTCTTCATTTTATGCTTGATTCTTCACCAATTTAATACTAAACATAATACAATTAAATCCCATAAAATACAAGGAACAAATTAAAGCAAATACAACACTTTTTATCATGGAATAAAGCTAATATAAAACATAGTTGTAAATCATAAATTTACATGAATAAACCTTGTAAAAACAAACTAATATCAATATCATGTCAATATCATGCACAACAAAATAGTAAATAAGACAAGATATGATGACCTAGGAAAACCAATAAAACAAACTAGTTTCACAGTAAAAAACCTGGAGGGAAACATTCCCTAAAGCAATCCACTACAGTAAAGAGAAGTTTCAAATCTAGTACAAAACCTTTGTCCCTAGACTCTATATTCCCTATAGATGAATTTACAACAAAAACCTTCTATCGCTTCAGAACCTCTAAACTTTTCAATATATGAACGCCACCCTTTTGCATGGATCCCAGTACGCGACTGACCAATGATGCACGACTCCCAATACATGACTAACTCACCAACTTTAAGAAGATTGTTGGCTGCAGAGTTTTTCACTTCATCAATAATGAAGATCAAGAAGTACTTGGTTACAAAAGCTTAAGGCACAAAAGACATAGTAACTTCTTATTGAGAGAATAAGGCATTCGGTCACCTTTTCATACATGTTCTTCTTGTATTCTCATATGTGATGGCCTTTAAAATAAGCCTTACATGTCTAGGGTTGTGAGAAAAGAAACCCTACACATACATGTGAACATGGGTCAAAAATTAAATTTGGAAATTCTGATTTCGTAGATCTCGATAGATACAGCTATCGAGACCTCGATATATATATATCTGTCGAGTTATTTGTCAAGATTCATTAATCCTTAATAGATATTATTTGTCGGCAACTATTGAGAATTTGTCTAGTTTTAATGAATATCTTTTCTTCAGTTTCTTGGTCCAATCTTCATGATTTTAATACTTGGCTTGAACAACATTTTTCTCGAAGTACTAAACTCATCCTAGATCTACTCAATTACAAGTAAAGTGCATTTTGTCAAAGGATTAGCCAATTACATAAAATATGTCCTTAAAAAATTATATATGATAAAGTTTCCTATTTACACCAATAGAATTCATCTAGTAATTTTATTCCAAGAAAATTAAAAATAAAAATCTTTGAAAAAGGCGTGTGTGTGTGTGTCGCTCATGTTTAAACTCTAGATGTGTCTCCATTGAAAACAATAAGAAGTGTTAACTAGTGAGATTACAAGACTCTAAGCTACAAGACTCTAAGCGTGCTATTATTTTAAGGGGTAAGTTAATGGATGCCCTAAAACATTGGTTTATAAAATATTTTTTGAAACTTTTTATAGGAAAAGAAAATATAATTACTTTTTCGACGGCTTTTTATGTTTCTAAAAAAAGTGGTGTCAAAATTTTACTAAAATAGTTTATTAACAATTATTTTAAAGGCACTTGTTATTTAGACATTTTTTTAAACAAGAAATTGTGAAACATTTTTCCTTTTATTATTATACAACAATCAATTGTTGCTTGATTGGCTAAGTCAGTAAGAAGTCATTACATGCCATTTCTCCTACCAATAAGTGGAGTAAAATTCCAATTAAGAATTTTATAGTTTTCAGTTACTTATTACATTTTAATAAAAGATATAATTTTTTGGTAATTTTTATGTTATATGTGTGACAAAAATTATAAGTTATTTTTACTTTTATTTTTTGAAAATAATCTAAAATATTTCAAAAAAAGTTAAAAATTAGGTTATTTGCCAAAAAATACTTAGAAAAATAACCAAAAGTCATATAAGAATGATATGCCAAAAACGTATTGACTCCTTGTGATGGATTAATTGATTAATTAGCCTAGTTTAATTAATTAATCAATTTAACATGCAAACGCGTGGTAGTACAAACAAATCACCAATAAACTAAAGTGCAGTGGAAAATAAATTGACACGGTAATTTGTTTACAAATGGAGAAAACCTCCATGGCAAAAACCCCATCGGGTGATTTTAAAGTCACCACTCCCGAGAATCTACTATTATCACGACAAGCGGTTACAAGTAAAGGAATTTCAGTACCTTATACCAACCTACAGTTGAAGTCTTACCCCAATACCCAATTGAATTTGTTCTGTAGTGACAATTTCTCCTTTTAATGCACGGCTCCTAGTACGTGACTAACCAATTGTGCGAATCCTAGTACACGACTTCAATCACTAACTTGAGAAAGATGTTGGTTGCAAAGTTCTTTAGTTTATCCTCACGATGAAGAACAAGAAGATGCTTGGTTACAAAACTCTACGGTGCACAAACACAGCAGCTTCTTCACAAAGAGATGAACTAGGACAAACTTTGTTTTTGGTCACAAATTGCTTGAACAAACTTTGCTCAATGCTTATACAACTTGTGTCTCCAGGTGTGCAACAAATACGACCCTTAAAATAATCTTTTTATATATATAGGGTTGTGAGAAAAGAAGGCCCAAAAACATATCCACAGATTGGAATCAAAACAGATCAGAAAATTTGTTTTTCTTAAATCTCGACAGCTATAGGTGTTGAGATGCTGTCGAGTAGCTATCGAGGCTCAGGGCTAAAATAGCTTCTTAAGGCTCGATAGATGCAGCTGTCGAGCTTTAATGACAGGCATTTCTTTAGCTTGTTTTTGAACAAACTTGCATGACTTTAACACTTGATCTTGAAACCTTGTTTCTTGAAGTATTAAAAATATCCTAGATCTACCTAAATACAAGTGAAATGCATTTTGTCAAAGGATTAGCCAATTACATAAAAGAATAACAGATGTTCTTAACAAGTGAACCACATATGTCCTAACAATCTCTCCCTTTGGCAATCCGTGATAAAACTACAACAAATAAATGAACATATGAGAGAAGTCATAAAACATTCAACTCATACTCACTTGTTGAATACAATAAAATCTATCCTAGCATAAACTCTTAAAAAACTTTACAAGAAGAGAGTTCATGACAAGTAGACTTTGACAACTTATATTTCTGAAACACTTTAAACACAACATATCAAGACATCTTTGTGTGAAGCGGAAATAATAGATTGCATACAAAAAAAGAAACATGTGTATAAAGTGAGAAACGAAACAACACATGTAGAGATAGGTGAAATACATCATATATATATATATATCAAAGATAAGCACAACGTATGTAAAAATGGTCATAAAACCTTGGTACAAGAACAATGTATCTCCAATAAAGAAAGAAAAGAAAAGATACATGTAATCCTCACTACATCCCTTAAAAATAGACACTCCCCTTAACACAAATCTCTTATATTCTAACTCTCCCCCTGAGAATGACTATTCTCATATCCAAAACTACTTCCCCTTTTTGTCATGAGTGAAAAAGGGTATGAGTGTCAAGAAAACATCTCGTCATAACTGAAGAGCTAGCATTTCCATCCTCATCATCATCATTGCCGGAACCATCATCGTTGGATGCCTCGGGAGGAGGAGAGGGAGACTCCAAAAAACCACCAAGGCGAGCCTGCCGTCTAGCAATGCGGCCAACACAAGTGTTCACTTGATATAACTCAGTAGAAAGTGTATCAAGGCGAGCATTCATACGCTGAAGCTGCGCCATGATTGCATCCAAAGTCACACCTCCCGCTAAAGAAGAGGGAACAGAGGTAGAAGGAGCGGAGGTAGAAGGAGGAGCTGCTGAATCGGACTGGCCCGAGCAAAACTGCGCCTTGCTTCGTTTAACGGTAGCATAGTTAATGGCACACATAACAGAGAAGTGGTTAGAAGAGGGAAAAGGAATAGAAAAATGGCATAAAATCCACGTGATTGCAGAAGGAAAGATGAGTTTTTCATGGGTCACCGCATCCCTATACACATTTATGATAAAAAGAATGAAGTGTGAAGGAAAATCTATAGAAAGATCCTCAAGAAGGGATAACAGAAAATGAGCACTAGACCCGATGATAGAGTTGTAGTGAGAGAGAGGATACAAAACAAAAGTCATCACCATGTTCAAGAATCTAAGACCTTTAGCAAAAGGCCGACATGGTGTAAACTGGCACTCACCCCAATCAGCTGGGCGCTCATAGAGGGCAAAGATCATTTCGTCTTTGGACATAGTCCGTAGATGCTTATAGCCGGGGTAGTCAGGATGTGCAACTTTTGGAACTTGGAGTACATCGGATACTAACTCTGGTGTGACTACTATACTCGTACCTCAAAAGAGAGGTACTGAAATATTAGTTCCATGCATGTTGGAGTAGAAATCCTAGATTAGCACGGAAGAGCATGTGACCAGGACATCACATAGTGACTCCCATTCTTGTCTGTGAATGACATTGGAAAGGTCAGTGTCGGTGAAATCTAACAAAATAACTTGGCGTTTCGAATGAACACCTTGTTTAGAGAAGTTCTCCGAGAAGTCCTTTTGGGCTTTCTCATCACGGAACCGAATAGAGGAGGGAGTAGGGTCAGATAATGAAGAGGCCCTAGAATGAAGAGGGTTCTAGGACGGAATAGATTTACATTTTGGTACCATTGACGCACTAACGTAAACTAGAGAGGGGGAAGAAAGAAACGCTCAGAAAAGTTCCAACACAGTTCAAATATAACAAGTATATTGAAAGGAAAGAATGTATGCATGAAAAATGCATGAATATGTGATATGCGATATAAAAGACATCATGGGCTCAGCCCAATCTAATCCTACCAGCACACAATCAAATTGCACCCATCTAAATACATGATAATATAGTTATAATGCTCATGGAATGCAATGTATGAGATTTGAAATTCAGTTAGGTAAAAACCCATCCCAAAATTTTTATAAAACTCAACAATTTTGAAAAAATCCCAAAAATTTTCAAAAACTCAAAACCTAGATATGAATGCATGAAAAGATCATGAAGAAGGATAGAAAAAGAGATCATACAAAGTGATTTGAAGCAAGAAAGGTCGAAAATCGTGTGGGTTGAAGGTTTTGAGAGAAAAGAGAGTGACTAGGAGATGAACAGGCGCAGATAGATCGAAAGAGATCGAGAGAATGAGGTTCAAATCGTATTTGAACCTTTATATAGAACCTCAGTAAAGCTCGACAAATATAGGTGTCGAGAGGTATCGAGCTAGGTGTTGAGGTAGGTGTCGAGAACACAGGTGTCGACAAATGCAGTTGTCGAGGAAAAAAACATCAGAAGCTCGATTGATCCACTAGCTGTCGAGAAGCTTTCGAGAGGCCTAGAGATTTCTCAATCGATCCACCAGTTGTTGAGAAGCTATCGAGAGGCTAAGAGATTTCACGATCAATCCACCAATTTTCGAGAGGTGTCAAGATTGTGATAAGATGCAACAGAAGTGCTCGACAGATAAGCCAAGTATCGAGAGGTGTCAAGATTGCTTAAAGCAGTTTTTCAAGAAGAGAAAAAAATATAGATATGAATGCAATCAAGCATGCAACTCAATCAAAGATTCAAACAACATTTTAACCTCTCAAAAAAAAATCTCTTAACAAAAAAAAAGTTAAGGATATAGATCCCAAAACACACATACACACACACACATGTACACTAAGCAAGTCTAACCAATTTTATATTTAAAAAATAAGTTAAGACAGTTTAGTGAGTATACATCAACACGTGTAAACCTTGTGATGGCCAAATTACATTGTACCTGTACATGTATCAAGAGTAGCAAAGAATATTGCGTGTTGTGTGTGAAACACATTGCAAGATTGCATAAGTTTCTCAAAGTTATGATGATTTGAGATACGAGAAAATGACTTTTAACTCACACACAATCGTAACTGTTTGATGGGGACTATCACCTTCGAGGTACATCTTATAACTCCCACTTCTCATAGAAAACATGTTTGCTGTTGGGGACATATTTTGTAATTGGCATATCCTTTGACAAAACGCACTTTACTTGTATTTGGGTAAATCTAAGTAGGTTCAAGATGATCATTACAAGTGGTTAAATTGAAGACATGAAGATTACTCAAGAACTGCTCAAGAAAAAGTGCAAACTGCAGGTCTCGATACCTCCTCGACAGAAGCTCGATCTGTCGAGATTCATTAAATCTCGACAGATGTCCCGATCGATCGAGCTTACGGGTTTCAGATTATAGCCAGCAACGTTTTTATTCTAAAAGGCTAATTGTTTATGGGTTTGTATAATTCTTATTGGACTAGGAAACCCAAGGTTTGTGTGAACCTATTTGGAATAGGAAAGCTTATTGGACTAGGAAACCCAAGGTTTGTGTAAACCTATTTGGAATAGGAAAGCCCATTAAGCTCCTATTTAAAGGAGGTGGAAAAAGAAAAACCTAACCCTAGAGAGCTTCATAAGGTTTTCTTTTTGAAACCCTAGCCTCCTCCTA
Source organism: Castanopsis chinensis (assembly GCA_032878915.1). Classification (NCBI taxonomy): domain Eukaryota; kingdom Viridiplantae; phylum Streptophyta; class Magnoliopsida; order Fagales; family Fagaceae; genus Castanopsis; species Castanopsis chinensis. The sequence continues at coordinate 453,001 of JAVQMG010000070.1, forward strand.
CAGAAGAAAGAGTTCTTGCTGCGTTTCTTGTACGCCTTAGGGTTTTGTAACCAAGCAAAGTCTCTTGCACCAACATTGAAGATCTTATTGGTGTTTCTATGTGAAGCTGCTGCAAATCAACTACAACAATCAAAGGGTTGCTGTGGAGTTAGTCACGTACTGGGATTCGTGCAAAGGAGTAAGCCGCGTATTGGGATCCGCGCATCAAATTGGTTAGTCACGTACTTGGGAGCCGTGCATTTAACTGGAGAAATTGTCACTACAGAACAAGTCCAATTGGGTATTGGGGTAAGAGTTCAACTGTAGGTTGGTGAGGTACTGGGATTCCTTACTTGTAACTGCTTGTTGTGATAATAGTAGAGTTTCGGGAGTGGTGACCTTAAATCACCCGGTGGGGTTTTTGCCTTAAGGTTTTCCCCATTCGTGAACAAATCACCGTGTTATTTATTTTCCGCTGCATAACTTAGTTTCGGTGATTTGTTTGTGCTGCCACGTTGTATTGCATGTTAATTTGATTAATTAAAAACTAGGCTAATTAATTAATCTAAATTATCACAAGGGGTCAACGCGTTTGTGGCCTGTCAAGTGGTATCAGAGCAGGCACACTCTGATTAGGGTTTAATCTTTGTTGTGTGATCCATTGACCCCTGTTGTCATGGAAACTCTTGATTGTTTTGATTTGCATGATCTTGTGTTGAATGATGATGATGATATTCATGATGCCTATTGCAAGCTTTATAATTTTTGTATGAAATCTCTTGAATGTTCTACAAAATTAAAAGCCAAATTTAAAAAGGTCAAGCTTGAAAAAGATGATTTGATTGCAAAATTGGATGAAGCCACTAATTTGAATGAGAATTTTAAAAATCAAATTTCATCTCAGGTGGACAAAATTAAGAGTTTGGAAGAGCAACTAGTTGAATTTAAAACTGAAGTTGAAAAATTAACTAGTGTTAAACCTGTTGTTGAGCCTGACTCAAAAGAAAAGAATTTTTATATTCCCCCATTCAAAAGGAATAATAAAGAGTTGAAGGCTAATATTGCTAGGATAGACAAAGGTAAACAATCTAATGTTAACGCTGAAGTTTCTAAACCTATGTCTAAAACTCCTCCTAGGTTGAATAAAAATTCTGAATTTGTCCCCACTTGTCATCATTGTCACATTGTTGATCATATTAGGCCAAATTGTCCTAAGTTGAGGACTCTGTCAACTTCTAAGGTTAGACCTCCTTCTAGGAAGCCGAGTAGCTCTAAAACTGCTCATGTTTGTCACCATTGTGGTGTTTCTGGACACACTCGTCCTAATTGCTTTAGGTTGTATCCTCATAAGCAATTGTCCAAACGGTCACGGGTTTCCTCTCAAGGACCTAAACCTTTGTTTGGAGAGTTATTAAAAGTCTTGAGCTTTTTAACTCAATTTCAGGAGAATTTTAATTCTTCTATGTCCTTTAGTAGTCATACTAGGACACGTGCCTTTTCATCTTCACGACCAAACTCGTGCTGTGTGGGTGAGAAGGAGCCTAAGACTTAATCGTCTTTTCTGTTTGTCCTCTGCTTTAATTCTTTCTATCTAAAGTAGGACTCTCTTTGCTTGATTTCTTATCTTCTGTTGAAATCATGCCTTCATGCATAATGCATCTTTCTTTCATGCATTCGTGTTGTTTGTCTGTTTTTGTTTGGTTATTTAGTTTTATTTTTTTTAAAAATAAAAAAAAAATGGAAAAATCAGAAAAATACAAAAACAGTGTGTGTTTGTGTACATTAGTTCATGTGAACTTTTGAAATGGCCATTGAAACAGAGTTTTCTAAACTTTGTATCACTTATAGCTTAGATGAGCATTCTTCTGCACAACTAAGCGAGTGAGCTTTGTAGCTCTTTGTTTGTGATGAGTAAGGTTAAGTGATCTCTTCTTCTTAACACTCATATCACTCTTTTTGACGGGTTGAACTAGAAAATCCTAAGAGAAAGGCATAAATAACCATCTCACCACTGTTACTCGCCAATCATAATATGACATCTGTATGCTTCGGCATAGCAAAAGTGCAATGTCATAAGACACCTGTATGCTTCGGCATAGCAAAAGTGCAGTGTCAAAAGCTTAACATAATTGGGTATTTCTTTTCTTTCTCTTGTATGCCCATGTATGATATGCTTGTTAAAAGAAAATATGCAAAGAAATTAAAAGCAAAAAGATTAAAAATGCTTTAAAATATGGTTGCAAGCGTGTTTTCTAGGAGATGTGGGAGTTATAGGATGTACCTCAAAGGTGATAAGTCCCCATCGAGCAGTTATGATTGTGTGTGAGTTAAAGTGATTTTCTCATATCTCAAATCGTCATAACATTGAGACACTTATGCAATCTTGCGATGTTTTCACACACGACACGCAACACTCTTTGCTATTCTTGATACATGTGCAGGTACAATGTGATTTGGCCATCACAAGGTTGACATGTTTTAATGTATGTTCACTAAACTGTCTTAACTTGTTTTTGAAAAATAAAATTGGTTAGACTTGTTTAGTGTGTGTGTGTGCGTGTTTTGAGATACATGTGCATCATTTTTCTTGTTGAGAGATGATTTTGAGAGCTTAATGTGTTGATTGGATCTTTGGTTGAGTTGCATGCATGATTGCATTCATGTCTGTGTTTTTCCTCTTTTGAAAAACTGTTTTTAAAGGCATCTCGACACCTTCTCGACACCTCTCGATACCTGGCTTATCTGTCGAGATCTTAAGTTGCATCTTATCGCAATCTCGACACCTCTCGATAGCTAGGTGGATCGATCGAGGAACTTTCTGTCTGCTCGATAGATCCTCGATTCCTTCTCGATCCATCGGGGTATGCTCGATAGCTTCTCGACACCTCTCGATCCATCGAGATACCCTTGCATGCATTTCATCTTTCTTTGTTTTGCATGTTTTTTCCCTTTGTGTCCATAGCATCTTGTTTTTCTTTCTCTTGTAGGTCTATGGTTCCTTGTTCTCCTCGTTCCCTCTTTATCTGTTTTCTGTCTGTCTCCGGTCAAGTCTTTTGGCTTTTTATACCCTTTGACAATCGTGTCAAAAAGGGGGAGAAATTTGAGAATTGAATGTTATTCCTCAGGGGGAGTAATGGACTTAGGGGGAGAACTTCATGTTAAAGGGAAGAAAGTTTTTTGTTGTAACTAACAGGGGGAGAATTAGTTAGTTTGATACACATTAATATTGATATTTTTTGTGTTGTGTATCTTTTGGTTTTATAACCATTTTTACATACATGATGCTTATCTAGTGGTATATGTAATGATGTATGTGTTTCACTCTTTATCTCACATGTGTTGTTTCTTTTCTCTATTTATACACATGTTTCTTATTTATTTAACTTGTCATTGTTTTCCACATGGTACCTTGATGTGTTTTGTTTAGTGCCTTTCAGGAAAGACAAGTTAAAGCCAAGTCAAGATTCCGAACCTTCTTCTTGCAGCAACTTCCAAGGTTCAAATCTTTTAGACTAGGCTTATTTATTCTTGAGTAGAATGTATTCTAGGACATTCAATGTACTCTTGTGGTTTTGTCACGGATTGCCAAAGGGGGAGATTCTTGGGGACATATTTTGTAATTGGCATATCCTTTGACAAAACGCACTTTACTTGTATTTGGGTAAATCTAAGTAGGTTCAAGATGATCATTACAAGTGGTTAAATTGAAGACATGAAGATTACTCAAGAACTGCTCAAGAAAAAGTGCAAACTGCAGGTCTCGATACCTCCTCGACAGAAGCTCGATCTGTCGAGATTCATTAAATCTCGACAGATGTCCCGATCGATCGAGCTTACGGGTTTCAGATTATAGCCAGCAACGTTTTTATTCTAAAAGGCTAATTGTTTATGGGTTTGTATAATTCTTATTGGACTAGGAAACCCAAGGTTTGTGTGAACCTATTTGGAATAGGAAAGCTTATTGGACTAGGAAACCCAAGGTTTGTGTAAACCTATTTGGAATAGGAAAGCCCATTAAGCTCCTATTTAAAGGAGGTGGAAAAAGAAAAACCTAACCCTAGAGAGCTTCATAAGGTTTTCTTTTTGAAACCCTAGCCTCCTCCTACAGAAGAAAGAGTTCTTGCTGCGTTTCTTGTACGCCTTAGGGTTTTGTAACCAAGCAAAGTCTCTTGCACCAACATTGAAGATCTTATTGGTGTTTCTATGTGAAGCTGCTGCAAATCAACTACAACAATCAAAGGGTTGCTGTGGAGTTAGTCACGTACTGGGATTCGTGCAAAGGAGTAAGCCGCGTACTGGGATCCGCGCATCAAATTGGTTAGTCACGTACTTGGGAGCCGTGCATTTAACTGGAGAAATTGTCACTACAGAACAAGTCCAATTGGGTATTGGGGTAAGAGTTCAACTGTAGGTTGGTGAGGTACTGGGATTCCTTACTTGTAACTGCTTGTTGTGATAATAGTGGAGTTTCGGGAGTGGTGACCTTAAATCACCCGGTGGGGTTTTTGCCTTAGGGTTTTCCCCATTCGTGAACAAATCACCGTGTTATTTATTTTCCGCTGCATAACTTAGTTTCGGTGATTTGTTTGTGCTGCCACGTTGTATTGCATGTTAATTTGATTAATTAAAAACTAGGCTAATTAATTAATCTAAATTATCACAAGGGGTCAACGCGTTTGTGGCCTGTCATTTGCAATCATATTTTAAAGCATTTGTTCTTTTTGCTTTTTGTTGTTCTTTGCATATTATCTTTTATTAAGCAAACCATGCATGGGTATATAGAAGATAGAAAAGAAATACCCAATTAGGTTAAGTTTTTTGACATTGCACTTTTGCTATGCCGAAGCATATATATGTCATTTTATGATTGGCAGGTAACAGTAGTGAGATGGTTATTTATGCCTTTCTCTTATGATTTTCTAGTCATTTCTGTCAAAAAGAGAAATACGAGTGTTAAGTACAAGAGATTACTTAATCTTACTCATTGCAAATAAAGAGCCATAAAACTCACTTGCTTAGTTGTGCATAAGGATGCTTATTTAAGCTACAAAAGATACAAAGTTTAGAACACTCTGTTTTAATGGCCATTTTAAGGTTCACAAGAACCGATGTATACAAACACACACTGTTTTTTATTTTTCTAAATTTTTTATTTTTATTTATTTTTTAAAACAAAACGAAATAAACAAAACTAAAAACTAATAAACAAAAACATGTAAAACAAAACAAAGCAATACATAAAACTAGACTAACTCAAAATATTAAAGCAAAACACACAAGTAATGCAAAAACAAAAATAGATAGGGGGAGAGAGAAAAGTGATTAAATCACTTGGAATCCTTTTCCTTCCACATCTTGGAAGAATCTTTCCTTTTGACAAACCCTTGAACCGATGGTGAGGGGGAAGAATTGAGACTATTCAAGTTTGAAAGGAACATGCGGGCTTTGAGAAGATCTCCAAGAGGAGAAAAGGAGGATGAAAACTGATTCTGGTTTCCTGACGCCATCATGCTATTGCTATTTTGAGTGGCTAACCACTTATAGCAATTTGGTTGAGTATGACCAGCTGCTCCACAGTGATGACGAAGATACTGCTTCTTTTGTTTAGGCCTTTGAGAGTTAACCTTCTTAGCCCTCGGGATTTTAACTTCTTTCTTATCCTGTTTAGGGGGTGCTCCTAAGATAGATTTACCATTATCTATGTTCTCATTAACTAATTCAGTTTTAACATTAATGTTCTTAATTTCAACATTATTGCTAGGAGGAAAAAAAAAACATTAGTACTAGAAGAAGTAATATTTGAGGAAGAAAAATCATACCCTAAACCTGTTTGATCGGAAGCAGATTTCTGAAAATTGAGCATCTCATCGAGTTTAGTGCTTAAAGTCCTTTCCCACTAAGCTCTGACTTGGAATAGTTTTGCTTCAAGCTTCTTAGTCTTCTCAGTCAAGAAGTTATTCTCAAATCTCAGTGCTCCAATAGTTTGGTTTGCTTCATCAAACTTTGTAAAAAGCTCTTCACGTTCAAGCTCCACATCACTAAGCTTTTTGGTGGTCAACCTATACAGTTTCTCGTGCTTTTCTGAGACCTTGTATAACTTAGCATAGGCTGTGTGAATGTTATCTTGATCATCCATCTTTTCAAACTTGGATTCCACCAATTCCTCTTCTTCATTCACATCTTCAACAATTCCCTCAGTAGGATTGGCTATGGCAATGAAGGCATTCATGATTCCGTCATCCTCATTGTCGGAATCATCTTCAGGCTCGGTGTCGCTTAGCGTAACAACAACTGCCTTGCTTTCCCAACTGTCATAAGATATGTTGGGCACTCCTGTTTTATGTGTTCGAAGCCTTGACACCTAAAGCACTTAGGTCATGTAGGAACAGTGTATTGACCACCATCCTTAGCATCCTTCTTCCCTTTGTCTTGGCTCTTGATTTGAGAAGAATTGGATTACCTAGGGTCCTTGTTGAAGTCTTTCCCATTGGCATTCTTCGTAAACTTCTTGAATTGCCTAGTGATGTAAGACTTCATTTTAGAATCTTCATCATCTGAAGACTCTTCCGACTCACTACTCTTGGCCTTTAGTACCATACTCTTGCTCTTGCTAGACTTTTCGATTCTAGACAAACCCAACTCATAGATCTGTAAATTTCCAACCAGCTCTGTCAAAGGAATTTTATCAATATCCTTTGATCTCTCAATCGCAGTGATCTTGACATGGAATGTTTCGAGTAGAGATCTTAGTACCTTTCTCACAATCTTGGGTTCTAAAATAGTTTCTCCAAGATTAAAGGCAGAGTTCACTATGTCTTTGAGTTTGGCATAGAATTCATCAAACGACTCATCCTCCTCCATCTTTATCTCTTCGAAGCTTGTAGTGAGTTTCTGTAGTTTCGAATCCTTGACAACCTTTGTTCCCTCATAAGTTGTCTGGAGGATGGTCCATGCTTTCTTTGCAGTTTCAGTGAAAGATATATTCATGAATTCCTCATTCGTGACTGCACTAAACATCACATTCAATGCCCTGTTGTTGAAGTTTGCCGCCTTGATCTTAGCCTCATCTCAATCGACCGACGCTTCTTTTGGCTTAGTCCAGCCAATCTCTACAGCTTGCCACACCTTCTCATCTAAAGACTGCAAAAAAGCTCTCATGCGTACTTTCCAGTATGCATAGTTAGTCCCATCAAATAAAGCAGGGAAAATAAGAGATTGTCCTCTATCAATGACAAAACAGGGGTCAATGGATCACACATAGAGATTAAACCCTAATCAGAGTGTGCCTACTCTGATACCACTTGATAGGCCAAAAACGTATTGACCCCTTTGTGATGGATTAATTGATTAATTAGCCAAATTTAATTAATTAACCAATTTAACATGAAAACGCGTGGTAGCACAAACAAATCACCAATAAACTAAAGTGCAGCAGAAAATAAATTGACACGGTGATTTGTTTACGAATGGAGAAAACCTCCAAGTCAAAAACCCCACCGGGTGATTTTAAAGTCACCACTCGAGAATTCAAAATTACCACAACAAGCGGTTACAAGTACAGGAATTCCAGTACCTTATACTAACCTACAATTGAACCCTTACCCCAATACCCAATTGGACTTGTTTAGTAGTGACAATCTCTCATTTTGATGCGCGGCTCCTAGTACGTGACTAACCAATTGTGCGGATCCTAGTACGCGACTTCAATCACCAACTTGAGAAAGATGTTGGCTGCAAAATTCTTCAGTTCATCCTCACGACGAAGAATAAGAAAATGCTTGGTTACAAAACCCTATGGTACACAAACACAACAGCTTTTTCACAAAGAGATGAACTAGGGAAAATTTTGTTTTCGGTCACAAACTACTCGAACAGACTTTGCTTAATGCTTGTGCAACTTATGTCTTCAGTTGTGCAACAAATACGGCCTTTAAAATAATCCTTTTATATGTCTGGGGTTGTGAGAAAAGAAGTCTCAAAGACATATCCATGAATTGGAATTAAAACATATCAGAAAATCTGTTTTTCTTAAATATCGACAACTAGAGGTGTCGAGATGCAGTCGAGCAGCTGTTGAGTCTCGAGGCTAAAATAGCTTCTTAAAACTCGATAGATGCAGCTGTCGAGTTTTAATGACAGACACTTCTTTAGCTTGTTTTTTGAATAGACTTGCATGACTTTAACACGTGATCTTGAAATCTTGTTTCTTGAAGTATTAAAAATATCCTAAATCTACCCAAATACAAGTAAAGTGCGTTTTGCTAAAGGATTAGCCAATTACATAAAAGAATGACATATGTTCTTAACAAGTGAACCACATATGTCCTAATAAAGAAAATGACAAATCTCATATACTATTTCAATCTTTTGGTTTCTTTGTTCTGACTTTTTATTTCTTTTATTTTATTCTATAAAGTTATAAGCCTTTTATTCTTCAACGTCAAAAACTAATAAATAATAATCTTATTATCTAATTTATTTATAATAATGTATTTCGTTTGAAATTTATGCTAGACATGTTTTTTTTTTTTTTTAATTTAATTTATTTTTTTATAACACGCTAGACATGTTATATCAGCTAAAATGGATGAACAACACAATGAGCTTTTTGATGAAAAGCCATTGATCTCGCTCAGTCAGTTGTACATAATTCCTTGATATGTAGTATATACTTATAAGTGAGTAATATATAATTTAAATTCTATTTTTTCTTTAAAATTGTGATGAGGATGGTGATAGATCTAGAGCACACATATGCTTTTTCAATAAAAGTTATTTATTATTGAATTGTGTCAAATGATTGGTAAGGATAAAAGTTCCCAACCTACTATATTGTTTATAGAGTGATTAATTGTATTTGTATGTATTGTTCTGGTTTATATGGAAAATACAAAATCAATATTTTCAATCATGAATATTGTTAAATTATACTTTGACTTTTTTTTTTTGAGAATCCATTATACTTTGACTTGATTCTATATAAAATTAAAAAATATATATAAAAAAAATCTAACAATCATATTCATTAATTACCATATTATTTTTGTGAAATTTTGTTATAAAATTTATAGTAATTTTAATAGTTTTCTTTATCACAAACAGACAAACAATTTCGTACTTCCGGGGCAACCACACGCAAGTTTTGGTAAATTTAAGAAGGGATGTGGTCTTGCCCCAAGTTTTGGTTGATCTCTCATTGATGGTTCTTGTATTTTTATTTTGCTTTCATTTATATAATTCGATCGTTTTTTGTTCCCAAAAAACAAGAAGAAGAAGAAGGGATGTGGTCCATGTGGTAGGGATGAGCCCATAAGGTGATTTAAAATTGGTTATGAACTTCTTTACACCTTTTGAATTGGGTAACAGTCCAGTCCCCTGGGCTATATTAAAATTTACAATACGGCCTCAAATTGTTTTAGGCCAAGCTTCAACTGGGCTCTATTAAGTGGAGCCCAACCTGAAATTGTTGAACCATTTTTCTCGTTGAGCATGAGAGTCAGACCTAACATTGTTTTGAGGCTGTGATTGAAATGGAGTCAATGGACATTGTTCATATAAACTGAAAAGCCCAGTCTAGTCAGTTAAAATTACAAAGGAAATTTAATTACTCACTGTAATTTATAGATGGTGGATTATAAGTTTATAACTTTATAGTAACTTAGCCCAACTAGTAAAATCTTTGACCTGTTATTACTTGTATCTTAAGGACTTTTATTTTTTGTTTTGAACTTCTTGTTTCAATATACATATATATATATATATATATATAGTAAATAAATAGCTATAGTTTGTGAGTAATGTTGTATATTTTTTGACATGTTGGAGAATTTTTCATTTATCTTATTGGTCATTAGAGCATTAGATTCTTCTTCTTTTTTAATGACAAACGCTAAAATTTTGTTCATTTGAACTTAGTATTACTTCTACAATAATTTTCCAGATAAATTTATCTAAAAATTAGTGTTACATCCATAATAATTAGTGTTAAATATTAAAAAACAACTATGGTTTCCAAAAAAAAAAAAAAAAAAAAAAAAATATAACTGTTAAGTATAGTACCAGTAAGTTTTTGTAAGAGTGCTATATACATTTGGAAGATATATATATATATATATATATATATATGAATTATTGTATTATATATTTGGAAATCATCACAATTATTTTCATTGTTAAGTTCCTCTTTTATTATTTCATTAGTCTTACTCTTTTTGTTGAATTTTTGTATTCATTTGTATGATTTTTATTTAAATTTTCAATTATATTTTTCATTGCTAATAACAAATTTATGAAGAGATTTGAGATTCGATTAATATATATATATATATATATATATTGTGTTTTCAATATATAAACCGATATATTCTAATTAGCATTCAAATTTTAAAAATATTTTCAGATGAAAATACAGAGCAAAGGTCTGTAGGTCAAGGTCTAAGGTGCGGTTTGGATAGAGCAACTGGACGTGCAAACGCATTTTTTTTTTTCGTTTCTGCTGCTGGGGACACAGTGTGCAGTGCGCGCACTGTGCGTGTACTTTTTCAGCAATTTTTTATTAAAAATGGGTTCCGTAGTACTATTCACACATTTAAAAATTATTTTGCTATAATGTTTTCAGTTTTCAGTTTTCAGCAAAACGCTCTATCCAAACGGACCCTAAGTGGCCAATGCGTTAAGCCGCTCCTAAGTTGGCATTAGAATGACAATATATGCATGTGGAAAAAAAAAAACATAGTAAGCAAGATGAAGGAAAATTCATCTTGTGATAAATTGAATGCAGGAAAATTCATCTTGTGATAAAGTAAGCAAGATGAAGGAAAATTCAACCCAAAGCATGCAAATTGGTTAAGAATAAATTTCATTTTGTGAAAAATTGAATGCAGGGAAGACGAGTCAATTAGGGATTATAGTTGTAAATCAAAGTGTCATCAAGACTTCCTTCCGTACAATCTCTCTCTCTCTCTCTCTCTCTCTCTCTCTCCAAAAAAAAAAAAAAAAAGGATTGAGTACTTCGTTTATTTGTATTTATGTGTTTGAGATAAAATTATTGGTTTCAACTGTAACTAAATATTTCCAACTTATGTCATTGGCTCTTTTGAAGTGAAATTATGGCTACCTATGGGTCAGTTTTGGAAGAAATCCCAGAGTTCAGTTTTTAAAAGGGTTTTACTGACTAATGACCTAATGCATGTATTAGTAAACTATTTTAGAGAATTTTTTACAAAAAATACAAAAAAGTGATAATTTTCTTTTCAATTTCACTTTCTTATATGAAATTTCTTTAAATTGATGATTAACATATGCCTTATAAACATACATTAAACTAGACTATTTTTTTTTTTAAATTGGGTTTGATTAATGAATGTTTTTAGGATATTTATTAATATAAAAGTTTTGACTTTACTTTTATGAGAAATATAAAATATTATAAAAAAAATCAGCTACTCTTTCCTTTTCTCATTAAAGAGTTTCTAAAATATTTTCTAAACTAATATCTTTAAAAAAGTACTTTATGTCACATTACTGTATTTATGTCAGATTTTTACCAATTTTATAGGGTATAGAGCTAATAAAGCTAACTTTTTTAATTTCACTTGCCATTTCAATCATATTTTTAGTCACTTTATTAATTTATACTAATTTTTTATTAAATGAACCCACGATAAATAATCCTTTAACGGGCACTTGCTTTGCCCCTCTACATTTTCCATAATTTAAAGTTATGTACTTTCGCAGTGTTCCTCAGGACCATACTTCATGAACACCATATCACTGTGACCACTGGCGGAGCCAGAGGGGGGCGAGGGGGGGCAGGTGCCCCCCTGACTCTAAAATTTTCTAGCATGAGTATTCTAAACTACTTACTGACATGGAGGAAAAGAGAAAAAAGAAAAGAAAAGAATTCTACTTGGTTGAAAGTGACCCTCAAGAAAAAGAAAGGAAAAAAAAGGTTCACAAACACTAAATTATGCTTTTGTCTTGTCCTTCGTCCAATTTGTACCAATTTTACTATTCTTTTTTAATTTTTAATTTTATATCATTATTTATACTATTTTATGATACTTTTCATAGCATTTTATTCTTGTATGATACTAGAGATACTACAAATTTTACTACTTATATCTTACAAATTAGCATGTCACCAATCAAAAATAATTATTTCAAACATTTATTCATTATGTTTTTTAAGTAATACTAATAACATTTTTACTCCATCAATTTGTAAATTTTTTAGTAGCTATGAATTTGTTATTTTTGTTTATTTATTTTAATAATATGAAATATAGTCATATTTGCTTATAATTTTTTATTTATTTTGTTATTATTGTTGATTAGTATCTTTTAGATTAATTTCACTTTTAATATCGTCTTTTAATTTTGCCCCCTCTAGACTAAAATCCTGGCTCCGCCACTGACTGTGACTCCCATCTTCCATCCACATGGGCATACCAAAGAATGCAAACTTCGGCCCGGAGATATTGTGAGCCGTCATTTCAATTTTCTCAGCTGAAATGTCAGTCACAACTCGCATAGTGCAATTTTGGAGTTCGGACACGCCAATTATATGAGCCACGATTGAAGCTTAAATACAGACAGAGAAAGCTTCGCTCCTCACGATAATCATACTATCATAAACCACCCAAACAATCAATTTTTTCTTTCACCCCAAAAGGGAGAGTTAGAGAGGAGGAGAGAGAAGAGATGAAGGAGTGTTTTATATTATTTTATTTAGTAATTTATATTATTTTATTAAGTCTTATATAAAAATAAGAACTAAAATGTATAATGTATTGTAAAATGAGTTGGTAAAATAAATAAATAGGTATTTGAGTATGTAAAATAAGTTTTTTTTTTTACATCCTTGTAATAGTGTTCTCACATCACAAGTTGCTGAATTCGAACCAGTTGCCAGGGCCGGCTTAACGAATTTGGGGGCCCTAGGCGAAAGCTGTAAATGGGGCCTTTTATTATATTTAATTATAAATTCATATATTTTTTTCAATTAAAATTTATTTTTCTTGCTTTTTGAGAGGCAAAATTACTAATTAAATTTTTGTATTCAAGTTCCGCTAACATTTCTTTTTCAATTGATAATATGGCTAATCCACTTAATCTTTCTTGTGACATAGTTGATCTTAAATAGGATTTTATTAATTTTAATTTTGAAAAACTTCTTTCTGCGGAAGCAACTGTAATAGGTATAGTTAGTAATATTCTAAAAGCAATACATGCATTTGGAAAAGATTCTAGCCTCTTTATATAATTTAGTACATTAATTGGAGAGTTTTCATTTATTTGTAAAAATTCTTTTAAAACTTTTAGTTCTGAAAATAAATCTAAGCCATCAATATCAGAATAAGTTTCATTTGTGAGAAAACATTCAAGATTAAGACAATTATTTTTCAAACTATTATCATCTAGTGATCTTAGTTTTTCAAAATTAAATAAAAAACCAAAAATATTTTCATATATTTGAAATTGTTCAAACCTACTTTCAATTGAAGAAATAGCTTGATCTACTATATATAAAAAATAATTAATTCTAAAATATTCTTCAGCGGATTGTGTTGTCTCATCATTGACATTCTCATCAAACTGTTTCTTCCTACGAATTATACGCTTTTCACGAAATATAGGCTCTATTTCCATTTTGGTTGCAATTTCTTTAGATGAATTCATAGTAGATGTAAATCCATCTTCTCTATATTTTTTTAAAAAATACATGAGACCTTTTAATTGATCTATACCAACATCAATATGCATGTGTTTTGATTGTAAATTTTTACTAGCAGAGTTAACAGCAAATAATATGTCATACCAAATAGTCATAGCTAGCAAAAACTCAAAACTTTCAATCTCATATGTTGCTAAACAATCAGCTTCACTTTTTGTTTTGGGATCTTCACTTGTTTTTGCCAGTTGTAACAAAGCATCTCTTATTTCTAAAACTTGAAATTTTATTACTTTCACACTTTCAATTCGACTTTCCCAACGTGTTTGTGACAATGGCTTAAGAGTTAAACCTGTCACATTATCTTGTAAAATTTTCCATCGCTTTGTGGAAGAAGAAAATAGTGTGTATATACGTTGTACTACTCCAAAAAAAGATATAGCTTTAGGACAAGAATTAGCCATATCACATAGGACAAGGTTGAGATTATGACAACCACATGGTGTGTAAAATGTTTTAGAATTTATATCAAGTATTCTTTTTTGTACCCCTTGTTTTTTCCCTTTCATATTAGACCCATTATCATATCCTTGTCCACGTACATCATTAATATCAAGTTCAAGATTTTTTATTGCATTTATAATTTCATTGAAAAGACCTTTTCCAGAAGTATCATCTACCTTTAAAAATTCCACAAAATGTTCATCTATTTTTATCGGACTTACTGAAATATCCACACATCTTAGTATGAGAGTCATTTGTTCTTGATGACTTACATCGGGGGTACAATCAAGTATAATTGAAAAGTATTTTGCTTCTTTAATCTTTTTTATAATTTTACTTTTAATTTCACTTGCTAATAATTGAATCACTTCATTTTGTATATTATGTCCAAGATAATTGTTAGGACATATGTAGTTGTTCAAGCTTGTGAACATATGTCGCTGTTTTATGTAATTGGCTTATCCTTAGACAAAACGCACTTTACTTGTAATTGGGTAGATCTAGGATGTGTTAAACACTTCAAGAAACAGTGGTTCAAGATTAAGTGTTGAAGCCGTCAAAGTCTGTCCAAGATACAAGCAAGGAAGTGCAAGATTTTAAAGCTCGATAGATACCTCGACAGATACATCTATCGAGATTTAAAGAAGCTGTTTAGCCCGAGCCTCAACAGCTGTCTCGACACCTCTCGACACCTCTATCTGTCTAGAATTAAAGAAAACAGATTTCCAGGTCTGTTTCAAGTCCAATCCGTGTGTGTGTCTTTGGGACTTCTTTTCTCCTAACCCTAGACATATAAAAGGATTATTTTAAGGGCCGTCAAAGAGAGCAAAAAAGCAGAAATCACAAGATACAAGTTGCTTCTTCTCTGTTCATGCAAATTGTGATCTGTGAGACAAAGTTCGTGCCCTAGTTCATCTCTGATGATTTGAAGAACTTTGCAGCCAACATTCTTTCTTCCTCAAGTTGGTGAGTGAGTCACGTACTTGGATTCGTGCAAAGGAGTAAGACGCGTACTGGGATCCGCGCATCACATTGGTTAGTCACGTACTGGGAGCCGTGCATTAAACTGGAGAAATTGTCACTACAGAACAAGTCCAATTGGGTATTGGGGTAAGAGTTCAACTGTAGGTTGGTGAGGTACTGGGATTCCTTACTTGTAACTGCTTGTTGTGATAATAGTGGAGTTTCGGGAGTGGTGACCTTAAATCACTCGGTGGGGTTTTTGCATTAGGGTTTTCCCCATTCGTGAACAAATCACCGTGTTATTTATTTTCCGCTGCATATCTTAGTTTGGTGATTTGTTTGTGCTGCCACGTGATATTATCTGTTAATTTGATTAATTAATAACTGGGCTAATTTAATTGATCTAAATTATCACAAGGGGTCAACGCGTTTGTGGCCTGTCAAGTGGTATTAGAGCAAGCACACTCTGATTAGGGTTTAATCTATTGTGTGTGATCCATTGACCCCTGCTGTCATGGATAGAGGACAATCTCTTATTATACTTCCTTTATTTGATGGCACTAACTATGCATACTGGAAAGTACGCATGAGAGCTTTCTTGCAGTCTTTAGATGAGAAAGTGTGGCAAGCTGTGGAGATAGGCTGGACCAAGGCTACAGAAGCGCCGGCTAATTGGGATGATGCTAAGATCAAGGCGGCAAACTTCAACAGCAGAGCATTGAATGCCTTATTCAGTGCAGTCACCAATGAGGAGTTTAAGAAAATATCCTCAACAGAAACTGCTAAGGAAGCATGGACCATCCTCCAGACAACCTATGAGGGCACCAAGGCTGTCAAAGATTCAAAGCTGCAGAGGCTCACCACCCGCTTTGAAGAAATTAAGATGGAAGAGGATGAGTCGTTCGATGAGTTCTATGCCAAGCTCAAGGACATAGTGAACTCAGCCTTCAATCTTGGAGAAACCATCCCAGAACCCAAGATTGTAAGGAAGGTGCTCAGATCGCTGCCCGAAAGATTCCATGCGAAGATCACGGCGATCGAAGAGTCGAAGGATATTGACAGAATTCCTTTGACTGAGCTGGTTGGAAACTTGCAAACCTATGAGTTAGGGCTGACTAGGTTAGGCAAGTCGAGCAAGGGCAAGAGTTTGGCACTGAAGGCCAAAAGCAGTGATACGGATGACTCGTCAGATGATGAAGATTCCAAGATGAAATCCTACATCACAAGGCAATTCAAGAAGTTTATGAAGAATGCCAATGGAAAGGGTTTCAACAAAGACCGTAGACAGTCCAGTTCTTCACAATTCAGGAATCCAGAGAAAATGAAGAAGGATGTCAAGGATGGCGGTCAGTACACTGTTCCCACAGGACCAAAGTGCTTTGGGTGTCAAGGCTTTGGACACATGAAACAAGAGTGTCCTACGTACTTAAAGAGCATAGGGAAGAGCAAGGCACTTGCTGTTACCTTAAGCGACACAGAGCCCGAGGACGATTCCGAGGATGAGGACGACGGAATCTTGAGTGCCTTCACTGCCATTGTTAATCCTACTGATGGGGTTACAGAAGATGTGGATGAAGAGAAGGAATTGGTGGAGTCCAAGATTGAGATTATGGATGATCAAGATGATATCCATACCGCCTATGAGAAGCTATACAAGCTTTCTGAGAAACACGAGAAGCTCTATAGGCTGGCCACCAAGAAGCTCAGTGATGTGGAACTTGACCGTGAGGAGCTGTCCACAAAGGTTGATCAAGCAAATCAAACCATTGGAGCACTGAGGTTCGAGAACAATTTCTTGGCTGAGAGGACCAAGAAGCTTGAAGCAGAGCTGTTTCAAGTCAGAGCACAACTGGAGAGGACGTCAAGCGCCAAGTTGGACAAGATGCTAGATGCTCAGAGATCTTCTTCGGATCGTATTGGATTGGGGTATGATTTCTCTCTCTCTAATACTCCTACTTCTAGTACTACTGTCTTTGTTCCACCCGCTAATAACATTAAAATTGAGGAGAATAATGTTAAAACTGATTTAGCTAGTGAGAACGTAGACAAGGAAAGGTCCATCCTAGGAGCACCCCCTAAAATTGAGAAAAGGGAATCTAGAAACCCTAGGAATAAGAAGGCTAACTCTCAAAAGGCCAAACAGAAGAAGCCGCATCTCTGTTATCATTGTGGTCTCGCCGGTCACACTCGACCAAATTGCTACAAGTGGCTTGCCACTCAACAGAGCAATGGCGAAATAGCATCTGGGAGCCAGAATCAGCTTCAGTCTTCTCTCGCTCCTCTTGGAGACATTCTAAAAGCTCTTATGTTCCTTTCGAACTTGAACGGTTCATTTTCTTCTCCCTCTTCACCGGTTCAAGAGTCAACCAAAAGGAAAGGTTCTTCCAAGGTGTGGAAGCCAAAGGGATCTAAGTGATTTCTGTCACTTTTTCTTCTCTCCCCTGTTTTCATGTGTTGCATTACTTGTGTGTTTCTTTACTATTTTGAGTCAGTCTAGTTTTATGCATGTTTTGCTTTCTTTAGCATGTTTTTGTTTGTGTGTTTTCAGTTTTATGTTTTATTTTTGCTTCTCTAATAAAAAATAAAAAAAATTGAAAAATACAAAAACAGTGTGTGTTTGTGTGCATTAGTTCATGCAAACTTTTGTAATGGCCATTGAAACAGATTTTTCTAAACTTTGTATCATCTATAGCTTAGATGAGCACTCTTTTGCACAACTAAGCGAGTGAGCTTTGTAGCTCTTTGTTTGTGATGAGTAAGGTTAAGTAATCTCTTCTTCTTAACACTCGTATCACTCTTTTTTACGGGTTGAACTAGAAAATCCTAAGAGAAAGGCATAAATAACCATCTCACCACTGTTACTCGCCAATCATAATATGACATCTGTATGCTTCGGCATAGCAAAAGTGCAATGTCAAGGACACCTGTATGCTTCGGCATAGCAAAAGTGCAGTGTCAAAAGCTTAACATCATTGGGTGTTTCTTTTCTTTCTCTTGTATGCCCATGTATGATATGCTTGTTAAAAGAAAATATGCAAAGAAATTAAAAGCAAAAAGATCAAAATGCTTTAAAATATGGTTGCAAGCGTGTTTTCTAGGAGATGTGGGAGTTATAGGATGTACCTCAAAGGTGATAGTCCCCATCGAGCAGTTATGATTGTGTGTGAGTTAAAGTGATTTTCTCATATCTCAAATCGTCATGACATTGAGACACTTATGCAATCTTGCGATGTTTTCACACACAACACGCAACACTCTTTGCTATTTTTGATACATGTGCAGGTACAATGTGATTTGGCCATCACAAGGTTGACATGCTTTAATGTATGTTCACTAAACTGTCTTAACTTGTTTTTGAAAAATAAAATTGGTTAGACTTGTTTAGTGTGTGTGTGAGTGTTTTGAGATACATGTGCATCATATTTCTTGTTGAGAGATGAGTTTGAGAGCTTAATGTATTGGTTGTATCTTTGGTTGAACTGCATGCATGATTGCATTCATGTCTGTGTTTTTCTTCTTTTGAAAAACTGCTTTGAAAGGCATCTCGACACCTCCTCGATACCTCTCGATACATAGCTATCTGTCGAGATCCTCAGACTCTTTCTTATCGCAGTCTCGACAGATACCTCGATAGCTGCTGGATCGATCGAGAAACTTTCTGTTTGCTCGATAGCTCCTCGATAGCTGCTGGATCGATCGAGGTTCCCTCTTGCTTGTTTCTTCTCCCTCGATAGCTGACCTCGATAGCTGCATCTGTCCACGTGCTTTTCTCGATAGCTTCCCTCGACAGCTACCTCGACAGCTCTCGACACCTTCAGCTGTCGAGAATTACTGATGCTCTATATATTGGATGTTCGCGATTTTTCAGTTCACTCTCTCGATCTCTCTCGCTCGAAACTCTCTTTTCTCTCTTCCAAAACACTTCCCTCTCCCTCCAAACCTCTCTCAAGGCTTTCTCAAGTGATTCTTCGTGTTCTTCATCTCTTGGTAAGCACATTATCCCTCTTTTTCATGCATTTCATTGTTTAAAACCCTAGGTTTGTGTTTTTGAAAATTTTTTTGGGAGTTTTCAAAATTGTTGGGGTTTTCATAAAATTTTTGGGTTGGTTTTCTAGTTTTAATCTTCAAAACCACATGCGTCGCATCACATTAGCATTCTAATTGAATTTTCATGCATTTAGATGTGTGCAAATCTATTGTGTGCTGTTAGGCTTGGATTGGGCTGAGCCCATGATGTTTTTGAGTTGCATGTCACATGCTCATGCATTTTCATGCATACGTTCTTTTCATTTCAATATTTCATTCTGCCAATATTGATTTGCTTGGAACTTTTCTGTTTGTCTCCTCTTTCCCCCTCTTCTATGTTTGCGTTAGTAGCGTCTATGGCTCCAAAACGTAAGTCCATTCCGTCCCAGGACCCTCTGCGTTCTAAGGGACAGTCTTCTTCTGACTCTACCCCTCTCTCTGTCCGGTTCCACAATGAGAAAGCCCATAAGGACTTCTCGGAGAACTTTTCTAAACGCGGTGTTCATTCGGAACGCCACGTCGTCCTGGCAGACTTTGCCGACACTGACCTACCCGATGTCATTCACACTCGGGGTTGGGAGTCACTGTGTGACGTCCCGGTCACATCTCCTCTCGTGTTGATTCAGGAGTTTTACTCCAACATCCACGGGATAGATTCTTCTGTACCTTCTTTCTATTCTAGCGTCCGAGGTACGCGCTTCTGTGTCACCCCAGAGCTAGTCTCTGAGGTTCTCCATGTCCCTAGGGTGGATCATCCCGATTACCCTAGCTGTGAGCGTCTCTGGACTGTGTCCAAAGACGAGATGATCTTGGTGTTCTGTGAACGTCCTACCTCTTGGGGAGATCACATGTACACACCATGTAGACCTTTTGCTAAAGGTCCTAGATTCCTTAACATGGTGATGACTTTTGTTTTGCACCCACTCTCTCACTACAACTCGATCACAGAGCCTCATGCTCAGTTCTTGTTGTCCCTCCTTGAGGATCTCTTTATAGACTTTCCTTCTCACTTCATCTTTTCTATCATAGATGTCTATAGAGATACGGCCACCCGTGATAAGCTCATTTTCCCTTCCGCTATCACGAGGATCATGAGTCGTTTTTCCATTCCCTTCCCCTCGTCCAATCACTACCATGTCATGTCTGCCATAGACGCCGCTACCGTAAAACGTAGCGAGGCACAGTTCCGATCGCGACAGCCAGATGCTGCCACTCCTTCCACTCGTCCGACCACCTCCAGATCCGCTCGAGCTTCTGCTTCTACTTCTTCGAGCGACGTCACCTTGAGCGACATCATGGCGCAGCTACAGTGCATGGATGCTCACCTCGATACACTCTCCACAGAGTTGTATCAGGTGAATGTCCGTGTTGGTCGCATCGCCAGGCGACAGGCGACCATGGGCGGCTTTGCCTCAGAGGTTTCTCCTCCGCCACCTCATGTGTCGACTGAGACCGAGGGTGATGATGATGGCGATGATGATGATGCTTCCGACGATGATGATGATGGAGATGCTAGCTCATCGGATGAGATGTCTACTTGACACTCTACCCTTTGTCACTCGTGACAAAAAGGGGGAGTAGTTTTGTATGAGAGTAGTCATACTTAGGGGGAGTGTTAGTATAGGACATTTTTGTTAGGGGGAGTGTGGATTGAGGGATGTAGTGAGGTGATCTATGTATTTTTTTCTTTTCTTATCTTTTAGAGATACATTGATCATGTACTTACATACATTGTACTTATTCTCTTTCTCTATATGATGATGTATGTTTTCTTTTTCACCTACCTCTACATGTGTTGTTTCTTTTCTGTCTTTATACACATGTTTCTTTACTTGTATGCAATCTATTATTTCTGTTTTACACAAAGATGCCTTGATGTGTTTTGTTTCCAAGTGTTTCAGAAATACAGGTTGTCAAAGTCTTCTTGCCATGAACTCTCTTCTTGCAAAGTTTTTCAAGAGTTTGTGTTAGGATAGATTTTATTGTATGTAACAAGTGAATATGAGTTGAGTGATTTATGACTTCTCTCATATCTTCATTTGTATGTTGTGGTTTTGTCACGGATTGCCAAAGGGGGAGATTGTTAGGACATATGTAGTTGTTCAAGCTTGTGAACATATGTCGCTGTTTTATGTAATTGGCTTATCCTTATACAAAACGCACTTTACTTGTAATTGAGTAGATCTAGGATGTGTTAAACACTTCAAGAAACAGTGGTTCAAGATTAAGTGTTGAAGCCGTCAAAGTCTGTCCAAGATACAAGCAAGGAAGTGCAAGATTTTAAAGCTCGATAGATACCTCGACAGATACATCTATCGAGATTTAAAGAAGCTGTTTAGCCCGAGCCTCGACAGCTGTCTCGACACCTCTCGACACCTCTATCTGTCGAGAATTAAAGAAAACAGATTTCCAAGTCTGTTTCAAGTCCAATCCGTGTGTGTGTCTTTGGGACTTCTTTTCTCCTAACCCTAGACATATAAAAGGATTATTTTAAGGGCCGTCAAAGAGAGCAAAAAAGTAGAAATCACAAGATACAAGTTGCTTCTTCTCTGTTCATGCAAATTGTGATCTGTGAGACAAAGTTCGTGCCCTAGTTCATCTCTGATGATTTGAAGAACTTTGCAGCCAACATTCTTTCTTCCTCAAGTTGGTGAGTGAGTCACGTACTTGGATTCGTGCAAAGGAGTAAGACGCGTACTGGGATCCGCGCATCACATTGGTTAGTCACGTACTGGGAGCCGTGCATTAAACTGGAGAAATTGTCACTACAGAACAAGTCCAATTGGGTATTGGGGTAAGAGTTCAACTGTAGGTTGGTGAGGTACTGGGATTCCTTACTTGTAACTGCTTGTTGTGATAATAGTGGAGTTTCGGGAGTGGTGACCTTAAATCACTCGGTGGGGTTTTTGCATTAGGGTTTTCCCCATTCGTGAACAAATCACCGTGTTATTTATTTTCCGCTGCATATCTTAGTTTGGTGATTTGTTTGTGCTGCCACGTGATATTATCTGTTAATTTGATTAATTAATAACTGGCCTAATTTAATTGATCTAAATTATCACAAGGGGTCAACGCGTTTGTGGCCTGTCAATAATGATTATGGATTGCACCATGTTGAATACGTTGAACATGTTCTTGCATTACTAGATCAAATTCTGCAATCATTTCAATTATACTTAAAAAATTTCCATTATTTTCTTGATAGATCTTTTCATTTTTTCCTCGGAATGCCAAATTATTTTTACCAAGATTTTTTACCACTGCTATTATTCTTAATAACACTTTTTTCCAATGATCTTTCTCTTTCTTAATTTGTTCTTGGACATTTCTATCAATTGTTTTATTCTTCAATAATCTTAGTTCTAAATCAATCCAAGTATTCATATTAGTAATATGCTCATTGTTTGTTTCGTGATTTTTAAGAATAGAACTAATATTTTTCCAACCCTTAGTTCCTCCATTAGCTAGTTGATTTGTATTTGACTTTGAATTAAACAACTTGCAACAAAAACAAAATACTTTATCTAGGTCTTTCGAATACACTAACCATTTTCTATCATGTTTCTCCCCATTTGGTAATTTTCGAATATAATGCGTAGTAGAAAAATGTCTAGAGTTCTTATCCATAGGAAAGTTTAGATCATCAACTCTTATTGGACCATTTTCTACTAACAAATCTCTTAATTTTATATCAATAGTTTTCCATTGACTTGGATCAAAAATATTTGTAGGAATATAATTAGGTTGATCATTAATATTTTCACTCTCCTCTAAATTATTTTGAGCTTCATTATCAAGAATGGTGACATTACATGTTTGAACATTATCATGACCACCTTCGTTATTATCATTTTGTTCTATATTTTCATTATCTTCTAACTCTTTTTGATGAATTTCTTGTTCATTTATGAAACCTTCACTCAAATTTTCTGCAAGATTTTGTTTTTTAATAGTAATAAATTTGTCCATAGCTCCTTTTTGAGATTCAATTAGTTCTTCTCTTTGTCTTTTTTTTTTTTTAAGTTTTTCATATCCAGATGGATATTTTCTAGTAGACATTTGTAATTAAAAACTATTTATGAATAAATGAAACACAATTTATAATAAAAAAATTACAATTTAACTAGAATAATGTAAATTTAATGTATAAAACAATAAAACCTGGTATATCAAAAGCACAATGGTAACTTTACTTAATATGATCACTTTACACTTTAAACCTGCACAAAAAATTAAAATTAATATTAATATAAAGTAAATTATTCTAAATTTATAATTTTGTTATCAATATATATATTTTTTTTAACAGTAAACCTTTTTTTTTTAAGCAAGGACTCAACTTGACCACTAAGACTAAGACCAAGACCAGCTCCTTCATGGCTCCACCCACTAAATCTGATCTGATTTCTTAAAAAAAAAAAAAAAAAAAATGTAACGTGTAAGACTTCTAGAGAGAAGTCTTACACGTTTAACTCTTCAAGACTTCAAGTGGGTGGTGGGCCATTGATGGATTGACCAATGACGGAATGACCGTTGGATTCTACAAGACTACAACCTTCTACACAAATCCAAATATAAATCTGATCTGATTTCTTAAAAAAAAAAAAAAAAAATGTAACGTGTAAGACTTCTAGAGAAGTCTTACACGTTTAACTCTTCAAGACTTCAAGTGGGTGGTGGGCCATTGATGGATTGACCAATGACGGAATGACCATTTGATTCTACAAGACTACAACCTTCTACACAAATCCAAATATAAGAGAACAAACCAAAACAAAAAAAAAGTAAATAGCTACAGCAGCTGAAGTCAAGTTCGGCCAAAACCCAAAAAGAAGAAAAAACCCCAGCAGCCAGCAGCAAACTCCCCTTCTAAAAAAAAAAAAAAAAACCCAGACACCCAATAGGCAACAGTAAACCATGAAGAAGATGAAGAGGCAAAGGAACTAAGGAAGAGAAAACAAGAAACAAACCTGAAATGAAGATCTGTGAACACACCAAATTTATTGCCAACAGCAATCGATGAGTAAGCCAACTAAAAAGAGTTTATTTTTTTAGAATGAATGAAGATGGAGAGCCAGAGAGTGAAGAGTGTTTTTTTCTTCTTCTTTTTTTCAGCCTTTTCTTCTTTGTCTCTTCTTTTAATTTTCTACCTTATGTAATATTTTCTTAGCTAAAGATCTATGCCTTTTGTAATCTTTTCTTCTGGAAGCTATAAAGATTAAGTGATGGATTAGCCTAGATTTGGTGATGGTGATAGGATTGCTCTTCTTGTCACTTCAGCCTTTTTTCTTTGTGAGAAACGGCTTTTTTTTTTTTTTTTTTTCATCAGATGAGAACGGCAAACTGGAAGCTATAAAGATTTAGTGATGGATTAGCCTAGATTTGGTGATGGTGATGGGATTGCTCTTCTTGTCACTTCAGCCTTTTTTCTTTGTGAGAAACGGCTTTTTTTTTTTTTTTTTTTCATCAGATGAGAACGGCAGAGGTAAAGGTTTGGTAATGGTGATGGGAATTCTCTTTAGGTCACTTCAGCCTTTTTTTTCTGTGTGAGAAACGGCATTTTTTATTTTTCAGATAAAAAACTAATATTATATAATATGTTATTATTACTGGGGGGCTCTCTTACAAGTGGGGGCCTTAGGCGGCCGCCTAAGTCGCCTATAGCTTCAGCCGGCCCTGATCATATATAAAAAGAATTTGGATACAGTGGATTACTAAATCGTGTTGAAACTGTAATTTGCTGCCTCTACGATGCCGTGTGCAAGTACAAATAGTTAGCTCCCAAAAAAAAAAAATACAAATAGTTAGGTGACATCTTGACTCTTGAGCCATGACCACGATTCATAATTTAATGTTGAATAGATTATTATATGCAACAAAAGAATTACGCAGTTCAATAATTCCAGAGTTTGCGTCACTACTGACCATTGTAATGATATATATATATATATATATAGTGTAATTCTACTGTAGATTATTTCTTTTTTATATTTGACATTTTCATCTTTATATTGTGCAATTCTAACATCATATATGACAGTTCTTTACTCATATTTAATGGTTTCATTACTTTTATCTCACATTTGATGGTTTCATCCTCATATTGTGCAGTTTCAACATGACATGTGACAGTTTTTTTTCTCAAATTTGGTAGTTTCCTTACTTTTTTTTTCTTACATTTGACGGTTCCATCCTCACATTGTGCAGTTCCAATCTCACATCTGACAGTTCTTTTATCACATCGGGTGGTTTTCTTACTTTTTTCTTACACTTGACGGTTCTATCCTCACATTGTGTAGTTCTAACATCACATGTGACAGTTCTTTTCTCACATTTGGTGGTTCCCTTATTTTTTTTTCATCACATTTAACGGTTCCATCTTCATATTGTGCAGCTTCAACATCACATATGACAGTTCCTTAGTCACATTAGGTGGTTTTCTTACTTTTTTCTCACACTTAACGGTTCCATCCTCACATTGTGCAGTTCTAACATTACATATGACAATTCTTTTCTCACATTTAGTGATTCCCTTACTTTTTTCTCACATTTGACGGTTCTATCTTCACATTGTGTAATTTCAACATCACATATGATAGTTTTTTTCTCACATTTGGTGGTTCACTTACTTTTTTTTCCTCACATTTGACGGTTTCATCCTCACATTATACGGTTCCAACATCACATATCACAGTTCTTTTGTCACATTGGGTGGTTCTCTTACTTTTTTCTTACACTTGACGGTTACATCCTCACATTATGCAATTCCAACATTACTTGTGATAGTTCTTTTGTCATATTTGGTGGTTCTCTTATTTTTTTTTCTCACATTTGATGGTTCCATCCTCGCATTGTGTAGTTCTAATATCACATGTGACCATTTTTTCTCACATTTGGTGGTTCCCTTACCTTTTTTTTCTTACATTTGACGGTTCCATCTTCATATTGTACGGTTCTAACATCGCAAATGACAATTGTTTTCTCACATTTGGTGGTTCCCTTTTTTTTTTCCTCACATTTGATAGTTCCATCCTTACATTGTGTAGTTCCAAAATCACATATGACAGTTTTTTTTTCACATTTGGTGGTTTCTTTACTTTTTTTTTCTCATATTTGAATGTTCTCTCTTCACATGGTACAGTTTCAACATCACATGTGACAGTTCTTTTTTCACATTTGGTGGTTCCCTTTTTTTTTTCCTCACATTTGATGATTCCATCCTCACATTGTTCAGTTCCAACATCACATGTGACCGTTTTTTTCTCACATTTGATGGTTCCCTTACTTTTTTTTCTCATATTTGATAGTTTCATCCTCATATTGTATAGTTCCAACATCACATATGACAGTTCTTTTATCACATTGGGTGATTCTCTTACTTTTTTCTCACACTTGACAGTTCCATTCTCACATTGTGCAATTCCAACATCACATGTGATAGTTATTTTCTCATATTTGGTGGTTTTCTTATTTTTTTTCTCACATTTGATGGTTCCATCCTCACATTGTACAATTCTAACATCACATGTGACAGTTCTTTTCTCACATTTGGTGGTTCCCTTACTTTTTTCTCACATTTGACGATTTCATCCTCATATTGTGTAGTTCCAACATTACATGTGATAGTTCTTTTCTCACATTTGGTAGCTCTCTTACTTTTTTTTTTCTCATATTTGACCGTTTTATCCTCACATTGTGCGGTTCCAACATTACATATGACAGTTCTTTTGTCACATTGGGTGGTTCTCTTACT
Organism: Castanopsis chinensis; assembly: GCA_032878915.1. NCBI lineage: Eukaryota > Viridiplantae > Streptophyta > Magnoliopsida > Fagales > Fagaceae > Castanopsis > Castanopsis chinensis. Next base: position 479,898 of record JAVQMG010000070.1, read on the forward strand.
GTTTTTCACATCTGATGATTCCATTCTCACATTGTGCAGTTTCAACATCACATGTGACAGTTCTTTTCTCACATTTGGCGGTTCCCTTACTTTTTTCTCATATTTGACGATTTCATCCTCATATTGTGTAGTTCCAACATCACATGTGATAGTTTTTTTCTCACATTTGGTTGTTCTCTTACTTTTTTTTCTCACATTTGACCGTTTTATTCTCACATTGTGCGGTTTCAACATTACATATGACAGTTCTTTTGTCACATTGGGTGGTTCTCTTACCTTTTCTCACATTTGACGATTCCATTCTCATATTGTGCAGTTTCAACATCACATGTGACAGTTGTTTTCTCACATTTGGTGGTTCCCTTACTTTTTTTTCTCACATTTGACGGTTCCATCCTCACATTGTGCAGTTCCAATATCACATGTGTCAGCTCTTTTGTCACATTTAGTAGTTCTCTTATTTTTTTTTCTCACATTTGACGGTTTTATCTTCAAATTATGTAGTGATAAAAGAACTGTTACATATGATGTTGGAACTTACATGTGACATTATATGTAACAGTTCTTTTGTCACATTCGGTGGTTTCGTTACTTTTTCTTATATTTAATAGTTACATCCTCACATAGTGCAGTTCTAAAATTACATGTGACAATTTTTTTGTCATATTTTATGGTTTTCTTAGTTTTTTTTTTACGGTTTCATCCTCACATTATGGAGTTCTAACATTACATGTGACAGTTCTTTTGTCATATTCGTTGGTTCTCTTATTTTTTTTTTATCACATTTGACGGTTTTATCCTCACATTGTGTAGTTACAATATCGCATGTGATTATACTTTTGTCACATTTAGTGGTTCCTTTATTTTTTCTCATATTTGACAGTTTCATCCTCATATTATGCAGTTTCAACATCATATGTAATAGTTCCTTTGTCACATTTAGTGGTTTTCTAATTATTTTAATTACATTTGACAGTTCCATCCTTACATTGTGCAGTTCTAACATCACATGTGATTGTACTTTTGTCATATTCAGTGGTTCCTTTATGTTTTCTTACATTTAACGATTCCAACCTCACATTGTGCAGATCCAACATCACATGTAACTGTTATTTTGTCACATTTGGCAGTTTCCTTCTTTTTTTTTTTTTTTTCTCTCACATATGACGATTCCATTATCATATTATGCAGTACCTATATCATGTATTGGGTAGTATCGACATCACATTTTACCTTACTTTTGTCACATTTAATGATTCTCTTCTTTTTTACTCACATTTGACAATTCCATCATCACATTGAGTAGAACCAACATTACATATGGGCGTAGCCAACCCAACCTAACCCAACCCCACTGAATTACCTAATAATCAGCGATTATATATACATATATATATATATATATATATATATATCAAAAATACCTAAAAGTACAGTCACAATAGTTTCACATGTGACCGTACTTTTGTCACATTTGGTGGTATCCTAATTTTCTATATTTTGTTTTTCACATTTGACAGTTTTATCGTCACATTGGGCAATACCAACATTACATATAATTGTATTTTTGTCGATTCATAACAATCTTCGTAATAATTAAAATGTTAACAAGAATTTTTCCCAAAATAGTTATAAATTTGAAAATTAACAAAAAATACCCTGGAAATTAAGGATTTCAAAAAATAGCCTAAAAATATATAAAATTACTGAAATACCCTAATGCTTCAAATATTACCAAAATACCTTCATTAACCTATAAAATGACTAAAATACATTTTTAAACTTTCAAAATTAATTAAAAAAAACATTGAAAATGAACAAAATAGCACTAAAAACCCCTAGAATGACTAAAATACTAAATATTTTGAAACTTACCATAATAGCATTCAAACTACTCAATTTGGCCATGTTAGAGTGATATCTTGGATTTATTTTATTTTATTTTATTTTTTTATAGTAATTGTAAAGATATTTTGGTCATGTTAGAGGTTTTCAAGACCACTTGGTGATTTTTGACATCTAATGGGTATTTTAATCAAACACATCTTAGCTTTTTTGATACCTTTATGGTGTTAAATTTTCTCAATGAAAAAAAAGGTGACCCAAAGCAAACGTTATTTGTTAGGAAACATTTGATCCTCTAAATGATTCCAAAGAAGCTATATATTTAGACAATACAATGTTGTAACTATGAACTCTAAAGAAGAAAAAAAAAAAAAAAACCTAAAACAAGTTAGGCCTCAATGTGTTTTCTTGAAGGACTTGAAATTGAAACATAAAACAAATTTAGGCATCAGAGCGTGTTCTCTTGATATCCCAAATATGAAGGGAAAGAGAGTGTAAAATTGGGAGGCAAATAAATTATGCATTCTAATGAAAATAGCTAATGATATTTTTGTTAGGAAATAACAAAATGAAGCAACCAAGCAAAAGCAAAAATACTCCAAACCAGCATCAAGCTATAACTGCATTTCAAAATAATTTTAGATTTCAAAGTCTGCCAAAATGCAATGTTATCAATATTTAACAATTACATTCAATATTTCTGCAACTATTTTTTCATCAAAGGTTCCATCCTCACATTGTAGCTCCATTTTTCCAACAACTAAGACTTTATAACAACTAAAAGTAATTTGCTCTTTCACAAGTTGTATATGCTTAACAACCAAGTCTGCAAATATCTTGTCGATGGATGGCGTCTACCTTGTCCTTGAACATTTCAACTTTGCCTGATGAATGATTGCACTGTCCATATACATGTGTAGAAAATGTATTAGAAATCAATAAACGGTTAAGAATGAAACAATAAAAATATATGGCTAAGATTTGGGTGGGTACCATACCCCATACCCACTGTCTTAGATTCATCCATCAAGCTTTCTTAGATTGCATTCCATTTGCTTTCAATACTTTGTTGTAGCTTTTTTCACGAAAAGAAACTTATAGAATTCACTATTTGTCTAAAAATTTGGTATTTTATGTTATAATCATATCACACTCAAGTGGAATAACATCTAGTGAATGTTGATATATGATAACATTTAGTGGTAAGGAATTAATATTAGTAGAGATGGCTCATGATGGCCTGGGTCCAAAATCAACACTTGTAGAATGTATTTTGAAAGATTTAGGCCTTTTTTCACCAGTTTAATTGACAGGACATTTCTTTTAAACTTTACAAAGTCTAGGCCATCGACCTTACAAATGAAACAAACAAACCACCAGCCTCTAAATCACAAAGGCCAACCTAAAAGCAAAATAAACCCCTCCACAATAACAGGGGAGACCCAATACAAACTGAAAGCAGAAACTACTGACAAAAAAACCAATAGATCATTAACCCCGTAAGCTAGCTAAGAATCAACAAGCACCAAAGAGGGAAAAATTCCCCAATTATAGGCTTATAGCATATTCGAACATATAAAATATAGAGAGTAGTCATGTGCAATCAACAATAATCATTTGAAATAGAAAGTAGTAAATGAAAGTAGATTAACATTGTTCCACATGATCCAATGCATAAGATGTACTTCTAATTTTTTTTTTTTTTGGGATAATTCAGACATTATATTGAAGAGCAAACAAATTACAAACAGAACAACCAGCCCAACACAACCACTTTAGTATGCACAAGAGTACTTCAAAGACCACCTAACTAAGATTGCTAACTTTAAACTTTATAAGACAACAATACAACTCCAAAATATTAAATCCAAACTATAAACACAGATAGCATAGTCTATTTTGAATGTTCCAAGATTTAATAATCTTTAAGCATAACATCTATTCTTATATAACTCGTCAAGCAAAACAACATCCAAAAAACTAACAAACAATTTGGGGAAACAAAACATATTTTACAGCTTGCATGAGTTAGGGTTTTGTCATTTTGATACTTACCTTTAACTGTGTTAAAGCGATTTTGATTTTTTTGAGAAGCCTTCACCACTAAGTAAATCTACAGGATGCCAAAAGAAATTCACCCATCACACCACTGAGTAAAGCCATGGGATGCCCAAAGAGATTCACCCATCACACATAACACAAGAGAGAGAGAGAGAGCAAGAACTCAAGAGAAGCAGAGGAAGAGCTGAAGAACGAGAGCGAGAGAGAAAGAACCCGAGAGATGCAAAAACATCTATTTTTTGTTTTTTTGTTTTTTTGTTTTTTTTTTTTTCTGTATATTTACTTTACTTTTATATAGAACATGCTTAACCGGTAACAGGTTTTCATTAAAATTAAATAAACGACAAGTATTAAAACAAATGAAATCAACGGTTGAAAATTTTAAGTGGGTACCATACCCCCTCAGGTACCATAGAATGACCCATCTATATATATATATATATATTTATATCAACGAAATAATTAGTAATGTGCTTCTGCTCTATAGTTTTAAAATTAAGAGTATTTATTCATTTTGTCCTTCAATCATTTGATTATATGTATGTTTAGGAAAAACACTTATTAGGTTCATGTTAAAAGTGTGCTACAATATATTTTTTCCTTAAAAAAATGAGAAAATGTGAGAAAAAGTGAGGCTTAAAAAAGACATACATAGAAGTTAAAAGTTCAAATTAAAAACTTATCCCAAACTCACCCTATACATGGGTTGGGTGAACCGATGCTCTTAAGATATTTGCTAATGAACCATTTTAGAAAAATTTTAATATCATTTTTATGGAAAATACAGAAAACTGTAAAAAAAAAAAAAATCAATTAAGTTTCTATTTTTATAAAAAAAAATATTTTCTAATAAATGTCCTTAAGGTATTTGTAAAGTCGCAATTTGCACCTAAGGTCAAAACAGGATGGGTATCGGCCCAAAGAGCACAATATAATAAATTTATAGAGAGCAAGCTCGAAATCTAGGTTCGAATAAGTTTAGTTAATGATGACAGTGGGCTAAGATTACAGTAGGATGAAGATGGAATAGTTTGTATAGTGAAATTTCTCCTCGGACTCAAGCCGAGGAGATTGATTCTTATATTTCTCTCTTCTAAAGACAAATTACAGACATTGTTCTTGAGTCTACAGTGTTTTCTTTTTTTCTCCAATCCCCTCTCTCATGGGGGACCTTTTATCTTATATAGACCTTTCAGATGATCTTGACCGTCCACCTGTTGATCGTGCAGGTCATTCCCCATTTTCCAATCTCGTCTAGTACCTTCTACGAGTTCTTGAGAGATGCGGCACCCAATGCAACACTATTCAAGGGTTTTCTCCACATAAATGTGGCCAAAAGGTTTGGTGGGATGTATTAAATGTGGTGGCAGTTTCTAGCTTTTCAATCATGCCAGTGCTATTCTCCTTCTCAAAGCCCTTTTTGCACAGTAGAGCCTCTTTTAATAGCGCATTGATGATGCGATCATAAAATCCAAGGACGTGGCCTCCTCAGCCCATCAATTATCCTTCTCGGCCATGCGTGACACGCGGCGTGATCATATTACTCGGAATCCTTGCACCCCACAATAGCCCCTTAAAACTCCAATTTGTTTCCTCCCATCTGTGAAAGGAAATGGGGTTTTGACTTTAAGCAATTGATTTGATATGTGTCTTTGACCCCCATATGCGAGAATGTCATTTCACATGTTCTGTAATTGCACTTGACACTTCGAAGTCCGTAATGCCTCATTAAATGCTCCAGGCAGTGCCTTGTTCCCCGCATCCAATAGTGAGATGAGAATCCCATGGTTAATATTTTTCCTCGAATTTGGGCGGGATAACTCCCACCAAAATCCTGCCTCTTATATAAAGCGCTCGGAGAATTCATTTCCCTCATTTTGTACACCTTCGAGCTCTCCAGGCTTCCAAGATTTCCTGATCCTTTCCATTCTCAAGAAGTTTTTGAGGCGCTCTTTCTACTTACTTTCGTAAGTTTTTATTTTTTTAGACTGTTTTCTCCTCGGCCTTTAATTTCCTATCTTTTTCCTTTAAACATATCTTTCGCCTTTCTCTAGCTTGCTTAGATGGGTAAATTCAAACATCTCGTAATTTCCCCTATCGGTATGGAGGGATTTAGGGCTACATACCACATCCTCCCAGGAGTCTCCCTTCAATATTGTGCTCTAGGATAGTGGCATACTGATAGAAACGAGGGGGAGGTCATCATTCCTATGATTGCCTTTATAGAGGGGAAATGACGCTTCCTATGAGTAGCGTAACTAGGGATTACCTAATCGCCTATAAAATCTGTCCCCATCAATGTGCGCCTAACCTATTTATGGTTCTGGGTAGCGTAGATGCCCTTAATGTGCACATGAGTTTGAAGCTCACTTGGCATGACATCGTCTAGATGTACAAGTGTCATTCATTCAGTGACGCGAGGTATTACCTCAAGTCCAAGTCCTCGACCGTCAGGCTTATTTTGTGTCTTCTCAAATCCAACAAGGGCATGAAGGACGACTATTTAATCGCCTCTGGGGAGTGGCTTAACGGTCTTCACTGTCCCATATGGGAGGGGGAGTAGGTGGGATACCCTAGTTTTAGGTTCTTCGTCATGAGGCTTAGTTTTGTGATTCTTCTCTCCTATATTTAAGTATTCATCTTTCTAATTATGAATTTTCTTCTCGGTTGTGTTTTATAGATAAAAGGCATGTGGCACCTAATATCAGACTTGTCAACATCGACAATCTTAACAAAGTGCTTAGATTCGAGGTATTAGTAAGTGCAAATAGGCAGCTAAGGGCTGTCCACCTCATCCTCAATTTTGAGCCCCTATCTGATACCTTTCAAGACGTTGGAAATGTAATCCTTAGGGGCAATCCTTGGCTAAATCGCATTGTCGTCAATGTGCAAGGTTTTCTAGCTCGAGAGGATGTAGTGCAAATTGTCCGACCTCTTCAACAAGCTCTCCCAACAGTAGCGAGTCCAAAGGAGGAGACCGCTTTTTCTCAGATGTCACTTGAGGAGTAAATTGACAAATTCCAACTTGGGGAAGAAAAGAAAGAGTCAAAAGGCCTTGTTGTCTAACTTTCGGACGAAAAGGGCGAATCGAACAGAAACTTGGGTATTCATTATCCCGATTCCGTAGTTGCTCATGTGGATAATAGCACTGAAGAAGAAGAAGAAGAAGAAGAAGAAGAAGAAGAAGAAGAAGAAGAAGAAGAAGAAGAAGAAGAAGAAGAAGTTGCTCGTGTGGATAATAGCACTGAGGAAGAAGAAGAAGAAGAAATGGCCTTACAAACGAGGAAGGGCTTGAGGGGCCTCCTTGCAAATAGGGCCAAGGAGCAAACCTCAAAGGGCATTTCGGGGTCCCAGCCTCCTAATGTTCTCCCGCCCCCTCCTTCCCCTTCAGGTAATTTGCTCCCTATACCTAACCTCAAAAAGAAAAGACAATACAAGGTTGAAACCGAGGAGGGAGAGCCGGTTTGGCAGAAGGGGCCCAAACAATAAAAGACAGCTAAAGGCCAGATACAAGCTTCTTCTGTGGAGAGTAATGAGGACCATGAAGTCGTCGAGGTGCTTCACTCTCAGTCCAATTGGGCCCTTCGGCTGAAGTTGGACGGGGTTGCCATTCCTCAAAGCTCTACCATAAAGGAATTTCAAAAAGGGCATGCCCCTTTAGGGCAGTCTATCCTTTTGCCTAAGGATATAGCTGCTCTAAAGAAAATGAGACAGCAAGAGCTCTTTCCATCCCTAAAAAGGAACTTAGCCTTGGTAAGTTCTATTTCCAGCATTACTGACTATTAGTTTGAATGTCTTTTTATATTCTTCTTTCTATTATAACATACTTGTTTGTTACTTTCTTGCAGACTATCCAAGAGGTGTTTGTCACCAAGGAATCGGTAAATGAGGCTCGGAATGAGGCTAAAGCCGAGGCTAACAAGGTCTTGGGTTTGGCCGAGTAGGAGAATAAAAAACTTGCTGCAAGGTTGGTAGAAGAGGGGAAGGGGAGAAGGAGCGCTGAGGCCGGGCTTAAAAACACTAAAACTCAAGTGGAGGAGCAACGCAAAGGCGGAGGTGGACTAGGATAAGGAAGCGGCTTGCATCATCAAGGAGACTGTGGAGGCTTCGATTCAAGCTTTCTACAGTCGTGGGGTCGAGGAAACTGAGATTCGCCTAGCCAAGGAGCTTATTGAGGTATGTAGGGATTACTGCCAAATGGTTTGGGTAGAGACCCTTAATGTGGTAGGAGTCCCTACTACCTCGGAGTGGAGGAGGGTTGACAATGTATGGTTTCCCTAAGACATCCATGCGGTTCTAGTTGTCCTTCCGCCTCTTATTGCCCTTAAGCCCATTCTCCCTATGCAACCCTCTACCACCCAAAGCTCTCTCCCTCCTCCTAAGGTCCCCACAGGGATTGACCAGGTTGGTGACCAAAGTCAGGAGGCTGAGGTGGCCCAGAGTGAGGGAGTTGGTCAAGGTGGTCCTCGGCTAGGAGAGAAGGACAAGGGCAAGGAAGTTGAGCTTCTGCCTGAGGCCAAGGTTCTAGACGTTTCCCTCAAGCTCAAGGAGGTGGCTCCCAAGACCAAAGAAACTGATGTCAAGTTAAAAGGAGCTAATCAGAAAGGCCAAGGCATAACCTAGGACTCCCTTCTCTTCTTTCTTAATTATTGTAGTAGCTTCATTTTGTTATATGTTTCTCTTTGTAATTTTCCTTCTCTTTTCGTCCATAATGTAATTATCTACATATATAATGAAAAGACTAAGATTTTTATCTTGTTTTTATCATGTGCATATTTCTGTTTCTTTGAGATACTTGCCTCTGGCTAGTGATACCCTTTACTGGGATTTTAGTTCATTGATGTTCCTATACATTGTGTTAATGATTTGTTGCTCAATCAAATAGGGTAGGACCTTGTTAATGACTAAATAATAATTCTGACATTTGTGTGATTAGTCGAGGAAGTGATCTTGTTTTAAGAGCATATTAACAAACCCTTAAAAGTTTTTACCAATGATTTGGGTAGGTCCCTGTTTTCATGTGATGACTTATATGTTGGGGTTTCATTCTTTGTAAGATTAACAAGTATTAGCTAATGAAAAAAATATTAAAAAGTGTTAGTATACTCAAGGCATGTGATCCAAGGAGCCAAGCATAGCCAAGGTTTTGTATGATACTTAGAAAAATGATGAAAGATATCAATTTTCCCAAGGCATGTGGTCTGAGGAGCCAAGCATAGCCAGGGTTTTGTTTGATACTTAGAAAAATGATAAAAGATATCAATTTTCTTAAGGCATGTGGTCCGAGGAGTCAGGCATAGCTAAAGTTCTGCTTGATACTTAGAAAAATGATGAAAGATATCAATTTTCCCAAGGCATGTAGTCCGAGGAGCCAAGCATAGCCAAAGTTCTATTTGATACTTAGAAAAATGGTGAAAGATATCAATTTTCACAAGCCATGTAGTCCGAAGAGCCAGGCATAGCCAAGATTCTGTTTGATACTTAGAAAAATGATGAAAGATATCAATTTTTCCAAGGCATGTGGTCCGAGGAGCCAAGCATAGCTAGGATTTTGTTTGATACTTGGAAAAATGATGAAAGATATCAATTTTTCCAAGGCATGTGGTCCAAGAAGCTAGGCATAGCCAAGGTTCTATTTAATACTTAAGAAAATGATATAAGATATCAATTTTCCCAAGGCATGTGATATGAGGAGCCAAGCATAAGCAAAGTTCTATTTGATACTTAGAAAAATGATATAAGATATGCTAAAGAGTGTACTGATGTGTTTTTGTCATTTCTATATGACGCATATGCATATTCTTAGGGAGAGAAATTCTACCTCATGCACATTCCTAGGGGAAGAAAGCCATAGGGGAGATGCATATACCAAGGGAGAGAAGACAACTTTTTTGAAAAAACCTTGTTTTGTCTTTGTTTTACTTTATGCTTGTTTTCTCGTTGCTTTATGGTGCTTTGAGTTATTTTTGGTATCTATGCTTTTCTGCTCTTATTGCATCGTATTTATGTGTTGGAACACACTTTTGCCCTTGTTGGATCTTGTATCCTTAATGCGAATACTTTGGTATTTTACATTGATATCAGAGCGAGTACACTTGTTTTGGTTTCATTACCTAAGTATGATTCTTGACCCCTTGTATGTTTTGCCATGGATAGTGTTTTGTATACTTCTATGGATGTTATTGATTGTAACATGCCATGTGTTTGTGAAAATGCCTCTATGAGTGTTTATCCACATGATTGTGATGCCATGTTACATGAATCTTCGAGTGTTATTGATATTCCAAATATCAAACTCTTGAAGAAAAACTTTAAGAAGTTTAATGAGAATTTGAGCAAGTTCACTAGTGAAAAGAATGATTTGATTGCTAAGCTCAATGAATCCAATAAATTGGTTGAAAAATAGAAGAAGCTTGCTAAAAATTCTCTTGAAAAGCTGAAAGAGTTTGAATGTTTGAATATGGACTTGGATACTAAACTTGTTTTGTCTAACAAACTTGTTGATGAGCTAAAATGCGATAATGAATCTCTTAAGATACATGCCAAGTGTTTGATTGCTGAACCTATTGTTAAAAAGGATGAAAATATTTGTTGCAATTATGTTGTGGTACCCGAATTTTTGCCCATTGTGTGTTCTACCTCAAATGACAAATTAGTGTACATTCCTTCACACAATAGAAATCAAAAGGTGGAGAGAAATGTTCTTAAGCCAAAGCCTCTGTTTAGGTCTCAATCTAAGGTTTTGGATGGATCTAAGTTTGTTCCAAATTGCCACCATTGTAGTCATTTCCATATGACTGTTTTGGTGTATGATCAAGTTGCTCATATGTTTCACATTATGTTTACTTGATCGCATTTTACTTGTCACATTATACTTGTCATTTTATTTCTTGCTTTACCTTGAGGGTCTAATGCATTTTATGCAAGTGTTTCAGGTTACAGGTATATATGTTCCAAGTGCTTCACAGCTTCTAGATTTAGGTGTGAGTGAGTTTTGCCATTATTCCCAAACTCACGTTTAAGTCTAGAGTTTGTTATAGGGTGTTTTGTCACGGAATAGTCAAAAGGGGAGATTGTAAAGTTATGATTTATAACTATGTTTTATGTTGGCTTTATTCCATGACAAAAGGTGTTGTATTTGCTTTAATTTGTTTCCTTGTATTTTGTGGGATTTATTTGTAATGAGTTTAGTATTGAGTGGTGGAGATTTGTTTAAGACGGCGAAAAGGGCATGTGAGAAGCACATGACTGCAAGCTGAAGAGTTGTGCAAGGCTGTCAATTGAGTATTTTGTGGGTAAGGCCTTCCCGCGAGATAGTCATGAAGCATTCTGTCTGGAGGATTTTTAAGTGTGATTAGTCATATAAGACCTCAATGTTCCAAGTTGAAGAGAGAGCAAAACCATGTTGCTAGATCCTTTTCCAAAAAGCTTAATGGACCTAAACCCATTATTTGTCACCATTGTGGTGCCTTTGGTCATTTTAGACCTCATTGTTCTAAGTTTTAAGCTCTTAAAAGAATCAAAAGAAAAGAGAAACTTTTTGGAAGTTATGCTATAAAAGCAAAACCAGTTTTGGGGGAAAATGGTAAGTTGTTGAAGAAAATTTTTGATGTTCTTACCTCCTTCTCTATGTGCATCTCCGATTCTCATTCTTCCAACCCTCATCTCACTTCTCATGAGACATTCATTTCAAATAATCGTTCCGTTTGGATGAGGAATGGTTCCTATGATTGAGCTTTTGTTCTTTTGGTCCTTGATCTAATTCTTTCGATCTTTGTAGGACCCTTCATGCATTAGAAGCTTATTTGTCATGCATTTGTGCATCATGCATCTCTTTTTATGTATTTTTGTTTTGTTTTGTACGCACATTTATCTTTGTGGAAAAATCTTGAAATCTATGTGTGATTGTTGTAAATCGATCTTCAAACTTATTATGAATGATCAGTCAATAGTCTTGTTGGTCTTGATACATGTATAGACTTGTACCTATATCTTTTCTCACGTCTTTATGTTTTTGCTTAAAGAGCTCATTAATTGTCAAATCTCAAAAAGAGATATTGAGCTGCAAAAGTCGTCGCACATACTAGTATTTTACTAGAAAAAGGGGAAAGCAACTTGTATTGAAATGTATAGTGCCTCAAAAAGCCAAAAGCTTACTCACAAAGTTGAAATATTAAAAAGTTCTGGCATCGATTTCAAAATGAGATGTACTTTGTTTAAAAAATGATCAAATGTTATGATTTGTAAAAAAGCCAAATGAAAAGCTTCAAAGAAATGTAATCATTTTCTTGTGGGAGATCATATATGTTCATTTCTATAATTGAGATAGTCTACTTGACTTAATACTAGTTGTGTATGACTTGATTGAATTGATCATTGAAGTTTCACTCTAGACTAAGGACTATTTCACATGTGATACTCACACACAACACACAAGACTTTGTTCAATGAATGTCAATTTCATTTGTGTGGTTATACATTTTCAAATGTGATGTATGTGTGCTCAACCATATGTGGATCAAACCAAAAAGATTTTTTTTTTTCTTTTTGTTTGCTTTTGGAAGTGATTTGTATTACCTATGTTTTTCAAGTTATTTTTGTGTGAAAAACATGTTTTCTGGGTGATTTCGTGATGTAAGCTCAATCATGAGTTAAAGGGTCCAATTCTCTAGTTTTTCAGCTTTGGATAGAGTTTTGCGACTGTTTCATGACTATTTCACAAGTAAAGTTTACCAGCGAAACTTCTCATGAAAATTTCCAAATAAGCTTTTAAAGGGCATTTCATGGGTCATTTGTTTTAAACTTCTCCCATCTTCTCCCAAACTCCTATTTTAATGCTTCAACATCAAAACCAAATTAATTTCAAGTGTTTTATATTCCATAAACATCTCTAAGGTAATCTTTAACTCTTTTCATTGATTTTGATCCTTAGATTATATTTTTGGGGAGGTTTTATGTTCATAATTGAGATTTTCTCAAATAGGAGTTGGAAAACTTATTTTTTGTCAATCTTTTTGATTGGTTTTTTTTTTTTTTTTTAAATGATGATTTGCTTTGGATGTTGGCCCCTTGCGGCAAAAATAACCTGTATTTAGGAAAAGATTTTCTTATGTTCTTGCATTGTTTAACATACATGTGTAGTGTGTGCACTCTAAGTATTTGATAAAATACCCAAATGACATTTTCTCATTGTTTTGGACTCCGATGAGTACCAAATTTTGGGGATCATCATAATTATTCATGTTTATCATGTTTTGATCATTAGTGGTGTGTTTTATACATTTTGCCCCGTAAGTGCTTATTCATGCATTGGTCATGCATTGGTCATGCATCTCACATGCACACTAGATGCACCTTTGCTGCACACACTCTAACACTTGACATGTTTTGCATTCACTCATGCTAGTTAAGTATTTTTAGACCTTTTAGCTCATATAATACGTTCTTATATGCCTTTGCCATGCCTTGGTCTACACCTTTTCTTCGCATCCTTAGCATGTCATGTTTACTTTATGCTTTGTAGCATTGTGTCTTTAAGATGTTTTATCTTTTGTTTGAGCTTCATTTTCTCATTCATCTTGCACCCCTCATGTATCATACCCTTATTCATATCTTCTTTTCTTTCCCTTCTTCCTCTTGCTTCACTTGTCTATTCTTGACAAAAAGGGGGAGAGTATACTAAAGAATATACCAATATGTTTTTGTAATTTCTATATGACTCATGTGCACATTCTTAAGGGAAGAAATTCCACCTCATGCACATTTGTAAGGACAGAAAGCCATAGGGGAGATGCATATACCAAGGGGGAGAAGACAACTTTTTTGAGAAAACCTTGTTTTGTCTTTGTTTTACTTTATGCTTGTTTTCTTGTTGCTTTATGGTGTTTTGGGTTACTTTTAGTATCTAGGCTTTGCTGCTCTCATTGCATTGTATTTATGTGTTGGAACACACTTGTGCCCTTGTTGGATATTTTATTCTCAATGTTGGGCTCTAAGACCTTTAGGTTTAAATGTATTAAACTTTAATTTGTAATGTTGGCAAACGATTATTAAAACATTTTTAGTCTTGTTTAGACTGCTCAAAGTATGTATCTTATATGTAAATTTGGAATCAAGTTGCTGCAGAATTTACTATGCAATTCTGCCTAGCTCGATTGATCGAGAATTAGACTCGACTGATTGAAAGTCATGCAGATTGTTTTTCTATAGAATTTTCCAACTCAGCCCAAGCCCATTAAGGATTAGGATTTAAGATCTACTTATCCCACTATATAAAAGAAACCCTAAGCACGTTTTTAAAGGCTTCTAAGAGAGAGAAGAGTGTGCCTCTTTTTGTATCTAAGGTTTGTACCCAAACGCTCTCTAGAGTCTTTGTTTTTGTTTATGCTGTATGTGTGAATCTCTTGTGAGATCTAGAGATGTTTGCCTTCACATATACTTAGGGTTATCAACAATCAAGATTATGTCAAGAACTTGGAGATCATTCAGTTGCTGCAATCAAGAGCTTAAAGATATACAAGCAGGAGTGCTTATGCTTATTGGGAATCTAAGAAAGAAGTAGTCTGTGAACTCGGAGCTGTTACGTGGTCGTGGTAGTAAGTTTCCTACTTGAGGTAGCAATAGGATGTTAGTGGTCTAAGTCGCTATTATGTAAACTTCAATTCTTTCATAGTGGATTTAGTTTTACCTTGAAGATAGCTAGGTTAAATCCTTTCCTGGTTTTTTACCGGTTTGGTTTTCCTGGGTCGTCATATTTTGTATTCTTATATTTTTGCTGCTTTGCATAATATGATATATTTGTGTTAACCTAGATTTGCATAATTTACCTAAGTTATTCACTTGGTTAATTAATTAGGTTAAACAATCTAGTTTTATAGGGGTCTAAAAATGTACAAGTGGTATTAGAGCTTTTAGCTCTAGTGTTTATATCTTTTGATTTAAGAGTTGATCATTGATCCCTGTTATCATGGATAATTTTAAGTGTCTTACTATTTTTGATTGTGATGATTTGAATAAAAAGGACACTGTTTTTTCTGTTGATTTTATTGATGCTTGTGAAACTCTTTGTAAGGAATTGTTGAAATCTTTGAAAATTGCTAAGAAATTCAAGAATTAAAATTGGCTAATCTTAAAAAAGAGGAATTGGTTGTTAGATTAGATGAATCTAATACAAAAAATGAATTTTTGAAAAATCAAATTTCCTCTCAATATGAGACGATGAAAAGCTTGGAACAAGAATTAGTTGAATCTAAGGCTAAAATTAAAAATTTGACTAGTACCAAACCTACTGTTGATAACAGAAGTGTTTCTGTTTCTCTTAAGCCTAAAACTGAGAAAGTTTATATGCCTCCTTTCAAGAGGAATAGTAAAGAAAATGCTTATTTTGCTAGGTTAGACAAAGGTAAAAGTTCTGATGTAGACGCTGAAGTTTCTAAACATATGTCTAAACCTATTGTTAGAGAGTAAAAGAAATCTGTTTTTGTGCCTACCTGTCACCTTTATGGTGTTATTGGTCATATTAGACCAAATTGTTATTTGTTGAGGCAAAAACCAAAATCTGAGACTAGATTTGCTTTTAGGAATACTGATGTTCTTAAATTTGTTCCTATTTGTCACTTTTGTGGTGTCTCTGGTCACATTTGTCCTAATTGTCATAAATTAAAATTTAAGCATTCTGTATTTCAATTTAGGATATGTGATAATATTTAATCTGCTATAAGTTCATATAAATTGTTTCATATGCTTTTGAAAAATTTAAGCTTGTTGGCTTGTGAAAAGAAATTGCAGGATTTTAGTTTTTCTCAGAAGATTGGTGTAATCCCTCAAATACACTCTGCTTCTCATGGATTTTCACCTACAAATCCAAAGACTCGTGCTATATGGGTGAGAAAAGATTCTCTAAGGTGAGTGTTGCTGACTTGTCCCTGATTTAATTCTTTCAATTATTTATGGACATGTTTTCTTTTTGTTGTTTTATTTTCTTATGTTGTTTTGTTTTAAAACAAAAAATCCAAAAACATTGAAAAATTTCAAAAAAACAAAAATATTTTATTTTGTGTCTTGTTTTATTTGTTTTGAGGATTACATGAGTTAAAATATCTCTCTTGATTTAGAACATGATTGACATTGTGGAGAAACTTGAATAGTATGTGTTATATAAGTGCTAAGCTATTTCTGATATTGTGTGAGTATGTACTAGTTTGTACATGTACTCGTGCGTTAATTAAGAAATTGATATTTCTTATTTGTGTATCCTTTATAGCTTAGTTAAGCACTATTATGCATAGCTTTGCATTGTTCTTTTAGCATAATGTTTGCCTTTTGTTTTTGGTTATAATTTTTTTTTTTTTAAAACCAAAACGATTTTTATTTCTTTTGTATTACACATCATGGATTTGTAATCAAGGTTGGCCTATTATCTTTACATAACTTGTTTATGTACTTTGTTTAGCTTGAATGAGCTTATTTTATTGCACTTTACTAGTTTGAGCTTTGTAGTGCATGTTGTGCGGGAAAATGTTTATAGTTTTTGATCACATGATTTTAATTTTAAAATCACATGTCTTTATTTGTCGGACTTGAAATTATTTAGAAAGGCAGAAATAACCATCTCACCACTGTTTATTAGCCAATCATGAACACCTTAGTGCATATCGTAAGATTTTGTACTCGAGAAAGTGTAGCACTTGCACAAAAAGAATATAAGGTATAGCCTCGGTTTAAATGCTAAAATTGGTATGTACATTATTAGACTATAATAATTTCAATCAATTAAACTTGGTGTGTACATTATTCTGGCTATTTTAATAAGTTTCTGATCAAATAAAATTGGTGTGTATATTATGAGGCAAATCAAGAAACTTATATGATTGCAAGCTTTTATTCTAGGAGATGTGAGAATTATATGATGTAACTCTTTAGGTGATACTGTCTTTCGAATTTATGTGATGAATTTTGTAGAAATTATGATTGATTACTATCTACTTATCACTTTACATGTTTCTCAAGCATTTACTAGTTGCACATACCTCACAAGTTACACTTTGCTAAACTTGGTACATGTTATTGTGTGTGAATTTGTTTTGGCCATCCAAGATTATATCTTCCTTGATTTTGATGCAAAATGTGTTTAAAGTTTGTGTTTTGAGGACAAATTGGTTAAAAACTTTGTTTTGAAGTTCTGGGTTGAAAACTCATGTTTTTGAAAAACTTTTAAACTCATTCTCATGCATTTCATCCAAGAAATAACTTGGTTTGAGTGGTTTTTGCAAAATCTTTTGCTATTTTTCAAAAAATTATGTTTCACAGAATTTTGATCTATCGAGGGTGTTTTTCGACCGATTGAAAATGCGTTAAAATTTTTGGTTAGGTTTTGCCTGACTCGATTGGTATTCGATCGATGCTTGATTGATCGAAACTGAAAAATTTTCAGTTTCTAAGTTTTTGACCAAATTGTTTTTTCTCATGCATCATTTGTGTTTAGGATTCACATGCATTGCATTGTTTTTTTTTTTTTTTTTGTGTCCATCTTGCAGTTTTGTAGTCATATCTCTCATTGTTTTCACACATAACATGTATACACTTTGCTAAATTGGGTACGTAACTTGATTTAAAAATTGATTGATTAATTTTTGAGTCATTTGTACATTTTAGTATATGCTATTTTTTATGTGTAAATTGCAGAAAATATTTTTCTTAAGAGATATGATGGATAATAAATGTGAAAATATTTTCTCTATTCAGGCAATTGTTTATGGGTCACCTAGTGTTAAGTTTATGGGTCACATAGTGTTAAGTTTGCATTTATTGAAAGAAAGAATATTTTTCTTCATGTGTATCCTCAACTTATTTTTTAAGTTTGGTTTGTGCCTTTTTATTTTTCCCACCTCCTAAACTGTCCTTAAAACTATTTTTTCCCAAACCTTTTTTTTTTTCCTATTTTTGTAGGGGGAGAAAAGTTTTTTTTTAACCTTTGCTCTTCATAGGGGAAGCTTTCTCTATTCTTTATAGAGCTGGATATTTTTGTTTCCTTGATTCTCTATTGTCTCTTGACTTTTGTTGCATATGTTTTCTATTTACTCATTGTTTGAGTTGTCTTTGTCAACACGTGACAAAAAGGGGGAGAAATAGATGAAATGTGGGAATCTTGTCTAAAAAGGTTTTAAAATGTTTTGTTTAGGGGAAGATAACTTTGTTTTTGAAAGGAGGAGAATATAAAACTTTTGATGTATCTAACTTAGGCGGAGAGTTAGTTTACTTTTTTTTTTTTTTTTTTTTTTTTTTTTTTTTTTTTAATATTGTGTTTAATATTGGTTTACTTGTATTTTTCACATATGCGTTTATGTGTTTGTTGAGTGTTTCAGGAATATATAGGTTGATCTACTCTTGCAATTGATGGATAGTAGTTAGGTTGAATTTGTTATGTTGGGCTTTGTTTTTATAATGGGATGTTTATATGTAAACTTTGAGCATTTTGTTATGTTTGTGTTTTGTCACGAATTGCCAAAGAGGGAGTTTGCTGGGTTCTAAGACCTTTAGGTTTAAATGTAATAGAACTCTAATTTGTAATGTTGGCAAACCATGATTAAAACTTTTTTAGTCTTGTTTAGATTGCTCAAAGTATGTGTCTTATATGTAAAGTTGGAATCGAGTTGCTGCAGAATTTACTGTACAATTCTGCCTGGCTCGATCGATCGAGAATTAGACGCGACCAATTAAAAGTCGTGCAAATTTTTTTCTACAGAATTTTCCAACTCAGCCCAAGCCTATTAAGGATTAGGGTTTCAGATCTACTTCTTCTACTATATAAAGGAAATCTTAAGCAAGTTTTTAAAGGCTTTTAAGAGAGAGAAGATTGTGCCTCTTTTTGTAACTAGGGTTTGTACCTAAACGCTCTCTAGAGTCTTTGTTTTTGTTTATGCTGTATGTGTGAATCTCTTGTGAGATCTAGAGGTATTTGCCTTCACATATACTTAGGGTTATCAAGAATCAAGATTATGTCAAGAACTTGATGATCATTTAGTTGCTACAATCAAGAGCTTAAAAATATACAAGCAGGAGTGATTGTGCTTGCTGGGAATCCAAGAAAGAAGTAGTCCTTGGACTCGGAGCTATCACGTGGTCGTGGTAGTAAGTTTCCTACTCGAGGTAGCAATAGAATATTAATGGTCTAAGTTGCTATTGTGTAAACTTCAATTCTTTCATAGTGGATTTAGTTTTACCTCAAGAATAGCTAGGTTAAATCTTCCCTAGGTTTTTTTACTGGTTTGGTTTTCCTGGGTCATTATATCTTTGTATTCTTTATATTTCCGCTGCTTTGCATAATATGATATATTTGTGTTAACCTAGATTTGCATAATTTACCTAAGTTATTCACTTGATTAATTAATTAGGTTAAACAGTCTAGTTTTATAGGGGTCTAAAAACGTACACTAAATGCAAAGACCTTTTGTGTTTTGCATTGGTTATGTGTTGAACATGCATACATCCTTATG
The DNA here is from genome assembly GCA_032878915.1 of Castanopsis chinensis. Classification (NCBI taxonomy): domain Eukaryota; kingdom Viridiplantae; phylum Streptophyta; class Magnoliopsida; order Fagales; family Fagaceae; genus Castanopsis; species Castanopsis chinensis. Next base: position 499,298 of record JAVQMG010000070.1, read on the forward strand.
CTATTGTGCTGTAATGGTTGCATGTTTGGATGATCATTTGCGTTGCTATATGATCATTGTAGTCATTTTCAGTGACTGCTTTGGTGTATGATCAAGTTGCTCATATATTTCACATCATGTTTATTTGACCGCATTTTACTTGTTACATTATACTTGTCCTTTTATTACTTACTTTACTTTTAGGGTCTAATGCATTTTGTGCAAGTATTTCAAGTTATAGGTATATATGTTCCAAGTGCTTTACAGCTTCTAGATTTAGGTGTGAGTGAGTTTTGCCATTGTTCCCAAACTCACGTTTAAGTCTAGAGCCTGTTATAGGGTGTTTTGTCACGGAATAGCCAAAGGGGGAGATTGTAAAGTTGTGATTTACAACTATGTTTTATGTTGGCTTTATTCCATGACAAAAAGTGTTGTATTTGCTTAAATTTGTTTCCTTGTATTTTTGTGGGATTTATTTGTAATGGGTTTAGTATTGAGTGGTAGAGATTTGATCGAGACAACTAAAAGTCACATGAGGAGTACATGCCAGAAGCTGAAGAGTCATGCTAGATTGTCGTTTTCGCAAGCGTCTCGGGGGTAAGGCCTTCCTACGAGATACCCACGAAACTCTCTGCCTGGAGGTTTTTTTAAGTGTGACTTTCTTACCCTTCACCCACATTATATATACTCTCATTATCCATAAAAATATGATAGGCCATTCAGAGAGAAAAACCCTAGATAGGTTTTCTACAACACACACACCCATCTTTTAGAGAGAGAGCTACCTATCCTTAGTGAGAAATCATTGTAGTCTCTTCTCCTTCCCTCTCCCATTGTCATATCTTGAGAGGCTATTTGTACCCAAATACAACCCACACCTTTTCAAAGTGTAGTAAGTGTTTTAGATCTTGGGAAGCTTTGGGGATTTGCCAAAAGAAGTCGGTGAGGCTTGGCGAATGCAATCGGGCGTATTGCGGGATTCGAAAATTTAGAGAAAACATGACTCCGTTGGTAGCAGGAGCTTGGAGGGCTCAAGTACATTGGGTAGACTAGGCTTGGAGGGTCTTTTGTTATTCGTGTACTCCAACTTTATTCTCTCATGGATCGATTTACCTCTTGGAGGGCGGTAGAGAGGTTTTTTGTCGAGTTCTTTAATCTCCTCTTTGATAACACATTAGTGTGTTATTTTGTGTTTGCATCTCTCTTCCCTACTTTTTTAGCTTTCATTTTACTATTGTGATTTGTTGAATATGGCTTAGAGTAGTTGTTTTGTTTGTTCGCTTATATTTACTCTATTTTGCACTTAGTTTAAGTTAGAGTAAAATTAACCAAGTTGTAATTTTTTAATTTGGGGTCTAAACAGCTCTTGTGTTTTTAACACAGATCCGAGTTTTCATAAGATATCAATTTTCTCAAGGCATGTGGTTCGAGGAGCCAGGTATAGCCAGGGTTCTGTTTAATACTTAGAAAATAAATAAATGTAACGCATGAAGTAATAAGCAATATATATAAAAAAAGACCTTCATTAATAATAATACATTTGCAAATTATTTATATTTCAGGGATGTGGTACGACATTTTCATCTAGGTCTTCAAGAGAATAAGCCCTTAATCCAACTACTGAGGTGATGCGGTATGGCCTTTCCTAGTTGGGTCCTAACTTTCCACATGCCGAGTTCTTTGCAGTACCCATAACCTTTCTGAGTACTAAATCTCCCGGTGCTAGTGGCCTCAACTTCACGTTTGAGTCATACCCTTGTTTAAGCTTATGTTGATAATATGCCAATTGAACCATGTTCTCCCTTCGTTCTTCAATCAAATCTAAGCTCATTTGTAACAATCTGTCATTGTTGTTCAGATCGAAAGAACTTGTCCTCATTGTTAGGAATCCGATCTCAAGAGGAATTATAGCCTCGACCCCATAAGTCATTGAGAAGGGTGTTGCCCCTATGGATCTACGAGGGGTAGTCTGATATGTCCAAAGGATATGTGGCAATTCTTCTACCTATTTTTCCTTCGCATCATCCAACCTTTTTTAAAGCCTATTCACTATGACCTTATTGACAGCTTCGATTTTTCCATTCCCTTCTTGGTAAGCCGGAGTGCAGCACCTACTCGTGATGCCTAAGTCACAACAATATCTTCTAAAAGCTTTTCTATCAAACTGAAGTCCATTGTCAGAAATGAGAATATGAGGAATCCTGAAAGGTGTGACAATGTTTTTCTAGATAAATCTCTTTGCATCCAGGTCCTTGATATTTGACAATAGCTCAGCTTCTACCCATTTGGTGAAATAGTTTATGCTGATTAACAGCCATCTCTTATTTTCTCACTACCTTAGGGAAAGACCCCACAATATCCAAACCTCATTGAGCAAAAGGCCAAGGGCTAGACAGGGGGTTGAGGATATCTCTTGGTTGGTGAATGTTTGGGGCAAACCGTTGACATTGGTCTCATTTTTTCACAAATTATTGCGCTTCCCTTTGCATATTTGGCCAGCAATATCCTTGAGTGAGGGCCCTGTGAGACAAAGATCTGCCTTTTGTGTGGCTCCCGCAAATCCCTTCATGTAACTCCTCCAAGAGTAGCTCAACTGCTTCAGGGTGTATACAAAGTAGATACAGGCCAGAGAAAAAGCGTTTGTACAACTTTTGATCTTCAGACAGCCAAAATCAAGAATTTTTTCTACGTACCTTATCAGCCTCGAACTTCTCCTTAGGTAAGATATTCTCTTTAAGGAACAACACAGTGGAGTCCATCCAACTGGGTCCCACTCTAATTTGATGACTACAGACTATATTCACACTTGTCAGAGTAGGCTTACCTAAATCTTCCACCAGGATGACTCTAGGTAAGTTTTGTGCCAATGACGTTGCTAGGGTGGCCAGAGAATCAACATGAGAGTTTTTGCTTCTAGGGATTTGCATCAAGGTGAAAGACACAAACTTTGATTGTAAATGTTTAACCTGATTTAAATAATCCTACATCCTCAGATCTCTGGCTTCTAGTTCCCCGTCTACTTGGCCTATAACTAGTCTTGAATCCAAGAACATCTCCACTGTCTTCCCTCCCAACTTTTGAACCATAGTCATTTCTACTAGTAGGGCTTCATACTCGGCTTTATTATTTGTGGCTGAGAAATTTATCCTTAAGGATTTCTCAATAACAATCCTCTTCGAAGATATCACAACTAACCCCACTCCTGATTCTCTTTGATTCGTCGCACCATCCACGTACACCTTCCATGACAGAGGTTCCTTCAGGGAGATCATGCCAACTGATTTTTCATCTATGCCTAGCCTCTTAGTATTTTCTTCTAACGAGAGCTCAACGAACTCGGCCACCAAGTCGGCGAGGACTTGGCTTTTATAGAGGTGCGTGGCATATATTTGATATCAAAAACCCCTAGAATTGTGCTCTATTTGGCAATCATTCCCGTATAATCAGCACTCCGAAATAGATACTTAAGCAGAAGTTGGGTCAAAACCACAACTATGTAGGATTGGAAGTAGTAGGGACGCTTACGTGTAGCGTGCACCACTGCTAAAATGGCATTTTCTAGTGGTAAGTAACGAACCTCAGTTTCATGTAATGATTTACTCACATATTAAACTGGTTTCTATATGTCATTGTTAACTCATATCAGTACCAAACTAACAGCATGGGAAGCTACAACGATATAAGCAAACAAAACCTCGTCCTCCTCGAGCCTAGACATAATGGGTGGCCGAGAAAGGTATTCTTTAAGCTATTGAAAAGCCAAAGCACACTCCTCAGTCCATTCGGATCCCTTCCACTTATGTAATAGTTGGAAAAAGGGTGTAAATTTGTCCTTAGACCGAGAGATAAATCAGTTTAAGGCAGTAGTCATTCTTGTCAATTTTTGAACTTCTTTAGGATTTTGAGGTGGCTACAAGCTATACATTACCTTAACCTGATCAGGATTGACCTCAATTCCACGATGAGTGACCATATACCCTAGAAATGTACCTGATCCCATGCCAAATGAGCATTTGGAAGCATTGAGGCATAGCTTGTGTTTCCTTAGTATCTCAAAGATATTCCTAAGGTCCTCCATGTGTTCGTACACCACTTTACTCTTCACCACCAAGTTGTCTAAGTAAATCTCAATGCTTTTACCTAGCTGTGGCTCAAACATCCTGGTCATCATCCTTTGATAAGTAACCTCTGCGTTCTTTAAGTCGAAAGGCATTACTTTATAGTGATAATTTCCTGTGGGAGTGACAAAGGCTGTTTTTTCCTAATCATCTGAGGCTCAGGGTATTTGATGATATCCTTTGAAAGCATCGAGAAAACTCATTCGAGGATTCCCCACGATGGCATCTACTAGTTGATCTATACGAGGCATTGGGAAGGGGTCCTTGGGGCAAGCTTTATTCAAATTTGTGAAATCTACACATACTTTCCATTTCCCATTTTTCTTTTTCACTACTACTGTATTAGCCAACCATTCAAGATAAAAAAAAAAACTTCCTTGATAGCATCTACTTGTTTGAGTTTGTTCACTTCCAGTTTAACGACATCAGAATGCTCTTGAGATGAACGTTGAGGGGGCTGCTTCTTAGGGAGAATAGCCAGTTGACATTTAAGTGATGACAAATGAAAATTGGATTTACCTCGGGAGCTTTATAAGCATTCCATGTGAACACATTAATATTCCTCTTCAAAAATATGACTAGCTCTTCCTTCTCTTGAGAAGGCAAATAAGCTCCGACTTCAAAGAATTTCTCTATATCATCGTCAATAACAATTTCCTCTAGCTTCTCACACATGGGTCCTTCTAACGCTATCTCTATGGGCACACTGGGGTCCTTGATTGCTTCAAGCCCCCCTCAGTAGAGGCCGAGGACTCAGCTTCAAACTGATGCATAATTGCAGCCGCCATGCACTGCCTAGCCATGGATTGGCTCCCAATCAGCTCTTCAATCTGGTCCCCTAAACGAATATTTCACCTTCAAATGTAGAGTTGAGGCAACAGCTCCCAAGGCATGAAGCCAGGGTCTTGCCACAATGGTTGTGTAGGGAGAGTAGACACATACCACGATGAAACCCACTTCAACCACCTTTGAACTTGCTTGCATAGGTAATCTAATCTGACCCTTTGGAATGAAAAATTTTCTATCAAAGCTTATTAATGGTGAATCATTGGCTATCAAGACCTCTGGTTTCAAATTCAGCCTTTTGTATTGGTCATGGTACATAATCTCTGCACCACTGCCCTGGTCTACCATCACCCTCTTCATATCATACCTACATATCCTGAGCGTGGCCACCAAAGCATCATCACGTGGCTGTGTGGTCCTAATCTTATCCTCTTTTGAAAAACTCAATGCCGGTCGGATATCCATTTGGGCCCTCTTTGGCCCAGAATTAGAGTCCTTGGTGAGTGTTCGTGCTACAGTCATCACTCTGGAGGGACGAGAATCGGTCCTTTGAGGAGTAGCAAAGATGACATTAATCGTGCCCAAAGGAGGCCTTGAGGAAGTATTGCCTTGTGTTCCCAACGCTGTCTGCCCCCCCTACCTGTTGGGCTTATACAAAAATTGTTTTAATCTTCCATCCCTGACTAGTTGCTCCAAATGATTCCACAGAGTCCTAGAATCCTCGGTGGCATGTCCCCGCTCCTGGTGGTACTGATAATAAAGACTTTGATTGCGCCTTATGGGGTCCCCCGCCATCTTGTTTCCCCATTTGAAGTAGGACTCATTCTTAATTTTCTCCAAAACTTGATGTACATGTTCTCGAAACACCGTGCTGACCACTCGAGGAGTCGTAGATCCAAATTGCCTAGCAAAATCTCCTCGAGATCTATTATTGTTGTATATATCCGAATTGAAATCCCTCCTCTCCTAAAGGATAAACTTCGCTGTCCCCTTTCCTTACCGTTAGTCCTCCTCAACCCGCTTGTATTCATCAATATTGTCCATAAGCAGGAGCACACTCCTCACAGGTTTTTTGGTCATGATTTTCTCAAATCATGCTCGGCAGGTAAGCTGATCTTGAAAGTCTCCATCAATCTCATTAAACATCTCCCAGTATTTGTTTGAGTACGTTCTAAGGGTTTCCCCTTCCCGCATGGTCATAGACAACAATGAATCTAAATTCCGAGGAACTCTACTGCTTGTAATAAACCGAGATCCAAATGCCCAGATGAGTTCTTTAAAGGAATCAATAGAACCTGCCCCTAGACCATTAAACCATTTCATTGCCACGGGTCCCAAGCTAGATGGGAAAATCTTGCATATCATAGCTTCATTTCTAAAGTGCATAGCCATCCTCTAGTTGAAGTGTTAACATGTTCCACAGGGTTTGTTCGGCTACTATAGATGGTGAACGTTGGCTGAGTAAATCGCTGAGGTAGTTTCCTTCCTTCAATTCTATGAGTGAAGGGTGACCTAGAAATCTGATTCAACGCTCTACTCAAAGCATCATTTCCTAGGCCTCTGCAAGATGAGTTCTTACTTCTGCAGCCATGAAGGTTGTCCTCCTCACATGAGAAAGACTACTATGGGGAGTCCTTAATCTGGGCCTGTAATTGCTGTCTCCACCATCATCAGAAGAAGGGTTAGAAAAATGGAGTTCACCTCTGTCGTTCATGGCGCAACTTCCTTTTCAAATGATCAATCTCCAACTGCATGGCTTTAGCATTTTCCTCATGAGATACTCTACTCCCACCTCGTGATAGACTTTTGCAAGTGTGGGTGATGTGTATACTTCCTTCCCAGTCTTTACCTTTTTCAAGATTCAGAAAATGATCTTGATGTTGGGACCCCCTCGATTCTACTTGGTGCAGACCTGATCCTGCCATAACGTTCAACTTACTAAAACACAAGATTTCCCACAGACGGCGCCAATTGTAAGGTCACAATTTGCACTGAAGCCCAAAACAGGAGGGGTATAGGCCCAAAGAGCCCAATACAATAAATTTATAGAGAGTGGGCTCGAAATCTAGGTTCTAATGAGTTTAGTGAATGATGATAGTGGGCTAAGACTATAGTAGGATGAAGATGAAATAGTTTGTATAGTGAGATTTGTCCTCGGACTCAAGCCGAGGAGATTGATTCTTATATTTCTCTCTTTTAAAGACAAATTACAGACATTGTTCTCGAGTCTATAGTGTTTTCTTTCTTTCTTTTTTTCTCCTATCCCCTCTCCCATAGGGGACCTTTTATCTTATATAAACCCTTTCAGATGATCTTGACCTTCCACCTGTTGATCGTGCAGGTTATTCCCCGTTTTCCAGTCTCATCTATTACCTTCTACGAGTTCCTAAGAGATGCAACACCCAATGCAATACTGTTTAAGGGTCTTCTCTGTATAAATGCAGTCAGAAGGTTTGGTGGGATGCATTATATATGGTGGCGGTTTCTAGCTTTTCAATCACGTCAGTGCCATCCCCCTTCTTAAAGCCCTTTCTACACAATAGAGCCTCTTCTGATAGCGCATTGATGACGTGATCATAAAATCCAAGGACGTAGCCTCCTTAGCCCATCAACTGTCCTTCTCAGCCACGTGTGACATGCAGCGTGATCATATTACCCAGAATCCTTGTACCCCATAGTATCCTTTCATAAAATCATTTTATGAAATACCATGACTCTCTTAAAACCAAAAAACAAAAACAAAATAAGACTCTCGCAGCTTATATGTTTAAGTGTAGAGTACGAAAATACTTTTATTATATCATCGTTTGTCATTTTCACATATCTAAAAGGTATTTTATCAATGTAACAACTTAAAGGCACGTTATCTTTGTAGTTGTCAAATGCTCTAAACATTTGAAGAGCTATTTTCATATAAAACTCTTTACTACAATAAGGATTCCAACTGTAAAGAGATTTTGGATATCTTGCGGTCACTTGCTAATCAAGGACTTGTAAGAAGAAAACAACCTACTACTCATTTGGCCAAACACCAACTAGTGGAGTTGGCTGAAGGAACGTTGAAGCAAATGAATTCTAAATAAAAACCTCAAGAGAAAATTATAGAGTAATATAGTATCAAAATGCATATTGGGGTTTTTTTACCTTTAGTCAGTTGAGGGAACATGATATTGGGGTTTTTTCTCCAAAGTTCATGACAACAAAATGTATTTTTGGAGATGAAAATTGTCATCACCAAATGTCTTATTTTCTTTGCCTATGACCTTTAGTGATGAATCTAGTTTTGTCATGTATACCACATCACCAAAAGTCTTGAAGACAAAAATTTTCAGTCCAACTATTTAAAAAAAAAATGAAAAAAAAAACTTTTGGTTATGAAACCATTTTGTCACCTAATGTATAGCTTGCTAAATACGTTATTTGGCAACGAAATAGTTTCGTTGCCAAAAGTATTTTATTTTATTATTTTTTATTAAACCAATTTTATATTTAATTTTTTTTAATTCAACCATATTTAGCAACGAAATATTTCGTCCCTGAAACCAATTTCTTATTATTATTATTTTTAAATTCTGCCATATTTGGCAACAAAATATTTCGTCGCCAAAATGAATTTTATTTATTTATTTTATTGATTTTGGATAATAGGCAACAAATAGTTTTGTTGCTTAAACCAATTTTTATTTTTACTTAATTTTGCCATATTAGGCGACAGATTATTTGGTCACCAAACGTTATTATTCCATCATATCTAAACTTTTAGTGACGAAAAATTTGTCACCAAAGATTTATTATTTTTACTCTAATTTTCTATTTGTATTTATTTCGTTTGATAATAACTTGTCATTACATTATTAGAACCTCACATTTGAACAACACGTTTATAAGTTAACGATCCATACAATCCAAAAGTAAATTAAACAAGTATTAGATTCGATACATCCATACAAATACAAGTTGTTTCCAATACATACAATTACACAAGATGTTTTTATAACAATATATACAAAAAAATTAATGTAATATAATTAGGGCCAAAAGAAGATTTCTTCAAATGTCTTCAAGTAGTACTAATAGAAAATGCCCTAAAAGCCACCAATAAGATATATGTACAAATATAAAAACAAAACTACATTAAAATTGTAAAGCAAAAACAATAACTATGTTATAAGAAACATTTCTAACAATGCATTAAAACTAGTCACACCAATGAATTAAAGTCACAACTTCTAAATAATAAGTTGTAGAAAGAAAAGATACATTTTCAAGTATAAGGTAATGCAAATATTTTCTAACAATGCATAAAAGTAGTCAAACCATGTAATGCACAATTGCTAAACTAAAATACTAACCAATAAGTCTCCAAGATATTATTTTGCACCTCATATTGCTTTGGTTTTACCTCCTTAAGCTCAACTAGGTCACAACACTAGCTTTATTTCTTTCTCCACTTGCAAAATTGGGCTGAATAGAATCCTTTAGAGAAATTGACAAATACTTCAACCCCAAAACATTAATTCTCTCTTGGTTATGCTTCATTCTAACCAATCTTGTCATCTCATACTTTGGTATATTATAAGTGTCTTTAGCATTTTTGGTCATTTTTTGGAACTCTATATATTGACATGAGAGATAAAATACAAAATATATATTCATTACAACTTCAAGACAAATTCATTGCTTTAATACAATTGTTACTAACTCTAATTATCATAATCCACAACAATATCCATATCAAGTTCAAGGCAAATACGAAACTATAAGACAAATGTTATTAACTCTACATATTATAATCCACATTTATATCCATATCAACATCAAGACAAGTGCAAAACTTTAACACAATTGTTACTAACTCTATACATCATAATTCATATCAACATCAAGTCAATTCAAAAACTTTAAGATAATTGTTACTAACTCTACATATCATAATCGACATCAATATCTATATTAAGATCAAGACAAGTGCAAAATTTTAAGACAATTGTTACAAACTCTACATAGCATAATCCACATTAATATCCATACCAATCAAGAAAAGTGCAAAACTTTAAGACAATTGTTACAAACTCTACATATTATAATCCACATTAATATTCATATCAAGATCAAGACAAGTGCAAAACTTTAACACAACTATTATGAACTATACATATCATAATCCATATCAATATGAAGTTCAAGTATGCCACTCTTCATTTTGATTAGCATCTCTTGATGTTCTACCTTCATGAATAACCTCAGCTTCAACATCACACATACAATACTGAACATTATCTTCAACATTGATAAGGCCAACATCAATAATCTCTTCTTGTTGGAATGCACCATTAGCTTCTATATTATCATTGGATTCTCCATCCTTGACTTCTAGGACATCAAACATTTCCCTATATTAGACGCATTGCACAATTTGCCAATGTTCACCCAATTGGTATTATGAAGATAGAATACTTTTTTTGCTTGACTAGGTAGTATAAAAGGATTATTTTGATACCATTGACTTGTGACATCAATGCTCATGTAGTGTGCATTGACTCTTATCATTCTCCTTTGACCATTGGTATCAATATTGTACCATTCATATTGGAACAAAACAATTTTTTGGTGAAACATATACTTTAATTCACAAATTTTGCACACATAACCATAGAAGTCATGTATTTCTCTTTCATGAACCCCTTCGATAGATACACTGCTATTTTGGGTTACATGACAATTGTCTAGGTCCCTTGTATGAAACCTTACTGTTAGGACATATGTAGTTCAATTTGTCGACATATGTCACTATTTTATGTAATTGGCCTATCCTTTGACAAAACGCACTTTACTTGTAATTGGGTAGATTTAGGATGTGTTTAACACTTCAAGAAATAGTGTTTCAAGATTAAGTGTTGGAGTCATCAAGTCTGTCCAAGAAACAAGCTGGAAAGTGTAAGTTACTAAAGCTCGACACCTGCCTCGACACATGCATCTATCGAGCTTTAAGAAGCTGTTTTAGTCCGAGCCTCGATAGCTTCTTGACAGATCCTCGACACCTTTATTTGTCGATATTTAAAGAAAACAGATTTTCAGTTCTGTTTTAATTCCAATCCGTGAATGTGTCTCTTGGACTTCTTTTCTCCTAACCCTAGACATATATAAGGATTGTTTTAAGGGCTGTCAAACAGATGCAAGTTGCACAAGTATTGAGCAATCCATGTTCATGCAATTTGTGATCAAAGACAAAGTTCGTGCCCTAGTTCATCTCTTGTGAAGAAGATTGCTGTGTAATGTGCACCGTAGGGTTTTGTAAGCAAGCATCTTCCTGATCTTCATCGTGTGGATGATTTGAAGAACTTTGCAGCCAACAACTCTCTCTCTAGTTGGTGAATTGAAGTCGCGTACTGGGATCCGCGCAATTGGTTAGTCACGTACTTGGGAGTCGTGCATTGAAAGGAGAAACTATCACTACAAAGTAAGTCCAATTGGGTATTGGGGTAAGGGTTCAATTGTAGGTTGGTAAGGTACTTGGGATTCCTTGCTTGTAATCGCTTGCTGTGATAATAGTGGAGTTTCGGGAGTGGTGACCTTAAATCACCCAGTGGGGTTTTTGCCGTCAGGTTTTCTCCATTCGTAAACAAATCACCGTGTCTTTTATTTTTCCGCTGCATTCTCTAGTTTTGGTGATTTTTTTGTGCTGCCACGTGATTCTGCATGTTTACTTGATTAATTAATAACTTAGCTAATTAATCAATTTAATTTATCACTAGGGGTCAACGCGTTTGTGGGCTGTCACTTACACTATTAACTATACAAACTGAGCACTCTTTCACTAGTGGCTTCGGACCATTTGCTAATGACCATAATTATTTTGTAGGTTTTGATGACTCATTAACTTTTAGTTTATTCATCTATAATGATATAAAGCATGTGACATTAATTAGCAATGAGTAACGATCAAACTATATAAATGTTTAATAATATTTAGTGTGTGATAAAATTCAAAATGTCATACATGTTCATTGAACCACTTAGGAAAATTTTGTTGTTGTATTTGAGTTATGCCCTCTCCAGTAGAATTATGCAATGTGTTTTTGTGTTCAATGTTCAAAACAAGGTGATTTATATTTAGCTAACTATTGGTAATAGTATTCAAGACAACTCAAAAATCATATGCATATGACATTGCATACTTTAAATAATGCTCTAGCTTGAGACTATTATACAACTACCAATAAGCAGTATCAAGCAGTTCATGAGATAAATTGTCATTATTCTGCCTACCCCCTGTAGGTCAAGCTATCTATGAAAAAACCATCAATCTTTTACTAGATTCATCAAAATCTTCATTTCTTTTCTTTCAATTGTGCACAATTTCGATCTTATCAATATACAATGACCATTTATAAATACATTCTTTAAGAATGCAAGTCTCTGCAATTGAACCTTCTAATTGGGCTCGATTGGAAATGTATTTTGTCAATGTTCCAAGAAATCTATAAGGAAAAAGCATTGGGAGTATGATTACATATGTAGCTGAATTTATTGAATTTTTTTCCGATGGGAAAGATAGAATTAATGAATGGACTGATGGAGCTAATTACCTTTCAATTGGGTACCTTCACCGATATTGTACCAACCCTCCAAGAATGGCTTCCTGAGGCAAGTGAACAACAAGATGGAGCATAACATCAAAAAATGTCGGAGGAAAGTACCTTTTGAGCTTGCATAGTATGAGAACTATATGTTCTTCTAGTTTCTCCTAGTCACTCCACTTTTGGGTCCTTAAGCACAAGTCTTGGAAGAAGCTACCTAACTGAAACAATACAATACTAATGTCCTTTGCAAAACCTCGCAACCCAATTGGAAGAATCTGTTGTAATAGCACATGACAGTCATGGCTTTTCAAATGAGATAGTTTACCATTTCTCTTATTCACTAACCTTGATATGTTTATTGCATAGCCATCTGGATAATTGATTGATTGCAAAATTCATAAAAACCATCCCATTGTTTAGGTTTTAATGAAAAGAAAGCTTAAAATTCTCATATGATCCATCAAGACGTTGTTACAAATGCAATTGGTGCTTAAAGTTCATATTTTGCAAGTCTATTAGTGCCTTGTCCGTGTTCTTGTTTTTTCCCTCAATGCCCAACAAAATACCGTAAGTACTCTCCCTAATATTCTTCTCCACGTGCATGACATCAATGTTATGCACATGATAGTTGTGGCTTTTCAAACTAGATAGTTTACAATTTGTTACATTCATTGACCTCAATATGTTTGCAGCATAGCCATTCAGATAATTGACTGATTTTAAAAATTCATAAAAACCATCCTTTTGATTAGGTTTTAATGAACAGAAATCGCAAGGCTTCTCATATGATCCATCAAGAGTTGTTGTAGATGTAACTAGTGCCTAAAGTTCATATAGTCTATTTGTGTCTTGTCCGTGTCCTTGCTTTTTCCTCAATACCCAATAAAGTGCCGTAAATACTCTCACTAATATTCTTCTAACAAAGTACCATAAGTACCAGTCATTTATCAAGGTTTTCATTTTCCTTCCAAAATAGGGCACAATCATTTTTACATGCATGAATATGCTTGTACGACATGCCTGAGTCACATAATATATTTTTTGCTTCATAAGTTGACCTCATAACGAAGTTACCTTTCAGTAAAAGCTTAATCAACAATTCTAGTATTATGTCAAGTCTTTTATTACTCAAGTTGGTCATTACCTTTACATTCAACATCTTAATAACAAACTTCAATATAGTATAATCCGTGCAACCTGGATACAACTGACGCTTTGCATCTTCCTCAAATTTGTCAAAATTATGCACTTTCTCATTTTGGTTTGCATTTCTTAGTTCCCCTTTAATTTGGTCACCCACCAAGGCATCTATACCATTTGTATGATCACCATCCAACATTTCATCATCATGACTTTTCTCATTCGATACATGAGGTTCTCCATGATCATAACATTTAGTGTAAGATTGCATAATCCCATGGAAAAGCAAATGGACACACAACATAATGAGATTGTCGATAGCAATTCACACATTGAATACACGAGGACAAAATATTACCACTCGAGTCCACAACCATCATTGCAAAATTAATAAATGAATTCACCCCACTAATATAAAGTTCACTTAATCCACCATCAGGTGTCATACTTAGTGCCATTCAACTTTTATCCATGCCTAATTACAAATGCAAGGTGAATGTTTATTAAGCAAAATAATGACAAGTTATGCATAATATATTCTAACATCTAAGTCTCTAATCTACTTAGATAAAACCCTATCCCATTCAAGAATGCACAAGTCTATGTCACATTGTACTCAATTCTATATATAACTTAATACTTAGATAAAGCCCTACCCCACTAATATATGATTCATTTAATATACAATAACCTTTTAATTTTTTTATAAGTACTAAAATATTTTATTATAAGTATAAAGATAATCAGAAGTTTAAAAATTGGTTAATTCTTTTCGTACTCAAATCAATATATACCTTAATACTTAAACAAATATACACAAAACAATCAATGCTACCAATATCAATTTAAACCATTTTATAACACCACGCAAAGCACTCGCTTGCTTCAACTCAAAAACCCACCATAATACCAATTGATGATGCCGAGATCGTCAGTCAAGTAGGTTCGTCCAGATGACTCAACATGAGCTCCGTCTTTGTACCAGCAAGGTCGAGAAATGGATCTTCTCTGAGTGGTCACCAGTGTGGTGTCGGCCATGAAGTTTCCAATGGTAAAGTCAGTGGATGGAATCAAAGAGAGATTAAGAGAGCTAGAAATTGTCAATACTTCAGCGTACATGTGTATGTGAATGTACCTTGTTTAGTTTTGAAAGGCGTTTATATATATATATATATATATATATAATCCCTCTTTCTTCTAGCCATTGTGGCTTTTATGGTGGCTTTAGTGCCTCTTTTTATAATGCCTTTGGGCTCATTAATGTGGGTTTTAATGAGCTTCCAATAGTCTGATGGCTAGTTTATAACCGTCCGAAATTTTGGATGCTCCTCTTTATGGCTTATCTTACCTCATGAATGCGGTTGAAGGGTGGACGATGGTGCTTGATGGGTTCATCTAGGCAAGGGTATTTGTTGGGTCTATCACCAATCATCAACAAAATAATATATAATGCTTACAAGTATATATAAAAAAAGCAATTAAAATAATCAAACAAACATAACTCATCAATATATATACAACATTTCTAAAAATAAAAAACACGCACCCAATATTAATTTAAACCATCTCATAACACTAAGCAAGTCACCCGCTTGTTCCAACTCAACAACCCACCACAATACCAAAAGTAATTCAATAATATTCATTTGCAATTTCTGAAGATAATAAACACTCACAACAACAATTTATACCATTTTATAATACCATGGAAGTCACCCACTTGCTCCAAATTAACAACCTACTACAATACCAATTATCAACAAAACAATATATAATGCTTACAAATACAAAAAAAAATAATAATCAAACTAATATAACTCGATAATATCATTTTAAATCACATTATATCACCATGCAAACCACTCGCTTGCTCGAACTCAACAGCCCACTACAATACAAATTTATCAACAAAATAATATAGAAAGCTTACAATATAAATTCTTAACAGTATTAAAAAAAATTATTTAGTTAAACAAGTTTTACTATATTTATTCATTGAAATACAAAGCTTTACCAAGCAATTTGATTCAAGTTGTGCTATGATGGGTATTCAAAAATTGCAAAAATACAAAACCCAAACCCATAATACAAATCAAATTTGGGACAACATGTGAAAAACAAAAAGGTAAAAGATCATTGATTATACCATTTAATACCCACAAAGATCAGTCCGTTTCTCAACCAAGTTTAATTTGCAACATCATACCATTCAAAACCCATTTTAGATTACCCACAAAAATTTAAAAACAAAAAAATAGCTTTCCCAGTTTTAGCATAAAAAAAAAAATCTTGAAATGAGAAAAAAAATACATAAAAACCATCGGCTTGGAGAAGGAAAAAGAAGAAGAAGAAGTAACCAGAAAAATTAAGAAAACTAGAGGGAAAAAAAAAAGAGGTTAGGAGAAAATACCATCGAAGCTTCAAAGGTGAGGTAACTGAGAGAGAAGAGGAGATTGGGGATGATAGCATTGGTTGTCAAGGGAGGCAGTGGCGGTGGCGGAGTAGAGAGAGAGAAGGGATTGGGTGAAGTGAGGGGGGGGGGGGGGGGGAGAGAGAGTGTGTGAGGCGAGATTTTGAGGGCATTGAAGATTAGTGAAGGTAAAAGGGAGGTAGTGGTGTTATTGGTGGGTATGGGTAGAAATATTGGCAGTGGTGGCAAAGGCAAGAGAAAGTGAAGGGCAAGAGAATAAGGGGAAAAGAGAGAGAAGGTGATCAGATTGAGAAAGGAGGAGATCAGAGTTTAGTGGTAGTAAAGGGAAGCGGTGTGGCGCCAGTGGCTAGGGGCAATATTGACGACATATGGGAGAGAGAGTGAAAAACAAGAAAGTGAGGGGGAGAGAGACTGAAAGTTGGTTTTGGTTGAAAAATAAGAGTGATCAAACCCTTATGTTTAAGTGATTTTTTTTAGCGACAACTTATTCCTTTGCTATTGGTGACCTTTAGAGATGAAATTGGTTTCATCGCCTATACAATTCCCAGCAATTAAGTGATTTTTTTAGTGATGACTTATTGTTTTTAAGGAACAAAACCAATATGTTCATTGCAAAACCATAATTGGTGAAGAGTAATAAATGAAAATATGTTTTGATTGTTGATCCGTAGGCACTACTTTGTATGCAACAGAGGTTGGCCATTAACTTCCAAGTAGGTCTCTCCAAATATAATTGGATGTAGGTTGACACGGCCCGTAGCTCTGCCACTATGGCCCTTACATGGCTTGACAAGTTTGAGCTTAATGAGGTGTCATATGGCCATTTTCGTACCGCAATCTTGGGTTAGACCTAATTGGGTAGGCTTGGATTTGTGGAACTTTTCTATGGGTAAAGCACTTTGGGCATACACAACTTTTTATCTCAAAAGCTAAAACTTTACCTCCTACTATAGTTCCAATCATAATTGCTAGGAGTTTTGTAGTTTAATTGATCCCTACTATTTTTAATTGAAATATCAAAGATTAAAATCCCTCTTACTCTATTGTAACTTTCAAATTTATAAATACAAAAATAATACCTATTGAACCAAGGAGGTTGATCTTAATAAGGGGAAATGGCCATGACCTTTGTAATTCTTTGAACGTAATATATATATATATATATATATACATATATTAATCAAAGATGTTTGACTATTGGTTGAACTCAATATTTTGGTACATAAGCTTTTGAGCCCTATATTTTAATTGAGTTTAAATTTTGTTCTAAAATTAAACCTTAAATTAGAAATTTCCCACATCATATTTTCATGAAATGATAGAATAAATTGTTCCATATACAAATATGTCTTAATGAATATCAATTAATAATTTTGGTAATTATATATATATATATATATTTAATAATCTCATTCAAAAACACAATTATAAAAAGTAACTATTATAATTATTAAAAGAAAGAACATCATTTTTTGTAAAGATAAAAAAATATTTTATTAAACTTTCCCATGCATTGCACTCATTGCTGACTAGTTACTTATGAATACCAATCTTAACTTTGCCAATCAAACATAACTTAACTTTGCCAGTCAAGTTAATGTTGAAACAAATATATATATATATATATATATATATATTTATATATATATTGTTTGCATTAAATAGCTCTTGTGGCTGCCTTCACATGATAACATGTTTTATGACTAACTTATTAATTTTCTAGATTCACATCAAAATAGTTTTTATTTGCCCCCACATTTCATGGTCCTATTATGCAAGCATGATTTGTCATGTTTCTTGAGTACACGGAAAAGATAGCACAAGATGAGAATCAATGCATGTGGTACTTAATTTGGATTCACATGGAAAAGATAGCACAAGACTTGGCATTTAGAAGAGTCATGGTTCTTCATGATTTGGAAATTTTAGTGGGGGAAGAGGATCTCCATTTGAATGGGAAAAAAGGTTCTCATAGAGTATAAAAACAATAAAATAGAGAACAAAAAAAAAATATTAAAGAATGATAGAACTGTTGGTCAAAAGAAGTTGTTTGTCTATATTTTTGGTCATAAAATAAAAGATTGTTAATATTAGAGATGTTTCGAGTTGGATATTATAATCTATTCTCTCTCACTAATTTTAAGACATAATATATTTGCAGGTGGGGCTTTTAAATGTGGATTGGTTCTATAATTCCTTTTTGTCTTTCAAAGACAAGGTCGTTGATGAATGCTTTATCTCACCAACCACGCGTCAAATTATTGTGTCTCAAACCCACCTTCTATTATATATTGGATGGGTTTTGTCTCAATTTATTTCATTTGAACTCATCATCTTTTGTAGATAGGCATTTGCCATCTGGCCAGGGAAACAAAAAAAACTATAGCCCTGATTTAAAAAAAACGCGGCTATAGCCAAATTAAAAAAAAAAAAAAAAAACAAAACAAAACAAAAGGATTATAGCTACATTTTTAAGATGTGGCTGTAGCTGTCCCCTATAAATGCAACTAAACTATGTCCTATAGCCACATTTTTAGAAACAAGGCCAATTGTAGTGTTTTGGTATTGGGATATTAGGCATGTGCATTTTGAGATAACGCACATGCTAGGAACACATCCTATTCGGATTTGATTCCCTCCTTTTAACTCAATTTAAAGGCCATGATTTAAGCTGAAGGAAATCTAGGGTCTAAATTTGGCCAATTCATATAAAAACTAATAACTCTAGTTCCATTTAAAATCTAGGGTCTATTAATGATTTTCATAACTATATATTTAATTATTTCTATTTAAAAACACAATCATAATAAATAACAATTTTTAACCATCATAATTTTTAAATTCAAATTTAATATTTCATATACAAACACAATAAGAATACATGTCTAGTAATAACTATAATGATTATATACAAATTAAAAGAAAAACATCATTTTTTAGATAAAAACATTGTTCATTAAATTTTCCTATGCATTGCATGGGTTGTTGAGTAGTTACATATATTTACTAATCTTAGCTTTGCTAATTGGCTGTAGCTTGTCTACTATGATGTTATTATTGATATTATGGTCATCAAGTGTCTACATTTTAAAGGATGTTTTCATTTAACATATGATGCGTACGTATAGAATATATTGAGAGTGTGAAACAAATAAAACATTTTCCCTTTTACTCAAAAGATTAAATCAACCGGTTTTGATATCACGCTCATGCTAAAGAAACTTCCTATTAGGATTTGGATTCTTTCCATTTCAAAGTGAAATGGAGACTCTCAATTTAAGGGCCGTATAAAAGTTTTGAGCAAATTCATATAAAAGTTTTTTTTTTGGAGAATCAATTAATATAAAAGTTGATAAATCTAATTCCATTTAATATCTAGGGCATATTAATGATTCTCATAATCATATATTTACTAGTTCCATTTAAAAACACAATCATAATATGTAACAATTTTACTACAATAAAATGTATTTTTGGCGACGGAATTTTTCGTCACCAAAAGTCCTATTTTTTGTCACCCATGACTTTCAACGATGAAATAGATTTCATCGTTAATACCCCATCGCCAAAAGTCCTGGCAACAAAAAATTCGTCACCTAAAGGTCAAACTATTTTTTTTTTTTTAAATTTTGGCGACAAAACCATTTCGTCGCCTAATGTTTTCCTCGCTAAATACATTATTCAGAGATCAAACTATTTTTTTGCCAAATATATTATTTTACGCCAAAAGGTCAGACTATATTTTTTTTAACTTTCAGTGACGAAACCATTTCGTCGCCTAATGTTTTCCTCGTTAAATACATTATTTAGAGACAAAACTATTTTGTCACCAAAACCATTTTAAAAAAAAAAAATTGGCTATATTTGGCAACAAAATATTTTGTTGCCAAAACCAATTTTTAAAATTTATTATTAGTGACAAAATATTTTGTCACCAAATGTTATTATTCCACTATTAGTGACAAAAATTTCGTGAATATTTATTATTTTTAGCCTAATATTTTATTTTCATTTATAACTGTCATAATTATTAAATTCATATTTAATATTAATAACTATCATAATTATATACAAAATAAAGGAAAAACATAATTTTTTTAGACAAAAACATATTTTATTTGTAATTACATATAATTACCGATCTTTGTTTTGCCAATCGGTTGTAGCTTGTCTACCATATATAATGTTATTTTTGGTATTCAGGACATCGAATGTCTACATTTTTCAAAGGATATCCACATTTAACACATAATGTGTATAAAATATACAAGAGTGTCAAGCATGGTTTTAAAAATCTAACCGGGGGCAAATCCATATATATTTGCCTCTAGTTCTCGGTTTAACCTGGTTTTTGACCAGTTGTTGGGTATTTTTGGGACACGACTAGTGGCTAGTTCCTAATTCAACCGGTCAGCCTGGTCAGATTTTTAAAACCATAGTATTAAGTGTGGAACAATCAAAATATAGTCTCTTACCAAAGAGATTAAATTGCCAAATAATAAAATTATTGAATGAAAAGAAAAACCTTTCAGGACTTCATATATTTCAGTGTTTAATGTTTACAATACTTTTTTTTTTTTTCCTTCTTTTTCACTTTTGCTGAATCCTAATTTCAAATTCGATTTTTAGTTCGAGGCGTATGACCATGGTTTTAAAAATGGGGATGAGCAAAGAACCAAAAAAAAGATTGATTATCAATTTTATGGTTCGATGGAATCGAACCGATAATCAAACCAATAACGTCATAATTAATATAATTAAAATATTAAAATAGTTTTTGTTAAAAATTTGAATTTTAATAACTTATATTGAGAAAATATAAAAATTAGAAAAAGTGTTTAAAAAGAAAAAGAAAAAAAAAAAAAAACACAAAGTCAGATGACTAGACAAATCACTGACTTATGAGTTAGGACTCTTTAACATCCACTTTCCCATCCACCACTCTTTGCCACACGATTTTTTTTTTTTTTTCATCTCGTACATGTGGGCCTCCACTCCGGCACTCCTCACAAAATCCAGTCTTTCGGCCTGGAAAATAAGGACTCTTTTGGCCTCCACAAAATCCTTATTATGACTCTCGTAAACCATGCTTAAAACCATGCTCCACATCTCGTAAACCATGCTTAAAACCACTCATACTCTTGTTACGACTCTTTATTTTTCCAGTCTTTTGGCCTCCACAAAATCCTTATCTTCCTCACTATCTCATAAAGTTAGATCTATTATTTATCTCTGCAACACCATCATCAGTTCCTCTCATTTCTCTCTTTCTCACTGAAGATCTGTAGCTACCACTCCAAAATGCTAATTTCAACGCCAAGCATGCATATTCAGTCATTTTCTCTCTCTCAAGCATAACTAATCTTAAGATAAATAAATCTAGTGTCACACATTTTGACACAACAAATGCCACAACTCACTCATGTGGCGAGTTGTGATTGGTTGGGAAGTGTTTCCATGTGAACTTACGATCACTTCTCTACCAACCACAACTCGCCACATAGCGAGTTGGGCCAACGTATGTGGCACTGGACTTATTTACCTTAAGAAAAAAAAAAAAAAACTTAATTGCAACAATTTGTCCTCACCATCAACAGATCTGAGAAAAAAGAAAAAGTTCCATTACAGATTTCTTTCAGCAATTTTACAAAACCGGTTTAACCATACTGATTTTCGATTTTACGGTTGAACCGGGCCATTTTTTACTATTTTCAGCTTTTAGCTCTTTTTCAGTTATTTATTATAATTGGACCGAATTAATATCGGTTTAGGATTAAACCGATCGGACCTAATTTTTAAAACTATGCGCATGACTCTCGCTTTTAAGGTAACAAAAAAATTAGAGGCGTAACTGACCATCGCTTTTAGCCGTAATCAGGGCCGGCTGAAGCTATAGGCGACTTAGGCAGCCGCCTAAGGCCCCCACTTGTAAGGGGGCCCCCCAGTAATAATAACATATTATATAATATTAGTTTTTTATCTGAAAAATAAAAAATACTGTTTCTCACACAGAAAAAAAAGGCTGAAGTGACCTAAAGAGAATTCCCATCACCATTACCAAACCTTTACCTCTGCCGTTCTCATCTGATGAAAAGAAAAAAAAAAAAAGCCGTTTCTCACAAAGAAAAAAGGCTGAAGTGACAAGAAGAGCAATCCCATCACCATCACTAAATCTTTATAGCTTCCAGTTTGCCGTTCTCATCTGATGAAAAAAAAAAAAAAAAAAGCCGTTTCTCACAAAGAAAAAAGGCTGAAGTGACAAGAAGAGCAATCCTATCACCATCACCAAATCTAGGCTAATCCATCACTTAATCTTTATAGCTTCCAGAAGAAAAGATTACAAAAGGCATAGATCTTTAGCTAAGAAAATATTACATAAGGTAGAAAATTAAAAGAAGAGACAAAGAAGAAAAGGCTGAAAAAAAGAAGAAGAAAAAAACACTCTTCACTCTCTGGCTCTCCATCTTCATTCATTCTAAAAAAATAAACTCTTTTTAGTTGGCTTACTCATTGATTGCTTTTGGCAATAAATTTGGTGTGTTCACAGATCTTCATTTCAGGTTTGTTTCTTGTTTTCTCTTCCTTAGTTCCTTTGCCTCTTCGTCTTCTTCATGGTTTACTGTTGCCTATTGAGTGTCTGGGTTTTTTTTTTTTTTTTTAGAAGGGGAGTTTGCTGCTGGCTGCTGGGGTTTTTTCTTCTTTTTGGGTTTTGGCCGAACTTGACTTCAGCTGCTGCAGCTATTTACTTTTTTTTTTGTTTTGGTTTGTTCTCTTATATTTGGATTTGTGTAGAAGGTTGTAGTCTTGTAGAATCAAATGGTCATTCCGTCATTGGTCAATACATCAATGGCCCACCACCCACTTGAAGTCTTGAAGAGTTAAACGTGTAAGACTTCTCTAGAAGTCTTACACGTTACATTTTTTTTTTTTTTTTTAAGAAATCAGATCAGATTTATATTTGGATTTGTGTAGAAGGTTGTAGTCTTGTAGAATCCAACGGTCATTCCGTCATTGGTCAATCCATCAATGGCCCACCACCCACTTGAAGTCTTGAAGAGTTAAACGTGTAAGACTTCTCTCTAGAAGTCTTACACGTTACATTTTTTTTTTTTTTTTTTTTTAAGAAATCAGATCAGATTTAGTGGGTGGAGCCATGAAGGAGCTGGTCTTGGTCTTAGTCTTAGTGGTCAAGTTGAGTCCTTGCTTAAAAAAAAAAGGTTTACTGTTAAAAAAAATATATATATTGATAACAAAATTATAAATTTAGAATAATTTACTTTATATTAATATTAATTTTAATTTTTTGTGCAGGTTTAAAGTGTAAAGTGATCATATTAAGTAAAGTTACCATTGTGCTTTTGATATACCAGGTTTTATTGTTTTATACATTAAATTTACATTATTCTAGTTAAATTGTAATTTTTTTATTATAAATTGTGTTTCATTTATTCATAAATAGTTTTTAATTACAAATGTCTACTAGAAAATATCCATCTGGATATGAAAAACTAAAAAAAAAAAAAGACAAAGAGAAGAACTAATTGAATCTCAAAAAGGAGCTATGGACAAATTTATTACTAGTAAAAAACAAAATCTTGCAGAAAATTTGAGTGAAGGTTTCATAAATGAACAAGAAATTCATCAAAAAGAGTTAGAAGATAATGAAAATATAGAACAAAATGATAATAACGAAGGTGGTCATGATAATGTTCAAACATGTAATGTCACCATTCTTGATAATGAAGCTCAAAATAATTTAGAGGAGAGTGAAAATATTAATGATCAACCTAATTATATTCCTACAAATATTTTTGATCCAAGTCAATGGAAAATTATTGATATAAAATTAAGAGATTTGTTAGTAGAAAATGGTCCAATAAGAGTTGATGATCTAAACTTTCCAATGGATAAGAACTCTAGACATTTTTCTACTACGCATTATATTCAAAAATTACCAAATGGGGAGAAACATGATAGAAAATGGTTAGTGTATTCGAAAGACCTAGATAAAGTATTTTGTTTTTGTTGCAAGTTGTTTAATTCAAAGTCAAATACAAATCAACTAGCTAATGGAGGAACTAAGGGTAGGAAAAATATTAGTTCTATTCTTAAAAATCACGAAACAAACAATGAGCATATTACTAATATGAATACTTGGATTGATTTAGAACTAAGATTATTGAAGAATAAAACAATTGATAGAAATGTCCAAGAACAAATTAAGAAAGAGAAAGATCATTGGAAAAAAGTGTTATTAAGAATAATAGCAGTGGTAAAAAATCTTGGTAAAAATAATTTGGCATTCCGAGGAAAAAATGAAAAGATCAATCAAGAAAATAATGGAAATTTTTTAAGTATAATTGAAATGATTGCAGAATTTGATCCAGTAATGCAAGAACATGTTCAACGTATTCAACATGGTGCAATCCATAATCATGATCTTGGACATAATATACAAAATGAAGTGATTCAATTATTAGCAAGTGAAATTAAAAGTAAAATTATAAAAAAGATTAAAGAAGCAAAATACTTTTCAATTATACTTGATTGTACCCCCGATGTAAGTCATCAAGAACAAATGACTCTCATACTAAGATGTGTGGATATTTCAGTAAGTCCGATAAAAATAGATGAACATTTTGTGGAATTTTTAAAGGTAGATGATACTTCTGGAAAAGGTCTTTTCAATGAAATTATAAATGCAATAAAAAATCTTGAACTTGATATTAATGATGTACGTGGACAAGGATATGATAATGGGTCTAATATGAAAGGGAAAAAACAAGGGGTACAAAAAAGAATACTTGATATAAATTCTAAAACATTTTACACACCATGTGGTTGTCATAATCTCAACCTTGTCCTATGTGATATGGCTAATTCTTGTCCTAAAGCTATATCTTTTTTTGGAGTAGTACAACGTATATACACACTATTTTCTTCTTTCACAAAGCGATGGAAAATTTTACAAGATAATGTGACAGGTTTAACTCTTAAGCCATTGTCACAAACACGTTGGGAAAGTCGAATTGAAAGTGTGAAAGTAATAAAATTTCAAGTTTTAGAAATAAGAGATGCTTTGTTACAACTGGCAAAAACAAGTGAAGATCCCAAAACAAAAAGTGAAGCTGATTGTTTAGCAACATATGAGATTGAAAGTTTTGAGTTTTTGCTAGCTATGACTATTTGGTATGACATATTATTTGCTGTTAACTCTGCTAGTAAAAATTTACAATCGAAAGACATGCATATTGATGTTGGTATAGATCAATTAAAAGGTCTCATGTATTTTTTAAAAAAATATAGAGAAGATGGATTTACATCTACTATGAATTCATCTAAAGAAATTGCAACCAAAATGGAAATAGAGCTTATATTTCGTGAAAAGCGTATAATTCGTAGGAAGAAACAGTTTGATGAGAATGTCAATGATGAGACAACACAATCCGCTGAAGAATATTTTAGAATTAATTATTTTTTATATATAGTAGATCAAGCTATTTCTTCAATTGAAAGAAGGTTTGAACAATTTCAAATATATGAAAATATTTTTGGTTTTTTATTTAATTTTGAAAAACTAAGATCACTAGATGATAATAGTTTGAAAAATAATTGTCTTAATCTTGAATGTTTTCTCACAAATGAAACTTATTCTGATATTGATGGCTTAGATTTATTTTCAGAACTAAAAGTTTTAAAAGAATTTTTACAAATAAATGAAAACTCTCCAATTAATGTACTAAATTATATAAAGAGGCTAGAATCTTTTCCAAATGCATGTATTGCTTTTAGAATATTACTAACTATACCTATTACAGTTGCTTCCGCAAAAAGAAGTTTTTCAAAATTAAAATTAATAAAATCCTATTTAAGATCAACTATGTCACAAGAAAGATTAAGTAGATTAGCCATATTATCAATTGAAAAAGAAATGTTAGCGGAACTTGAATGCAAAAATTTAATTAGTAATTTTGCCTCTCAAAAAGCAAGAAAAATAAATTTTAATTGAAAAAAATATATGAATTTATAATTAAATATAATAAAAGGCCCCATTTACAGCTTTCGCCTAGGGCCCCCAAATTCGTTGAGCCGGCCCTGGCCGTAATTTTAATATATATATATAAAGAAATCAAAAGATCAAGTGTCTCTGCGTATGATTAAATCATAATGATTTATTTGACTGCCAAGTGCCAATTCATTGTTCACGACGGCTGAGGACAAATCTTCTACCTCTTTTGGCTCAATAAGTAAAGCCATCTGTGCATATGATTTATTTGACTGCCAAGTGCCAATTCATTGTTCACGACGGCTGAGGACAAATCTTCTACCTCTTTTGGCTCTATAAATAAAGCCAATTCTCTTGCCCAAAAAATCATCAATCATCCTTCTCATTTTCAATTCTGCTTACTTGACCTTCTCAAAAAAAAATTCTGCTTACTTGATTAGGCCTCAGAAAGAGAGAGAGAAAATGGGCTCCCTAGCTTTTACAGAGAAACCCCATGCAGTTTGTGTCCCCTACCCAGCTCAAGGCCACATAAACCCCATGCTAAAGCTAGCAAAAATCCTTCACTACAAAGGCTTTAATATCACCTTTGTAAACACAGAGTACAACCATAAGCGCTTGTTAAAATCCAGAGGTCCTGACTCTCTCTATGCCCTTCCCTCCTTTCAGTTCGAAACCATTCCTGATGGTCTTCCTGATCAGTCTGATATTGATGCCACCCAAGACGTGCCATCCCTATGTGCCTCCACACAAAAAAATTGCTTAGCTCCTTTCAGAAACCTTCTCTTGAAACTGAATGACACCTCTTCTTCCCATGTCCCTCCAGTCACATGCGTTGTTTCTGATGGTGTCATGAGCTTCACTCTAGACGCAGCAGCTGAACTGGGCATTCCTGATGTTCTTTTCTGGACAACCAGTGCATGTGGGTTCATGGGCTATGCTCAATATCGCCGTCTCATTGAGAAGGGTCTAACACCACTCAAAGGTATTAATCAAATTTAAAACGTCTTATATTAGTTTATAAAACTGGGACCACAAGTCATCCCAAAAGGTCACCTAGGATTGATATTCAATATTGAACAACATGACCATCATCTCCATTTCATCCATTAAAATTATATATTTTTAATATATTTTTCTATAAAATTTTAAATAACATGAAAGTTTGTACATTTTTAGAATTATAAAATTTAACACAATGTAATTGATCTGTTTCTAGATATTGTAGTACCAATATATTTACTTGTACGAATTTTTATCGTAATTTTGATATTGATTATGCAATTTCTATGTGCAGATGAGAGTTATTTGACAAATGGGCATTTAGATACAATCATAGATTGGATTCCAGGCATGAAAGGCATCCGTTTGAGGGATCTTCCGAGCTTCATTGCAACCACGGACCTAGATGATGTTTTGCTAAATTTTCCAATGGTTGAAGCGGAGAGAGCTCAAAGAGCTTCTGCTGTTATCTTAAATACTTTTGATGCTTTAGAGCATGAAGTATTAGAAGGGCTTTCAACCATGTATCCTTCTATTTGCTCCATTGGTCCCCTACATCTTCTCGTAAATCAGATCCCTCATAACAATTATAAATTGATTGGATCAAACCTTTGGAAAGAAGAAGAAAGGTGTATTGAATGGCTAGACAAAAGAGAACCAAAATCTGTTGTTTACGTGAATTTTGGAAGCGTCACTGTCATGACAAGCAATCAATTAATTGAGTTTGCTTGGGGACTAGCAAATAGCAAGCAAGCATTCTTGTGGATCATAAGGCCTGATCTTGTAAGAGGTGACTCGGCTGTTCTTCCTCCTGAGTTTTTAGAAGAGACCAAAGAAAGGGGTCTCTTAGCAAATTGGTGTTCTCAAGAAGAAGTTCTGATTCATCCATCTATTGGTGGGTTCTTAACTCATAGTGGATGGAATTCCACACTTGAAAGTGTGTGTGGAGGAGTGCCAATGATCTGTTGGCCTTTCTTTGCTGAGCAACAAACCAATTGCCGTTATACTTGCATTGAATGGGGCATAGGCATGGAGATAGAGAGCGATGCAAAGAGAGGTAAAATAGAGAGCCTTGTTAGAGAGCTGATGTTGGGAGAGAAGGGCCAAAAGTTGAAGAAGAAAGCTATTGAGTGGAAGAAATTGGCAGAGGAGACCATTAGCCCTACTGGGTCATCTTTCGTGAATTTGGACAAAATAATTAATCAAGTGCTTCTAGCGTCGGCTACTAATTGAAGGGGGTGTTTACATTTTTTTTTTTTTTTTTGATAATCAGGTGGTGTTTACATTTGATATGCTTATCGAAGCTTGTTATTATAAGATGGTATTGTGATCCCAATTCTTTTCTTTCTTTCTCTTTTCTTTTGTTTTTTCGTTTGCTAAGATCCAGTTCCTTCCGTATGTTTTCAACTACTAGCCCATCTTGGGATTATCTCTTGACATCGTGCACCTTCACTCTATTCTTTTATGGATTTTACTATTGTGTGCCTGAGGGATTGTATATCATTTTTAAAAAAAAAAATTTATCGAAAATTAAAAATGTTATAAATTTTTTTTAGTTTTTATTAAATGTTTTCAAAAATAGACGGCTTAGGCACGCACTCTTCTTTTATTGGCTATTTTTTTTTTTTTTTTGGGGGCGCAAATCTGTAGACTTGTCTTTTTTTCTTTGTTTAAGTCAAGATATGATGTTCATTAATGAAAGTTCAAGAAGTGATGTTTGTGGAAGCAATACATGAGCCAAAAGATTTTTAGAATTGGAAAATCTATAAGTTTTATAACAAAATATTTAAAAAATGAAGTAAAACTACTACTTCTTCAATGCTGACAAAATCCATATAAAATAGTGCGAAATTATTGTCTCTTAATACAATTTAAAATAATTATTTTCAAGTTTTTTTTATCTAATTAATAATCCATAATATATCTTATATTAAATATGCTATATATTTTTTAAAATGTACAAAATCAAATAGTTATAAAAAAATACACAGTTTTTTAATGCATCACTTTTCTTTTTTTGGTGAGGCCTAGTTTTGACAATATTTATTATTAAAGATGCTCATCATATTGTTAAACTAGAAAACAAGAAATAAGAATAGTAATTATAAGCACAGTTATTCTATAAACAAACAAGTTCTTAGGTTGTTGATTTTCTTAATCCTTACTACCCATTTAGTATAATTAAAAAAAAAATCATGATAAATAAAAAGTATATGTGTGAGGATTTACCATCATTGATGTATCCTTACTCATAAGTCCTTAGTCTTTTATTTCTCTATTAGTGCATAATCTCGTGTATATGCACGAGCACATTTAAAAATAATCACAATAACCTACATATATGAGTTCAAATTATACCTGATAGCAGAATTATAACTTACACATTTTTTAAGCCATGAATTTCTAAAATATAAAATAAATTCTCATATATATATGATTGAAAATCTAATTGAATTTAAGCTCTTTGATTTTTGCATCTAATAATTCACTTGTTACAAAAATTAAAAAATTAGAATTGACTCATGGTGAAAATTGAACTTCAATTGAAATTCAATTTAAAATTTAATTGAATTTATACTTTTTGATTTTTACATCTAATAATTCATTTTACACAATTTTAAAAAATAGATGAAACATACGGTGCAAAATTGGACTCTCTTTTAGAATCTAATTGAATTTTTTCTAAAGTTTGACTTTAATTTTATATATATATATATATATATTTGCCTTTAATTTTCT
The DNA here is from genome assembly GCA_032878915.1 of Castanopsis chinensis. Classification (NCBI taxonomy): domain Eukaryota; kingdom Viridiplantae; phylum Streptophyta; class Magnoliopsida; order Fagales; family Fagaceae; genus Castanopsis; species Castanopsis chinensis. The sequence continues at coordinate 529,079 of JAVQMG010000070.1, forward strand.
AATAATTAAAATGAGATATTTTGTAATATATACTAAAGGATGGAAAAAAAAAAAAAAGAAAGATTGGGTGAGAAATTCTTTTATTTAGAGAAGGATCTGGATCATGTGTCCATCAAATTTTTAACTTATTTGTATTAATTGACTTTTTAATTAGGATGACAAATATTAAATATTTGTTATTAAAAGACATTTTAATTTCAACAAAAAAGTAAGTTTTAGTTTTATTAGCGTTGGGGCAGGTGGACCATGCCCCCTTGGTCTCTGCCACAAGCCCACAAGTTGTCATTTTGACGGTGGCAGATGAGGTCAAATATCTGACTGAACTAGTAAGCTGCCAATTACCAAATTATTTATTTAATAAAAGTCAAACCTACAAAATAGGCATGCAAGACGTAACGAACAAGTGGAGGGTACCTCCAAAATGATATTATTTTATTTTTATAATTATTAAGCAATGAACATGAACTCATGACTCATCCACTTTATGTAACTTAAACTTATAACCTTAATTATTATTTAGCCAAAAAAAAAAAGTTATGACTGTATAAATCGTTAGTCAAGTTGATTCATTCAGATAGTGCTGAATCTTCGTTACTATTCTTGCAAATGTAGAACATAGGCTCTCCTAAGGTGGTCACTAGTGTGGTGCCTGCTATAACATCTTTGATGTCAAAATCAGTGTATAGAAGCTTTTTGAGAGAAATAAGAAAACTCTAAATATCAGAGATACCTATGTAAGAGTATTTTTTTTGGGTGAAAATTCTGTCTTTACTTTGCTTCTGATGAGTGTGTATATATAGGTTTGTGGTTTCTAGTCGTTGGGGCCTTGATTATGGTTTTAATGCTCTTCTTGTAATGCCTTAGGGCTTATTAGTGTGGGTCTTGATGAGGCTCCAACGGTCTGACAGCTAGCCGGTAACTGCCTGAGGTAATGAATCCTCTTATTAATGACTTGCCTGCCTTCGTCCATGCCGTGTCGAGGTGGACGAAGGTATTTCATGAGGCTGTCCAAGGAAAGAGGTCTCGACAATCCCATTAGCTACCCCCCAAGTTTCGTGGTTGTCGTGGTGTGTCAGGATGACAATCGGAAGATGAAAGGTTTTTTGACTAGACATGGCTCTTGTGGTTTTGTTCCACATTTAATGTGTAGTGGCGGCGCCACAAGCATCGTGGCCACGTAGCGTGTTCTGATCAGTGGAATTAATGCCCCAATTGTGTGACTCTTGGGTTTCCTACTAAATTTCAGAGTTTTTGTGCCTAGTTTTTAAATTTATCCCTTTCCTCTTTCCCCTTCACTTTTTCAAACTCTCAATCATTGCTCTGTGCATCTTCTTCTCCAATCTGTTCTTGCGATTTTCCTCAAGCTTTTCGTGTTTTGTGGTTTGAGCTTTTGGATTTTGTGGTTGCTCCCTTTGAGGTATGCCTATCTTTTCTTCTTCTTCTTTTTTTTTTTTTTTTTTTTTTTTTTTTTTTTTTTTTTTTTTTCTACGGCATAGAAATATTTTCTGATTTGATATATATATATATATATATATATTTTTTTTTTGTTTCGGGGCTTTTAGGATTATCTCCTCTCCCCCTCCGTTTTTTGGTTTTCCATGGTTAGTAGCACTGAAGTTAGGATAGCTTGTCCCTCTTTGCATGTTTAGGGGCTTCTTTAGTCATTTCTCATACCTTTCTCCCTTTAGTTGAAAATTTTATCTTTGAGGGTAGAGGTTTAAGCGTCGTTTTAGTTGACTTGGTTCCCTTGCTTTGTCAGTTAATTGATTTGTTTGAGGGTTTAGTGAGTGAGAGAGGGGCAATGTCTGAGGTAAGATCAAGCGAGCTTGAGACCGGGTTGTCGCCTAGCGACAATCCTATGGCGGTGGAGGAAGATAAAGCAGTCTCTGTCCCTTGGGAAATTAGGGCTTTCCATAACCTTGGGGAGGTGTGTAGTTTGGACAATGAGATGTTGTCTAGGTTTAGAGAGAGATTTCAATTCCCTGAAAGGGATAAGGTTCGTCTTCCTCACAGGGAGGAACGAGCTTACCACATCTCCCCCGGGGAAGTTTGCATTTACAAGGCTGCTTTCTTGAGCCAGCTCAGATTCCCCATCCACCCTTTCATCATGGAGCTCCTAGGCCATTTTGGCATTGCTCATATGCAACTTATGCTAAATTCGTGGAGGATAGTGGTCAGTTGTATAGAGATATGACTGGCTGCTACTGAAGGAGATATGATTAAGGTGGACGAGCTTGTTTATTTGTATCATCTAAAGGATTCCATGGAGCATGGGTACTACGAACTGGTGCCTTGGGAGAGGAGGACTAGGATTGTCAGGGACCTACTCTCATCATTTAGATACTGGAAGTCCCGCTTCTTTTTTGTATCCAAGGATGAATGAGAGACTCCCTCTGGTTGCTTCATCGGTGGAGAACCCCGAGTCTAGGTTCGTCGTTATTTCTATCAGTATTTTGTCCTTGATTTTTCTTTTGTACATTCTGTTGTCACTAATTCTTCTGTTCATTAACTTGTGCAGTTACGAGACAGCCTAAACTTAAGAGCAGGTATAAGCAACGTGTTGAGGCTGCCATTGAGTACGTGAAGTCAATTGACGATTTCGACAACTTAGTCGATCCTCGCACTTTGGCTTTGTACTACCTTGGCCCGAAGCCTTCCGCTTTCGTCTGGCTCACTATTGAGAGAGAAGAGAGGAAACGTAAGCACATTATTTAGTTTGTCATTAATTTTGTCTTTTCCTTTTTTTTTAACAACTGTTTCCTCTTTGCAGGAATGACGACTAAATTCAACAAGGATATGTATGCGGAAATGAGGTTGAAGAAAAATGAGCCATTGTCCAATCTCGGGAAGGGGGCAGTATGCGTGGTAGAGAAAGGAGTCTCCGTCATTCCAGCTACCCCCGGCATTGAGATGCTGAGGACAGCTTCTCCGGCCACCTCGGTCGAAGAGGTCACTCCCATCCCAAAGAAACCATACATGGCTGACAAAGGGAAGAAGAAGGCTGATTCCCATTTGTCCAGTTTTTGGGAAGATGCTGGACTTGTAGTGGAGAGGGCATATGAGGTTGTCACTGCTAAGGAATTGAAAGTCTTCTCTAGTATGCCTTCCAACGAGGTTGTGGGTTGTCTTATCTACAAACGTTTCCAGGTAATGTGCTTGTTCAATTTCATCCTTTTTTTTTATCGTCCTGAAGACTTCAATCTTCCTTTCAGGTGTTGGGGGAGAGTCTACATATCACCTCAGAGTACCTTACTTAGGAGGCCAAGGTCACGTTGGCGATGTCCAGGATGGAGGCTTTGGAGGCGGAGAACTCGAAACTGAAGAAAGACCTGATCATTGCAATGGATGACGCCAACACCATCAAGGAGAAGGCTAAAACCTTAGGGGACGACCTCAGAGTTGAGCGACAGCTGACTCTGAAAAAAGAAGAGCAACTTCTGGCCGTAAAGGAGAAATTCAAGACTGTTGTTGCTAAGGCTGTTAAGGCTTTCCAGTAGGCTGAGTACAACACAATGCTCTTTAGTTGGTATTATAAAGGTTTCGAGCTCTTGAGACAATACCTTGTCAAGCACCCCACTAGAGTGGACCTAGAGAATTTGGACCTAGAAGAGGTGGCAAGGACATGGCAGCTGATGAAGCCACCTAGCCCACGGCTCTTGAGGGTGATGCTCCTGAGAGTGCTCTTCCACCTTCTACTGCTACTAATGCATGAACCTATTTTTTCTACATTTTCTTTGTGACTTTTTTTTTGGTGCCTAGTGTGTTTTGGGCTTTTATGATACTTTCAAAACAATATTTTCATTCTAATTTAAGAACAATATTTTTGCCTAGTGTTTATGGGATTTTAATTATAATATTGAAACAATGTTGGTCGTGTGTTGTTTTTAGGCCTTCAATCATAATTTAGTACTTACTTGTTTTTGCTCCTTCCTTGCATAGTACTTAGTGACTGCGTGTGGTCTTTGTCTACCTCATCCTTATGCGTCAGTAACTTACATTGCTGTTACTTAGTTAAAATTTTTGCTGACTCATACTCGTTGAGGGGATCTTGATCTGTTAGTAACTTACATCTGTCTAGGTAGAATCTTGTTACTTAAGCTAATTTTGTGATCTATACCCATTAGAGGGATTTTTTCGTTCCTTGGCTTCATCAATAACTTATATCCGTCTATGCAGAATCTTGTTACTTAGCCAATTTCTTTGACTTACACCTAGTGAAGGGATTTTATCATTCTTTGCCTTCGTCAGTAACTTACATCCGTCTATGCGGAATCTTGTTACTTTGCCTTTTTTTTTTTTACTTACACCCAGTGAAGGGATTCTGTCATTCTTTGGCTTCGTTAGCAACTTACATCTGTCTATGCAGAATCTTGTTACTTTACCAATTTCCTTTGACTTACACCTAGTGAAAGGATTTTGTCATTCTTTGGCTTCGTCAACAACTTACATCCGTCTATGCGGAATCTTGTTAGTTTGCCAATTTTTTTTTTACTTACACCTAGTGAAGGGACTCTGTCATTCTTTAGCTTTGTCAGCAACTTACATCTGTCTATATGGAATCTTGTTACTTTGTCAATTTCCTTTGACTTACACTCAGTGAGGAGATTTTGTCATTCTTTGGCTTCGTTAGCAACTTACATCCGTCTATGCAGAATCTTGTTACTTTGTCATTTTTTTTACTTACACCCAGTGAAGGGATTCTGTCATTCTGTCATTCTTTGGTTTTGTCAGCAACTTACATCCATTTATGCGAAATCTTGTTTCTTAGCCAATTTTTTTTTACATGCATCACATTGGTTATAGTTCTTTTATTGCTTTATTTCAATCATGAATACATTCGTCCATTACATCTAGTGATAGTATTGTTTCAAATGCTCTATGTTCTGTGGTCGTGGCAGTTTCTTCCCATCCAACGTTTCCAGATGGTGGCTACCTTGCCTGGAGCAATGGGTGACTCTGTAGAGTCCTTCTCAGGTTGGGCCAAGCTTCCCCTAAGTTGGGTTCTTGGTGGCAGGCGTGACTTTGCGCAAGACGAGGTCTCTAATATTAAGTCATCGAAGCTTCACTCTTTTGTTGTAGTACTCGGACATCTTCTACTGGTACTCTGCCATCTTGCGTTATGCTCTGTCTCTGGATTCATCCATGCAATCCAAGTTGACTCTCAGTTAATCGTTATTACTGCCTTCGTGGAAAGCTTCCTACCTCAAATTGGTGACTCCTACTTTGACTGGAATGATTTCTTCGATGCCATAGGTGAGACTGAAGGGGGTCTCTCCTGTTGGAGTTCTTGCTATAGTCTTGTATGTCCACAAAGAGTTAGGCAACTCTTCTGGCCATGCGCCCTTCACCTCATCCAGTTGAGCCTTGATGATCCTGAGCAGGGTCCTGTTTGTTACTTCTGTCTGGCTGTTAGCCTGGGGATGACCAAGGGATGAGAATTGATTCTTGATTCCTAGCCCCACTGAACCCTTGACAGTCAAATTGCCACCTGTTGTCTGATATGATCATCTGTGGTATGCCGAACCTGCTGACTATATTCTTCAACACAAATTTTTGCACCTTTGCCTCTGTTATGGTTGATAATGCTTCTTCTTCAACCCATTTTGTGAAATAATCAATGGCAACTAGTAAAAATTTTACTTGTCTTTTACCTTGGGGTAGTGGGCCAAAGATGTCGAGTCCCCATTAAGCAAATAGCCATGGTAAGGCTATTGTCATCAACTTCTCGGATGGTATTCGTTGGACGTTTCCTAACCTCTGGCATTTGTCGCATTTCTTCAGGAACTCTTTTGCATCCTTCTACAGGGTAGGCCAAAAGTAACCTATTCAAATAATTTTGCTGACGAAGGATCTCAAGCCTGCATGGTTTTCACAGATTCTTTTGTGGATCTTTTCCAGAATATATTTTACTTCCTCTTCGTTGACACACTTCAGGTAGGGTATGGAGACACCCCTTTTGTACAAAGAGCCATTCAGGACCATGAACTAAGCTGCCCTCTTCCTTATATTCTTGGCTTCTTCGGCGTCTTGTGGAAGTCGTCCATCCTGAATGAAGGATAGGATCAGGGCTATCCAGCTGTTCCCACTCTGGATTACACAGATATGGACCTTTTCAATGCTAGAGTGCTTCTAGACTTCAATTTTCAAATCTGTGTCTGTTGGCCCTACCTCTGATGATGACTACTTCACCAACTCATCTGCCCCTATATTCTGTGTGAACTCCAGTTGATTAAACTCCTGTGCCACAAGCTTCATTAACCTTAGGTACTTTTACATCCTCTTATCTTTCGCTTCGAACTCCCCCTTTATTTAACCCACGACGAGCTTGGAATCACTCTATAGGAGTATATTTTTAATTCCTAGCACCTTCACGACCCTTAAACCCGTCAGTACTCCCTCGTATTCAACTTCGTTATTGGTGGCCAGGAATGCTAACTAAACTCCATATTTAAGCGCCTCTCCTTTGGGGATAATGATAATGAATCGTCCATCTTTCCACCTCGTCCATATTCTCCTAGTCGTTGGGAACTATAAGATGAAGTCTGCCTCTGCCAATGCCAGTGCCAATGCCTATGCCTTAATAGCTGTTCTGGGGTGGTATTCTTTGTTAAATTAGCTAAGCTCTATAGCCTACTGGATCATTCTTCCCGCAGCCTTAGGCTTGTTCATTGCCTTCTTTATAGGTTGGTCCATCATTACTAGGATAGGATTCGCCAGGAAATAAGGGCGCAACTTGCATGAAGAGATGATTAGTGCGAATGCAATCTTCTCTATCCGTGGGTACTTGGCTTCTGCCCCCTAGAAGGCCTAGCTGACATTGTAGATTGAGAACTATCTTCTGTCATCTTCTCGAATCAAGGCAGCACTCTCAGCTGTAGTTGATACTGCCAAGTATAAATAGAGGTTCTCTTCCTCCTTCGATAGGCTCAGGAGGTGTGGATTGCTCAGGTACTGCTTAAGTTCTTAGAAGGCTTTCTCACACTCGTCCGTCCAGATAAATTCCTGCTTTAATGTTTTGAAAAAGGGCAGGCATCTGTCCATCACCTTCAAGATGAACCTTTTGAGCGCTGCTATCCTTCCTGTGAGCTTCTGGACTTCCTTCACGGTCTTGGGTGACGCCATCTCCAGTATAACTCATACCTTCTCTAGGTTTGCCTTTATTCCCCTCTAGGACACCATGAACCCTAAGAACTTTCTTGAAGCCACCCCAAAAGTGCATTTGCTGGAGTTTAACTTCATTTGATATCATCTGAGAGTCTCAAACGTCTCTTGGAGGTCGTTGAGATGAGTGGATTCTTCCTTACTCTTAATGAGCATGTCGTCCACATATACTTTCAAGTTCCTCCCGATTTGTTTATTGAACATCTTATTCACTAACTTTTGGTAGGTTGTTTCTGCGTTTTTCAGCTTGAAGGGCATCACCTTGTAATAGTAGAGCCCTTAGCTCGTGATGAACGCAGTTTTTTCTTTGTCTTCCTCCACCAATTTTATCTGGTTGTACTCTAAGAATGAGTCCATAAAGGTTAAGAGTTTGTGCCCCACTATGGAATCCACCATCTGATCTATCCTCAACAATGGGAAGTTGTCCTTCAGGTAGGCCTTGTTCAAGTCTGTGAAGCCCAGGCATATTCTCCACTTCGCCTTTGCCTTTTTCTCGAGGAAAACATTGGCCAGCCAGTTTGGGTAGTAGACCTCATGGATAAAGCCTACCTGTAGTAGCTTATTTACTTCGTCTATGATCGCTTGGTTCTGCTCTAGAGCAAACACTCATCGTCTCTGCTGGACAGGCTTTTTCACAGGATCCACATCTAACCTGTGTTGGATAATCTCTGGGGATATGCCTGGCATGTCTTCGTGGTTCCAAGTGAAAATATCCAGGTTCTCCATGAGGAACTGGATTAGCCTCTTCTTTGTGTCTGGACTTACTGTTGTCCCTACTCTGGTGGTCTTCATTGGTTCCCTGTCTACCAGCTCCACAGTTTCCAGGGCCTCCACCTTCTCCTCCTATTTTTCCTCGATCATCCATATATGGTTTTCCTTAGTTGCAAGCATTGCCTAGTAACACTCCTTAGCTAATACTTTATCTCCTTTCACTTCACCTACTTTGTTTTCCATTGGGAATTTCACCTTCAGGAAATAGGTGGAAGTGGCTACATTCCAGTGGTTGAGTGTGGGTCTCCAAATAATCACGAGGGACAATCTACCACCAGGAAATCCAACTAACGAGTCAGCTGTTGCGGATAAGATCTTACTGTGACTGTTAACATCACTATGCTTTTGGGATACACCTTGTCCCCATTAAAGCTGATGAGGCAGGCTCAAAAGGGTGCAGTCTTTTTGGATCTAGCCTCAACTGTTGAAAAGCAGAAAGGTAGATGATGTCTGCGGATTTGCCATTGTCCACGAGGATTCTCCTGGTGTTGAACCCTTCTATTGTGAGCATTATGACCAAGGGGTCGTCATGAGGTTGCTTTAATCCTCTGGCATCTTCTTCAAAGGAAAACATATCCCTGTCAGTTCGTCTCTGTTTCAAGGGGGTATCCTATGGACGCTGTTCACCTGCCTTTGATATGACTTCATAAGGGATTTTAACAGCCGTTTTGTGGATGGCCCGCTTGTGATCGTCTTTATCTCCTCAATCAAGCTTGGTGGACATTGGGACGTGCGATCCTTGTCCTTTGGTAAGGCTTCGCGATTGTCCTTGTCATCATTCTTGGTCTTACTAGGTTCTCTCTTCTTTACAAACCTCTGTAGTTTTCATTTTCATATGAGCTCTTCTATCTAATTCTTCAGGTTTCTGCAATCCTCTGTGTAATGGCCGTGATCATTGTGGAAACGATAGTACTTCTTCCTATCATGTATGTTAGGTGACAAATGTAATGGCCAAGGCCATTTAAAGTAGTGCTCATCTTTAATTTGCGCCAGAATTTTGTCAACAGACATAACTAAAAGAGTGAATTTTACCTTCTGATGAACTTTCTCGTCTTTCCTTTTACCCCCATCATTAGTCTGACGTTCAGAGCGTTCCTTTTTCCATCCTTTCTAGTCGTCCCTTTTCACTGGTTTTCTCTTCGTCTTTTATTACGGCTAAAGCGTCTTTGGTGTTCATGTACTTCTGTGCCTTTAAAAGCATCTCGATTATCGTTTTTGGGGGATTCTTCACGAGTGATACCATGAACTCCCTAGATTTCAATCTAACTTTAAAGGTCGTTAACTGCACCTTGTCATTGGTTTCGTCTACCTCTAAAGTTTCACAAGTGAAACACTTCACGTACAACCGTAGGGTTTTGTTTTCCCCTTGTTTAATGGTGAGTAAGTGGTTTACTGGTCTCTTGGGGCACTGTCCTTCGACGAAGTGGCGCAGGAAAGAACTGCTCAACTGTTTGAAACTATTGATGGACGATGTGGGTAATTTCATGAACCATTCCCTTGCAGCCCCTTTGAGAGTAGTGGAGAAAGATCGGCACAGTATCTCATTAGAGGGCTGTTGGAGACCTAGTGTCGTCTTAAAAGTGTTGAGGTGGTCCAAGGGATCCTTAAGTCTATCAAACAGCTTAAGCTGAGGCAAGCGAAACTTTAACGGCACTTGGCATTCCAGAATTGCTACCGTAAAGGGGGAATCCGTTGTCTTGACTATTCTATCCAAGCTTCGGTTTGTTTTCCCCTTAATGGTGTTCCTTAACTCGTCCATCTCCTTTTTCATTTCCTGAAGAAGATCTGAGCTTGGTCCATTTGGAGTGGCTGGCCTTCGATGGTCACTTTTTCTTTGACTATCTCCCTCATCTTCCTGATTAATCTAGGACCGGTTCTCCTCTTGTTGGAGTCGCAACCTCATCTCCTAGTTCTGTCTGGTAAGTTGTTCCACGCTATTTGTAAGTGCTTGGATTTACAGGGTTAGTGCTGCTGAATCTTGGTTGGACTCCATCTAGATTTAGGATTTGACTGGAACTACACTTTTGACCCTAGGTGCGAAAATGTCGTTCCCACAAACAGCGCGAAACTGATGATGTATAAATCGTCAGTCAAGTTGGTTCGTCCAGATGATGCTGAATTCTCGTTACTATTCTTGCAAACGTAGAACAAAGGTTCTCCAAAGGTGGTCAGCAGTGTGGTGCTTGCCACGTCTCTAATGCCAAAGTCAGTGTATAAAAGCTTTTTGAGAGAAAATTATTTCTCTACTTTGCTTCTAATGAGTGTGTATATATAACTTTGTGGTTTCTAGCCGTTGGGGCTGACAGGCCACAAACGCGTTGACCCCTTGTGATAATTTAGATTAATTAATTAGCCTAGTTTTTAATTAATCAAATTAACATGCAATACAACGTGGCAGCACAAACAAATCACCGAAACTAAGTTATGCAGCGGAAAATAAATAACACGGTGATTTGTTCACGAATGGGGAAAACCCTAAGGCAAAAACCCCACCGGGTGATTTAAGGTCACCACTCCCGAAACTCCACTATTATCACAACAAGCAGTTACAAGTAAGGAATCCCAGTACCTCTCCAACCTACAGTTGAACTCTTACCCCAATACCCAATTGGACTTGTTCTGTAGTGACAATTTCTCCAGTTAAATGCACGGCTCCCAAGTACGTGACTAACCAATTTGATGCGCGGATCCCAGTACGCGGCTTACTCCTTTGCACGAATCCCAGTACGTGACTAACTCCACAGCAACCCTTTGATTGTTGTAGTTGATTTGCAGCAGCTTCACATAGAAACACCAATAAGATCTTCAATGTTGGTGCAAGAGACTTTGCTTGGTTACAAAACCCTAAGGCGTACAAGAAACGCAGCAAGAACTCTTTCTTCTGTAGGAGGAGGCTAGGGTTTCAAAAAGAAAACCTTATGAAGCTCTCTAGGGTTAGGTTTTTCTTTTTCCACCTCCTTTAAATAGGAGCTTAATGGGCTTTCCTATTCCAAATAGGTTTACACAAACCTTGGGTTTCCTAGTCCAATAAGCTTTCCTATTCCAAATAGGTTCACACAAACCTTGGGTTTCCTAGTCCAATAAGAATTATACAAACCCATAAACAATTAGCCTTTTAGAATAAAAACGTTGCTGGCTATAATCTGAAACCCGTAAGCTCGATCGATCGGGACATCTGTCGAGATTTAATGAATCTCGACAGATCGAGCTTCTGTCGAGGAGGTATCGAGACCTGCAGTTTGCACTTTTTCTTGAGCAGTTCTTAAGTAATCTTCATGTCTTCAATTTAACCACTTGTAATGATCATCTTGAACCTACTTAGATTTACCCAAATACAAGTAAAGTGCGTTTTGTCAAAGGATATGCCAATTACAAAATTTGTCCCCAACAATCTCCCCCTTTGGCAATCCGTGACAAAACCACAAGAGTACATTGAATGTCCTAGAATACATTCTACTCAAGAATAAATAAGCCTAGTCTAAAAGATTTGAACCTTGGAAGTTGCTGCAAGAAGAAGGTTCGGAATCTTGACTTGGCTTTAACTTGTCTTTCCTGAAAGGCACTAAACAAAACACATCAAGGTACCATGTGGAAAACAATGACAAGTTAAATAAATAAGAAACATGTGTATAAATAGAGAAAAGAAAGAACACATGTGAGATAAAGAGTGAAACACATACATCATTACATATACCACTAGATAAGCATCATGTATGTAAAAATGGTTATAAAACCAAAAGATACACAACACAAAAAATATCAATATTAATGTGTATCAAACTAACTAACTCTCCCCCTGTTAGTTACAACAAAAAACTTTCTTCCCTTTAACATGAAGTTCTCCCCCTAAGTCCATTACTCCCCCTGAGGAATAACATTCAATTCTCAAATTTCTCCCCCTTTTTGACACGATTGTCAAAGGGTATAAAAAGCCAAAAGACTTGACCGGAGACAGACAGAAAACAGATAAAGAGGGAACGAGGAGAACAAGGAACCATAGACCTACAAGAGAAAGAAAAACAAGATGCTATGGACACAAAGGGAAAAAACATGCAAAACAAAGAAAGATGAAATGCATGCAAGGGTATCTCGATGGATCGAGAGGTGTCGAGAAGCTATCGAGCATACCCCGATGGATCGAGAAGGTATCGAGGATCTATCGAGCAGACAGAAAGTTCCTCGATCGATCCACCTAGCTATCGAGAGGTGTCGAGATTGCGATAAGATGCAACTTAAGATCTCGACAGATAAGCCAGGTATCGAGAGGTGTCGAGAAGGTGTCGAGATGCCTTTAAAAACAGTTTTTCAAAAGAGGAAAAACACAGACATGAATGCAATCATGCATGCAACTCAACCAAAGATCCAATCAACACATTAAGCTCTCAAAATCATCTCTCAACAAGAAAAATGATGCACATGTATCTCAAAACACGCACACACACACACTAAACAAGTCTAACCAATTTTATTTTTCAAAAACAAGTTAAGACAGTTTAGTGAACATACATTAAAACATGTCAACCTTGTGATGGCCAAATCACATTGTACCTGCACATGTATCAAGAATAGCAAAGAGTGTTGCGTGTCGTGTGTGAAAACATCGCAAGATTGCATAAGTGTCTCAATGTTATGACGATTTGAGATATGAGAAAATCACTTTAACTCACACACAATCATAACTGCTCGATGGGGACTTATCACCTTTGAGGTACATCCTATAACTCCCACATCTCCTAGAAAACACGCTTGCAACCATATTTTAAAGCATTTTTAATCTTTTTGCTTTTAATTTCTTTGCATATTTTCTTTTAACAAGCATATCATACATGGGCATACAAGAGAAAGAAAAGAAATACCCAATTATGTTAAGCTTTTGACACTGCACTTTTGCTATGCCGAAGCATACAGGTGTCTTATGACATTGCACTTTTGCTATGCCGAAGCATACAGATGTCATATTATGATTGGCGAGTAACAGTGGTGAGATGGTTATTTATGCCTTTCTCTTAGGATTTTCTAGTTCAACCCGTCAAAAAGAGTGATATGAGTGTTAAGAAGAAGAGATCACTTAACCTTACTCATCACAAACAAAGAGCTACAAAGCTCACTCGCTTAGTTGTGCAGAAGAATGCTCATCTAAGCTATAAGTGATACAAAGTTTAGAAAACTCTGTTTCAATGGCCATTTCAAAAGTTCACATGAACTAATGTACACAAACACACACTGTTTTTGTATTTTTCTGATTTTTCCATTTTTTTTTATTTTAAAAAAAATAAAACTAAATAACCAAACAAAAACAGACAAACAACACGAATGCATGAAAGAAAGATGCATTATGCATGAAGGCATGATTTCAACAGAAGATAAGAAATCAAGCAAAGAGAGTCCTACTTTAGATAGAAAGAATTAAAGCAGAGGACAAACAGAAAAGACGATTAAGTCTTAGGCTCCTTTCTCACCCACACAGCACGAGTCTTTGGTCGTGAAGATGAAAAGGCACGTGTCCTAGTATGATTACTAAAGGACATAGAAGAATTAAAATTCTCCTGAAATTAAGTTAAAAAGCTCAAGACTTTTAATAACTCTCCAAACAAAGGTTTAGGTCCTTGAGAGGAAACCCGTGACCGTTTGGACAATTGCTTATGAGGATACAACCTAAAGCAATTAGGACGAGTGTGTCCAGAAACACCACAATGGTGACAAACATGAGCAGTTTTAGAGCTACTCGGCTTCCTAGAAGGAGGTCTAACCTTAGAAGTTGACAGAGTCCTCAACTTAGGACAATTTGGCCTAATATGACCAACAATGTGACAATGATGACAAGTGGGGACAAATTCAGAATTTTTATTCAACCTAGGAGGAGTTTTAGACATAGGTTTAGAAACTTCAGCGTTAACATTAGATTGTTTACCTTTGTCTATCCTAGCAATATTAGCCTTCAACTCTTTATTATTCCTTTTGAATGGGGGAATATAAAAATTCTTTTCTTTTGAGTTAGGCTCAACAACAGGTTTAACACTAGTTAATTTTTCAACTTCAGTTTTAAATTCAACTAGTTGCTCTTCCAAACTCTTAATTTTGTCCACCTGAGATGAAATTTGATTTTTAAAATTCTCATTCAAATTAGTGGCTTCATCCAATTTTGCAATCAAATCATCTTTTTCAAGCTTGACCTTTTTAAATTTGGCTTTTAATTTTGTAGAACATTCAAGAGATTTCATACAAAAATTATAAAGCTTGCAATAGGCATCATGAATATCATCATCATCATTCAACACAAGATCATGCAAATCAAAACAATCAAGAGTTTCCATGACAACAGGGGTCAATGGATCACACAACAAAGATTAAACCCTAATCAGAGTGTGCCTGCTCTGATACCACTTGACAGGCCACAAACGCGTTGACCCCTTGTGATAATTTAGATTAATTAATTAGCCTAGTTTTTAATTAATCAAATTAACATGCAATACAACGTGGCAGCACAAACAAATCACCGAAACTAAGTTATGCAGCGGAAAATAAATAACACGGTGATTTGTTCACGAATGGGGAAAACCCTAAGGCAAAAACCCCACCGGGTGATTTAAGGTCACCACTCCCGAAACTCCACTATTATCACAACAAGCAGTTACAAGTAAGGAATCCCAGTACCTCACCAACCTACAGTTGAACTCTTACCCCAATACCCAATTGGACTTGTTCTGTAGTGACAATTTCTCCAGTTAAATGCACGGCTCCCAAGTACGTGACTAACCAATTTGATGCGCGGATCCCAGTACGCGGCTTACTCCTTTGCACGAATCCCAGTACGTGACTAACTCCACAGCAACCCTTTGATTGTTGTAGTTGATTTGCAGCAGCTTCACATAGAAACACCAATAAGATCTTCAATGTTGGTGCAAGAGACTTTGCTTGGTTACAAAACCCTAAGGCGTACAAGAAACGCAGCAAGAACTCTTTCTTCTGTAGGAGGAGGCTAGGGTTTCAAAAAGAAAACCTTATGAAGCTCTCTAGGGTTAGGTTTTTCTTTTTCCACCTCCTTTAAATAGGAGCTTAATGGGCTTTCCTATTCCAAATAGGTTTACACAAACCTTGGGTTTCCTAGTCCAATAAGCTTTCCTATTCCAAATAGGTTCACACAAACCTTGGGTTTCCTAGTCCAATAAGAATTATACAAACCCATAAACAATTAGCCTTTTAGAATAAAAACGTTGCTGGCTATAATCTGAAACCCGTAAGCTCGATCGATCGGGACATCTGTCGAGATTTAATGAATCTCGACAGATCGAGCTTCTGTCGAGGAGGTATCGAGACCTGCAGTTTGCACTTTTTCTTGAGCAGTTCTTGAGTAATCTTCATGTCTTCAATTTAACCACTTGTAATGATCATCTTGAACCTACTTAGATTTACCCAAATACAAGTAAAGTGCGTTTTGTCAAAGGATATGCCAATTACAAAATATGTCCCCAACAGGGGCCTTTGTGGTTTTAATGCTTTTCTTGTAACACATTAAAGCTTATTAGTGCGAGTCTTGATGAGGCTCTAACGGTTCGACAGCTAGCTGATAACTGCCCGAGGTGTTGAATCCTTTTATTAATGACATGCTTGCCTTCGTTCATGCCATGTCGAGGTGGATGAAGATATTTCATGAGGTTATCAAGGAAAGAGGTCTCGTTAGTCCCATCAACCTTAATTATCAAACAGGACAAGAAATGGTGTGACCTTTTATTATACATGTGAATTTAGTTGTGTTCTCAAAAGATGTAATATGGCAGCACTGATGAAAGGCCATAATAACTAATAACTGATACGGTCAAATCTAATTAAGTTTTCTCTGGAAGACACACCATGAAAGTTGTAATGCATAGTGTTATATACTTTTATTCTTGTATATAAGCAATGAACATGAACTCATTAAAAATAATTAATTAGTGAGGTTACAAGATTTGTAGCGTGCTATTATTTTGAAGGGATAAGTTTAAGGATACCCTAAGACATTATGATATATTTTTAGAAACTTTTTATGATATAAAAAAGTGATTACTTTTTTAACAATTATTTAAATTTCTCATAAAAGTGATATCAAAACTTTCATAAATGAGGGTATACAAGTCAAATATTCCATGGAAGAGGTATGATGATAAGGGGTCGGGATCATAGTCTAAGGTGGAGTACCTCCTCGGCTAGGCAGAGCAGAGGTAAAAGGTCTGACCTTTCACCAAGAACAACGCACCAAACAACCATAATGGTAAGGATAAACATCAAAAGGGGATAAGATAAAAGAAAGCTGAGAAATATCTCAAGGGAAGGCTACTACCACCACATCGAATGCTTTGTAGTTAACTCTCTGGCTGCATTAATGTGAAGATGATACCCGAATAGTAATCTTTAGCCTTACAGCTACCTACCAAGACTTCAGGAAGGTGCTGATAAGACAAGGTTCAAGGCTAGCAAATTGATCTACATGTGGAAGGCTGAGATGAAATAAAGCAGAAGAATATAAGGAAGAAAAACTCCATTAACAGGGGGAGTATCAGAGAATCGTTAGAAAAACAATGTAGCCACAAGAATTGTAATTGTACTTAAGTTTAAAAGAAATATATATAAGAACTACTCTCCTCATACTTTGCCGAGGTAGATTTTCCTTGCATAAAACTTGTTAATTATTATTTTCTAGGAATCCTTAAACTGCTATGATTGTTGTCCAACTCATTGAAGTCCAATTTCTAGCCCACTCTCTACAAATTCATTGTATTGGGCTCTTTTGGCCTTTGTCCTTTTCATGTTTGGGCTTGGGAGCCAGAACGTGTCCTTACACCACCCAATAAGTAAAGTAAAGTTTTGTTTTAGAATCCTGTAATATTTAGTAACTTATTGTATGTGTATAAAAGATATATTTGCTGGTAATTTTTATGTTAAATGTATGACAAAAAGTTATAATTTTTTTTTTCAGATAATCTAAGGTATTTTTAAAAAAGGTAAAAGTTAGATTATTTGCTAAAAAAAAAAACTTATGCTATATTTGGAAGTTTGGAGGGAGAGAAGAGTAGAAGGGAATAGAAAGGACGAGAGTAGAGGAGAATAGTTATCCTCCACCTTATTTGAATGTTTTTAAAATTAAGTAAGTAGGAGGGGAATAATTAGCCTTTTCATAATTTGCAATTTTGTTATTATAGTAAGGGTAAATTTGGTAATCCATCTGTAAAGTTTTTAGACCCCTTAAAACACAATTGGATTAACCTAGGTAACAAGTCAAGTTATTACTTAGTCCAAATTCCAGATATAGGTTAACACAATCATATAATCATATCAATGTAAAGTACAGAATAAAAAGAACACAAAGATATGATGACCCAGGAAAATCAAACCGGTAAAAAACCTAGAGAGGATTTAACCTAACTATCCTCAAGGTAAAACTGAATCCACTATGAAAGAATCAAAGTTTGTACAATAACAACTCAGATCACTAACATCCTATTGCTACCCACCAGTAGAAAACTTACTAACACGACCAAGTGCAAGCTTCGAGACCACGGACTCCTTCTTTCTTGAATTCTCCAGCAAGTACAAACATTCATGCTTGTTTATCTTTAAGCTCTTATGGTAGCAACTGAATGATCATCAAGCTCTTAAAGAAGTCTCATTCTTGATAATCCTAAGCTTGTGTGAAGGCAAGCACGTCACAAATTTCACAAGAGATTCACATAAACAGCAATATGAGCAACCTAGAAACGTGGTTAGGGTTTTCCTTTTATACCTAGGGCAAAACATAAAACCCTACACGTCATATGGGCTTAGGGCTGAATTGGAAATTCTACAGAAAAAAATAATCTGCACGACTTTCGATCGATCGAGTCTAGTTCTTGATTGATCGAGCTAGGTAGATTTACACAGTAACTTCTGCAGTTAGCTCAAATCCAACTTTACATAAAAGACATACTTTGAGCAAATTTTAAAATAAGACTAAACACCTGTTTTGATCATGGTTTGCTAACAATACAAATTAGAGTTCTAATACATAAGATCCTAAGTACTTAGAACCTAACAAACTCTCCATTTGGCAATCTGTAACAAAACACAACTAAAAAGCTCAAAGATTACAAAGAAAAGCCCTTTACAAAAAAATTCCCATTAAAAAAAATCCAATCCTAACTACTATCGATTAGTTGCAAGTGTAGATAGTAGCTAAATTGAATCAACCTGTATATTTCTTGAAACACTAAACAAAACACATAAACGTATGTATGGAAAATACAAGTAAACAAAATAAAAATCTTGATTTCACAAAAACACAAAATAGAGACATATATCAATGAATAACTCATAATCATAAGTCAATAAGCAGTGAATCAAGAAACATAGATAACAATGTATCTCCCCCTAACATGAATATCAAGAGCCAAAAATGTAAATACAAAGTGAAGCACCTAGATACAATCTATACTCCACAGGCTCACAAAAAAAAACTCTCTCCCCCTATCTACAAAAACCTCTACTCAAAAGCACGCAAAAGTACTCAAGAGTACTCCCCCTTTTTGTGATGGAATGCCAAAGGACAATTAGAATCCATCATCAAAAGGAGGTGGCGAAGGCGAACGTCGAAGATACGCCAAATTTGCTCGCAAAGCACGGAGCTCATCAAGCGTGGTAACCAAAATCTGACCATGAGCCGCCTGAACAGTCATGACAGTCTCCAAAGTACGACGAATGACAAGCAATCCTAAAGATAAGATAGATAGACTCAGTGAGCTCAGCAGAAGTGATCTGAGGATCAAAACACTACCGGATAGAAGTACCAGTGATGAATGACATGATGTTGTCTAAGGGTGGCAACTCAACATACAAGTAAATAGGATACTGGAGCACAGGTACCCTAAGAGCATCAGCCACTACAGTAAGAGTAATGGTGAACTCTACACCTCGTATCCAACATTTTACAACAGTGTTGGGATCATAGACGTGGATAGAGAGATTCGAGTAGAACTCTCTTATCAGGGTTGCAGGAGGAGGATTATCAAAATTCAAAAGAAATCTCCTTCTTGATAATCCTATGCTTGTGTGAAGGCAAGCACCTCACAGATCTCACACGAGATTCACACAAACAACAATATGAGCAATCTAGAAAATGTGGCTAGGGTTTTCCTTTTATACCTAGGGCAAAAAATAAAACCCTACACGTCATATGGGCTTAGGGCTAAGTTGGAAATTCTGTAAAAAAAAATCTGCACGACTTTCAATCAGTCGAGTCTAATTCTCAATCGATTGAGATAGGCAAATTTACACAATAACTTCTGCAATTAACTTAATTCCAACTTTACATAAAAGACATACTTTGAGCAAGTCTAAAATAAGACTAAACACCTGTTTTGATCATGGTTTACCAATAATACAAATTAGAGTTCCAATACATAATATCCTATGTACTTAGAACCTAACACATCTGGTCAAGCATTTTTGTTGGGAAATTTAGACCCCAGTTGATAGAATTAACAAGTTTTAAACCCAATTTGGTACTTATATTTATTATGAATAAAACTTGTTAAAACAAACAAACAAACATCAATATCATGTCAAAATCATGCACAACAGAAAAGTAAATAAGACAAGATACGATGATCTAGGAAAACAAATGAAACAAACTAGTTTCACAGTAAAAAACCTAGAGGGAAACCTTCTCAAAAATCAATTCACTATAGTAAAGAAAAGTTTCAGATCTAGTACAAAACCTTTGTCTCTAGACTCTATAATTCCCGTAGATGAACTTAAAGCAAAAACCTTCTATCACTTCAAAACCTCTGAACTCTTCAATATATGAATGCCACCCTTTCGATGCATAAATCCCTGTACATGACTAACCAATGATGCACGGCTCCCTATACATGACTAACTCACCAACTTGAAGAAAATTGTCGGCTACAAAATTCTTCACTTCATTAATAATGAAAATTAAGAAATATTTGGTTACAAAACCCTAAAGCGCAAAGACGTAGTAGCTTCTTTCAAAGAGCATAAGCATTGGTCACCTTTTGCATGTGTTCTCTTTGTATTCTCTTATGTGACAACCTTTAAAATAAATTTTATATATGTCTAGGTTTGTGAGAAAAGAAACCCTACACATAAAAATTTGAATTTTGTAATTCTCGATAGATACGACTATCAAGCTATCTATCGAGATTCATTAATTCTCGATAGATATTATCTTTCGGCAACTGTCGAGATTCTGTCCAACTTTAATGAACAACTTTTCTTCAATTGTTTCTTGGTCCAATCTTCATGGCTTTAGTACTAGACTGGAACTCTTTTTTTTTGAAGTATTAAACACATCCTAGATCTACCAAATTACAAGTAAAGTGCATTTTATCAAAGGATTAGTCAATTTTATATGACAGATGTTCATAACAAGTTCCACATATGTCCTAACAATCCGTCACTTGGCAATTCGTGACAAAACCATAACAAACAAATGAAGTATGAGAGAAGCCATAAATCACTCAACTCATAACCACTTATTTGATACAATAAAATCTACCCTAACGCAAACTCTTGAAAAACTTTGTAAGAAGAAAGTTCATGGCATGGAAGATTTTGACAACCTGTCTTTTTGAAACACTTTAAATAAAATTCATCAAGGCATCTTAGTGTGAAACATAAATAAAGATTGTATATATAAATAAATATGTATATAAAGAGAGAAAAGAAACAACAAATGTAGAGGAAGGTGAGAAGAACATACATCATATATATATATATATATATACATATATCTCAAAGATAAGCACAATGTATGTAAACATGGTCACAAGACCGATGTACAAGAAGAAGAAGCTAAAAGAAGCTCCTACAACAACAAAGAGGTAAACACTTCCCCTAACAAGATGAAACACAACTCCCCCTTACAGAGGTATGTATTTCTCCCCCTAACAAGTAGAATCTTAAAAAGAAACCACATATTCTCCCCCTTTTTTTCATGATTGACAAAGGGTACAAGAAGCAATAAAGCTTCACCCGAAAAACATAAAGATGATTAAAGATGATCAAGAATGCAAAAGAAATCCATATAAATGCATGAATGTAATGAAAAAAGATACTATGGATGATAAGATAATAAAAAGAAGCAAAACATGTGAAACATAATTCATGTGAGAGGATCTCGACAGATGAAGAAGCTGTCGAGCAGAAGCCAGCCTCGATGGATTAAACAACTATAAAGAATCTGTCAAGAAGCTATTGAGACAAATTCTCAAAAATTGCGATCGATCGAGTTTGTGTTCACTTCTGTCGAGAAAGAAAGATCAAGAGACTTGATAAATAGCTTTGCTGTCAAGAGGTATTGAAAAGTTGTCAAGATATGCAAAAACAATTTTTCAAAAAAGGGAAAAACACAAACATGAATGCAATCAAGCTTGCTACTCAACTAAAAATCCAATTAACATTTGAATCTCTCAAAAACATCTCTTAACAAAAAAATGACAAGAATTTAGATTTAAAATGCATACACACACTAAACAAGTCTAACCAATTTTATATTTAAAAAAAAAGTCAAGACAACTTAGTGAGCATGCATTAACACATGTATTCCTTATAATGGTCAAATCATATCGTACCTGCATATGTATCAAAAGTAGCAAAGAATATTACGTGTTGTGTGTGAAAAATATCACAAGATTGTATAAGTGTCTACATGTTATGATGATTTGAGATATGAAAAAATCAATTTAACTCACACACAATCATAACTGCTTGATAGAGATTATCACCTTCAAAGTACATCCTATAAATCCAATATTTCCTAGAAGACACGCTTGCAATCGTATATAAATTATTTTGATTCTTTTTACTTTTATTTTTCTTTACCTATTTTCTTTTAAGCATATCATGCATGGGCATATAAGAGAGAGATAGAGAAGAAATACCCAATGATGTTAAGCTTTTAACATTGCACTTTTACTATGTCGAAGCATACAGATGTCATTTCATGATTAGGGGGCAATAGTGGTGAGATGGTTATTTATGCCTTTCTCTTAAGATTTTCTAATCCTTCCCATAAAAAAGAGTGATATAAGTGATAAGTACAAGAGATTACTTAATCTTACTCATCACGAACACAAGCCACAAAACTCACTTGCTTAGTTGTCCATAGAGACACTCATCTAAGCTACAAAAGATACAAAGTTTAGAAAACTTTGTTTCATTGGCCATCCAAGGTACACAAGCCAATGTACACAAAACACACATTGTTTTATATTTTTTTTTTCTAATTTTTCTCTTTTTATTTTGAAAAACAAACAAAATAAAGACTAAACAACCAAACAAAAATAGACAAACAATATGAAGGCATGAAAGATAGATGCAGATGTATAAAAGTATAATTCAAAGATCAGATAAGAAATCAAGCAAGGAGAGTCCTACTTTGGATAAAAAGAATTAAAGTAAATATCAAACAGAAAAGACAATTAAGTCTTAGGCTCATTTCTCACCCATACAGCACGAGTCTTTGGCAGTAAAGATGAAAAGACACATGTCCTAGTATGTCTTCTAAAGGACATAGAAGAATTAGAATTCTCCTGAAATTGAGTTAAAAAGTTGAAAATTTTTAATAACTCTCCAAACAAAAGTATATGTCCTTGAGAGGAAACTTGTGACCGTTTGGACACTTGCTTCTTAGAATACAACTTAAAGCAATTAGAATGAATGTGTCCAAAAACACCACAATGGTGACAAACATGAGGTCTAACAAAGGATTTAGAATAAGCCAAATCAGTTTTGGATTTCATACCTTTATCACCTTTCTCAAATTGGGGCACAAAAATAGTCCTTGATCTAGAAGCTATGGAAGAGGAGGGGCTGGAGAAAATAGCATATCCTAAGTCAGTCTTATCAGAACTAGGCATTTTAGCACTCAATACCTCATCAAGCTTTGCACTAGACATCCTCTCTATTTGAGTTCTAGCTTGAAAAAGCTCAACATCGAGATTCTTGACCTTCTCTTCTAATGGGGTGTTCTCCACAACAAGAATCTCAACTAACTTTGCAGTCTTATCTAGTTTGACTAATAGATTAGCTTTTTCAGTTTTTACCTCATTAAGCTCTTTTCTACAACGATGAGAAGCCTTTTCAGATTTATAAATTTAGTGCATAGCTTATCATAGGCTTCTTGAAAGGTCATCTTCTTGGGTACTTCATCATCAAAAGAATCCTCACTGTCACTAGCACTCTCCACAACCACCTTATCGGTTGTGGCAGCAAAAGTTATAAAATGACCACATTCATCCATATACTCATCGGAAAAGTCATCCTTAAAATCATTCCAGGTAACAACCAACCCTTTATCTTTTGAATTTTTGGTCTTTTCCTTTATAAGATAGTTTGGGCACTCTATCCATATATGACCAAAACCTTTGCACTCATGGCACTAAATAAGGGGATTCTTATTCTTATCCTTCCTGGAGGATTTAGATTTTCTAGGAGGTTTGTCCTTATCTTTTTTACTAAATCAAAGAAGCGTGATAATCTCATCAGCTATGAAGGTTAAGTCATCATCCTCATCCTCATCCTCATCTTCCTCTTCATCTTCATCATCATCGTCAAAGTCATCACTCTCATTCTCTATACCCTTAAAAGCTAACTTTATACTCTTTCCACCTTTTCCCATTATACCTAATCCCATTTCATAGGTTTGGCGGTTCCCTACTAGCTCAGTCAAAGAAATTTAATCAATGTCCTTTACTTCTTCAATGGTAGTGATCTTCGCATGGAATCTTTTAGGTAAGGACCTAAAGATTTTTCTAACAATTTTGGATTCTACTATAGATTCTCCAAGGTTAAAGGCAAAGTCCACAATATTCTTGAGTTTAGCATAGAACTCATCAAACGTTTCATCATTCTCCATCCTTATTTCTTCAAAACTACTAGTGAGTTTTTGAAACTTCACATTCTTTACTGCCTTGGTACCTTCATAAGTGGTCTCAAGAATGGTCCATGCTTCCTTGGCAACTTCCGTGGATCATATTTTTTGGAATTTCTCATTAGTCACCCCATTAAACAAAGAATTCAAGGCCTTACTGTTGAAAATTGACACTTTGATTGTTGCTTCATCCCAATCTACCGGAGCTTCCTTTAGCTTAATCCAGCCAACTTCAACAGCTTGCCATACTTGTTCACCTAGAACCTGCAAAAAACTTTCATACGAACTTTCCAGTACGCATAATTAGTGCCATCAAATAATTGAGGAATCAAAAGAGATTGTCCATGATCCATGACAACAAGGGTTCAGGATCACACTCAGGAAATTAATCCAATCAAAGTATACATTCTCTTATACCACTTGTTGAGAAATTTAAACCCCGATTGATAGAATTAACAAACTCAAGTTGTTAATTGGATTTATTATGAATAAAACTTGTTAAAACAAACAAACATCAATATCATGTCAAAATCATGCACAGCAGAAAAGTAAATAAGACAAGATATGATGACCCATAAAACAAATGAAACAAACTAGTTTCACAATAAAAAACCTGGGGGGAATTATTCTCGAAAAACAATTCACTATAGTAAAGAAAAGTTTCAAATCTAATACAAAAATTTTGTCCCTAGACTCTACAACCCTCGTAGATGAACTTACAGCAGAAACCTTTTACCGCTTTGGAACCTCTAAACTCTTCAATATATGAACGCCACCCTTTTGATGCATAAATCCCAGTACGTGACTAACCAATGATGCACGATTCCCAGCACATGATTAACTCATCAACTTGAAAAAGATTGTTGTTTGCAAAGTTTTTCACTTCATTAACAATTAAAATCAAGAAGCACTTAGTTACAAAACCCTAAGACACAAAGATGTAGTAGCTTCTTTCAGAGAGAATAAGGCATCAGTCACCATTTGCATGTGTTTTCCTTGTATTCTTTTATGTGACGGCCTCTAAAATAAGCTTTATATATGTCTAGGGTTGTGAGAAAAGAAACCCTACACATACATGTCAACATGGGCCGAAAATCAGATCTAAAAATCTGAATTTTGTAACTCTTGGTAGATACAGGTGTTGAGCTATCTGTCGAGACCTCGATAGATGTTATCTGTCGGCAGCTGTCGAGATTCTGTCCAACTTTAATGAATAACTTTTCTTTACTTGTTTCTTGGTCCAATCTTCATGGCTTTAATATTAGAATTGAACTCTTGCTCCTTGAAATATTAAACACATCCTAGATCCACCCAATTACAAGTAAAGTTCTTTTTGTCAAAGGATTAATCAATTCTATATGACATATGTTCATAACATGTTCCACATATGTCCTAACAATTTCTATTCTCTACTCTCATGAGGGGTTAGAAGTAGTTAGAACGCCTCCAAATTCCTCCCCCTTCTCCCTTAAAAAACATCCAAATAAGATATTTTAACTTACTTTCACTCCCTCTACTCTACTATCCTCTACTTTCCCTCCATCCAAATAAGTTAATAGTCAAAAAAGAAAAAAGTAATTAAAAAAATACCAAACCCACAGTGAGTCTTACCCCAACCAACTTATGGCCTGTTTGGAAGTTTAGAGAGGGAGAAGAGTTGAGGGGAATGGTTTTCCTCCACCTTTTTTGAATGTTTTTAAAATTAAGTAAACGGGAGGGGAGTAACTAGCCCTTCCTTTTGTTTGGATATTTTAAAAATTAGGATAGAAAGGAGAGGAAATGATTAAATATTTTTAAATAGACTAATTTACCCCTATTTAAAAATGGACTTGCAACATTGGTCTATAATTAATTTTGTTAATATAGTAAAGGTAAGTTGGGTAATTCATTTGATCAATAATTTATGTACTCTACTCTCCCTCCAAATCTCTCTAATTTGGGAAAATTAAAAATAAGGGGTTAGAAGTAGTTAAAACCCCTCTGAATCTCTCCCCCTCATTCCTTAAAAAACTTCCAAACATGGTAATTTAATTTCTCTCCCTCCCTCAACTCTACTCCCCCTCTTTTCTCTAACATCCAAACAGAGCATTAAGAATCTACATTATTACATATATTAAAAAACTTACTGGATCATGTGAATGAGAACTCGTAGAACTTAATCTCATATACTATTTCATCTTCTGGTTTCTTTATTCTTACAAAAATAGTATTATAGTTCATGAGAATTTTAAAAAGTCAGGGACCCCTGCCCCCCTAAAGGATCCAAATTCGGTGTTTACTATTTATTACTATACATAATTTTTTTTTATTCACTTTTTTCTAAATATCTAAAACAGTTGCTTGAATGTGAATAAAACAATATGGTTGATTTCAAATTTCAATTCTCAGTTTCAATCAGAGACGTAAATGACCATTTTTTTAGCCATACGTAATGTAAAAAAAAAGAAGGATAAAAAAATTAAGTTTATTTGTAATATTGGTACTATTCAAACTTATTTTAGAAAATGGGGAGAGAAGCGAATTTCGGCAACACTATTGTCAAAATTCTAAGAAAAAGTAGAAAAGAGGAGAGAGAAATGATGTGACAGAGTGGGAGAGAGAAAAAGGAATTTCGACAATGATATTGCCTGAAATTTAAAAAAAAAAAAAAACTGAATTGTGGCTGAAATTGGAGGATTAAAAAAAAAAGAAAAAAAAAACTGAATTGTGGCAAGAGTAATGCTATAGCCACAAATTATTTTACCATATTTTTACAGACTGTTGTTATGACAAATTTCTTACTAGTTCTCATCAGGGCCCACCAATAACATCACTTTTTTATTTACTAATAATCACTCATCACAGCAACAGTTTATGAAAGTTTTCGTAAAAAAGTTTGTATCTCTAACATTTTGTCAAAAGTGGAGGATTAAAAAAA
Organism: Castanopsis chinensis; assembly: GCA_032878915.1. Lineage (NCBI taxonomy): Eukaryota > Viridiplantae > Streptophyta > Magnoliopsida > Fagales > Fagaceae > Castanopsis > Castanopsis chinensis. The sequence goes on from JAVQMG010000070.1 coordinate 555,835, forward strand.
AAAAAAAACTCAATTGTGGTAATTGAATTACTGAAATTCAGGTTGGATTATTCCTCCTCCAATTGTGGAAATTCAATTGCCACAATTGAGTTTTTTTGTTTTTTAATCCTCCCCTTTTGGCAAAATGATAGAGATACAAACTTTTTTACAAAAACTTTCATAAACTGTTGATGTGATGACTAACTATTAGTAAATTAAAAAAGTGATGCTATTGGTGGGCCCTGATGAGAACCAGTAAGAAATTGGTCATAACAACAGTTTGAAAAAATATGATAAAATAGTTTGCGGTCATAGCATTACTCTTACAACAGTACAGTTTTCTTTTTTGTCCTTTTCTTTTTTTAATCCTCCAATTTTGATTCAATTTTTATTTTTTTTTTGGTAATATCATTGTCAAAATTCCTTTTCCTCTCTCCCACATCCATCACATCATCTCTCTCCTCTCTCCTACTTTTTCTCAGAATTTTGGCAATGGTGTTGTCGAAATTCACTTCACTTCTCATTTTTTCAAATAAGTTTGAACAGTACCCATATCACAAATAAACTTCATTTCTTACCATATTCAACCAAAAAACTCTGTCGCATACGCTATTGATTTATTTGACTTCCAATTCATTATTTGTGATGGTTGAGGAGTGAGGGCAAATTTTTTGCCTCTTTGGGCTCTATATATAAAGCCAATTCTCTTGCACAAAAAAAGAAAATTCTTCTCATTTTCAATTTTGCTTACTTGATTAGGTCTTAGAGAGTGAGAAAGAAAATGCGTTCCCTAGCTTTTACAGAGAAACCCCATGCAGTTTGTGTCCCCTACCCAGCTCAAGGCCACATAAAGCCCATGCTGAAGCTATCAAAAATCCTTCACTACAAAGGCTTTCATATCACCTTTGAAACACAAAGTACAACCATAAGCACCTGTCAAAATCTTAAGAACCAAACTGTGTTGTTTATGTGAATTTTGGAAGCATCACTATCATGACAAGCAACCAATTAATTGAGTTTGCTTGGGCACTAGCAAATAGCAAGCATGCATTCTTGTGGATCATAAGGCCTGATCTTGTAAGAGGTGACACGCAGCCGTTCTTCCACCTGAGTTTTCAGAAGAGACCAAAGAAAGGTCTGTTAGCAAATTGGTGTTCTCAAGAAGAAGTTCTGAGTCATCCATCCATTGGTGGGTTCTTAACTCTTAGTGGATGGAATTTCACACTTGAAAGCGTGTGTGGAGGAGTGCCTATGATCTCTTGGCCTTTCTTTGCTGAGCAACAAACCAATTTTCGTTATACTTGTATTGAATGGGGCATAGGCAAGAAGATAGAGAGCAATGCAAAGAGAGGTAAGATAGAGAGCCTTGTTAGAGAGATGATGGTGGGAAATATTGAAGAAGTATCAGTCAAGTTTGGTGCAAGCTGCAAGTCGTTTAAATATCACTGCTATGCTACAAGTAGTTTATTGCTTACTGCTATTATTGTTTAAGTCATCACGTGCTGATCATGTGATATTTGAGTTAGTTATTGGTAGACCAGTTTGTTAAGTTTGTTAATGTGTATATAAACTAATCTGGTTATCAATAATAATCAAGCAGAGCATTTCATTCATTTTGTTTTCTCTCTTCTGAAATTCAATATGGTATCAAAGTGAGTTGGCTCGGTATATTCCATCGATTCCTAACTCATCCTCCTTTGTTGAGTTTTCTTGAAACTTTCTTTTCACTCTGTAGTTCTTTTTCTTTCATTGATTCATCTTGCAAAGTCTATAATTCTTTGCTCACGTTTTCCTTTGATTCTTGAAACTAAGTTCACTGTAAAACCTAGTTCAAGCTTCTCCAATGGGTTCCACAACTGCCAATACAGATTTAGTATCATCTACTTCTCAAACCTCTGTGCCTGCTTAGGAAAACCATACAGTCCCTATTTTTGTATTGTAGCAAGAATCCTGGCTTGGTTTTGGTTAATCGGCCTCTTACTAAAGAAAACTATGCTACTTGGAGCTGATCTATCATTTATTCTCTTGATTCCAAGAACAAGACAGTTTTCATTGATGGCATCATTAAAGCTCCAACAAGTTCTTCAGATCCAATTTTCCCTGCTTGGAAGAAATGTAGCAGAATGGTTCTTTCTTGGTTGATCAATTCGATGTCCAAGTATCTAATTTCAAGTGTGATTTACTTGAAAACTGCGCAAGAAGTTTAGACAGACCTCAAGAATCGATTCTTTTAGAGCAATGGCCCTAGGGTTTATGAACTTTGAAGAATGGTAAGTACCTGTGGTTCAATGGCTACTGGGGTTGAGTATCAAGAAGAGGAGTGTACTATGAACTTCCTGATAGGGCTTAATGAATCTTTTGCAACTATTAGGAGACAGATCCTACTGATGAAGCCCTTGCCTTCACTGAATCAAGTCTTCTTTCTCATCACTCTAGAAGAGAAGCAAAGAAGAGTTGGTTCTAATGCCATTGTAGTTGAATCTATTGCTTTCTTCTCATGAGGTTCTAATACTTCGTATAACAAGGGTAACTATACCAACAAGTATAATGGTAAAAAAGAAAGGCCAGTTTGTTCACACTGTGGAATACTTGGGCATGTGGTGAACAAATGTTATAAGATTCATAATTACCCCCCTGGGTATAAGAAAAAAAAGGAAAGGGGCACTCAGCCAATCAAGTTTCACTGGATTAAAGTATGGATAATGCAGATAGTATGGAGGAGTTGACTATAGTAGCTCTTACTTCATCTCAGTGTCACCAATTCATGTCCATATTGCAGGCCCATACCTTGGGATCACAATTCTCTTGGAACTCACCAAGTTGCCACACTCATCAGTCAAATTGCTCCTGTCACCAAACGTTTGCCATCTGGTGCTTTTCACACTACAGGTACTTTACCTATAGCTAAAATTGGCAATTTAGATGAACCCGATGCCTAGACTCTATTACTTCCATGCCTCTTTGCTTGCATTCATCCACCAATTTAGATTACTCAATTTTTTCTTCTAATCTTGTCATTCCACCTGCTCTTTTACCTAATGAATGGATTATTGATAGTGGTGCTATTGACCGCATGGTTCATTCCATATCATATCTTACTGAAATCACTTCTGTAGCTCACATCTCTGTAAAGCTTCCTAATGGTGAATCTATCTTAGTCACTCATGTTGGTCAAATGCAGTTATCATGTGATTTGATTCTTGACAATGTGTTGTGTGTTCCTTCCTTTTCATTCAATCTTATCTCTATTAGGAAGTTAACACATTATCTAAGGTGTTGTGCATTTTTCTATCTCAATTTTGTTTTATACAGGACTTACTCCAATGGAAGATGATTGGTTTGGATAGAAAGCATGGTGGCTTGTATATTCTACAACAAACCAACTCTGCAAAGCTTTCTGTCCTAATTCAATTTTCCAATTTCATGCCCATTGTCCTCTCATATCCTGGTGTTTACTCTCCTTACTCTGTTGCTGCTGATTGTAGTCTTGTTTCATGTAATAACTCCACTATTTCAAAATCTATTTTATGGCATAATAGAATGGGTCATCCCTCTTCATCTAGGTTGCACTTGCTTAGCTCTATAATTCTTGATGTAACATTCTGTGACAAAGAGTTTCCTGTTTGTACTATTTGTCCTTTAGCCAAAAAAAAAACAAAAGGCTTCCTTTTCCTAATGAAAATAACATTTGTTCTTCCATCTTTGATCTTGTTCATTATGATATCTGGGGACCCTTTTCTGTTCCTTCTATTAATGGTTTTAAATACTTCTTAACCATTGTTGATGATTGTAGTAGAAGTACTTGGGTATATTTGATGAAATTCAAATCTGATGCTAGAACTATTATTCAGTCTTTCTTTTCTTCTATTGAGACTCAATTTTATATCAAAATTAAATCTTGAGATCAGATAATGGCCCTAAATTTCATATGCCTCAATTTTTCTCTTCCAAAGGTACCTTACATCAACTGAGTTGTGTAGAAAAACCTCAATAAAACTCAGTTGTTGAAAGGAATCACCAACATATATTGAGTGTTGCTCGAGCCCTTAGGTTTCAAGCCAATCTGCCTCTGAAGTTCTGGGCAGACTGCATCCTTACAGCAGTCTATCTTATTAATAGATTGCCTACCCCTTTGTTGAACAACAAAACTTCTTGTGAAGTCCTTTTGGGTACTATTTCTTCTTACTCTCACCCTAAGGTCCTAGGTTGTCTTTGTTTTGCATCTACTCTCTCTAGGAATAGATCTAAATTTGATCCTAGAGCTTTTCCTTGTGCCTTTCTTGGCTATCCATATGATGTCAAGGGATATAAATTGTTCAATCTTGAAACCAAGTCCATTTTCTTGTCTAGAGATGTTGTCTTCCATGAGCATATTTTTCCCTTTCATTCCATGGATTTTCATTTTAACAATCCTTCTAATTCTCTTCCACTTTCTACTGGTTCCTTATTCCCACCTCCCACTTTCAATATTGATGATTCACCACTGGAAGTTTTTGAACCAGTCATTGACACATCTCCACCTAATATACCTAATCCTAATCCAGTCACACTTGACCCTGTCCCTGAGCCTATTGATCCTGCTCCACCAGCACCCAGACATTTATCTAGACCTCACAAAGCCCCTACTTACCTTCAGGATTTTCACTGTTAGCTTGCCTCAGCCAAACCCCTACCCTTACCTACTACTCCCTTTCCTATTGAATCTGTTCTTTCCTATAATAAACTATCTACCCCTCATAGAGCTTTCACTATTGCTCTTTCTATTTATGCTGAGCCCAAGTCCTATGTTGAGGCTGCAAGAGATCCTAAATGGTAGGCAACAATGTCTAATGAGATACATGCACTTGAAATTAACAATACTTGGCAGCTTACACCTTTGCCAGCTGGTAAGGTTCCTATAGGTTGTAAATGGGTGTTTAAAGTCAAGCATAGAGTTGATAGGAGTGTTGAGAGATTCAAGGCTAGACTGGTGGCCAAAGGGTACACTCAACAGGAAGGTTTGGACTACTTTGAAACTTTTAGTCCAGTTGTGAAGTTTGTCACTGTTAGGACTCTACTAGCTATTGTAGCTGCTCTTGATTGGCATTTGGTTTAGTTGGATGTAAATAATGAATTTCTACATGGAGACCTTGATGAGGAAGTATATATGCAACCTCTTCTTGGGTTTGGTAGCAAGGGGGAGCTTGGTTTAGTTTGCAAACTCACTAAGTCCTTGTATGGACTGAAGCAAGCCAGTAGACAATGGTTTTCGAAGCTCTCAACCACAATCATCAACCATGGATTCACTCAGTCCAAATCTGACTACTCCATGTTTACAAGAGTTCATAATGATGTAATCATTGTTATCTTAGTGTATGTTGATGATATTTTGGTGGCTAGCAACAACCTTGAAGTTGTTTCAAAGTTCAAACAATTTCTTCATGATCAGTTTAGGCTAAAGGATCTTGGTCCTTTGAAATACTTTATGATTAGAGGTGGCCCGATCCTCCACAGGTATAAGTGTTTGTCAAAGAAAGTATGTTCTAGAGCTTCTAGCAGAGACTGGACAGTTAGCAGCCAAGCCAATTAAATCTCCTATGGAGCAACACACCAAGCTGTCAAACTATCATGGAGAATTGTTAACAGATCCTTCTCAGTATAGGAGACTTGTTGGGAAGTTGTTATATTTGACATTGACCAAACTAGACATTGCTTATAGTGTGCGTCAGCTTAGATAGTTTCTTGCACAGCCTAGATAGCCACACCTCCAAGCAGCTAATAAGATTCTTAAGTATTTGAAAGTAACACCTAGACAAGGTCTCTTTTTCTTAGCAACCTTAGATTTGCACTTGAAAGGTTACTATGATGCAAATTGGGCCAGCTGTCTTGATACAAGGAGGTCTAGCACTGGATTTTGTGTATTTTTGGGTGAGTCTTTAATCTCCTAGAAGTCCAAAAAGCAACATACTGTGTCCAGGTCTTCTGCTGAGTCAGAGAACAGGTCTATGGCTGCTGTTGTCAGTGAGTTTGTATGCTAAAAGGTTTACTTAAAGACTTGTCCATCAGTCATGATCAACCTGCTTTTCTATATTGTGATAGTAAAGCTACAATTCATATTGCAGCTAACCTTGTCTACCATGTGAGGACTAAATATGTAGAGCTTGACTACAATTTTGTGAGGCAGAAGATCCAAGATGGTCTAGTCAAATCTTTCCATGTCTCAACTAAGCACCAATTGGCAAACTTGCTTACAAAGCCTCTGGGGCATCAACAGTTTAGCAACTTACTCTGCAAGATGGGCATGAGTAACATATATGCTCCATCTTCAAGGGGAGTATTGAAGAAGTATCAATCAAGTTTGGTGCAAGCTGCAAGTCGTTTAAATGTCACTACTGTGCAACAAGTAGTTTAGTGCTTACTATTGTTGTTTAAGTCATCACATGCTAATCATGTGATATTTGAGTTAGTTATTGGTAGACTAGTTTGTTAAGTTTGTTAATGTGTATATAAACTAATCAGGCTATCAATAATAATCAAGCAGAGCATTTCATTCATTCTGTTTTCTCTCTTCTGAAATTCAATAGGAGAGAAGGGCCAAAAGTTGAAGAAGAAAGCTATTGAGTGGAAGAAATTGGAAAAGGAGGCCATTAGCCCTAATGGGTCATCTTTCGTGAATTTGGACAAAATAATTAATCAAGTGCTTCTAGCGTCGGCTACTAATTAAAGGGGGTGTTTATATTTGATATGATCATCGAACTTGTTATTGTAACATAGTATTGTGATCCCAGTTCTTTTCTTTTGTTTTTTTTTTTTTCTTTTTTTGTTTCCTTTGCTAAGATCCAATTCCTTCTATATATTTTGCAACTACTAGCGGATCTTGGGTTAATCTCCTACGATTGTTCTTGACATCTTGTCCCTTCACTCTATTCTTTTATTGTTTATTTTTTTTTCGGTGCTAATCTGTAGACTTGTCTTTTTTTTTCTTTGTTTAAGTCAAGATATGATGTTCATGAAAGTTCAAAACTAGATGTTTGTGGAAGCAATACATGAACCAAAAGAGTTTTAGTATTAGAAAATATAATGAGTTTTACAACTAAATTTTTACAAAATAAAGCAAAACTGCTACTTCTTCAATGCTGACAAAATATAGATAAAAAAATGCAAAATTATTGTCTTTCAATACAATTTAAAATAACCATTTTGCAATTTTTTTTAATCTAAACAATAATCCATTATTTATCTTGTGGGGGGATGAACTTGAGCTTGGGCTGAGGACCACAGGCCAAGCAAATCATATCTTAAAAGATAGTCTAGCCAAAAGATGTGAATATGAGTGAAGAAGCCTGAAGAATAAAAGACAACTCCCAAGAACAAATCCTGTGGAGGTCCAAGGTAACTACTATTACCAAGACTCCCTACTGAGGTAATAAGTAGGGCTATTCCCATAGCAAATACACATGGAACCATGGGTAACCAGTTTTCTTCTGGTCTGAGATGCCATCGTCATCACAGAGGCAATTACCTCTGCATTAAAGATATGTTCTCAACCTAACCTCTTCCACATTAAATATTGATTAACCAGCCTGAACAGTGAATACATCTCCAAAAATTTTATTTTAATTATGATGAAAAAATGGCAGAATTGAGAGGTGATGGGACAAGTAACCCCCAAATCCAGTTGGGAACAGGAAAATTGGAAAGAGAGGGAAGGGGAAATCTATATATATATATATATATATATATATATATAGAAATAGGTGAAACTGAGAGAACCTCAAATTAAAATTCCAAAATTAGAGTTTCAATTTTGCACTGTGTATCCTAAATTATTTATTCTTAAAGAGACTTATTTCTTAATTTTAAAATCAAATGTGAGACCATATCATAAATATTCATCCGAGTTATTAAGTATAAAAACCAAAAAGTCTAGAATAAAAGAATCATAAAAAAAAAAAAAAAAAGTGTTTCACAATAATTAAAAAAAAAAATGGACATTTTACATTTTATACCTAATAATATCCATACAAATTATTTTAAAGAGTTAAAAAAATATAAAAATGACTGTCAATAGTGTAAGAACATGTTTTGGCTCCCTAGCCCAAAATGAAAAGGACAAAGGCCCAAAGAGCCCAATACTATGATTTGTAGAGAGTGTGCTAGAAACTGGACTTCAATGAGTTGGACAACAATCACAGTTGGCAATAGGTTAAAGATGGCTAGAAAATAAAAATAAACAAGTTTTATGCATGGAAAATCTTCCTCAGCAAAGTTCAAGGAGAGTAGTTCTTATACATATATATATATATATATATATATATATATATATTTCATTTGAACTTAAGTACAATTACAGTTCTTGTGGCTACAGTGTTTTTCTCCCGATTCTCCGATCACCCCATGTTAATGGAGTTTTTCTTCCTTATATTCATCTACTTTACTTCATCTCAACCTTCCACGTGTAGATCAATTTGCTGGCTTTGATCCTTGTCCCATCAACACCTTCTTAAAGTCTGGGTAGGTAGTTATAAGGCTGAAGATTACTGTTCAGGTATCGCCTCCACATTAATACGGCCAGAGAGTTAGCTGCAGAGCATTCAATGCGGTGGTAGCAGCTTTCCCTTGAGATATTTCCCAGCTTTCCCTTGTCTTATCCCCTTTTGATGTTTATCCTTTCCATTATGGTCATCTGGTGTGTTGTTCTTGGTGAAAGACCGGACCCTTAACCTTTGCTCTGCCTAGTCGAGGAGGTACTCCCCCTCGGACTATGATCCTGACCCTTTATCATCATACATCTTTCACAGAATATTTGACTTGCATACCCTCACTAGCGTTTACTTCTCCTCGGATATTTCAACGTCCTCGGACACGGCCTAATACCCATTTCTGGGACCTTTGCCGCTACAATAGTATTTAAATTATATATATATATATAGGAATTATATTATGCATATTATTGTATATCTTGAAGTGTATTCATGCATATGTATTGGGTTACAAGCTAGTTGTTTATAAAAGGAGAAGAGGTGCAATGGGAAAAGGGGATTCCGAAAAATTGAGAGAAAAGATTTTAGGTGGAACAAGAGAAAGAAAGTTGTAATAGCATAATAGGACTAAGAGTTTTTATTTTTCAATCCTATCCTTTGTACCTCGGGAAAGCTATTCTTATATCAATAAAAGCCATTTTGTTCCTTATTATCTTACAATCTATTATTTAGATTTCCTATTGTGGAATTTCTTACATTTTTCCTTTCAAAAATTAATTGTGTAAGTCTTTTTATTTGTCACTATCTGAATATTGGTCATTTTTTACCCCCACATATCTTATATTGAATATGCAATATATTTTTTATAAATGTACAAATCAAATGGTTCTCAAAAAATCAGAGTGTCTTTTAATGCGTCACTTTTCTTTTTTGGTGAAGCCTAGTTTTGACAATATTTATTATTAAAAATGCTCATTGCATTGTTAAAGCAGAAAACTAGAAATAAGAATAGTAATTATAAGTGTAGAAGCTCTGCATATGCACGGACAAATTTAAAAATAATTACAATTATACATATATTTATAAGTTCAAATTTTACTTGGGTATCAGAGTTACAACTTACACATTTTTTTAAGCCATTAATTTCTAAAATATTTAATGGTTTCTCATATATATATATATATATATATATATATATATGATTTAGAATCTAATTAGACTTGGGCTCTTTTATTTTTGTACCTAATAATTGACTTGTCACAAAAAATTAAAAAATTAGATGGAACGCGTGGCAAAAATTGAACTTCAATTAAAATCTAATTTAAAATCTAATTGAGTTTAGACTTTTCAATTTTTGCACCTAATAATTCATTTAACACAAAATTAAAAATTAGATGAGACATGTGGCGTAAAATTGGACTCTAATTTAGAATTTAATTAAATTTTTTTCTAAGTTTTAGATTTAAATATATATATTTATATATATGCATTTAACTTTTTTTAATAATTAAAATGAGATATTTTTTAACAAACACTAAAGGATGAAAAAAAAAAAAAAACGATTGGTTCAAAAGTTCTTTTATTTAGAGGAGAATCTGGATCATGCGCATGCGTCCATCAAATTTTCAACTTACTTGGATTAATTGATTTTTTACTTTTTAGGATGACAAATATCAAATATTTCTTATTAAAACACATTTTAATTTAGAAAGAAAAGGAAGTTTTAGTTTTAGTGTGGCAGGGGTAGACATGGCAAAACGAGTCAAAATTTTCTGACCCGACCTGACCCAACCAGAAAAATACTCGACCCGAACCTGATTTTTTTGACCCGAAACAAAAACAGGTTGACCCGTGACCCGACCCGAGTTTTTCAAGTTTTTTGCGGGTTAACCCGACCTGACCCGCAACCCGACCCGAACCCAAATCACTTTTTTATCACTTTTTTTTTGGTAAAAAAAAGTAAAATTAAGACAATAGTAGTTTAATTGTTTATTGTGAGTTTTGAGGAAACAATTGATAAATTTACATATGCAAATTAATTGAAAGATAAAAGGTTGAGCATTCTGTAATGGGTAAAGATTTTTAGATATTAAATAATAAAGTACATGCCAAGATAATATGGTTACAGTAGAGTTAAAAATATAAATTTAAAATTATAGACATGTATGAGAAACATTTACAAGTGTAAAAATAGTGAAGTCAAAGTATTAAATTAGCATAAATTATGAATGCTTAGACTCATTTGTTAACAATTTATGTCCAAAATAAACGGCTTTTGAAAATAAATTATAATATTTCTTAGAGTGTGTATTGCTTAACAATGATATAATATTCATAAAAGAAACCATGTACAAATAAGTAAGCAATCCAATTTTAACGTATATCTCAAATTGAAATAGAGTACCAACCACAATTGATAATAGATTATAAAATTAATTTTCAAGATTGTAAATTTCTTATATGTTTTTATTCTTTATCAAATGAGTTATCCAATAAGTCATTTGTAATTTTGTTTTATATTTTGGAATGTTGATATTGTGTAGAAATAAAACATGTGAATTTGTTTTACTTATATTTGTGTTATTTTGTTTTAGATAGCAATGTTAGGATTTGTATAATTTTAAAATTATTGAATAAGTATTAATAAATTTAACTGAATTCATTCTTGATATAAGTGGTGAAGTCAAAATTACATAAAATAATTTGTTGCATAACTTTTCAAATGACAAATGCATGTTGTTTTATCTATTAAAAAAAAATTCATGTGAAAAATACGGGTCAATACGAGTCAATCCGACCTGACCCGCAACCCGATTGACCCGAACCCATTTTTAATTCGCTTAAGATGACCCGTTTTTGACCCGTGACTCGTTTGACCTATGACCCGCAACCCGATTAACCTGACCCGACCCGCCCGTTTTGCCATGTCTAGGCTGGGGGACCATGCCCCCTTAGTCCCAATTGGACCTGTCTCTATAGGGGAACACTATCTCACTATTCATGCATGGGAGCCCTACTTCAAACCAATAGTGGTTGCCTACTCCAAGGTTGCTGTTTGGGCTTGTCTACAAGGGCTTCCCATTGAGTTTTATGAATTGGAGGTATTAAAGGAGATTGGGCGAGCCATTGGACCTGTGCTCCAGATTGATGCAAATACTACTAAGGGCAAAAAAGGTCGCTACGCTCGGCTTTGTGTGCAGGTCAACATGGACACGCCACTCCAAGGAGCATCCTTATTGGAAGATTCAGGCAAGACATTTTATATAAGGGCATTGGCTCGCTCTGCTTTTCCTGTGGTAGAATGAGGCATCAAAAAAATCAATGTCTGTATATAGTTAAGGAAATGGTGGTGGAGATGGATAATGCCGGCCAGAGTGATCCGAGAAGAAACGATGCTGAGGAGGAAGAGAGCTCCAATCCCGATGGGAAAGAAGCAGGAAATGATAGGGGAGATTATGGCCCTTGGATGCTAATGGGGTGTAAGAAACATGCTACTAAATCTCGGGCAACCCATACCCACTCCCTCAAGTCAAACCCAGAGCAAATCCTAGCATTAAATGCTAAGGATTTAGGCCGGCTTAAAAGGCTTGCCCCAAAAGCTAACCCACCAAACTAGGCCTCCTATAGTTTCACCAGATGGGAAGCGTAAAGTTAGGAGATTTGACAACACAAGTCTGATGGACCCCACCTGCTCCCTCAACCAAAAGACAACGGCTTCTGAGGCATCCCAAAGTAAGCTGCCCATGGCACCCCACAGCCCTTCGGGCCTGAAGAAAAATGATCCTATTGGTGACTAGATTTCCTCAAATTCAAATCCACCTAGGACTGAAATTTCCACGCCTACCTGAAAAGTGAATAACAAGTTCAAGTCCAAAATGAGAGCAGCTACGGCAAGCCATGGGAGACAGCTCACAAAGGCAGTGCGCAATAAGCCTCCATGGGAAATTCATGACCTTGTCCCTACCTTTCATCCAACAAATTCGAGCATCTCCCACCATGATTTGAGGGTGCTTCGACCAGGAGCAAATACAAGCATGGAGCCACACTTTTCGTCTAACTCCAGAGAGCCAAAAACTGGGTTTTCTTCCACTGACCACCTTGGCATGGCTAGAATGGGAAAACCCCTGGTGGAGATTCCCAACGGACATTCCAACAGTAGTAGAAGATAATGGTTTAGAGAGCACTATCGCTAACTTCGTTGGATCGTCTTTTGGCTGAAAAACCTCTTAGAGGAGGTCCAAATAAGGAAAATCTCAGCGGATGGACTAACAGCAACAATTTTAATGGGTCCTTCGGAGGCCATCAAGATGATTCAAGTACATAGGATATACCCACAGATTAATCTTCTGATTAGCTCAAGGGAGCAGCTATTAGGGATTATGGAGCATGAGATATGCATTTGGAAGAACAAGGAGATAACGAAGTCCAAGTTGAAGGAGCTGAGTTGGGACTTGCTGAACCAAGCAAGGAACCGATTTCAGATCAGTAGGGATCCACCCATCCTTTTAACAGTGACCATGAATATCATTTGCTAGATTTGTAGAGGAGCTTTAAACCTCGTTTTTAGAAATACCTTGGATAGTTTGATGAGTAAGTATAATCCATCACTTGTCATTGTGACGGAGACCCACATTGGTGGACTAAGGGCTAAAGACATCACAGATAGACTCCCATTCGATGGAGCCATACACACAGACACTATTGGGTACACTGGAGGGCTCTGGCTTCTCTGGAATTTAGAAGATGTGGAAGTCAATTAGTGAAGACAGAATAGGAAATTTATGTCATTGTAAAGGTACTTTCCTCTAACTTGTCTTGGATTCTATCATTTATATATGCTAGTCCTAGATATGTTGAACGTAAATTACTTTGGGAGAATTTAGTTAAAGTTTCTGGGCTGCACAATTTAGCCTGGACAATGTTAGGTGATTTTAACGAGGTTGTATCTAGTGCTGATAAGTGTGGTGGCAACCTAGTTAACATGAGAAGAGCCCAGATTTTTAAGGATTGCTTAGATGCATGCAATTTGATTGATCTTGGGTTTCAAGTTCCAAGATACACTTAGGTTAATAAGCAAGACATAGGTCACTTCACCCAAGAATGCCTGGACAAAGCCTTTACAATCTAGGATTGGATTAATCTTTACTTGGAGGCCTCAGTTACCCACCTCACTAGGGTGAATTCAGATCACTGCCCCATTTCACTCTACCTTGACAAGCCTCCTTCCCTTAGGCTGACCAGAGGAAGAGAAGAGTGGAGGTGCGGCTTGCAAGCATTCAAAAATCCCTGGCCAATAGTCCAAATGCCCAACTCTTAGCCTTGGAGAGAGAGTTGAAGGAAGAGTATTGGGTAATTAATCAGTAGGAAGAGGAATTATGGTCTGTAAAATCCAGGTACAACTGGCTAATTTAGGGAGATAGAAATACAAATTTTTTCCATACTTTAACTCTGACCAGAAGGAAAAGGAATAGGATTTCTTGCTTCAAGGATAGTTCAGGGAATCTGATTAATAATGAGGAGGTTATTTCTTCAATTATTAGAGAGGGTTACATTTCCTTGTTCACAACAAGCAAAACTAGTGCTCCCATCTCTATCTGGAATGTCACAAGCTGGTTTAATAGCTTGTTAGGAGAGGAAGGTGAGTTGATCAATTGCCCAATCACAGGGAAAGAGGTAAAAGATGGGCTCTGGAGCATGAAGTCATTCAAGGCTCTTGGCTCTGATGGAATGCATGCAGGTTTCTATCAAAGAAATTGGAACATGGTGGAAAATGTGGTGGTAAGGGAAGTGTGCTCTATCTTTAACACTGGGGTCATGCCTAGTCATCTTCACCAGACCCTGATCACCCTCATACCTAAGTGCACAAGAGCAAATTGCCTCGGCTTATACAGACCAATCAGCCTTTGTAATACTATTTACAAGATCATGACAAAAATCATAGTTCAGAGACTTAGACCTTTCTTGGACAAGTTGGTTTCCCCCTTACAGACAGCTTTTGTCCTGAGCAGGAAAGGGCTTGATAATATGATCATTGTGCAAGAACTTATTCACATGATGACCACAAAGAAGGGAAATCAATAATATATGGCAATAAAAATAGATCTTGAAAAGGCATATGACAGACTTGAGTGGCATTTTATCTGAGATGCTTGAGTGGCATTTTATCTGAGATGTACTCACTCTTTACAACTTCCCTTAGGACACAATTAAGCTTATAATGAGTTGTATATCAATTTCATCTATCTTTGTCCTCTTTAATGGAGAAAAACTTGATCCTTTCCCTACCTTTTCATCTTGTGCATGGAAATTCTGGGGTTTAATTGCTAATCAGTGCTTTTCAAACTTTGGGACTCACTTAAATCCTCCCAAAATGGGCCACCATTTCACACCTCTTTTTCACGAACGACCTGGTACTTTTTGCCAAAGCAGATATGAAGAATTGCCACAGCATTCGAGACACATTATATACCTTTTGTGACCTCTCAAGTCAGAAGTGAATATGACCAAGTCGAAGGTTTTCTTTTCACCAAATTTTAGTGAGGTGACCTATGACTTATTATGCAATATCCTTGGTTTTAGATCAACTCCTAATTTGCAAAATTACCTTGGATTCCCCATTCAACACAAAAACTCATCTTCTTGAGATTTTGAAATCATTTTGGAAAGAGTTCAAAATAAACTCCAATGATGGAATGCTAATCTGCTTTCCATGGCAGGTAGACTAACTCTTACAAAAGCAGTGCTCTTGGCCATTCCCTCCTACACTATGCAAGGGTGCATTCTGCCCAATAGAATCAATGCTAATTTGGACATGATTTGCAGGAATTTCTTATGGGGGTCCGCTGATAAGAAGAAAAAGCTCCATATGATCGATTGGAACAAAGTTACTAAACCAAAAAACAGAGGGGGGTTAGGCTTACATGCTGCAAAGGAGAGAAACACCACACTAGCAGCAAAACTTTACTGGAGAATGAGGGAAGAAAGTGGTGAGCTTTGGTCCAAAGTTTTGAAATTCAAATACAAAAAGAGGTCTATCTCGAGTAAGGCTTCTAAATCTAGATCCTGGAAGGCAGTGCTTCATGGTGCAGCTGTGTGTGAACTGGGTTCGAAATAGTCTATTGGCAATAATAGTCAGCTATCCTTTTAGGATGACAAATGGCTGGACCTAGGCACTGTTAGAGAGTGTATTGTGGGCCCACTTTAGAAGGGAAAGAGGCTGATATCTGGGTATGTGATATTTACACTAATGGTATGTGGGAGCTGCATAATCTATCCTTCATCTTCCCTCCCATTCTCAGTCAATCTATCAAGGCCACGCTGATAAGGACAGCCTCATCCAGTGAAGAACACTTGTCATGGATTTCTAACCTGAAAGGGGGGTTTGACCCTAAAAGTGCCTACCTTATTGCTTGTGGAGCTAACATCAGTGAAGAGTGCTTTCAGGTGCCTGGATATGGAAGTTAAAAACTCTGCCCAAAATTCACATGTTTCTTTGGAAATGCTACCATAATAGCATTCCAGTTAAGACTGTCCTAGCATAGAGGGGAATTCAGCTATCATCAACCTGTGAAATTTGCATTTGCCGTGATCAGCCTGAAACCATTAGTCATGTTTTAAGGAAATGTATTGCAACATAGGAATTCTAGGTTGAATCCAATCGGCCTGATGACATACTCCGCACCTTTGGTATGGAAGTAATGGAGTGGATCAAAGTGAATGCTTGCTACAATGCGCTTGCAAAGGGAAAAAGTTATTCCTGTGCACAGTTCTTCCTCTTTGGCATTTGGCACTTATGGCTCCATAGGAATAAAAGGATGTTTCAACCCCCCTCCCCACCCCAAACCCCTTAGAATTTGTTCAGAACTATTAAGTCACAGGTTTATGAATATTGTTACTGTGTTCTTTGTTAGGACATATGTGAATGATGTTAACAACATATGTCATTTAGAATTAGCTAATCATTTGACAAAACGTACTTTACTTATAATTGGGTAGATCTAGGTTGTTTTTAATACTTCAAGGAACAAGAGTTCAAGTCCAAGTATTGAAGTCATGCAAATCTGTCCAAGAAACAAGTGAAGAAGTGCTGGATTTTAAAGCTCGATAGATAGCATCTATCGAGGTTTAAAAGGCTGCTTTAACCCGATGCTCAACAGCTACTCGATAGATAACCTATCTATTGAGAATTATGAAAATTAGTTTTTTAGATCTGATTTCACTCCAATCCGTGTGTACATGTTTAGACTTTCTTTTCTCACAACCCCAAACATATATAAGGATTATTTTAAGAGCCGTCAAAGGTTGCACGAGTGTAGAGAAAAGTTTTGTTCACGCAAATTGCGACCAGAGATAGAATTTGCCCTAGTTCATCTTTCTTTTAAAGAAGCTACTACGTTTATACCCCGTTGGAATTTGTGACCAAGGAGCTTCATGGTCTTCATTGTGTTGATGAACTAAAGAACTTTGTAGTAAACATCTTTCTCAATTTGGTGAGTAAGCCGTATACTAGAATCCGTCCATCGATTGGTTAGTTACGTACTAGGAGCCGTGCATTGAAAAGGAGAGATTGTCACTACTAAACAAGTCCAATTGTGTATTGGGATAAGGGTTCAACTGTAGGTATGTATAAAGTTCTAAGATTCCTTTACTTGTAACTGCTTGTTGTGATAATAATGGATTCTTAAAAATGGTGACCTTAAAATCACCCGATGGAGTTTTTGCCTTGGAGGTTTTCCCCATTCGTAAATAAATCACTGTGTCAACTTTATTTTTTGCTGCATATAAACTTAGTTGGTGATTTGTTTGTTCTACCACAAGCTTTGCATGTTAATTGGATTAATTAATTGATTAATTTATCACAAGGGTTCAATACATTCTTGGCCTATAAAGTGGCATCAGAGTATACACACTCTAATTAAGGTTAATCTTTATTGTGTGATCCATTAACCCCTGTTGTCATGGCTGCTATTGGCAAGAAAAGATCTTTTATTTCAAATACATCTTGTTTTTCTAATCTCTATTTGATTGAGTGTCTCAAAAAATGCAAGTCTAAAAGTTATTTGAAAACTATCATGATAATGATTGAAAAAGATCTTAATATGAGAAAGAAGAAACTAGACTATCTTAGAATGAAAATGTGTAAAGGAGTTCATCAAAGAAGAGTGAAGGTTAAAGGTTTTGTCCATAAATGGAAGATAAAAGAGAACACCATCCCTACAAATCTGTCATCGAAACAAGAGGTGTGCTTTATGATGAAGTCTGCGTTCAAGGTAATGGACACATGTTTGTGGTACCTTGACAGTGAATGCTCACGACACATGACTAAAGACTACTCTCTCTTTAAGGTTTTCAAGTCTAAGAAATGTGGTAATGTTACTTTCGGTGATAGGAGCAAATCACAGATTAAAGGAAATGGAACCATCTCTCTACTTGGACTGCCAAACATTGCAAATGTGCCATAAGTAAAAGGTCTGAAAGTGAACCTGTTTAGCATAAGTCAGATATGTGATCAAGACTTTATGTTGCTGTTCTCAAAAGGAAAGTGCCTTGTGTTGGATGAATCTGGAAAGAAAATCATAAGTGGTGTTCACACTTTAAACAATTGTTATGGTCTGGTCCCTAATACTGATATTGTGTGCAATAGTATTCGTTTGCTAAATGAAGATCTATGGCACCAAAGGATGGGACATGCTAATTACAAACATCTTTCAATTGTATCTAAACATGAATTAGTTTTGGGGATGCCAAAGCTTAGTAAAGTGAACAATGTTGTGTGTGGATCGCCAGCTTGGAAAACAAACAAAAATTAAACGTCCAGAACTCAGACATCCGCTACATCTAGACCATTGGAGCTACTACATCTAAATCTCATGGGTCCAACTAGAACCGAATCTCTTGGTGGGAAGAGATACATCATGGTTGTGATAGATGACTTCACTAGGTACACTTGGGTCATTCTTCTAAGATCCAAGTCAGATGCTCTTGAGCACATTGAAGCCTTGTGCACAAAATTACAAAATGAGAAGAGCTTAAAGATTGATCGAATTCGAAGTGATCATGGTAAAGAATTTGAAAAATCGTTCATGGAGTCCTTTTGCACTAGATCAAGTGTATCTCAAGAATTCTTTGCTCTTACACTCTTCAGTAGAATGGTGTAGTAGAAAGAAAGAACAGGGTTATTCAGGAGATTGCTAGAGCCATGTTGCACAACAAGGATGTCGCTAGAAACTTGTGGGGAGAAGCTATCAACACTGCATGTCATATGGTTAATAGGGTGTATTTCAGACCCGGTATCAAAAAGACTCCCTATAAGCTATGGAAGGGAAGGAAGCCGAGTGTTAATTATTTCAGAATCTTTAGAAGTACTTGTTTCATTCTCAATAATAGAAAGAATATGGGAAAATTTGACTCATGAAGCGATGAAGGAATATTTTTGGAATACTCCTCTACAAGCAAGGCTTATCATATACAACAAGAGAACCAAGAAGGTGATGAAAACTATAAATGTTGTTATCAATGAAGCTTTGGAGTCTCGTTCCGAGAAATTTAGTAAGGAAATCTCTAAAGAAGTTCTTCCTCCCAAGCCCAAGGATGTTTAAGAACTAGTTGATTAAGAGCCTGTATTTCCAAGTGCTCTCGGTACTCCAAGTGTTGTAAAAGGTTCAACAGACATATTCATCTCACCTGATTCTGAATCTCATAAAGAGAAAGGGCCTTCTTCTAGAATTAAGTTGAATCATCCTCTTAAAGTTATTGTGGAAAACATGAATGAACTTACACTAAGAAAACGTACAATTGATAAATGTGTTGCTAACTTTGTGTCATATTCTTGTTATTTGTCGTAAGTTGAACCCACCAAGTTTGAGGAAACTCTTCAAGATGAAAGCTAGGCTGAAGCTATGCATAATGAACTGCTTCAGTTTCAAAGGAATGATATCTGGACTCTAGTACCTAGACCGAAGGGTGAGCATATCATTGGCATAAAGTGGATTTTTTGCAAAAAGACTGATGAGGAAGGCAACGTGATCTACAACAAGGCACTTCTTGTGGCTTAAGGATATTCTCAAATGGAATGAGTGGACTATGATGAGACATTTTCTCTAGTAGCCTGTATGGAGTCCATTAGGATTCTCCTAGACCTAGCTTGCCATTTGAAGTTCAAGCTTTACCAAATGGATATCAAGACTTCCTTCTTAAATAGTTTCCTAAAAGAAGATGTCTATATAGCTCAACCAAAAGGATTCATCGATCCCCACTATTTGAATCATGTGTTGTACCTCAAAAAGGCACTTTATGGTTTAAAGCAAGCCCCTAGAGCATGGTATGATCGGCTCACACAATACTTGGTGTCACATGGATTCATAAGAGGAAAAGCTGATTAAACTCTCTTCATCAAAAGGGAAAACGGCGAGTTGATAGTTGCTCAAGTCTATGTTAATGATATCATCTTTGGGTCAACAAAGGATGATCTTGCTCATGATTGGAGATGAGCATGATTGGAAAGTTGATTCCTTGGATTGTAGATTCGTCAGCAAGAGTCAGATATATTCATATCTTAATCTAAATATGCTAAAAATTTTGTAAAAAAGTTTGGTTTGGAATTTGCTAGTTCTGTTAGAACCCCTATGAGCCCAAATGTTAAACTCATTGTTAATTTGTTGGGAAAAAGTGTTGATCTGTCTCTCTATAGAAGCATGATAGGTAGTCTTCTTTACCTTACTGCTAGTAGACCTTGACATCAGTTACAGTGTGGGAGTGTGTGCTAGATATCAGGCTAATCCCAAAAGTCACAAATGACTACTTTGAAAAGAATCATAAAGTATGTCAAAACCACTACCGATTTTAGTGTGTGGTACAGCAAGGACACAAATGATGTCTTAGATGAGTATTCTAATGCTGACTGGGCTAGGAATGCTAATGATAGAAAGAGTACTTCAGGGATTGTTTTTATGTGGATAAGAATCTTGTCTCCTAGATGAGCAAAAAATAGAATTCCATCTCTTTATCCAATGCAAAGGTTGAATACAATGCTGCTGGTAGCTATTGCACCCAACTTCTATGAATGCAAAAACTCCTCGTTGATTATGGTATTCATCAAGAACACCTTACTATCTATTGTGACAATACCAGTGCCATTAATATCTCTAAAAATCCAGTTCAACGTTCTCAAACTAAACACATAGAGATTTGACTCACTTTATTCGTGAGCTTGTGGAATATGGTACTCTCACTCTTGAGTTCATTCACACTGATGATCAGAAGGTGGATTTGTTCACCAAACCTCTTGATAGCAAATGATTTGAGTTCCTTCGTTAGAGCATTAGTGTTATCTCCCTGGATTGATCTTCTCTCTTTCTCCTTCCTCATGCATTTGCATCTAGCTTTATGCTATGCTTTGTTTAACATGTTTTTGTTTGTTTTTTTTCAGTTTTTCTTTATTTTGTTTTTCATTAAAAATTAGAAAAATACAAAAACGTTGTGTGTTTGTGTACATTGGTACTTGTTTACCTTGAATGGCCATTAAAACAAAATTTTCTAAATTTTGTATTTTTTGTAGTTTAGATGAGCATCTCTATGCACAACTAAGCAAGTGAGTTTTGTGGCTTGTGTTTGTGATGAGTAAGATTAAGTAATCTTTTATACTTACACTCGCACCACTCTTTTTGACGGGTAGTACTAAAAAATCCTAAGAGAAAGGCATAAATAACCATCTCACCACTGTTGCCCATCAATTATGAAATGACATCGGTATACTTCGACATAACAAAAGTGAAATGTCAATAGCTAAACATAATTGGGTATTTCTTTTCTCTCTCTTATATGCCCATACATGATATCCTTAAAAGAAAATATGCAAAGAAAAATAAAAGTAAAAATAATCAATATGCTTTATTTGTGATTGCAAGAGTGTATTCTAGGAGATGTGGGAGTTATAGGATGTACCTCAAATGTGATAGTTCCCATCAAGCAATTATGATCATGTATGAGTTAAATTGATTTACTCATATCTCAAATCGTCATAATAGATAGACACTTATGCAATCTTGCGATATTTTTCACACACAACACGCAATGTGATTTGTCCATCACAAGGAATACATGTGCAGGTACAATGTGATTTGTCCATCACAAGGAATACATGTGTTAATGTATGCTCACCAAACTGTCTTGACTTGTTTTTTAAATATAAAATTGGTTAGACTTGTTTAGTGTGTGTGTGTGTGTTTTGGATCTAAATGCTTGACATTTTTCTTATTGAGAGATTTTTTTTTAAAAGCTTAAAATGTTGTTTGGATTTTTGGTTGAGTAGCATACTTGATTGCATTTAATTCTGTGTTTTTCTCTTCTCTAAAAAATTGTTTTAAGTAATCTTAACAGCTTCTCAATACCTCTCGACAGCTAGGCTATCTATCGAGCTCTTGATCTTCCTTTCTTAATAGCTGCTATCGCAATTTCGATCCATCGAATTTTTTGAGAATTTGTCTTGATAGCTTCGCGACGGATTCTCGATCCATCAAGGAAGTTTCTGTCTCCTTGATAACTTCTCAATCCATTGAGATTCTTTTGTTGTGGACACCTCCCGATAGCTCCTTGGTAGCTCTATCCATCGAGTTTTAAATCTCGATACCTCTTGATACCTCTCAATCCATTAAGAATCGTGGACTTTTATATAAAGGTTCAACGCAAATTCTCATTCATTTTTCTCGATCTCTCTCGCCTCATTCTGACTTCTCACTTTCCCAAACACCCCCCTCTCACTCTAAACCTTATTCCCACTCAATCTTCGGTCTCAAGATTACTTTCTTCCTTTGGTATGATTCTCTCTCTCATTTAATCATGCATTTCATTTTTTTTACCAATTTTTTGGGGTTTTTGAAAGATTTTGGGATTTTTCAAACTTAATGAGGTTTTTGCAAAATTCTTGGGATGGGTTTTATTTAAATGATCTTAAAATGATCATGCATTGCATCAAATGATGTGTGCTAGTAAGTTTAGATTGGGCTAAGCCCATGATGTTTTTCTTATTTCATGTCACATGCTCATGCATTTTTCATACATTTTTCATGATATTAATTGTGTTAGTACTTTTCTGCTTGTCTCTCTCTCTCTCTCCTTCTTTTGGTTAGTCTGCATCATGGCACCTAAATGTAAGTCCACTCCGTCTTGGAATCCTCTTCATTCTAGGGCATCTTCTTCTAATTCTACCCCTTCTCATCTTTGATTCCGGGATGAGAAAGCCCGTAAAGACTTCTTAGAGAACTTTTCTTGACGAGGCATTCATTCGGAATGCCAAGTCATCTTATCAGATTTTTTCGATACTAACCTTCTCACTGTCATTTACAGTAACGGTTGGGAGCCACTCTCTGACATCCCGGTCACTTGTCCCTCCATGATCATACAGGAGTTCTACTCCAATATGCACAGATTCGATTATTCAGTACCTCATTTTATCACTCACGTTTGAGGTACGTGCATTGTGATCACTCTGGATCTTATATCCGAGATGCTTCATGTACCAAGGGTAGCACATCCTGATTACCCTGGCTGTGATCATCTTAAGACTGTGTCTAAAGACAAACTTATGCCTCTATTTTGTGAGACTCCTTCTTCTTTGGGTGGTCATCAGATAACCTGTTATTCGGCCTTTACTAAAGGTCCGAGGTTTCTTAACATGGTGATGACATTCTTTCTCCATCCACTGTTTCAATATAACTCTATCACAGAGCCTCGTGCTCGATTTTTGTTATCCCTCATAGAGAAACTCACTGTAAACTTTCCTTCTCACTTCATTCTCTCCCTCATAGATGTATATAGGGATACGGTGACTTATGATAAGCTTATCTTTCCTTCAGCTATCACGAGGATCATTCGCCACTTTTTTGTCTCATTTCCCGTGTCGGATCCTTTCTTTGTCATGTGTGCCATTGATGAGGTGATCGTTAGACAGAGTGAGGCCAAGCTTCGACCGAAGCAACCACGGACCGAGACAGCGACTCCTCTAACTTCTTCAGTTCCATCCACATCTGCTCCTTCTTCTTCTGTGGATGGTGTTACCCTCAAGGCTATTATGGCGCAGCTTAAGCGCATGGATACTCGCCTTGACACTCTCAGCGAAGAGTTGTGTCAAGTGAACACCCATGTCAGTCGTATTACACAATGATAGGCTCACGTTAATGGCTTCATAGGGTCTCCCACTCCTTCTCCAGAGACTTTTGAGGATGAGGACGATGGTGCTGACTTCGATGGTGATAAGCATGATGGTGCTAGCTCTTCTGGTGACGAAGAGATGACTGCTTCGTAGTGACTTACCCTTTGTCATTCATAACAAAAAGGGGAAGTAGTTTTGGATATGAGAGTAGTCATGTACTTACGGGGAGAGTTAGTATTGGAGATTTTTTTTAGGGGGAGTGCTTTTGTTTTATGAGAGATGTAGTGAGGACTTATGTATTTTTTCTTTTCTATCTTTTATAGATACATTGTTCTTACATTGTGATAGCAAACCTTGTACTTATTGTTGATATATATATTGAGGTTGTTATTACTTTCTTTCACATATCTCTTCATGTGTTGTTTATTTTCTCTCTTTATGCACATACTTCTTATTACTTGTATGCACTATTTTATTTCCATTTCACACTAAGATGCCGTGATGAGTTTTGTTTAAAGTGTTTCAATACAGGTTATCAAAGTCTTTCTTGCCATGAACTTTCTTCTTGCAAAGTTTTTCAAGAGTTTGTGTTAGGATAGATTTTATTGTATTCAATAAGTGAGTTTGAGTTGAGTCATTTATGACTTCTCTCATATTTTCATTTGTTTGTTGTGGTTTTATCACGAATTTCTAAATGGGGAGATTGTTAGGACATATGTAAATGATGTTAAGAACATATGTCATTTAGAATTGGCTAATCCTTTGACAAAATGCACTTTACCTGTAACTAGGTAAATCTAGGATATGTTTAATACTTCAAGGAACAAGAGTTCAAGTCCAAGTATTGAAGCCATGCAAATCTGTCCAAGAAGCCAACGAAGAAGTGCTTGATTTTAAAGCTCAACAGATAGCATCTATCGAGGTTTAAAAGGCTACTTTAGCCCGATACTCGACAGCTGCTCGATAGATAACCTATCTATCAAGAATTATGAAAATTAGTTTTTCAAATCTGATTTCACTTCGCTTTTCTCATAACCTTAAACATATATAAGGATTATTTTAAGGGCCGTAAAAGGTTGAGTGAGTGTAGAGCAAAGTTTTGTTTAAGCAAATTGTGACTGGAGACACAATTTGCCCTAGTTCATCTTTCTCTTGAAGATACTACTACGTTTGTACGCCATTGGGTTTAGTGACCAAGGAGCTTCATGATCTTCATCGTGTTGATGATCTGAAGAACTTTGCAGCCAACATCTTTCTCAAGTTGGTGAGTAAGCCGTGTATTGGGATCCACGCATCAATTCGTTAGTCACATACTGGGAGCCGTGCATTGAAAAGGAGAGATTGTCACTACAAAGCAAGTCCAATTGTGTATTGGGGTAAGTGTTCAATTATAGGTTGGTATAAGGTACTGAGATTCCTTTACTTGTAACCACTTGTTATGGTAATAGTGGATTCTCGGGAGTGGTGACCTTAAAGTTATCCAATATGGTTTTTGCCTTGGAGGTTTTCTCCATTCGTAAACAAATCATTGTGTCAACTTTATTTTTCGCTGCATTTTAACTTAGTTGGTGATTTTTTTGTGCTATCACGCGCTTTTCATGTTAATTGGATTAATTAATTAACTTGGCTAATTAATTGATTAATTTATCATAAAGGGTCAATACATTCTTGACCTATCTTCTTGATCATGCAAATCTTAGGCCTGGTTCTACTATTGCTGTTGGTTGGGTGAAACCTCTTGTGAACTGGGTGACATTAAATACGGATGGCTTGGCACAGGGGAACTCGGGGATGGCAGGGAGTGGAGGTCTTATATGAGATAGTCATGGCAATTAGATCTCGAATTTTGCAAGGGCAATTGGCCTCACTTCAAGCATAGCTGCAAAACTCTGGGCTATACAAGATGGATTAACTTGGTGCTATTTTCTATTACTTGAGGCGGTGGAAGTTGAGGCAGAGAGAAAGCTAAGAAAAGGCAAACACAATCCCTCTGTTGGAAGGTCCAATCCCTCTGTTGGAACTTGATCCAAACACAATACAAGCCAATAAGAGTAAAGGCAGAGAGAAAGCTAAGAAAAGCAGCGATGGATATACAGGGGAAGGGAGTAGTGCGAGCGATGGTAGCACAGACAAGGTTGGCGGAGAGGCGGTGGCTTTACAGTAGCACCGCCGAGCCAAATGATCATCCTAGCATTGAATTGCCGAGGATTGGGTTTCACCTCAGCAATTTGGGCCTTCACCGATGAGGTGAAGGCGAGGAACCCAACGATGGTCTTTCTCATAGAGACAAAGGCAAGTCTAAGCCGGATTAAGGGTTTGCAACAGAAGCTGGAATATACTCAAGGAATCATGGTGCCGAACTACGGAAGAAGCGGAGGTTTTGTAATGCTGCGGCGTGAAGGAAAAAAGGTAACTTTCAAATGCTGCTCTCACTTTCATATTGATGTTGTTGTATGTAAGGATGAGAATGGAAAAAATTGGAGAGCAACAAGGTTCTATGGGCACCCGGATGCTAGGATGAGGTTTAGTTCATGGGAGTTAATCAAAACACTACACGCACAAGCTAGTTTACCTTGGGTGATTTTTGGGGATTTTAACGGAATAATCCATCTTGATGAGAAACTGGGATGGAGAGATAGAGAGGCAAGTCAAATTGAGGCATTTAGGGAAGCCGTAAGTCATTGTGGCCTCTTTGATTTGGGTTTTGTGGGTCAGAAATATACATGGTGTAATGGGAGATTTGGAGATCATAGGACCCTAGTAAGGCTAGATAGGATTTTTGCAAACGAATTATGGAAGGAGGAATTCCCTAATATGATAGTGCATCACATTTCTATGGCTGCCTCCGACCATTGTCTTTTGGTGCTAGGATCGAAGGGTAGTTAGTCCCGTAGGAAAACAAGTAGGCACCTCTTCTTTGAAGCAATGTGAATAAAAGAAGCAGACTGCAAGGACGAGATTGAACTAGCTTGGGACCCAAACCGTGATGACTCAACCCTTCCAATACAAGAAAGAATTAGAAGATGCCAGCAACAACTCCAAGGGTGGAACCAGAGGGTATTCAGTAATGTGAACAAACTTATTAAACAGAAAAAAGAAAAGCTACAGCAACTAGAAATGCTTAATTTGCTCCATGAGACAGAAGAAGAAATCCAAAGATTGAAAATGGAAATAAACGAACTTCACACCAAGGAGGAAGTCATGTGGAATCAACAATCAAGAGTGCTATGGTTGAAAGAGGGGGATAGGAATACCAAATTCTTCCATGCTATGGCAAGTCAAAGATGAAGGAAAAACAAGATTGAAGGCATTATGGACTCAAACAGGGACTGGCACGACACAGAAGAGGCCACTGAAGGTATTATTCTAAATTATTTTGAGTCAATTTTCAGTTCATATTTTCCTGAGAGCTTTGCCGAAAGTGTGGGGCCTATGGAAGACAGAATCACGGTGGACATGAACCAAGAATTACTAAAGGAGTTTAGAAGTGGGGAAGTGTGGACGGCACTCAACCAAATGCACCGTACCAAATCTCCAGGCTCAGATGGATTGTCTCCTATTTTTTACCAGAAATATTGGGATATTGTGGGACCTAGTGTAACACACTGTGTTTTGCAAGCTTTAAACTTGGGGATCATGCCTAAAAGAATCAATGAAACATACATTTGTTTAATCCCCAAACAAAAAATTCCCAACGGGTGACTGAGTACCACCCCATTAGTTTGTGCAACATGATCTACAAACTAATGGCTAAGGTCCTCGCAAATAGACTCAAGAGAATCCTACTAGTAGTGATTGGGGAAGCACAAACTGCTTTTTTTCTAGGAAGACTCATAATGGATAATATGCTACTTGCCTTTGAGACGATGCATTCGATTGATCAAAGAAGGAAAGGCAAAGAAGGCTTGATGTCAATAAAACTTTATATGAGTAAAGTGTATGACCGTATGGAATGGGGTTACCTCGAGGCAATGATGAGGAAAATGGGATTCCACAAAATATGGGTTGCTCTTGTTATGATGTGCGTGTCCACGGTGACCTATTCAGTTCTAATTAATAGGGTGCCTAAAGGATCCATCACACCTACTAGGGGGCTAAGGCAGGGAGACCCCATCTCACCATACCTCTTCCTTCTGTATGTGGAAGGATTATCGGCCCTGTTGAGGAAAAGATAAATGGAAGTTCTTCTTCATGGTGTAGCGGTAAAGAGAGGGGCACCCACAATTTCACATTTGTTTTTTTGCTGATGACAGCATTATATTTAGCAGGGCAACAAGGGATGAATGCAATCAAGTAGCTGAAGTATTAAGAGTTTACGAGTTGGAATCGGGCCAGAAATTGAATAAGGAGAAAACAACCCTTTTCTTTAGTAGAAACACACCAGGGGATGTCCAAGAAGCTGTAAAGGAAGTTTTCGAGGCACAAATAATTCAGCAACATGAACAATACCTTGGCCTACCCTCTCTTGTGGGGCGGGGAAAGTGAAATGCCTTTAATCGCATAAAGGACCAAGTGGGAAGAAAAATTGCCAGATGGAAAGGCAGGCTCCTATCAAACATTGGCAAAGAAATCCTCATCAAGGTAGTAGCACAAGCCACTCCCACTACATGACGAGTTGTTTTAAACTCCCGAAATCCCTATACTTAAAGTTGAATTCTATGATAGGAAGATTTTGGTGGGGGCAAAAATCAAATGAGAAAAGGATGGTTTGGTTGTCATGGGAAAAATTATGACTACCAAAAGCAGAGGGTGGCCTGGGTTTCAGAAGTTTGAAGGTTTTCAACCTCGCTCTACTTGCAAAACAAGGCTCGCAGATTATGCAGAAAGAAGAATCATTGCTGCACAAAGTTTATAAGGCTAAGTATTTTGCAAAAACCTCCTTTATGGATGCAAAGCTGAGGAAAAGTCCATCTTACATTTGGCGAAGCATTTTGGCAGCCCGAGGGGTCATAGACGAAGGAACAAGGTGGATCATTAGCAATGGTAGGGACTTGGATATGTGTAGAAATAAATGGGTGCCAGTTACAAGCTCGGGTAAGGTGTTAAGCTTGAGGGTGAGAGCTTTGGAAGGTGACAAGCAGGTCTCAAGACTCTTAAACGAGGACCAAGGAATGTGGAACACAGAGATGGTACGAGACTTATTCCTTCCTTTAGAGGCAGACATCATTTTAGGCATTCCCATCAGCCGAATGGCCCCAAAGGATGAATTGGTATAGGCCATGACCCCAAATGGTTTTTTCTCAGTTAATAGCGCCTACAAAGTGGCAATTAAGTTTCTGCACCAAAGAAAAAATGAAGATGGACACCCAAGAAGCTCGGACAACTCCAAACTTCAAACTTTGTGGAAAACCATTTGGGGCATGAAGTGCCCAAACAAGATTAGACACTTCACGTGGCAAGCGTGCAAAAATATTCTTCCTATAAAAACCAGCTTGGCACAACGGAAAGTAATCACAGAGGAGGCATGTGACGAATGTGGGGAAAAGGAGACATCGGGACAAGTTCTATAGGGCTGCAAAACTACAAAGGCAGCTTAGGAGGAGCTTAAGATCAGGCTGCACAGCGTCAGGTACTGCCCAGAGCATTTTTGGATGTGTTATGGCTGTTGCAGGAAGTGAAAGGTGGGCATGATTAGGTGCTGATAGCCATGACGGCGTGGAGCTTGTGGAATTACAGAAATAATGACAAGCATGGAGGTCAGAGGAAGCAGGGAAGGAATATTGCAGCTGATGCTCGTCGCTATGTTGAAGAGTTTCGGGCAAACCTCACTAGCAGCACCCCAAAACCCCTTTCAACCCATAGAGGGTGGACTGCCCCGCCTAAAGGTTGGTATAGGGTGAATATGGATGGGGCCACCTATTAGGATATGTACCCTTAAATCCTATTGTATGATGCTATGTATGACATTATGTATGACTTAATGTTGTGTTTAATAAAGTTGTTTATTTTTTATCTAAAATATTGGTAACATGAATATTTGGACATTATCATATAGTCCATGAGATGCATAGTATGTGATTTATGTGATTTAGTCACAAAAGATATAAATCACAAGTTCTTTGTAAACTCAGAATTTATAGTTTGTAGTCAGTGATGAAATTGGGCATTTCATCTGCGAAGATTATAACGTATCAACTAAGATGATTTCTCTTGATCATGGAAGTGAAGACTTCTAGTTAATATGTTGATATGTTTTAAGAGTTAAGACATATTGAACTGGAACATTGTGAGATTTATTATTCTCCTAATGACTGTCAAATGAATAATAAATCTCACGACTTTTTTTTGCATGAACTTTTAATCTTAAGAGAATAATGTACTTGATCATGATGTGTATGTTGCTTTGATATATCAGGAGTGAGATCTATAGTAACGGTCAAAACCTTAGTATTTTAAGTAGCCACATTTAGTGTTGATGGAACATATATTCTCAAGATGGAATTCATAATCTTTTAACGAAGATTCCCTTGAGATAAGTTTAATGGGTTTGGTTATTCAGAGAGTTAGGCCTAACCACTTTGGTAGGAAATTACTAAAGTATATATATTTATGAAATTAGATTTCATAAATATATAATGAATAGCTTTAAAGGATTAAACCGGGTACTCAAGGATAAGATGTAGTAATTTACAAAGTGATAGTCTACATTTATGACTTTGTATTACTATGAATATTTTATGAAGGGATTGTATATATAATAAAGTCTTGGGATATAATTTATTAATAAGGCTTATAGTGTAATTATAATTATATAGTGGTATTAAATATAATTAATGATAACTTTGGACTTGTCAAGAGTTGACGGAAAAGCCCAAGGCCCATTGGAGCTAGTGTCTTATTGGTCCCTTTTGGTCTCACTCCAAGCCACACACTAAAGCCCAATTGGAAATGCCCAATAGGCCGGCCTAATTAGATACTCAGTTAGTTATAAAGGGAGAAACATATAGAATTTTTTTTAAGAAGCGTAGAGAAAAAGAGAAAGAGAGAGTGTGAGACATACTTTCATTCTCCCTTTGGAAACTGATTGAGAAACCACACATCTTGGGCGTAAAGTGGAATTGGAGTGAAGATTAAAAGTGTTCCCAAGTGCTTCTAATCTTTGTTTTGAATTTCTCCACACCAAAGTACGCTATCTTGTTCTTAAATTCTGAAATTTACATAGTGCATGTTGTCAATCATGAATGAAATAGATCATAGTTTGTTACTTCTGCTATGTGTTTTGTATGAGATACAAAACCAGATTTTTAACCAACACCACCTTCAAGGAATCTAGGAATTGTGGAGTTGGCGTGGTAATTAGAAACGAGAATGGGCAACTGATGAGGGCAATGAGGAAAACAATTCACTACCCCTTGGGTGCGTTGGAGGTGGAAGCCAAAGCACTTGAGGAAGGTATTTTGCTCGCATGGAACTTAGGCCTCAAAAACATCATCCTTGAGGGGGACTCCCTAGCTGTCATACAAGCAATCAATGGTACTTCTCCCCTAGCCACAATTATCCAGAATATTATTGAAGGCTTGCGGTGGTTCTTAATGAGGTTTAGTGGGTGGAAGGCTATACATGTTAGGCGTAGTAGCAATACTGCTGCACATTTGTCGGCTAGGAATGCTTATGAGAGTGCAAACGATGTAATTTGGGTGGAGGAAACTCCACCCATGATTGTAAACCAGATTCGGTTTGATGTACCTGTTGGGACTTTATGTCCAGAGTAATGAAAGCTAAGTGAACTTCCTATAAAAAAATAAAAAATATTATGTTTTTTCTTTAAAATTTTGATGGGGATGGTGATAGATTTAGAGCACGCATGCTTTTTCAATAAATTTTAAATAAAAGTTATTTATTAAAAAAGCAATTTTAGAGTTGGCGTATTGTCGTATGTTTGTGTTATAAAAAAAAAAGTTATTTATTATTGAATTGTGTCAAATGATTGGAAGGATAAAAGTTTCCCAACCTACTATGTTGTTTATAGAGTGATTAATTGTATTTGTACTTATTGTTCTGGTTTTTATGGAAAGTACAAAACCAATATTTTCAATTATGAAAATTGTTAAATTATACTTTGACTTGATTCTATATAAAATTAAAAAATATATAAAAACAAATCTGACAATCATTTTCATTAATTACCATATTATTTTTGTGAAATTTTGTTATAAAATTTTTCTTTATCACAAACAGACAAACTAAGGCCCTGTGTTTCGTACATTAAACATTACCCAAGAACTAAGAGAGAAAGTTACACTTGTTGCCTTGGTCTTCCTTTGCCGACATATCTGCCACTTCGTTGCCCTCGTGGAAGGGGTATTGCATGTCCATATGAGGATTTAGGTCGGCAAAAAACTGCAATTATACATCAACACCTTAGTTTTTTTTTTTTTTTTAGAAAGATCAATACCTTAGTTGATTTGAGTTTGCAGCAGCATTTAATAACAAAAGTAAACTATTTATGCATCGATTATATATGTCCAATCTGTAAATTTGTAGGCCCAACCACGACAAAACAAAAAAAGTACTTAGTATAAAATAAGCTCTCACCCCATCCTCCAAATGTTAGTTGATTCAGCCCTTCTCAAAAAAAAAAATAATAATAAATAAATAAATAAAAAAGAAGTTGCTTCAGCCTAAAACCGTGGAAAGACTATAATAATGTAACTACGCATTGAATTGCAAACTCAGAATGGCAATGGTGGTTAGTCTACTGCAAATGTAGATTTAGCAATCCAAGAATTTTTTTTTTTTTTTTTTTTGGGTACAATCTAAGAAAGAGTTAGAAATTATAAACAAACAAATATTCCATCTGCCTCTGTAGTGCCAAAACGATGAGAATTAGGTAGTTACTAGTTAGCAGCAAATTGACCAATATGAGCTACATTTAGGGACGGACCTAGGTGGGTGCCAAAGGGGGCCCGGCCCCCCCCCCTAGGCCCAAAAAAAAAAAAAAAATTATCGGCTAAAATTTTTCAAAAAAAAAAAAAAAAAAGGCTTGGGCCCCCATCTGTTTTTAGCTCGCCCCCCCCCCCCCCCTTCCTTAGTTTTAGCTCGGGCCCCCCTCCTAGCCCATCATCCGGCCAGCCCAGGAGCCCACGACCCATGTTAAAAAAAAAAAAAAAACTCAGCTCTCAGCAGTCCAAAACCAAACAGAGAGAGCAAAAAAACGAAGGAAAAAAAAAGTAATAAAGAAAGAAAGGAAAGTGAGAGCATTGAGAGTCTGAGACTGAGAGGCGAGATAGAGAGACCCACTCACCCACCCCGTGATGCCGTCGCCCACACCCACGCTGTGTCGCCGTGACGCTTGGGAAAGCGAGACCCAACTTGATTTTGCTACCTTGTACCCACATCGGCGAGACCCACTTGCTGCAGCCCACGCAAGACCCACTTGCCGCTGCCGCTCACAGGTATTTACTCTTATCTTTTCCTTCAAAACCTAATAAATATAAAATGTTTGTGATCTGATTTGAGAATCTGATATTCACAAAAACTGTGCTTGTGCTTGTGCTTTGTGGACTTGTAGTGTTTCATGTTTGTGTTTTTACTGATGAGTGATGAACTGAACTGATGTTGGTGATTGACTGATTGTGAATTGAATCAATGCTACTTGTGGTTTTTTTTTTTTTTTTTTTTTTGGGTTTTTGGCTTTGTGACTCTGTCACTCTATGTTTGTGACTCTCTCACTGGTATTATATAGATAAGAGAGATAGAGGGAGAGAGTAGAGTTTGTAGTTGTAGAGATTAGTTTTTTCTTTGTTGACTGGTAGTTGGGCATAATAGGGACAAGTGGAGTTGGGCAACGGACAAGTGACAGAAAAAAACAAAGGTAAAGTTAAAGAAAAGTTTTTAGTGTCCGTAGTGGGATTCATTGGGTATTTGGGAGTGTTAGAAAGATGGAGACAACACAATTACACAAAGACATAAATAAAGGCAGACCAAACACAAAGACATAAATAAAATGGAAAATGATTTTTTGACAGACTCTTTGATGTTATACATTGAAAATGATAGAGTTTCAACATTTAGTTTGTATTCAATCGTGGATGATTTTGAAGATTTGAAAGAGCGTCGAGTTCCCTTTTCATAGATGATTGTATAGAGAAACAATAGTGTTTCGTGTCTTTTGTTTTTGTTAATAGATGAGTATATCTTAATATATTAAGAAACAATGATTTTTGGGTATTTGTCTTGGTTGATAAATTTATTAATACTATATGGATGCATATTTGGAATTTTTTTTTTTTTCGCTTATCTCCAGCCCCCCAACTTAAAATCTTGGGTCCGTCCCTGGCTACATTTGATGTTTTCAAATGCAACATTTTATACATACATAAATCTAGTGGCGGAGTCACATTGGGACTAAAGGGGCCTTGGCTCCTCCAAAAATTTTCAAATATATATACATAAATATGTGAGTCATACAAAAATTAAAAAAACTTCTTAAGTATGTAGGTTGATCCCCCCCCCCCTCCCCCCAATCCCATTAAAATATTGATATGTTCATAAAAAAATTAAAAATTGGATTAACTGAATCCCTAAAAAAGAAATTGACTTCATAGAAATGATTCTTTTGGTTTTTGCTTGTCCCTCATTTTAAGAAAATTTTTTTTTTTTTTTTTTTTTTTTTTTAAAGCGAGTAAAAAGAACTTCCCTTGCTTGCTAGAGGTTGGTGGCTGGCAAGCAGTGGAGGCGGCAAAGTGCACTCCTATTCTTTAAAAAAATTACAGAATAGCAACTCTACTAGCAGATAAATCCGCATTTGATTTGGGACAAATCAGCATAAATGAGCTAAGTCCTTTTAAATCTTCTCCCATTTTTATATCTCTGTATTCTTTGTTTTCCAATTCTCTTGTTTTTTATGTTATGTTGTCTGGTATGGGTTTTGACACGTACGGTTAAATATGGTTGACTCACCATAGATGTGTGGTTTTAATATTTTTTTTTGTAATCATTTTATGACAGATGAACAAATACATTTCTTGGAAATATAAAACTACTTCTAGAGATAGAGATTGAATTTGATTTGTTATTGATTATAAAAAAAAAAAAAAGAATTTAATTTGTTATTTACTAGGAATTGTACAAATACAAGATAAAATGTTATAATATTTTTACAACAATAGAGGGGTTTGGCTACTAGTAGTCATGATAAAATAAAATAAAATATTATATCCGAATCCACCCATACTAAAAGTAAACATATTTCGAAAATATTGTAGTCTTTATAATGTTCTTAGATTTTCTTTTGAAAAGCGCTACGTTCATAATATTTTTATAACACTTTTACAATAAATTATAGGTGGTTAATTGTTATTGGTTCTAATTTGAACCCTAAAATTACTTCTTACCCCATTGATAACAATTCTTAACATCTTGTCACTTAGGATTTGTTGCCAGAATATTAAGAACATAGCATCTCTTTTCTTTTTGACCAGTTAATAAAAGGATGATACTAGGGATATTACACCATAAAATTTACAAATTAATGAATCATCAATCACAAAATATAATTCAAATATTTATTTATCAGCTGCTAATTTACAAAATGTTGCATTTGTATACAAATATTATAAAATATAGTATTTGTATAGTTAAAGTGTTGTAACCAAATTCTCAGCCAAAAAAAAAAAAATTATAACTCAATTGACTAAAAGGGTTCAAATCAAAGGTTTAAATCTTGGTACTTTTAAAATGTACGTACAAAATCAAGTAGCTATAAAAAAAATCACAGTTTTTTAATGCATCACTTTTCTTTGTTGGTGAAGTCTAGTTTTGACAATATTTATTATTAAAAATGCTCCTTATATCGTTAAAGTAGAAAACTAGAAGTAAGAATAGTAATTATTAGTATAATTATTCTATAAACAAGTTATTAGGTTGTTGATTTTCTTAATTCTTACTAACCATTTTATTATTGTGGGGGGAAGTTCTGTGAATACGTTTTTGGGCCTTGGGCTTGATCCAAGGGAACCTAGTCTGTCCGAGGAGAATATGTTACTTAGAAGGATAGTCCACATGGAAGCCCACAAGCAAGTCATTGTGTAAGAGCCCATAAGAATGGTCCGAGGAGAGGCACGTCCTCGACTGGAGAAAATGAAGACTGTGTGTTATGTTGGGACGATTCAGGGGGATTCTAGAGAGTGCATCTGTATTCAGGAAGTGCATGGAGGAAGAGAACAAATGGAAATATCTTGGAGAAAGCTACTACCACCGCATTAAAAACTCTGCACCTACCCCTCTGGCCGAATTAATGGGGAAAAGACCTCTAAACAATGAAAATCAGCCTTCCAACTACTATTTGAAGATTTCAAGAAGGTGGTGGATGGGACAAGTACCTAATTTGGTGATCTGAGCCATACGTGGAAGAAGGAAAATGATATAAAAGGAAGAGAAAGACATTAGAGAAGGGAGGAGAGACCAAAAAAAAAAAAAAAAAGAATGGGCAGAACACTGTATACATGACTGTCTATTGTAATCTATTTAGAAGAGAAAAATGAAGTTCAAATCATCCTCTGCACGCATTTGAGAACATTTCCTTTGTGGTTATGCCTATTGTATGCGAGTTGTGGATCTTCTGTGCTATTCGAAAGTCCATAAAACCTAGGTTTCGAGCCCACACTCTACAAATTCATTATTTTAGGACTTTTTGGGCCTGTCTCCTTTACCGTGTTGGGTTCGAGTACAAATTATGACCTTACAATTGGCGCCGTCTATAGGAAACCTTAAGTTTTAGGACGTGAGACATCATGAAAGGCTCAGATCCACACCATACAGAATCTGTGGGGTCCCAGAATGAGGATCATTTCTCGCAGCTAGAACGAGAAAGAGATCGAGAAAGTAGTGTGCACACAGAGCATATGCGAGGGAGGAGCCATGCACGGGCTAGAAGCAGGACCTCCCACGAAGAAAGTGTTAAGGCCATGCAAAAGGAAATTGACCATCTGAAGAAGAAGCTGCATCGAGAGAAGTGAAGGCGTACCTTCTCTCCTTCAGACCCTTCTTTTGAGGACTCTCCTGGTAGCAGCTATTGCCCCAGGTCAAGAGCTCCTCCTCGTGAGTTTTCCTCCTACGAAGAGAATTATTTTTATGGCCCTACGGGTAAAAAGACTTCTTCCAAGGGCTTGGGAAATGACACTTTGAGCAAGGCGCTCCACCAAATCTCCAAGTCACCTTTCACTCGTAGGATTAAGAAGGGGAAGCTTCCAAGACAGTTTACCCAATCAACTTTCACCATTTATAATGGAAGGACAGACCCGATGAAGCATGTGAGTCATTTCAATCAGAGAATGGCGGTACACTCTAAGAATGATACTTTGATGTGCAAAGTCTTCCCCTCTAGCTTGGGACTTGTCGCGATGAGATGGTTCAATGGCTTGAAGGCAAGCTCTATTGATTCCTTCATGGAGCTCACGAGGGCATTTGGTTCTCGTTTCATCACCTGCAGTAGGGTTCCTCGACCTTTAGATTCATTGTTATCCATGGCTATGGAAGAGGAGGAGACTCTTAAGACGTACTCCGACAGGTACTAGGAGATGTTCAATGAGATTGATAGGGACTTCGACAATGTTGCCATAAGGACTTTCAAGGTTGGCCTTCCAAATTAGCATGATTTGAGAAAATCCTTGACCAAAAAGCCTGTTAGAAGTGTACGTCGTCTTATGGATCGTATCGATGAGTACAAACGGGTTGAGGAGGATCAACAGTAAGGAAAAGGGAAGGGGAGGGGAAGGGGAAGGCAAAGGCAAAGGTTATCTCTTAGAAAAGGAGGGATTTCAGGTTGGATAAATACAATAACAATAGGCCGAGGAGAGATTTCGTTGGGCAATCTAGTCCAACCTCTTCTCAGGTAGTTAGTACTGTGTTTCGTGAACCTGTGCAACAAGTGTTTGAAAAAATCCGTCATGAACCATATTTTAAGTGGCCTAGCAAGATGATAAGGGATCCCATGAAGCGTAATCAGAACCTTCATTTCCAATATCATCAAGAGAGGTCACACAATGGAGAATTGTAGGAATTTGTGGAATTATTTGGAGCAATTAGTGAAGGAAGCAAAGTTGAAGCAATTCTTATATCGTCCTAAAGGGAGGGAGAGCCTCCTGGTCCAGAAAATCAGTGTAAAAATGCTTTAAGACCTCCTTTGGGGAAGATTAATGTCATTTTTGCTGCTCCTAGGAGAACTGGTTCTTGTCCTTCCAGGGTGATGTCTGTGGCGCGAGTTCTTGTCGAAAACTCTAGCTCCGAGCTGAAAAGGATTAAGGGTAACGTACCTCTAATTTTAGGCTTCTCAGAAGAGGACAAAGTGGGGACCGTCCAACCACACTATGATGCCTTGGTTATCACGTTGAGGATAAGGGGCTATGATGTGAAGAGGGTAATAGTCGATCAGGAAATTGGTGCAGACATTATGTATCTTGATCTATTCAAGGGGTCGAACTTAAAGCTAGAGGATCTTTCGGCTTATGATTTGCTTTTAATAAACTTCGAAGGGAAGGCTGTCATGCCGAAAGGGCAGATTAGACTGCCTATGTAGTCAGGCTCGGCAGTGGTGGAAGTGGATTTTATTGTGGTGGACGTCTACTCTCCCTATATAGCCATTGTCACGAGACTGTGGCTGCATGCCCTAGGTACTGTCTCCTCAACTCTCCACGTCAAGGTGAAGTTCCCTTTCGATGGTTAGGTTGAAGAGATTATCGGGAGTTAGTCTGTGGCTAAACAGTGCATAGCAGCAGCCACAGTTTTGCATTAACCTGAGCCAAAGTCCTTGGCCTCGGCTGCGATTATCCCATAGCTATCAACATCTCCTGCCACAATTAGGGGGATAGTGGTAGAAGAGTTTGTGTGTGAGGAATTGGATAAAGTTCTTATAGATGGCGACCCTGAAAAGTTCTTCCAGGTAGGGGTTTAATTGCCACCCTAGGAAAGGGAGGAGTTAGTTGTGTTCTTGAAGGAAACCTTGACGTGTTCATATGGGATGCTTATGAGGTTCCTAGGGTTGACCCAAGTTTCATTTGTCATCGTCTGAATGTTAGTCCGATTGTAGTGCCGAAGAGGCAACCACCTCAAAGTTCTTCCAAGGAACATTCTGAGGCTGTTAAAGAGGAGGTTATCCGACTCAAGAGGGCTGGGGCTATCAAGGAAGTGTTTTATCCTAAATGGCTAGCACACACAATTGTGGTGAAGAAAAAAAAGTAGAAAGTCGAGGGTATGTGTGGATTTTACGGACCTAAATAGGGCTTGTCCCAAGGATTCCTTCCCAATGCCTCGTATAGATCAGCTGGTGGACGCTGCTGTTGGCCATCCTCAGATGAGTTTCCTAGATGCCTTTCAGGGGTACCATCAAATACCTCTAGCTTCAGAGGATCAAGAGAAAACAGCTTTTGTCACTCCCACAGGCAATTATCATTATAAGGTAATGCATTTTGGCTTGAAAAATGCTAGGGCTACCTATCAAAGGATGATGACTAGAATGTTCAAGGCTCAGTTAGAAGAAACTGTTGAAGTATACATGGATGACATGATTGTAAAAAGTAAGGTTATATCTATACATGTGACCGATTTAAGTGACACTTTTCAAACGTTAAAGAGGCACAAATTACGTCTCAATGCTTCTAAGTGCTCTTTTGGTGTGGGGTCTGGTAAGTTTCTAGGCTACATGCTCACTCATAGAGGGATTGAAGCCAACCCCACCCAAATCACAGCAATCCGTAGCTTACAACCTCCTCGGAATCCAAAGGAGATTCAAAAGCTGATTGGGATGACGGCCGCTCTCAATAGGTTTATATCTCGATCCGCGAATAAGTACCAACCCTTTTTCCAACTGTTAAATAAGTGGAAGGGATTTGAATGGATTGAGGAATGTTCTTTGGCTTTTCAACAGCTAAAGGAGTATCTCTCGCGGCCATCCATTATGTCTCGCCCAGACGCGAATGAAATTTTGTTTGCATATATAGCCGTGGCTGTTTATGTCGTCAGTTTGGTTCTGATATAGGACGACAATGGTATACAGAAACCAATCTACTATGTGAGTAAGTCTCTACAAGAAGCTGAGGTGCAGTATCTACCATTGGAAAAAGCGATTCTAGCTATGGTGCATGCTACGCGCAGGC
This sequence comes from Castanopsis chinensis, assembly GCA_032878915.1. Lineage (NCBI taxonomy): Eukaryota > Viridiplantae > Streptophyta > Magnoliopsida > Fagales > Fagaceae > Castanopsis > Castanopsis chinensis. The sequence continues at coordinate 595,518 of JAVQMG010000070.1, forward strand.
TTCCACACTATTTCCAATCTCATACAATTATTGTGCTAACTCAGCTCCCCCTTAAGTCCGTGCTGTGGAGTACTAATTACTCAACTAGAATCTCCAAATGGGAAACTATCTTGGAAGCCTTTGACATCAAATATATACCTAGTACCTCTATGAAGGGGCAAGTCCTTGTTGACCTTATGGCAGAGTTTGTTGAGCCTTCAATGGAAGAGAATCCTAAGGGGTGGGGCATGGATGAAAAATCAGTTGGTATGATCTCGCGCAAGGAATCCCCAATATGGAAAGTATATGTTGGTGGGGCAGCGAACCAGAAGGGGTTTGGTGTAAGGATAGTTCTGGTATCCCTAGAGGGAATTGTCTTAGAGAAATCTTTGAGATTGGCATTCTCGGCTAACAACAATGAAGCCGAGTACAAAGCTTTATTAGTAGGAATGGATATGGTTCAAAAGATGGGTGGAAAAGCAGTGCAGATGTTCTCAGATTCACAGCTGGTGGTCAGCCAAGTGGAAGGAAAGTTAGAGGCCAGGGAATCGAGGATGCAAGGGTATTTAGCCCACGTCAAGTTCCTGCAATCTGAGTTTGAATCTTTTGATGTGGCACATGTCTTAAGGAGTGGGAATACCCATGCCAATTCATTGGCCACGCTTGCAACATCCTTGGCGTAGAGTCTACCTCGGGTTATACTCGTTGAAGATTTGTTTAAACCCACTAGGACAGGTGGTGGTACCATCCAGATTCTCCAGATCAGAATAGGTCCTAGTTAGATGGATTCGATAATGTCCTTCCTTAAAGATGATATTTTACTAGAAGAAAAGTATGAAGCCGACAAAATACAGAGAAAGGGCCCTTGGTTTTGGTTGTCTAAGGATGAGAAGTTATATAAATGCTCTTTTTCGGGACCTTACCTGCTGTGTATACACCCTGAAGCAACGGAGCTGCTCTTGGAAGAATTGCATGAAGGGATATGTGGTAGTCACACGAGGGGAAGGTCATTGGCTCATAGAGCTCTTACCCAGGAATATTGGTGCCCGAACATGCAAAGAGAGGCGTAAGATTATGTGAGGAAGTGTGATCAATGTCAGAGATTTTCTCCCAACATTCATCAACCTGGGGGTGTTCTTAATCCTCTGTCTAGTCCTTGGCCGTTTGCTCAGTGGGGCTTGGACATTGTGGGACCTTTCTCAAAGGCAGCTGGGAATAGAAAGTGGTTACTTGTTGGAACAGATTATTTCACCAAGTGGGTTAAAGTGGAGCCCCTATCAAACATCAGAGACATGGATGTGAAGAAGTTTTTCTGGAAGAACATTATTACCAGGTTTGGAATCCCACATACTCTTATCTCAGATAACGGCATGCAATTTGACAGTAAGGCCTTCAGAAGGTATTGTGGCGACCTAGGTATCACGAACAAATATTCCACACCGGCTTACCCGCAAGGTAATGGACAAGCCGAGGCAATTAATAAAGTAATAGTCAGTGGGCTCAAGAAAAGGTTGGACAATGCTAAGGGAAGGTGGGTGGAAGAATTGCTGCATGTTTTATGAACGTACCAAACTACTCCAAGGAGATCCATAGGGGAAACACCTTTCTCTATGACTTATGGTGCCGAGGCTGTGATTTCTTTGGAAACTTGGTTCCTGACGTTGAGAACAAGCTCGTTCATTCTGAACAATAATGACAAGTTATTGGAAAAAAGCTTGGATCTAGTTAAGGAACGATGGGAAAATGCCATGTTTTAGCTTGCTTATTATCTACATAGGCTCAAGCAGGGGCATGATTCCCATGTCAAGCTGCGACCACTTTCTCCTAGGGATTTGGTATTGAGAAAGGTCGTGGGCATTGCAAAAAACCCAGCATGGGGCAAGTTGTGGCCTAACTGGGAGGGACCTTATCATATTACTTCGGAAGTTGGCATAGAAGCTTATTATCTTGCAGATTTGGATGAAAAAGATATACAACGTCCCTGGAATGTAAATAACCTTCGAAGGTACTGTTATTAATGAAAGGCATATCTGTCATTTGTTTAGTTATCATTATATTCTATTGTATTGATTCTTGGTTCTGTAACTCTAAGTGTTAAACAGAACCTTAGTTATGCCTGGTCCTCAGACCACCTACTTTAGAAAATTAACATTTTAGCATATTTTTCTAAGTGTTAAACAAAATCTTAGTTACGCCGGGTGCTCGGACCATCTACTTTGGGAAAATTAACATTCAATTCATTTTTTACTAAGTGTTAAACAAAACCTTAGTTACGCCAAGTCCTCGGACCATCTACTTTGGGGAAATTAACATTCAATTCATTTTTTACTAAGTGTTAAACAGAACCGTAGTTACACCTGACCCTCGGACCACCTACTTTGGGAAAATGAACATTTTAGCATATTTTTCTAAGTGTTAAACAAAACCTTAGTTACGCCGGGTACTTTGAATGTACAGAATTGTTAAATTCAATGAAAATTGTGTATGTTAGATGTACAGATTGTATGGATCTATATAAAAATTTGGATAAGTTTAATACGTTGAATGTATAAAATAGTGAAAATCAAATGGAAAATTGTGTGCTTTAAATATACAGATTGTTTGGATTTGTTCAAATATATATATATATATATATATATATATAGGATAAGTTGAATGTATGGAACAATTAAATTCAACAAAAAAGTGTTTACGTTAGATGTATAAACTGTCTGGATTTGTAGAAAAATTTAGATATGTTGAATAAACAAAATCTTGAAAATTCAACAGATTGTTGTGCACATTAAATGTATAGATTGTTGGGGTTCATAGAAAAATTTGGATACGTTTAATAAGTTGAATGTACAAAATTGTGAAAATTCAATGGAAAATTGTAAACATTAGATGTGCAGATTGTTTGGAATTGAAGAAAATTTTTAAATACGTTGGATATGTTGAATGTATAGTATTGTAAACAATTTTTAATTTGTTTGGATATTTAAAAAATTTGGATATGTTTAATAAGTTGAATGTAAAAAATGGTGAAAATTCAATAAAACATTGTGTACGTTAAATGTACAAATTGTCTAGATTTGAAGAATAATTTAAATACGTTGTATATGTTGAATGTACATGACTGTTAAATTCAACGAAAATTTGTGTACATTAGATGTACAAATTGTCTGGAATTGTAGAAAAATTTAGATAAGTCTAATAAGTTGAATGTACAAAATCATGAAAATCCATTAGAAAATTGTGTATATTTAATGTACAAATTATCTGGATTTGAAGAAAAATTTATATTTGCTGGATAATTTGAATGTACAGATCTGTTAAATTCACTAAAAAATTGTATACGTTAGATGTACAAATCATACAGATTGGTATAAAAATATTGATAAGTTTAACATATTGAATGTATAAAATCAGGAAAATTAAATGGAAAATTGTGTATGTTAGATGTATAGATCATCTGGATTTTAAGAAAAATTTTTTAAAAAAATTAGAAATGTTATATACAAAATTTTTAAAATTCATCAAAAAATTATTTTCATTCGATATACAAAATGTCTGGATTTGAAGAAAAAACTAGATATGATGGATATGTTTAATGTACAGAATTGATAAATTCACAAAAAATTTTGTACATTAGATGTACTTGTTATCTAGATTTGAAGAAAAATTTAAATATGCTGAATACGTTGAATATTCAGAATTTTATAAATTCAACCGAAAATTGTGTAAATAAGGTACAGATTGTCGAATTTGATTAATGTATAGAATTTTTAAACTCAACAGATAATTGTGCGCATTAAATGTATAGATTGGCGGGATTTGTAGAAAAATTTGGATATGTTCAATACTTAAATGTACAAAATCATGAAATTTCAATGGAAAATTATGTATATTAAATGTATAGATTGTTTGGATTTGAAGAAAGTTTTAAATACGTTGGATAGGTTGAATAAATGGATTTGTTAAATTCAACGACAATTGCATACATTAAGTGTTTGTTTGACATTGATTATTTTTGCCATCTTATTTTATTATTCAGCTTATTTTTGCTACTATTCATGGATCTCACTATACTGTTTCAACTAGCTTTTTCCTTTATCTACAGTACTTTTAGCAAAAAGTTTTCAGTTACAACTAAATAAACTATTCCCAAACAGATACTAGATGTACAGATTGTTTGGATTTGTAGAAAATTTGGGTTATGTGTAATACGTTGAATGTTCAAAATCATGAAAATTCAATAGAAATTGTGTACATTAAATGTACATATTGTCTAGATTTGAAGAAAAATTTAAATACATTGGATAGGTTGAATGTAAAGGACTGTTAAATTCTATGAAAAATTGTGTATATTAGATGCATATATTGTCTGGATTTGTAGGAAAGTTTGGTTACATTTAATACGTTAAATGTACAAAATCATGAAAAATCAACAAAAATTTGTGTACATTAAATGTACAAATTTTCTGGATTTGAAGAAAAATGTAAATACATTGGATATGTTGATTGTTCAGAATTATTAAATTCAACGAAAAATTGTGTACATTAGATGCACAGATTGTCATGGTTTGAAGAAAAATTTGAATACATTAGATACATTTAATGTACAAAACTATTAAATTCAATAAAAAATTGTGTATATTAGATGTAAAAATTTTCTGGATTTGTAGAAAAATTTGGATGCGTCTAATACGTTGAATGTAAAAAATGGTAAAAATTCAATCGAAAATTGTGTACATTAAATGTACAAATTATTTGGATTTGAAGAAAAATTTAAATACGTTGGATACTTTGAATGTAAAGAATTGTTAAATTCAACAGAAAATTGTGTACATTAAATGTACAAATTTTCTGGATTTGTAAATAATTTGGATACTTTAGATATATTGAATGTACAGAAATTTTTAAATTCAATAGAAAATTGTGTACACTAGATGTACCTATTGCCTGAATTTTGAGAAAAATTTAAATACGTTGGATATAGTGAATGTACAAAATTGTTAAACTCCATGAAAGATTGTGTACATGAGATGTACAAATTGTTTGGATCTGAAGAAAAATTTAAATATGTTGGATGCATTGAATGTACATAATTGTTAAATTCAATGGAAAATTCTGTACTTTAGATGTACACATTGTCTGGATTTATAAACAAATTTGGATACATTTAATACGTTGAATGTACGAAATTGTGAAAATTCAATGGAAAATTGTGTATATTAAATAATTTAAATGTACAAATTATTTGGATTTAAAGAAAAATTTAAATAAGTTAGATATGTTGAATGTATAGAATTTTTAAATTCAACGAAAAATTACATAGTTGTAGAAAATTGAATACGTTGGATACATTGTATATACAACGGAAAATTGAGTCAAAAAGTAAGTTTCCTAATTTGCAAATGTCACTACACTTTTTATTTACAAAAGCACAAGACTTGTCTGTATTAAACTCATTAATTTAGAACTTTTACTTTTTTTTCTTAAAAATTTGATCATTCACCATACTAATTCAAAATCTTGGTTAGGTACCCTACATCACCTATCCCAAGGGATAACACGTTATTTTGAAATTAATCCCAATATTCAAGATTTAAAGGATAACTAAAAATTATGGAATTTGGTTCATTATTGAGCATGTCAACTTGTACGATCTACCCATGAGAATAACATGGGAAAATGCATGAGCGTGCGACTTTATAAACTCATAAATCTATCATAGGAGATGACAAGGCAAATGGATGAACATGTAGGCATATGCAAAATGAATAAACATGTGAACAATTTATTCTAGAGAACAAGACTAAAAAGCATAGCTAAGCATATGATCGCATTGCATTTACTAGGAATGCAAATCACATGACAAATTTAATGAGGCTTACCATACTCCATACCATTGCATCCTACCTCACTCCGTAGCATTGCATAGTATAGTGAGCCCTCTCCAACCAATTTTCTCATGCAAAAGACACAAAAACAAAAAGAAACTCAAGGGTTTAAATTCTATAAAATGTGAAAACAATATCATTTTAAAATTTTAATTATCTTAAAGAAAATCTTTTTATTTTGATAAAGTTGATAAGCTTCCTAGTTTGCAAATATCCCTACATACTAGTTTATTTTCAAAAGAACCAAACTTTAGTTTCCTTATTTAATAATAAAGGTTATCATTTTATTTGGAATTTTAATAGAAGTCTATATTTAATTTAATCATTTTCTTTATATATTTTTTATCAAATTGGTGCAACCTACCCTAGAGAATGACATGGGAAAATGCATGAGCATGTGATTATATAAACACATAAATCTATACCAGGAGATGACATGGCAAATGCATGAGTATGTAAGCATATGAAAAACACATCATCATGCAAACAATTTATTCAAAAAAAGAAGAAGAAGCTAAGCAGGTTAATTTTTTTTTTTTTTTTTAATTTTGGGTTAGGCTTGTTATTGCCTTTTGGGCTTTGGTTTAAGAAAGTTTATTCTTGTTATGAGGCAGGGCCTAAAGTTTTTAAGAAAAAGAAATGGGACAGGCTGGGTATATAACTATAAGCTGCCATGATAAAATCAATTCAAACAATTAATGCACCATAAAACAAGAACTTGCATTATTAACTGCTATTGAAGGAGAGGGATATGTTAAATGCTGAAATTTAACTACACAATGATGCAACAATGACGCAACTGCAGATTGATATATTTAGGGACGAGGGAGATGTGAAAAATATTGAAAATGACACATTAAAATCTGGATGTCATTTGCCAAAGAGCTGCTCCCATGTTTAGTATTAGCCACTTGACTTCAGTGTGAGTTCTTTTGGGTAAGACCTTTTTAGGTTTGGTAAGAGCTGCTTCCTTCGTGGGTTTTCAGTTTTGGTCTAGGATTTTAGAAATAGGATGAAACGATGTAGTTTATGATTAGATTTTTTGTGTTTTAGCATTGTGGAAAACGACATTGTTTTTACTGTGATAGGTAAGCTTTTATTATTAGTTGAAACTGTGTCGTTTTAGGGCTAATTTGGCACACCAAAAAAAAAAAAAAAAAAAAATATCAGCAAGATGACATGGCAGTTAACAGCAGAAACAAACCGGGGGATGATTTGTTAACAAAACCAAATATTGGGGTGTAAAATCAAAGTTCTGAAACATTGTGGTGCTTACCCAAGATATTTTATTAATATTAGAACACAAATTAGTATATTGACCAAATAAATTTAACAACATTATAGCTTAAAAGGCAACAAAGCTAACATCAAATTCTTCATTTAGAAAAGATGAAGCATTCATTCATTTTGATTACAAGTGAACTAGAAACTAGAAAAAATTTGCTTAGGTTAACATAATTTTATAAAAATCAAATAAAAAAAATCATACCATCACAACATGAAAAAATAAAAAACCCTTAAAGTTTCATCAAAACAAAAAATTTATCTCATAAAAAAAAAACCAAATTTTTTTGTTTTTGGTAGGATCAGTAGGATCCCATACGATCCTACGATCCTACATATGATTCTACCATTTTTACGATCCTAGTGCGATCCTAAACTTTTTGGTAAGGTGGGATCGTAAAATCATGCGATTCTACGATCCAAATCACAATTTTGACAACCATGCTTTCTTGGATCTATAGTTCTGTGAACAAGAACATCAAATCAAGTGTGATGTACAACGAGACAACTAGGCAAGTCTGGTTGGATTTGAAGCACAGGTTTGCTCAAGACATTGCTGCTAGGATTTTCTCACTGCAGAAGGTAATTTCTCACATTTCATAGAACAATCTTTTGGTGAGTGATTACTTCACTAATTTCAAAACACTTTTAGATGAGTTGATGAATTGTGATCCTTTGCCTGAATGTTATTGTGGAGTAGTGAGAATTTTAACTGAGAAGTTTGAGTAAGATTGTGTAATGAAGTTCTTAATGGGACTGAATGAGAACTATGCTGCAATTTGAACTCAAGTCCTTATGGCTGATCTAATGCTTGGCCTAAATAAGGTGTATTCTATGGTTCTTCATGAGGAAATGCAGAAGAACATTAGTTCATCTGTTTTTGAGTTTGAATCAGCTGCTTTGTATTCTAATGCAAATAATAAGCCTAATTTAAGGAATAAGTATGGAAACAAGAGGGAAAGACCAATTTGTAGTCATTGTGGCATCCAAGGGCACACAATTGACAAATGTTACAAATTACATGGATATCCACCTGGATACAAGCCAAAAGGAAAATCCTCCTCAGCAAATCAAGTTTCTAACTTCACTGAGAATGATCAATTGGTTTTGCCCAATTCTGGTCTAGTATCCACCATTGGTGCTATGGAGCATAATATCATGAAATGCCTTATCTCTCAAGAACAATGCCAGCAATTGATGGCTTTCTTGAAAAGTTAGACCTTGGATGGATCTCAAGTTGGAAGCTCTCATCAGGCAGCCAATATGGTAGCAACAAGTCTTCATTCTCAAGCCATGGTTCAGCACCCTTTAATGCCTAATTTCATCGGTAAAATGATAACTTCTTCTTGTTCTTCCACCTCATATTTTTCTCATTCTTTTTTTTTCATCTCAGAGAGTTAATAGATTAGCTTTCTCTTCCAAAACTTGGATATTAGATATTGGAGCTAATGATCATTATGATCACGATGTCACTGTTTTGTCTAGTATAACTTCCATTGTAGAATCCTATGTTCAATTACCTAATGGAGAGACTGCATTAGTGAGTCACATTGGAACTGTCAATATCACAGAACATTTAATCCTTGAAAATATCTTGGTTGTTCCTTCTTTCAATTTCAATCTCATCCCTGTTAGTCAGTTGGTCAAGTCTCTGACTTGTTGTTTTATTTTCATTGGAAATATGTGCTTTATCCAGGACCTTCTTCACTAGAAGATGATTGGTCTGGGTAGAGAACATGAGGGCCTTTACTTACTTCAAGACACTGCAACACAATGCTCTTCTCAACCTACTTCTTCTTTTCCATGCATTGCATCAGTTGTTCAAACTTATCTTTGGCACAACAGATTGGGTTACCCTTTTGATCAGAAGTTGTACATTTTAAAAACTGTGCTTATTGTTTCTTGCAATAATAACAATGAACCTTGTATGGTCTTCCCTTTAGCAAAGCAGAAAAGGTTACCTTTTCTTGTTAGTGAGCATGTTGTGGATTGTGCTTTTGACTTAATTTATATTGATATTTAGGGGCCTTTTTCTATTTCTACTATTGATGGTTATAGATTTTTCTTGACTATTGTTGATGATTACACTCGATGTACTTGGCTTTATGTTTTAAGGTTCAAGTTTGAATCTCAATCAATTTTAAGAAGTTTTTGTTCCTTGGTTGAAAGGCAGTTTGACCTTAAAGTCAAGATCATTAGATCAGATAATGCTGCTGAGTTTGTGATGAAATCCTTTTATCAAGAAAAGGGAATTATTCATCAGCTAAGCTCTATACAAACTCCATAACAAAATTCTATTGTTGAGAGGAAACATCAACACCTCTTAAATGTAGCAAGGGCATTAAGGTTTCATTCCAAGTTACCTATACATTTCTGCAGCTTATCTGATTAATAGATTGCCCACCTCTCCTTTAAACCATAAAACTCCTTATGAAATTCTTTTCAAGAGACCTCCTTCTTATGCTCACTTAAAGGTGTTTGGATGCTTGTATTTTGCTTCAACTCTTCCACGTAATAGGAATGAATTTGATGATAGGACTAAGAGATGTGCTTTCTTAGGATATCCATTTGGCACTAAAGGATATAAAGTTTTGAATATTGACAGCAATACTTCTTTTATTTCAAAATATGTTGTGTTTCATGAAACAATTTTTCCTTTTGCATCTACTTCTACTCAAAATGATTCAAATTTTCCTATTTTCCTAAACTTGTTCTTGATTGTGAACCCAATCCTATCTTTGACAATACTGAACATCTTGAATTTGTAGCCTCTTCGCCACTTGATAATTCCACTTCTATTGTTCAATCTAAGTCTGGTTTGTCCATTCCTTCTCCCATTATAGACCCTTCTTCCTCTAGCTCTCATATTGAACCTCTTACCTTTGATATGCCTTCCACCAGCTCTCCACCTACTCTCCACCTACTTCTACCCTTCTTCCTCACAACTTGCTCTTAGAAGGTCTATAAGGTATCACAAACCTCCTGTTTATTTGCAAGATTATTCTTGTAAGTCATCTACTCTCGTTCCCACTTCTGGCCAACCTTATGACATTAGATGTCACCTCACCTATGCCAAACTTTTCGCATCTTATAAGTCCTTTACCTTAGCCATCTCCAATCCCCATTTGAGTCAGCTTTCTATCATGAGGCTGTGAAATTTTCTCATTGGAGAGATGTCGTGCAGGCTTAGATTGAAGCACTTAAGGCTAACCATACTTGGTCTATTGTTCCTCTTCCACCTGGGAAAGTTGCTATTGGATTAAAATAGGTCTATAAGGTGAAGTACCATTCTGATGGCACTATTGAAAGGTACAATGCAAGATTGGTGGCCAAGGGGTATACTTAGAAAGAAGGGATAGACTATGATGAAACCTTTTCTCCTATGATTAAGTTCATCACTGTGAAGTTGGACATTGCCTTGACTGCTGTGAAATAATGGCATTTTTGCGTGGTGACTTGCTTAAGGATGTTTATATGTCTCTTCCTTTGGGGTTTCACAGCAAGGGGGGGGACATATGTTAAGGGGGAGCAGCTTGTTGATGGTAAGGGGGAGCTTCAAGGTCCTCTAGTTTGCAAATTAAACAAATCCCTTTATGGTTTGAAGCAGGCTTCAAGGCAATGGTTTGCCAAACTATCTATTGCCATTTTGGAATTGGGCTTTGTTCAGTCTAAGGGTGATTACTCTCTCTTTACTTATACTAAAGGTCCTATTTTTTGTGGCACTACTGGTTTATGTGGATGATATACTCTTGACTGGAAATGATGAGCCATATATTACTCACTTGAAAAGCATGTTAGATACTAGGTTCAAGCTCAAGCATTTGGGACCTGCTCAATACTTCCTAGGGATTGAAATAGCCAAAAGTAAAACTAGAATTGCTCTAAACTAGAGGAAGTATGCACTAGAGATATTGCAAGACACTGGCTTGACTGGCTCTAAGCCTTTCAATACACCCATGGAGTAGAACATTAAGTTGTCTAAAACCAGTGGAGTTTATTGAAGGATCCTACACAGTTCAGAAGGCTTATTGGAAGATTGATGTATCTTACCATGACAATACCAGATATCACTTATATAGTGCATTTTCTTAGCCAATATCTAAGTAAACCCAGAGAGCCTTACTTGAAATCAGCTTTCAAGATTGTTCAGTACATCAAAGGATCACCAGGGCAAGGTCTTTTTCTTTCTAGTAATATAGATTTGCACTTAAAAGCCTTCTATGATGCAAATTGGGTAGGGTGCCCAGATACTCGCAGTTCTACAACAGGTTATTATCTTTATCTAGGGGAGTCTTTAATTTCCTGGAGGTAAAAAAAGCAAGGGACAGTTTCTAGAAGTTCAACAGAAGCTAAATATAGAGCAATGCCATCAACCACTTGTGAAACTGTGTGGTTGAAACAACTCTTGAAGGATCTACAAGTAGAGCACAAAAGTTCAGCATTGTTATATTGATATAATCAAGTAGCACTTCACATAGTTCCTAATCCTGTTTTACATTAACGCGGCAAGCATATTGAGATAGATTTCCATCTGGTTAGAGAGAAAATTCAAAGGGGTATAATCAAAACTTTTCATATTGCAGGTGTGAATCAAAATGCAGATATTCTTACTAAACCTTTGGGTTTTCCAACTTTCTCTAAATTGGTAATAAAGTTGGGAATGATTGACATTTACAAACTTGAGGTAGATTCATCACAGTTGCAAGATAGCCAATCAACAACAGCAGCAACTACTATCTTGAGGGGGAGTGTTAAGAAGCTGAAGAAAACGAGATCGTTTTGTACAAAGAAGAAATCAATTAAGGTAGTTAAGAAGAGAAATGTTAAAGCACATGGTTCTCACATGACACAAAGATTAGTTAATAAAGGCCAATCAAATGCAGACACGTGTAATTCTAATCTCTGTAACCAACTCCTTCATCTATGGATCAATTAGTTAGACACGTGTAGTAGTTATTTTTTCTGTTTTGATCTTTTTCTTCTTTTATGCTCAGCTTGTACATATAAAAGTAGAGATCCTTGTATTCATTTTTTTGCCTTTCTCATTCAATAAGAAACACTCTTCTATTTACTCTTTCCTTCCAAAGAGAGAGAAAGAGAGTTTTTGCATTGAGTGTGAAAGTTTTACACACTTGATTTCGCTCAAACCCAGACTGAAATGCCTTGATCTCCTCCTCTCTAAACTACCGGTCCTGAAAAGCTAACGCCACGGTCACAAATGGTGGTGGTTTCCTCTTGAATTCAAAATTTAAAAATTTAAAAACCCTCACTCCCTCTCTTCGATCTGGGGGTGGGGGTGCCTTAAGAGTTTCTAGAAGGCGTGTGGGTAATGTATTTAGTGGCGCGTGAATGTCATATTTTGGGGTTGAAGTTTTATTGAGTCACTGTGCAATTCTACTATGAGATCGTGTACAGAATAAAGTACAGATATATAAAAGCAATATATAAACTATAAAGCATAGTAGGCATAATTTATGAACATGTACAGAGAGAAATTTGGGAGAAAGGAATTTTACCTAGTGGGCGTTTGGGTGTGGATGAAAAATGAAAATTATTTAACTATTTAGCTTATTTTTGCTACTATTCATGGGCCCCACTACACATTTTAGTACTATTTATGAATTTCTCATTTAAATATATCTCATGCACGTTTAATACATTTTTTCCCTTAAAAGTAGCACACACTAAACCGAACATTTTACTTCATTTCAAATCTTAAATTTTAGTTTCTGAAAATTATCTTTTTGTGTCACTAACAATAATTTTTTTTTTTTTTTTTTTGAAACCGAATATAACTTTCATGCATTCAAAGATAAAGAATCATGATACAATGCCTCCAAAGCTGGTGGAGGAGAATCCTTTATCCAGTAATATCCCCAAACACATTCCTGGCAAATCTAGCCAACGAGTGTGTCATAGAGTTAGCACCCTAGTTTACATAGCTAAACTGCACCCAATGTAGACCATGAGCCAAGTATTGTATGTCATGAACAATATGGCCTATCCAAGACAAATTTGAACCAGTAAAGGAAATTGATGTCATGACTGTCTTATTATCTCCCTCAATCACCGATTCAAAAAAACCAGCATCAATCGTGAATTCCAGTGCCTTTTGGCACGCAATAGTCTCTGCCTCCTCACTGTCATTCACTAGGGGCCCTCTTACTGACAAATCTGCATTCACCTTACCCTTCTTGTTGCGGACCATTGCACCCACACCTGAGCAATTTAAGTCTGGAAAAGTAGCAGCATCAAAGTTCAAGTTCAAACATTGAATTTGGAGGAGGTTGCCACACACGAGTAACTGTATTTGTCTCTAGTATTTGTAGCAAGTCTTGGGCTTGCCTAAAATCATCTAGATAATCAGCAGCCCTTTTGTTCAGCCACTTCAGATCCTTTAGCTTCCTCCTATAATTCACGACATTCCTTTGGTTCCAAATTAACCAAGCTTGAACCAGAAATAATTCAAACTCAATTGTGGGTAACCTGCTCAATAATTCTTGAAATAATTGCACTACATCATGCTTTCCAAGAGTATATCTCTGCAGTTGGACTAAACTACCTGCCCAAATATCTTATTCCACCCCACATTCCCATAGCACATGGATCCTTGATTCGACACACCTGGTACATAACAAACACTTATCATCCTTAATAATCTTCCTTCTTGCAAGATTGTCTCGAGTAGGCAATATGTTTTGGCAAGCTCTCCATCCAAAAATTTTAATTTTTTTTAGCACATGAAGCTTTCAAATATTTGATCACAGCCAACCTCCAACAGGACCAGAAGAGCTTTCAACCCTGTTCTTATGTCGCATGACCCGCTTTGCCACATAATATCCAGTTTTAATTGAGTAGACTCCCTTCCTATTATATAACCATACAATGGTATCGGATAATTGTCTATGGCTAAGAGGTATACGTAAAATAGTTTCAACATCTTCCTTGTGAAACATAGAGTTGATATAGTCACGCCTCCACCATTTCAATTTTGGATTGTTAAGGTCAGCTACACGCCACTCCCATTCCTCCTCACTTGGTGGAAGAATCACCCCATTTGTTGGATAATTAGGAATCCATTTATATGAGAGAACTTTAATGGCCAATCCATCACCAACCCACTAACAGCACCCATCAGTTAAGATTGGTTTGGCCGCCATAATACTTTTCCACACGTATGAGCTATTTGGTGAGTCCAAGGCATCCAACAATTCAGTCTGTGAGAAATATCGGGCTTTGAAACACTGATACATTAGAGATTCTCTATTTTGTATAAGTCTCCATCCTTGCTTCGCCAACATAGCTAGATTAAAGGTTCTTAAGTCATGAAATCCCATTCCTCCCCTCTTCTCAGGCTCAGTTAGCTTGCTCCAACTTCTCCAATGAATCTTTCATTCATCCCTAACCTGACCCCACCAAAATCTTGCACATAAGGCATCAAGTTCATCACATAGCTTCATAGGTAATTGAAACACACCCATTGTATAGGTTAGTATTGACTGAGCCACAGCTTTGATCAGCACTTCCTTCCCAACTCTAGACAGCATCCCTGAAGTTTCTTCCACACCCAGTCTTTGAGATAAGAGAATGAATGGTATTTTGCCTTTCCTTCACTCCCAACTTATCTATGATCCTACTCTTGTGCTTAGCTGATGTATTGCCACTAAAAGCATCGAGGATTTTTCCAAATTAATACTTTGAGCCAAGGCAGCAACATATACTCTCAAAATTTTGATTGCCTCTTCAACATCATGTTGGTTGGCTTGGCAAAAAAGCAGTGAGTCATCTGAAAAAAGTAAGTTAGAGATCTTTGGTGCTCTCCTACAAATAGAAACCCCATGAATATGCCCATCCATTTCCACCTTATCTAATAATGAAGTGAAGCCCTCTGTACATTATAGAAATGGATAGGGTGAGAAGGGTCCTCCTTGACGGATTCC
This sequence comes from Castanopsis chinensis, assembly GCA_032878915.1. Classification (NCBI taxonomy): domain Eukaryota; kingdom Viridiplantae; phylum Streptophyta; class Magnoliopsida; order Fagales; family Fagaceae; genus Castanopsis; species Castanopsis chinensis. Next base: position 610,603 of record JAVQMG010000070.1, read on the forward strand.
GTTAGACGAAGTAATATTACCATAAGGTTTACCATTAATATTTTGTTCCGATTTCTTTGTCGTTGAGTTCAAAGGTTTTTTGCCCCTTCCTTTGTCGTTGGCTGTAGAATTGTTTGTCCCCCCTGTTTTGGAGGTGCCTGTGATTCTCTTTAGGTAACAAGTTCACCTCAGAGCTAGTGATTGTTTCATTTTTATGGGTTACCTGTGATACACCTTTTTGTTCTTTTTTCTTACTCCTTTCTTTTTTCTTCTTCCTCCTTTATTAGTTAATGGAGGAGTTAACAAGCACCTAGAACAATCTTTCTCTTAATGAGGGAGAAGGTTCCAAGTTTACTCTACAAAATCAACACAAATCTACGGAGTTTATTATTACAGCAAAATTCCTAACGAACATGTGCTGAACATGGAGGTCGTAGCCAAAACGTTCAGACCACTCTAGAGATCTACTGAGGGTTTTAAGATGAGAAAATTTGATGATCATCTAGTTTTATTTGCGTTTAAGAAGAAGGAGATCTGGAACGGGTCTTTCAGAGTGAACCTTGGTGTTTTGATAAACATCTGGTGGCCTTACAATGTTACGATCAAGGTGTTTTAGTGAATGATCTTAAGTTTAATCGAGCTTCGTTCTGGGTTCAAGTCCACGTTATTCCGATTAGATACATGTCAAGAGAAGTGGCCTAATCCATTTGTGATTCTGTTGGGGTTGTTTGTCGTTCTATTGGAGGGGTGGAGGAGGATGGTGGAAGATTTTTGCGTGTTAAGGTAACTTTGGATATCTCCCTTCCCCTATGTCGTGGACGATTGATAACTTTGGAAAATGGAAATAAGCATTAGGTTAGTTTCAAGTATGAACGCCACCCCAACTTATGTTATTGGTGTGGGCGATTAGATCACGACGATAGGGACTATGCACTATGGCTTCGGAGTAAAGGCTCCTTAACAGAGGAAGATAAGCAACATAATCACATGATTAAAGCATCCCTTTATAGGTCCTATAATAAGACCGTGGTCTTCGTCCCTAGTTTTTACGAGAGTGTTGATAATCCTAGGTCGAGTTTAGGTGGGACTGAGAATAATCAGGCATCGATGAAGGTTACGAGTCCTTTGCCGCTGACGGAATTAAACCCAGCTACGGAAATGGATACACATAAGGGAGCCATTAATGCTAATGTGAGTCCGGATGCTTCGATTACGCTTATTGATGGTGACTTGACGATTGATACATAACTTAAAGCCGTGTTTTCCTCACCACCAGCCATCCTTCGCCAGCCCAGCGAAATTTATGATAGCACAGATGGAGGTGGATCCTCGTTGGGAGATGTGGAACCTATTCCTAAGATCTCCAACCCGATAAATCTTCATAAAAACATAGGTACTTTCGCTGACGGTGACCCTTTCCTTGCAAAGCTTAAGGAAACTGATCATGACATAAAGAAGTTTGATCACGTGCCAGGTGGGATTCCTGGATACTTGACAGCGTCAGTTTCCAATTTAGATGGTCTTGTGACTGCACGAGGTAAGGTTGAAGAAAATGTGGATAGTCCTCTACCAGTTGGGCCATAAGTAAATGAGCCCATTCTCCCTAACTCAGTCACTAAACGCCCCAATAGTAGGCCTCCTCTCTAGGATTTGTCAAATTTGAATGGGTTGCCTGCTAAAATTAAGCCTAAACGAATGTCTAAACAACTTAAGCCCGCAATCTCTCCCCACCTGTCTACTTCGGCTAATGTTAAAAAAGAGAGAGAGCACTGCCTAGAAGACATCTCAGATACCCTTGTTCAGAAAAAAAAAGAGGTGTGAGTTCGTATGCGTCTTCCCTCTCTGATGTTCCATCGGCGGTGGCTGACCCCCAGCCCTGCCAATCACTATCAATTTCTTAAGTTGGAACTGCCGTGGGCTTGGGAACAAGCGGCAAGTTCGCGAGTGTTTAGGATTGGTGAAAGAAAAAAGGGCCCAAAATATTGTTCTTGATGGAGACTAAGAAGAAGAAGAGTTATTTGGAGTGTCTATGGTGTCGTTTAAGCAATGGTAATCTGTTTATAGTCCCTCGAAGAAATTTGAGTGGGGGCTTGGCTTTTTTCTGGATGAACGACACCGATCTCCATATTAGAACGTTCTCTCCCCACCACATCGATGCAGTGGTGAATCCAATAATTGATGATGCCTAACGCTTCACAGGGTTTTACAGAGCTCCTGAACTTGCTAATCGAGAAGATTCTTGGTCACTTCTCCGTCATTTGAGCACTCAACTTGATTTGCCGTTGGTGTGTATTGGAGATTTCAACGAGATCACACGATTGGGTGAAAAATCGGGTGGTCCAATTAGGCTAGAGAGTCAGATGCGAAGTTTCAGGAAGTGCTTGGACTTTTGTGCTTTGAAGGACTTGGGTTTTTCGGGGCTGCCTTATACATGGAGTAATCGTCTCTTTGATGGTCCGATTGTGTGGGTGAGGCTTGACCAAGCTTTGGCCTCCTCAGATTGGTTTCAGAAATATCCAACGGCCCGATTGCATCACCTACCAGGTTTTTCCTCTAATCATAAACCTATTTAGCTATGTACTGATGATGTTAATAGTTGTTTTGTTAAACCTCAGAGGCCATTTAGATTTGAGGCAATGTGGGTAACGGATGAAAGATGTGAGCAAGTGGTTCATTCTGCGTGGGATATGGGCTCAGATATAGACCCTATGAGTAGTGTTTTGGTGAAGGTCAGTCATTGCCAAGAGCTGTTGACTACGTGGAATAAAAAGGTCTTTGGGAATGTTCGTTGGAAATTAGCCAAAGTAAGAAAACAATTGGAGAAAGCAGAGGCTTGCTCCATGGTAGGGGGTGGTAATGATAGGCTTGCATTGTTGAACAAGGAACTTCAAAATCTCATGGTTTTGGAAGAACGTATGTGGAGTCAACGATCAAAGTCAAATTGGCTACGATATGGGGATCAAAACAATAAATACTTTCATTGTAGAGCTTCAGAAAGGAATAAAAGAAATTATATTTCTGGCATTGAGAATGCAGGTGGTGTCTAGATTGAAGAAGAGTCTCAAGTTGGGGAATATTGCTTAGTTTCTACTCTAATCTGTACTCTTCAGCTAACCCCACTCACTTCGATCCCATTCTTTTTGGTGTGGAATCAAGGGCTACCAAAGCCATGAATACTAACTTGGTGAAGCCTTTTGAAGTTAGTGAAATATATGCAGCTTTACAAACAAATGGACTCGAATACATCTCCGGGTCCTGATGGTCTTCCACCACTTTTCTACAAACAATTTTGGAACAAAGTGGGTGGTGAGGTTTCAGAAGCCGTTTTATCAATCTTAAATTTAGGTAACATCTTTGATAAGCTTAATCATACTTTCTTAACTTTAATTCCAAAAATCCATAATTCGCGAAAAGCATCTGATTTCAAACCAATAAGTTTGAGTAAAGTTTTGTATAAGATTATTGCTAAGGTGCTAGCTAATCGTTTAAAACCTTTGCTTCCCCATCTGATTGTTGAGACTCAGAGTGTTTTCTTGTCTGAAGGAATTATTACTGATAACATTTTGATTGCTCATGAGAACCTGCATTATTTGAAACAAAAAAGAACAGGAAAACTAGGATATATGGCACTGAAACTCGATATGAGTAAGGCATATGATTGAGTGGAGTGGGTGTTCTTGGAGAAAATCATGTTAAAAATGGGTTTTTGTCAAAAATGGGTGGCTTTGGTTTCAGCTTGTATAAGATCAGTCACATACTCAATCTTGCTAAATGGGCAGCCCCATGGTCTCATCACACCATCTCGAGGGCTTCGCCAAGGTGATCCCCTCTTGCCTTATCTGTTCTTAATGGTCACTGAAGGTTTAAATGCTTTATTGAAAAAGGCTGAAGAGAATGGAAATATTAAAGGGGTCTCTTTGTGTGCTGCTGGCCCTCGAGTGTCTCACCTCTTATTTGCGGATGATAATTTGGTGTTATGTGGAGCAACTATTGCAGAGTGTGTCCAAATTCAATCCCTGTTGTTTATGTATGAACAAGCCTCAGGTCAGAGCATTAATAGAGGTAAAACTAGTATTTTCTTCAGCTCAAACACTCCCCACAATCTTCAGAATGCCATCTTTGCCTTTTTGGGTGTTCCAGTGACTCATCGCTATAAGCATTACTTGGGCCTTCCATCACTAGTTGGAAGGGAGAATAAAAAATCATTTAGCCTCATTAAAGAGAGAAGGAAAAAGCTAAAAGGTTGGAAGGAGAAGCTCCTCTCCCAAGCTAGCCGAGAGATTCTTATTAAGGCAGTGATTCAAGCAATCACCTACGCCATATCTTGATTCAAGCTCCCAAAAGGATTGATTAAAGAAATTGAGTCTCTAGTTAGAAAATTCTGGTGGGGTTATAAAGGGGAGCAGCGGAAAATCCATTAGATAAGTTGGGAGAAGATGTGTCGTCCCAAGAACGAAGGAGATTTGGGTTTTCGTAATTTAACCACCTTCAATGACTCCCTCTTAGCAAAGCAAGTCTGGCGGCTTCTGATTTGTGAGAATTCCCTATTTTATAAAGTGTTCAAAGCTAAGTTTTTCCCTAATGGTTCCATCATGGAGTGAGCCTCCTCAAATAAGGGCTCATATGCTTGGAAAAGCATACTTCAATCTCGCCATTTGTTGTTGTGGGAGCGGTTTGGAGAATTGGTGATGGACAATCTGTCCAGATTAGAGAAGATAAATGGATTCCCTTTCTGCCTGCAGCAAGAACTATCTCACCGTCTATTGTGCTCCTTCCTACATCAACGGTGAGTGATCTCATTGATATTGTCTCCCATTCATGGAAAGTAGATTTAATAAGGCATGAATTTCTTCCTCATGAGGTGAATCTGATTTTGGGAATTCCTCTAAGTGACCGTATTATCCCAGACAAGTTGGTATTGCTCCCATCCATAAATGGTACTTATACAACTCGTAGCACCTACAGACTTGTTGTTATGGTGGCTAAGAATCTGCAACCTAACAGCTTCTCGCAATCCAAGAACCATGCTTTGCGGACTGGTATTTGGAAGCTTCAAGTCCCCCATCGAGTTAAACATTTTCTTTGGCGTGCATCCCATAATTCTTTACCTACCTTATGTAATCTGTTGAGGCATAAGGTGATTTCCTTTTCTACCTGCTCTGGTTGTCAATGTGAAAATGAGGACACAATACACGCATTATGGTTCTGTAGCTCTCTATTAGGTATATGGAAGGATGCTGCCATGTTGATGAAGTTGTTTCAATATAAATTTTGTGGTTTTGATGTTTTGTTGTGACTGGTGTTCACCATGAGGGACCGGATTGATACTGATTTGTTTGCATTGATTTTCTAGTTGATTTGGCGAAATAGTAATGCTATCAGGCTTAAAGAATAGAGAGTTGAGCTGCTTCAAATTAGGGACAAAGCAAAGGACTTGCTGTCAGACTTCCTAGAAAATCAATGCAAAAATCAATGCCCAAATCTATCAAACCCGAGATGCTATGCCCAGTATTAGACCAGTGGGTTAGACTCCCCCTATTTTGCATCATGCCAAAATTAATTTTGATGTAGAACTTTTCAAAGATTTGGGTTCTACCGGAATCGGCATTGTTGTCCGAAGTTCTACTGGTTTAGTCAGTGCGGCATTGTCTCAACAAGTCCCTCTCCCTTTTTATTGCAGCTACGGTTGAAGCTTTGGCTTGTTGAAGGGCTGTGGAGTTTGCAAAAAAAGTTGCTGCATTGGACTGTATCTTTGAAGGTGATGCCAAAGTCCTTATTAAAGCTATTTGTAAGGAAGATGTTAGTAATCCTACGTATGGTCATTTCATTAAGGACATTCTTGTATTAGATAGGGGCTTTCACTTTAGTTCTTTCAATCATGTTAAAAGATCAGGCAATCAAGTTGCCCACCATTTAGCTAGACGCTCTAAGTCAGGTTGTGAGCTATAGGTCTGGTTTGATACCGAACCTGAAGATATAGCTCCCTTAGTTGTTCATGATGCTTTGTAAGCTATTTAGTTTCTCTTAATAAAGTTTGCCTTAAGGGCGGTTATCTCAAAGAAAAAAAAAAAAAAACATCCCATCACCCTATTCACCAAAATCTCTAGAAAACCCAACTTAGTCATAATACCTCGTAGGAAATTCCATTCAACTCGGTTATAGGCCTTACTAATGTCTAACTTAAGTACAAGTGTGTTAGGACATATATAGTTGTTCAAGCTTGTGAACATATGTCGCTATTTTATGTAATTGGCTTATCCTTAGACAAAACGCACTTTACTTGTAATTGGGTAGATCTAGGATGTGTTAAACACTTCAAGAAACAGTGGTTCAAGATTAAGTGTTGAAGCCGTCAAAGTCTGTCCAAGATACAAGCAAGGAAGTGCAAGATTTTAAAGCTCGATAGATACCTCGACAGATACATCTATCGAGATTTAAAGAAGCTGTTTAGCCCGAGCCTCGACAGCTGTCTCGACACCTCTCGACACCTCTATCTGTCGAGAATTAAAGAAAACAGATTTCCAGGTCTGTTTCAAGTCCAATCCGTGAATGTGTCTTTGGGACTTCTTTTCTCCTAACCCTAGACATATAAAAGGATTATTTTAAGGGCCGTCAAAGTAAGCAACAAGCAGAAATCACAAGATACAAGTTGCTTCTTCTCTTTCATACAAATTGTGATATGTGAGACAAAGTTCGTGCCCTAGTTCATCTCTGATGATTTGAAGAACTGTGCAGCCAACATTCTTTCTTCCTCATGTTGGTGAGTGAGTCACGTACTTGGATTCGTGCAAAGGAGTAAGACGCGTACTGGGATCCGCGCATCACATTGGTTAGTCACGTACTGGGAGCCGTGCATTAAACTGGAGAAATTGTCACTACAGAACAAGTCCAATTGGGTATTGGGGTAAGAGTTCAACTGTAGATTGGTGAGGTACTGGGATTCCTTACTTGTAACTGCTTGTTGTGATAATAGTGGAGTTTCGGGAGTGGTGACCTTAAATCACCCGGTGGGGTTTTTGCCTTAGGGTTTTCCCCATTCGTGAACAAATCACCGTGTTATTTATTTTCCGCTGCATATCTTAGTTTGGTGATTTGTTTGTGCTGCCACGTGATATTATCTGTTAATTTGATTAATTAATAACTAGGCTAATTTAATTGATCTAAATTATCACAAGGGGTCAACGCGTTTGTGGCCTGTCAAAGTGAACCTTTCTTTCCCTTCTTACGATAATGCATAGAATGCAGGGTCTCATAAGCCACCATAATGTTATCCGTAATAAGATGACCCTGAACAAAAGCCCTCTGAGAAGGAGAGATTAACTAGGGAAGAACTTGCTTCAACCTATTTTCCAAAACCTTAAAAATAATTTTGTAAATGACATTACATAGGCTTATAGGTCGAAAATTAGAAATTTTTTGGGGTGATTTAACCTTAGGGATAAGAAGAAGATGTGTATAGTTCACTTCAAGCACCATATGACTAGAATTTAAGCAATCTAGCACCACTGTAACCTCAATATCACCCACAATATGCCAAAATTTTTGGTAAAAAAAAGCATTCATTCATACCGTCAGGTCTAGGAGCCTTTGTTGGTCCTATCTGGCATAATGCTGTCTTGATCTCATCTGTACTATAATCACTGGACAAGATTTGCATCACATCGGGCGTAACCTTGTAAGGAACAGTCTTTAAGCACTCATCCATATGGTCACATAAACCTACAGGAAATAATTTCTCAAAATAATCCATTGCTACCCTAGCAATATCATTCACCTCCTCCATCCACTCATTTTTTGCATTATTGATCCCCTTAATAAAATTTTGCCGCCTTCGTTGAGATGCCTTGGAGTGAAAACATTTTGTATTTTTATCCCCATGCTTCATCCATGAAATTCGAGATCTTTCTGCCTAATAAATCTCTTGTTTCAAGAGCAATTCATCAAGCTTCTTGCTAGCCTCTAGAAATCAGCTTTTCTTTCCTCCGTTAAATCTGCTTCATTTAGTGCTTCTATCTCCTTTTGAAGAGTTTTGATTTCCTCAAGTATCCGGGTGAGTCTTCAAAACACCTTAAGCCTGTAAATCCGTTGCACAAAAGGCAATTTTCTGTTTTGCTGATCCCAATGGTGAACTTGTGCCATCACCTTTATCCCATGCGACCTTAATCACTTCCTCACAACCATCCATCAGCAACCACATTTCCTCGAATTTAAAACCTCGCTAACCATGAGATCTAAGTTTCCTGGAGCTTTGAACATGCAAGATGATGGGTAGGTGATCTGAGGCATGTGAGGATAAATGAGACACTGAACTAAGTGGGAATTTTTCTCTCTAAGTCGCATTAGCCACAACTCTGTCCAACCTTTGCCTAGTAATAGCATCTTTCGGCCTTTTATTGTTCCAAGTAAATTAATATCCTCAAAATCCCAGATCTTCAAGCTGACATTGATTCAATGCATTTCGAAAGTTATCCATCTGACTAGTATAAGGTGACCTCCTACTAAGTTTCTCACAAGAATTTAGGAAAGCATTAAAATCACCAATACATACCTAAGGACCACCAAGGCACCAACAAATGAGATAAGGTGAGTAAGGAGCGCCCAAGAGTTGGCTATCTAACTTGCCTCTGGCCACCCATAGAGGCCAGTTAAAAACCACACAAATCCATCCTTTTCCACCACCTTAGCAAGAATATGGATAGCCGTACAATTAATGACTTCTAAATTAATGTCTTTCTTCCACATTAGAGCCAAACCTCCCCCTGAATGTGGATATTTCGACACAAACTTATTAGTAAAAGGCAAACCACCACACAATCCATCAAATCCATCCTTATCCAATCTTGTTTTTGTCAAAAATCACACTGTGGGAGATTGATCCTTCACAAGTTTGCCAACTATCCAATGATTCCTTAGCCCTTGGCAATTCCAACTTAAAAGCCTCATTGCTTCCGGCAAGAATGGTCATCCACCCTTGCCAATATCTCATCAGAAAACACTACATGCCAATCCACCTTACCACGCTTGCCAAGTTTGTATTTTTGAAACCCTAGCGCAATCTTCCTCCATCACCGTAGTCCCACCTCTTTTCCCTAGCATTGGTTTAGAAAGCCCACACTCTTATTCATCAGGCCCACAAACCATGCGGCACAGCCTAGTCCAAGTAGATTGGGCTTAGGAATAATAGGGCCATTCTGCGTGCTCACGTTCACACCGGTGGGAAGATCCTCAGTTATCTTATCCCTACTCAAATTTAATTGAACTTTATCACTATCCGTGGAAACTACCACACTCCTTTCCTTATTGGACTCTATCCCAACATGATTCTCGGGGATATGCAACTGAAGATCAGGAATAGTTCCGGATAATACATTTTTACCATCATCACGTCTGTCATCCACCACACAATTTTCGGAGTAATTTTCCACCACCGCTTGCATTGTTGGTTGGTCATCGTGTTTTTCTTGAGCCTGGTCCCGAATAACACCCTTCGCCGACCTCCTATCGCGTTCAACCAGTCCCCCACACTGGCAAACAACCTCACCTCCATTTTTAGTTAATGCGAAGTGAGTAGCACAATGACGTACGTAGATCATGTCCCAACAAACCACAGAAGTGACTGAACATAGGGAGTCTTTCATACTTAAAAGTCACTCAAGAACAAACACCCTCCGATCCTGCCACAAAACCCCCCACGGTGGAGAGGTTTTGATACAAGTAAAGCCACCTTGTCCCTCATAAAATAATTAAGATCCTGCTGTTTCTGCCGTTTTTCCACCTCCACCATATCTCCCAGCCTACTACCCACCTCAGAAGCTATTTGTGGTGATATCATTTCAAAAGGATCACCCCATATATGAACCTAGAGAGAAGCATGACTTAAATCTACATTCTCTGCATTCATCCCTCTTCGCCATCTAGTGAGCATAAGAAGTTGGTTGTCAAAGGGACCAGGGACCATCGTTGAGTACTCGTTCCATATCAAACTCTGTGTGGAATTTGAACCAACTTCAACTATCTGCACCCTATCCTCCAACCCCCAAGCTCTCTTCAATGTATTTTTAGCAGCTCTATTATTGAAAGGGTTACGCGTAAGGAACTTACCAATTAGGCTTAAGGAACAACTCTCAATTTCCACGATTCTGCCTTCATCAGATATCGCTACAATTTCTTCTTAAGCAGCAGTCAACTTCATATTCTCCAGACTGTTAATCACATCTTCTGCCATCGTGAAAAAACTCACGCGAATCAAAAGAAAATGAAACCAATACCCTTAGCACGCAGCTTAAGGGAGAGAGGGACTCGTTAGAACAAGAGGCCAAGAGGGAGAGCTCCTACAGAGAGAATAATTTTTTTAAAAATTCATCCTCGGTCAACTTTTTACCACAAACAATAAATAATTCAAATTGAAAAATTATTACTATTAATTAAATCTTGGTTTTGCTTTGACTGGACCGGACATTGATGCCAAACATAATAAGAGCTCCCCCTACCATTATAGCTAGTTATTTTTAAAAAAGCACACAACTTTCTCAAAAAACAAAAAAAGAAAAAGCACACAACGACAACGTGGCAATTTAATCTTATCCAAGGTTTAAAAAAAAAATCTAATCCAAAACATTTCTAGGACGGCTCCACGTGTCATACACGTGTCATGTACAAGCTGAGCCACGTAGATCGAAAGCCATTGTTGGAGAAGAACTTATATGGAAAAACGATTGGAAGACGCTTTCCAAAGTAAAAGCAGCAAACTGTGCGATTGCCGACATCACAAAAGACAAAAAGTTTCACCCCTCAATGTGTGTAAATATATAGTCAAAAGTCAAAACCATTATTATTCATGTCACCTGCATAAATAATGCGATTGAATTACTAATAGCTTGATTATCAAAAAAAGAAAAAGAATTACTCATAGCTTTTAGTTGCCGGTAGCCAGTAATAATACTGTAATACAGGATGAAAAGTTGGAATCCTAAAAATAGAAACAGAAATAAAAATTTCGTACTCAGAATTTTCTTCTCACTAATTTGAGCTTTTGGCCAAAAAAGTAGACAGGGAGAGAGAAATTATGGTTGGGTCAAAATTGTGGATTGGTTAACTTTTGAAGTAAAAGAAAATTTCCATGATTTGTTTTCTTCTAATAAAATGGAAGGATTTCACAGCTTAGATTGAGCAAACATCGTGCCGAGATTTAAAAAAAAAAAAAATTTTGGTAAGATGATAAATTATGCTTATTGTTGTATGGATTAATTGTTGATATCGATTTTATTATTTGTCATTTATTATATACCACCTCAAGCATGTCAAAGCAGTAAAAATTTAATGTAACTAAATTTATTGGAAAAAAGTATATATATATATATATATATATATATATATAAAAGATGGGTTTAAGTTATAGATATTAATCACTCTATTAGAATTTGGGACTATGTAAGAATGAGTACTTAGGGATGGAAACATAGTGTACAAGTTGAAGTATCTTGTTCATGTCATTACATCGTTCTCTCTTTGAAGATAGGACAATGATCGTTGGAGGTTAAGATGGAAGGAATTTTACAATTTTAATAAGATGACACCAACATAGATGAGAGCAAGAAAAATAAGAGAGAAGGGGAAGGGCGATAATGGAAGAGTGATGGTAGTAAGATATGTATAAAAAATTATTTAAAATTATGTGTTTGTTCATATATGTAGAATCAATTTCTCATGAAAGAGACAACACCTAAAATCTATGAACATCTCATCACATTTTTAGAATTGGAAAAATTCAAGTCGTGCAAGCCAGGCCCAAATGCCTCGATCTCCTCCTATCTAAGCCACAGGTCCTGAAAAGCTAACATCACTGCCACCAACAGCGGTGGTTTCATCTTAAATCATCCTCTTGCTCTTGAATTTGAATTCACTTTTATTGAGTATCTAAGTGTGTGCGATTGTGTATATTGATGAGTCCAAAAAATAACGGTTTCGTCATTCAATATGTTATTCAATACAAGGCGTAACGTACGGACATCAACGATGAACGAAGCTATAAAAGACATTTAATACCTAAGACAGTTACAGAGTAACATGCAGGTACCAACGGACGAATAGTCATTGGCAGACAATAAAAGCTAGCCATTAATAACAACAACTCCATATCTTATGAATACAGATATTCATTGAGGCAATGAAGACAAGGGCTATAAAAACCCACACAAACCAAAGGCAAGGTACACACAATTCTCACCCTGAAAACTACTTCCAAGTTGAATTATCTTCCAATACACCAGTGTATCATTTTTTCTCTATTTCAAAACTGTTGTGGGTTTGTCCTTGGGCGAAGCTATTACCATCGTCTATCCACATTGATGAAGATCTCAATTGTTGATTTCCTGCATCATCATACATAATAGTACAGAGAAATGTATATAGAAAACAATACAGCATGGTAAGCATAATTTATGAACATGTACAGAGAGAGATTTGGGAGAAAGGAATTTTAACTGTTCTCTGAATCTGCAACAGTTTCTGGCGGAGAATTTTTGTTTCTTTTCTGTGTCGTTGTTGTTGTTGTGTTTTTTTTTTTTTTTTTTTTAAATAAAAAGGCGCTGGAAATACAATTCAAAAGTGGACTCAAGAGAAAACGAAAAAAAAATAAGCCTCATGAAGCCCAGTGTTTGGATGGATGAATACAAAGCCCAATCCATGGTGTAGTTGCACAAGGCCCAAGGCCCAAAGCCTATCACGTAAAATATAGAATACTGTTTTCTTGTGCTTATTGGGTGATTATCTGATTATCTCTATATATTAATGCCCTATCATGTATCTCTATATAATAACCATCTAATCTAATTAGATAATTTTTATTCTTAAAAATAAAAAATAAAGTTAAAATTGTTATTTAACAAAACTTAAAAACTAAAAATTTTCCTATAAATTTTTTTCCTAAAAATTAGCACATGCTTTCTATTTAAATACATCTACACACGTTATCAATATATATACACACACATTTTTTATACAATTTTTTTTTTCTAAAAACTAGCATACATTAAACCCACCATTTATACATTTTTAAAATTCTAACTTGTAGTTTTAAAAATCCTTGGTAAAAAGGAAAAAAAAAATCATCGCAGGGCGACGTGGCTAGTTACTATTAATTAAATCTTGGTTTTGCTTTGACTGGACCGGCAGACATTGATGCCAAACATAATAAGAGCTCCACTACCATTATCCTATAGTTAGTTATTTAAAAAAAAAAAAAAAAAAAAAAGAAGCACGCAACGACAGCTGGCAATTTAATCTTATCCAAAACATTTCTAGGACGGCTCCACGTGTCATGCAAAAGATTAGCCACGTAGATCAAAAGCCATAGTTCGAGAAGAACTTATGTGGAAAAAACAATTGGAAGAGGCGGCTTTGTTTACAAAGTAAAAGCTGCAAACTGTGCGGTTGCCGACACCACAAAAGACAAAAAGTTTCACCCGTCAATGTGTTTATAGTCAAAAGACTCAAAACCATTAGTCTTGATGTCACCTGTACAAATAATGTGATTCAATTACTCATAGCTTTTAGTTGCCGGTAGCCAGTAATAATACTGTAATACAGGATGAATTTTCTTAAAAAATAGAAACAAAAAAAAAATTTCGTACTTTGAATTTTCTTCTCACTAATAAGAGCTTTTGGCCAAAAAAGTAGACACAGAGAAAGAAATTATAATTGGGTCAAAATTGTGGATGGGTTAACTTTTGAAGTAAGAGAAAATTGCCATGATTTTTTTTCTTCTAATAAAATGGAAGGGTTTCACAGCTTAGATTGAGCAACATGGTGCCCAAAAAAAAAAAGTTGGTAAGATGATAAAATATGATTATTTTTTGTATGGATTAATTGTTGATATGGTTTTTATTATTTATCATTATTATACACCAATTTCAAAGCAGTAAAAATTTAGTGTTATTAAATTTATTGGAAAAAAAATTATATGTATACAATTATAGATATTAATCAGTCTATTAGAATTTGGGATTGCCCAAGAATAAATACTTAGGGATGAACGCATAGTGTACAAATTGAAGTATCTTGTTCATGTTATTACATTGTCCTCCCTTTAAAGAGAGGACAATAGTTGTTCGGAGGTTAAAATGGAAGGAATTTTATATTTCTAAGAAGATGACACCGACATTGATGAAAGAAAGAAAAATAAGAGAGAAGGGGGAAGGCGATAATGGAAGTGAGGGGGGAAGATATTTTGGCGATGGTAATAAGATATGTATAAAAAAAATTATTTAAAATTATGTGTTTGTTCATATACGTAGAATCAATTTCTCATGAACAAAACTACACCTAAAATCTATGAACATCTCATCACATTCTTAGAATTGGAAAAATTCAAGTCGAGCAAGCCAGGATGGAATGGGGCATTTTGCCTTCCTAATAATGAGTACCTACTTTTTAATAAATAAGTCACATTATGTTATGGGACGAAGTGAGGTTCCTATAAAACATTATTGAAACACATACTCTTTCCAATTGGTTTTTCTTTTTAGATAAAATAGGAGAGGATATATTATATAACCAAAAACAAAAATCAAGTTCTTTAAATAATCAGAGGTGTAGAACCACCAGGATTATCTACAACAAAATGGGGATAAAGTTTTATCAACACCCCAACCCATCCTATCAAACATAACAGCATGCTTAATAAAAACTGAGCATTCTATCCAATTGGTTATGATATAAATCAAAATGAAAGTAGATTATACTATTAAAATGCTTTTTCTCTACCATTTTTAATCCAAACTTAATTCACTTGTATTATTTATATGTCATCGAAAAGCTTGTTTCGAATAGAAAGTTTATAATACCGAATCCTAAGCTCGAAAGGTGTTTCAAACTAGGTTTTCTATTCTCTCTCAAAATAAATAATTATAATAATAAAAAGAATTGAAATTTGGGAGTATGTTCACTAGTGTGTTTACTATAACCTAATTAAATTTCATGCTCTAAAGTTTAAACAAACACAGTGTGTGCAATGTCAGACCCAAGTGTGCATACGAAACTTTAAAAAAGTATGACAAGTATGTTAACAATAGTACACAATGAGGAATTTAAAATCACTATTGCTTTTTCATACTTACCTCTCTCTCATTGAGGAAATGATGTCACAAGATTTTTGTAGTTTGCTTTAAGTCGTCCAAAGCTAACCCCTATGCATTGCAGACCACTATTCCAAAACGCAACTTCTGTTCTAGCTCCATACATTTTAACCACAAACTCGGTACCCAGCAACATCTTACATCTTATTCTTTTTAACACTTAAAAAAAAAAAAAAAAAATTCATGAATATTAACATTTTAATTTTCAAATTTTCAATTCCTTTAAAAAAATTAAGCAAACAACAACAAAACAACTATATGATCATCAATTTTAGAAGACAATTTGTTTTATACATAATTATTAAACATTTAAAGATTTTTTTACCAAAAAAAAAAAAAAAAACATTTAAAGATTTAGCTTATAAAAATTTGGAAAACAAAAAAAATATATTTGAATCACACTACTCTCAAAAGAAAATATATTATTTTAAAGTTTAAAATAGGTTGAAACCTGAGGGTTTAATTTGTTACTTTTTGAAACCTTACGATTTAATTTATTGCTTTTGAAACTATATAATTTAATTATTACATTTTAAAACCTCATGTCTTTATTTGTTACTTTTAAAATTATAGGGTTTAATTGAACACATATGTTGAAACATCATGATACATGAACACAAATTTTGATACGTGTTATGAAACTCCCGAGCCAAAATCGAATATAGATAATTAAAGCAAAGTTCATCCTAATAAAAAACAAGTCTAATTTCACGCGCTGATCACTTGCAATTAATATACCCAAAAAAAAAAAATAACAATAAAAAATCATATGTTCATGAACTCAACATTCAAATCATATAACACACACAAAAAAAAAAAGAAAAAAAAAAAAATAGATATGAATCAATCATCACCTACAGACGCTTCTCTAATCATGACTCCTGAGCATGATGCATCAATCATCATCCTTTATGAATATTTGCTTGATCTCTAATCCTAAGAATCTCTATGTTCTCCTCTTTAGGAACATGTTACATGAGCCATCCTCATATCACTCGGTGAAATAGTATGAACTCTAAAGGTCAATCAATTTGCTGAATGTGTTAAGAAAGCTATGGCCTTATTTGAATCCTTTCGAATGATTGATTTTGAGTGTAAACCAATAGTGGGAAAGAGTTGAAGTAAGCTGGAAATATTTTTCTGACAAAGAAAATTTTGTGGGTGCTGTAATTTTAGAGAGATGGTTAGGTTAGACACAGACCAAATTTTAGAAGAGTGATACATATAGTAAGGTGTCGGAATGGAGACCTCTTTTCAATTGCAGTCTCCTTCTATTTATAGAAGGAATGTCCTACGGCTACGATTTCCTAGAGATCTTGGAATAAAAAATTAAAGTAGAAAATTACTAGCCTCATCCTTATCTTCTAGGCTTTTCGTTGCGTAATCCAGTAGGTAAGGTAAGCCTTTCGATGAACCAATCGAATTTAGGTATTGGGTGACTTTTACTAGTTCATCCAAGTTGCAGGGTCGATACAAATAAAAAAATGAATTAGTCCTATGCATTCACGTTTAGCTTTCCGCATCTCAATATCTAATCTTATTCCACAGTATTCCAAATGCCATTTCAATACTTCATAGAGAGCTAGCACTTAACAGGGTCATAGAAACTTGGACCCCCGTTTTTTTTTTTTTTTTAAAGATTCTATTGCCTTTTGATATATAATATAGATATATTCTTGAATATTTATACAAGGGCTTAGCTTGAGTTTAGTGAATCAAATGCATTAAACTTGTTAGATTAGGTCTAGTGAATTCAATGCACTGAACCTGTTGAAATGATGACACGTTACCAAAAGTAGATACATATTACCATCACAATGAGTCTAATGCAATTGTTGGACACAAGCTTTGCCCATTATACATACAAAATTGAATTTAGTAAAGCTATTAGAAATTCATAATTATGAATTCCATTCCATTCCGCTTGGAATGGCTGAAATTTTCCATACCAATTAATTAACAAGTATGACCCCTCCCTATATTCCATCTTATTCTATATTCTGCCCCATATCAGTCAATTCCACCTGATATGGTAAGTTCAACAGGTATGTAAATGAATTTTTTTCCTACACCCATTTTTTTATTACTTTACTCACATATAACATTTTATTATTATTTTCCATTAACATGTTATTATTACTTTACTCACATAAGACATGGTTTTTTTTCTTCTTCATTAAGATATATATTTTTTCCATTTACTCACATAAGACATATAATATGTCTATTTAATGATGACATTAAGAATGTACATTATTTGATTTTAAACTAATAATTTGCTATAACATAATATCCTGTGATGCAGACTTAGATCTATAAATTTTGTAATATATATATAGCAATAACTCTAATATAGTACATCAAAATAAATTAGTACTGAAATTTTTCATTCCAATAGCAAAAACCAGAATAAGGTCCGAAATGGTATTCAAAACATGACTTAGAATTATGTTGTTAAATTATTAAATTTACAATTATCCAATAGCTCATTCTTTTGAAAGAATCAATACAAAAGTCAATCACCTGTAATCCAAATACATTCCATTTTGGCGGTGATATGAGACCTCTGTCATGTAACTCTTGTTTAAATGTATTAGTTATTGATCCTTAAAAAAATTACTTGAAAAAATAACATGGAAGAAATAAGAAAGTAGAGAAAATCAATATATAAATCTTAAAATGTAAATACTATTAATTTTTCTCAAAATAATATACAATATATTTGTTTGTTTGTATAAGTGTGAAAATTCAATTGGCACGGTTTGAAATTGAAACATATCAAATTAGACTAGTCTCATCACACGCGCTTCACGCATGTGTTTTTATCTTATATATATAATTTTTATTTTAAGAATTTAATTTATAAGTGGCTAAAGTAACTTAAAAATTAACTGGAAAGTGCCTTTATTTTTTAGACAGTATTTTAGTGAAATTTAGAGTTGTATTTTTCCCTGATTGTCCTTTAATTTTATTTTTACTTAGGGTTGGAGTATGTTTGAAAAAAAAAAAAAGGGGGGGTAAACCCTTAAATAGTACTGCGGGCGCGCGCAGAGAGGGAAAAGGAAAGATAGATGGTCAAACCAAGTCAACTTCAAGAATCTAAGCCAATCTTTCATAACATACAGAGTTCCATTAATTTAAGAAACTTTTACTGATATGAAGGTTAGAATCAGTAATATTGTAAGTACATGCATTCATACATACATATATATATATATATATATATATATATGACATGAAATTAAAACCAAAAAAAAAAAAAGATAATATATGATAGTGTAGATAGGAATTTGTGATAATATATATAATTTAGATCATTTTGGAATATGTAAGGACACAAAGTTGGCCTTTGGCCCAAATGAGTGACTAGGCGGGCCCAAGTGGCCTTTACAATAGAATTTGTAGAGAATGGGCTTAGAGCCTAGAACTCTTGGTGCTTTAGAAGGCTAAGGTGTGAGGTCCAAGTCCGCTTCCGGGACACGGCTGGCTGATAGAGTGGCCTATTTCCCTTGTCGGACGTGAGCCGAGGAGCTTCTGTGCTGACTGGCGTTCTGTTCTTCAAGAGAGAGAAAGAGAGCCTTCCTCTTTCCCTTAGAAAAATCCCAATCTCCTTCCAGTGGTTCCCCCCTTCTCTATTTATATTCCCCATCTCTGGTTCTCATTTGTCTTTTCCCTGAAAACGCTCCCCAATGCCCTTAGGGCTGTCCACCGTCCCCTCAGAAGTCATTTCCCCATTAATGCGGCCAGGCGGGTAGGTGGAAGGCATTTAATACGGTAGCAGCAGCTTTGTATGGTGCACGTACTTCTTGTCCCCCTCCTCGGCGTCCCGTTGGGGCGGAGGACGACTCGCTGAGCTTTAGGAGTCCTTCCCTGGACAATGTGCTACGCTCCTCGGACAAGGGTCTCTTAGTTCGAGGAGACTTTCTCCTCGGACCAGCACAAATTCGACTGGTAGCCTGGTCGACGGGCGTTTCGGCCTCCGTTTTTAGGAGGCCCTATCCACGTCCCCTTCGGTTAAGCCCCGTCCTCGGGCCAGGCCCTAGGCCCACATGGAGTTTTTGGCGCTTTTACCCCCCACAGAATGTTTTAAAAAATAAAAACCATAGAAATTTTAGGATAAAAATTAGTAGTTTTTACGTGCGCGCGCGCGCGCGCATCAAAGAGATTTTGGATTGGAGTTTAAATTAGTATTTAAGAAAATATATAAATTAAGAGAAAATTTAACAAATGCTTTAAGGGCATTAATTTAGGAGATATTTTTAGAAAATTTTTATGAGAAAAGAAAAAAATAACTAATTTTTTTGACAAATTTTTATATTTTTAATAAAAATAGTATCAAAACTTTCTTAAAATGATTTATTAACAAATACCCTAAGAGAACCAGTTAATCGGACTCATAAATTAAAAATTTTAAATAAACAAAAGCAAAGTTTAGTTACAAAACTGGTTGTAGTATAAGGCTACAACTTTACTAAATGAAATAAATATTATTATATATTTTGAAAATCTAACTGTTGAATTACATATTTTTTATGCTCTTAATACACATGTCAAATTTTGTATCAATCAGATATTATTTATTATATAATCTATAAGCTTATATTTTATGCAATATTTTAAATTACAAAAACTTGCAATTTAAACAATATATTGATGACATACTTATTGATCTTTAATTTTCTAAAAATTTTGCAAGTATGGAGGATATAAGAAGAAGATATAATCCAATGGTAAATTTGTTAACATTCACTTCCAATAAAAAAGATATTAAGTAAGGTTGTAGACTAAAGTTATAACCGAATTTGTAACTAAAATTTGTCTATAAATAAATATATGCTATCATGTTGTCAACTTGTTATTTACTTTGGAATTGGATTGGTTATAAAATAAAAAATAAATAAAAACTTTGGAAATGGATTCTTTGGAACTCTTAGAAAACTATTGGTTAGTTAACTGACTCTTATTGTTTGACAATCTTTAGCTTAAAAGCCTTAAATCCATAATATTGGTGGTTTTGGAGATTTCAAACTAGATAAGTTATTATATAGAATGATAGGTTGAGTACGTTCATGCCTTATTTGTGGTCCAACTCCTTTAATTCTTTAGGCTCATCTTTCTTTCTTTTAATTATTATGAGAAAAAGGAATTCACAAGTGAGTTCACTAACCCCCACTCAACTTTAAACTCTAATCTTATAAACCTGTGTCCAAGCTCGTGAAAATTGAAATCATGTAATCATGTAATAATGCAATAATAGTATCAATTATCATGTAAGTTTACCCTATTTTATTTTCACAACATATCGAAAGAAAGTATTATTTTGTTATCCCAAAAACATCACTTCTATGGTAGACTAGATGTTATATTTAAGTTTTCTTCTTATAAAAAAAATAATAGTATACAAATTTATGATATTGGTGGAAACTAATTAAAGAGATGTATTTCGTTTAGTTCTTATATCTTACCAACTATAGTTATTAATTTGGTTATAATATTATAATATTACAGAGAAAGTTTATTTGACTTCAATCAATCTATAAATATAGTACATAGGTGAATAAAGAAGAAAAAATCATGACTGTCAATTAATATCAAATCTAGTGTATTGTGTTGTTTGCCATAAATTTGGCATCTGATAGAATATTTTATTGTTGGAATTTTTTCAAGTTGAAGAGATAAAGGAATGAAGAATTATTCAACCTCTTATAGCCGATTTATTTTTCTTCCCAAATGGAAGATTTGGAGACATTGATAATGGATGAACAAATGAAATTTTGTTGCAGGGATACTTGAAATTTTGTTCGAATGGGCTGCTTGAATGAGTATAAGATGATGTTTGTCAAATATTGAAATTATAGAAACTCAAATCACATAAATTTCTTTTCAATTCTCTTTAATTAGAAAATGGTAGCGTCAATAAGGTTTGACTCTAAATATGTCTCCTTATCATTTGCAATACACAACTAACTGCATTTATATTTGACCCCAAACATGTCTCCTTATCATTTGAAATACATAACTCACGGCATTTATATTATACTATAGATTGCTTCTTATTATAACTAGTTGTAAACCAATGTGATGCATGACAACACTATTGAAATTAAGAATACCTTCGTTTTTTCCTCTTTTTTCTTTTAAATTTTTTATTTTGAGATGTTTGTAAGTCAGAGATTTGTTTCAATTGTTAAATACCACAATCAAACTATAGGTAACCAATTTCAAGAAGCAAACAGCTTTTTAGGAGTAAAACTCATCTAATTTATATAAGTGAGTAAACAGAATGGCTTCACGGATGATAATTGCACCAGCTCCCTTGAAGTCAGATTTGGAACACTTTTTTTTGATGATAGATTTGGAACACTTGTTCTTAAAAATTTGAGAGAATGAATCATCGAAGCTCTTATATGTGACAAATTTCACCAGAAATAAACATCGTTCTTCATTGCATTATTATTTGTAATATGCCAACCAAGAGCAAAGCTAGCAAACAAACTATATAGGGTAAGACTTGGATCACTGAGTATTACTTCTCTAAATCTTAAATACAAATTTTCCCTCTTAGGTTTTTTTTTTTTTTTTTTTTTCAGGACTCAATTATATCATTGTGCCCATGCATTGCAGTAACAGTCAAGGCAATGTTCACAAAGAATCATGCCTATAAAAATGCCTCGAATTATTCTTAATTCCATTTAAAAAAAAATAGGGCCAATTTTACCTTTGCCTATAAGTGGAAAAAAAAAAATCGTGCCTAACCACAATGTGTAATTTATAATTAACCCTTAAATAGAAGTTACTTATATTTATTTAACTGTTTCATGATGGCATTCTTATGAGACATTGGTATACGTTTTGTTTTATTTGGGTAAACATGAAAAATTGATATATGGGATTTTCCTCTGTATTTATTATATTCTATCTCATTAAAGAAAATATAGTTTTTTTTTTTTAGAAACTATATTATATATATATATATATATATATACAGAATGATAATGAGGTGGTCTTATCTATGTAAGCAAGTATGGAGCTATTTATTGGCATCCCCATCCCTCCCCTCCAAAAAAAAAATTTGTTTAGGTACTAATTTTAGCAATTTGGTTCAATAAAATTACTATCATAACAACAAAATTACCAATAACAAAACTAAAAAAATTAAATCCAATCAACAAATTTTACCCAAAACATACAACCCAACCTTTTAAAAGAAAAATGAAACAAAATAATTTTTTCCTTACCCAACAATAGATACACACATCAAAAACACTTAAAAAATAATAATAAAATAAAATCCTAAACGGCTAAGTAGCCTAACTAAGAGAAAAAAGAATGAGAAACTACTGAACGAGCATTTTTAGTTATAAATGTCATCAAAACTAAGCTTCACAACGAAATGAAAGACGAGTTTTTTTATGGATGTTATAATGTTATTCATTAAAAGGGATATTGTTGTGACAATTAGTATGAATTCAATCTTAAATGATTTATGGTTTAAAATAATGCTGAGTTTAATTTTCATAAATGATTACATTGTAATTTATTAAGAAATAACAATGATTTTGTGTTTTTGTGTTTGTTGACAGTTTGCTAATACTGTATAAATACTTATTTGAAGATTTATAATAACATTTTGTTTGGTTATATTTTCGCCTCTTAACTACAAGTTACGTCTCCGTCTGTTTCTCTCTATGTAGGGTAGTGTTATTACTGTGATCTTTTTTGTTTTTTTTGATAAATTGTTTTTATCGTTTGTGATCATTGCTACTAATCCTCTTTCAAATGTGAAAAAGAAAAAAAATGACATTGCAACAGATCTGCCATAATGAGTGTGACAAAATAATCCTATGATAAAGCAGCTGTGGTTGTTGAGTAGTCTTTGTGTGATGTATCAAACTTCAAACCATACTGAGTAAAATTCATAACTAAACATGTATTAGACTGCCATGAGAACAATAAGTATACGCTATCTATATCAACAGAACATACTATTGAAATGTCAATGATTGTACTTCAATGGAATGTTCGCATACATATTCCAGTCAAACTCAAACCGACATTTTCTTTTTATCTAAATTAAACTTGTCACTAAAAAAAGTATAAAATATTAACATTATTTCTTTGATTTTCATTTTTACACCATTAATGCCTCTCTACAACCCACAAATCTTAAACTTGGTAGGCTGATGCTATTTGTTTGCAAACAAAAATGAGAATTAGTCTAATTTTTTTTTTATAAAGTACAAATCTTAAAATAATTCATTTTCCAAAAGCGTAATTTATGTCGGCTGAACAAACAAGAAAAAAAGAAAAAGAAAAGAGTAATGTCAATCAAACATATACTAGTTCAATTGTGAACATAACTTAATATAAAATCAGATTATTTTAAACATGAATTTTTTTAATAATTAATCATAATTTCAATTTATATATGAATTGTTAATATTCAAGTTTTCTGCCCAAAAAATTAAACATCTAAAAATACTATGTTTGAGTGTGAATGATCAAACTCTTTTCCTTGGTCAGCCAAGTATCACTCCATGGGAGTAGGATCAATATAAATAAATAGATAAATAATACAGATTTAGTAGCTCTTAGTGGAAAAAATAGTAAACAAAGGTCAAAACAGGCTCAGGTAAAGAATGAAAAAAGAAAGACATTCTACTAAAATAAAAAGTAATCTTTATGTACACAACAATTTTCACAAAAAATTTCATAATTATTAATTTTTTTAATTATTATTAATTTTACCACAGCTTTAATAATTTGCCATCTCAGGCAATTGTGAGATTCATGGTAAAATTATATTGTAACCATATCATTGTTGGTAGAATAATAAAAAGTAAAAGATCCAATAAAAGCAAAAACGTGTTGATTTGGAACTCTATTTTTTCACTCTCTCTCTCCTGAATGAGCTGTTCATCCCAACCAAAAAATAGCTAAAACCCAAAATCCAATTCACACCCAACTTCTTATAAATGGTATTATAAATACCACACCCTTCCAAATCTCCCACCAAACCCCTCATCTGCGAAATCTCCAAGAAAGTGAGTTGAAAAACACAACACAAGCACACCCACAGAGAAAAAACAAAAACAAAAAACTCTCTCTCAGAGAGATATGATGTGGAATCGATCAGAGGACAAGGTTTTCGAGCAAGCACTGGTGATGGTTCCTGAGGATGTTCCAGACAGGTGGCAGAGGATTGCAGAGCAAATTCCAGGAAAGTCACCGAGAGATGTAAAGGAACACTATGATGATCTTGTACATGATGTGCTTGAGATCGATTCTGGTCGAGTTGAACTACCGAGTTATGCTGATGATGATGACTCCGACTCTGGTGGACATGGTGGATGGGACTCACCGAGTAATCAGAATCAGATCTCTTTCTCGAATCATAACAACAAGCCTAAGCACTCTGACTCCGAAAGGAAAAAGGGTACTCCTTGGACTGAAGAAGAGCACAGGTAAAAAAAAAATGTCAAAATTCTCTCTCTTCTTTTCTATTAGTTTGGTGGCTGAGAAAATGAAAGAAAGGACTAAACGTTTCTGGGTTTTCTTTATTTTCTTTGATTGAGGGGATTGGTATTGTTGTTTTCTTTATTTTCTTTTACTGTCATGTGGGTTTTTATATGTCTCTGTTTTTTGTTGTTATTTCTTTTCTGCTATGAAAGGTATAAACTTTATTGGGAAGTTGTGAGAAAGATTCGATTTTTCTGTTCTTTTTGTCTCTCTTAGACTCTTCTGAGTAGATTTTTTGGTTTTGATTTGCCAAATAATGAATATATTGGGATTTTGTATCTCAATATTTTTCCCGGCCCAAAAAGATTGATTTTTTAGACATATAATAGGAAATTTTCTAGGTAGACAAACTGTGATTGTTTTGAAATGTGTTTTTTAATCTTTAAAGATATTTGCGGTATTTTGTTGGAAATTTTCTTGATTTTCTGTTTGACAAATCGGGGGAAGTAATATTTGGAGACTATTGGTCAATGGATTTTGTGATTTCCATAGTGAATCAAGTAGTTTCCATCAACTTATAAAGATTTTACCATTGATCCCAAAACTTAATTTGTGCTCATGTGGCCTTTGATATGATATATGTCACGATAGGATTATAATTTATTAGTAATTTGTTGCGTATGAAATGTTATGGCAATGCCAGGGGTGATCTATGAGTGCTAGATTGTATTGGTATATATATATATTTGAATATTATTTTTTTGGTTGTTGATTTTCCATTTGTATCATTACAGGTTATTTCTGACTGGACTGAAGAAATTTGGAAAGGGTGATTGGAGGAGCATTTCAAGGAATGTGGTTGTTACCAGAACACCGACTCAGGTGGCTAGCCATGCCCAGAAGTACTTCCTTCGTCAGAATTCGGTGAAGAAAGAGAGGAAGAGGTCAAGCATCCATGACATTACTGCGGACAACAATCCGGTAGCTCTTCCAGTCAATCAGAGTTGGCTTCCACCTCCAGGTAGTGCTGTTCAACAGCAACAGGCTTATCAACCAATTACCATGCCGCCACATTTGCCTGGTCAAGTGAGCTCAATGGGGTACCAAAACTTTGGCTTTCCAATGTAAAGATGCACAGGAGCTATATCCTCTGTATATAAAGCATTAATCTTTAATTAGGAAATCCAACTTGTAAAGTTCTGCCTTTGGCTTTGTTAGGTGTTTGATGGTTAGGAGTATTGTGAAGTGAATTTGTTCGTGGTAGGTAGTGATCTTAAGTCGTATAGTAAAGTAAAAAAAAATTACTTGTTCGAGAAAATAGATAGTGTGGTCTTATACAGAACTTTTAGGAATGGATCAATAACAAACAGGAATTCTTTTCAATTCAGGGTTTGGAATTGAATGCTTTCTTCTGCATTATAAAAATTCTTAGTTTTTTAATTTTCTGTTAGATGATATTTGATACTTGTCTGATCTTTAGTTTTGACTGAAAATGACATTTATGGTTATGCGGCCATTTTGCTTCCAATTTTCAACTAGTATCTATCCTGTTTTTTGAATTTTTTGGCCTACGTAACTGTAAAAAAGTTTTCAAATCTCAACATTGGCAGTATTTTAGTATGTTTGTCAAATGATATTATGTGCTATAGAGTATTTGTTTGTAAGGAAGAGCCTTGCACTTCTACATATTCAGTTACATATAAATAGAGAAGCCTAGTACTTTTGGTGAATTAGTATTGGAGTCTAAATCTTAACTCTAGTCTTGTATATATATGTAACAAGGGCTGGACTGTATGGTCAAGCACAGTGGTATTAGTTGCATTTGAATTATCTCCAATATTTGGAGTTAGTTGTTCTTGCCAATGCCATTAGATTTTTTTTTTTTTTTTTTTTTTTTTTTTTTTTTGAGTTTTGAATTTTGCGTTTTTGAGGAGGTTTCTTGTTAATTTCATTATTTTCAAGCGGTGGCCAGCATTTATTGTTAGGAATGATCCATTAACGTTTAAATTCTCTAATCAATATCAATATATATATATATATATATATATATGTAAAAGTAGTGACTTCATATTAGAGATGATGAGGTTATGTCACGTTTCACATTTTTTGAAGTTCTTTTAACATAGGCTTCTACTTAAAAGAGTTTGCATTTATATCAAATTATTAGTTCATTGAATTAGCACATGGAGTAAATGTATATACTAATTATCTATAGTTGTGCACTAATTATTTATATTAAATGAATTTATAAGATTATTTTTATAAACTCTATTTAAGAAATAATTTTTAGTTGGAACAGTAAAAATAGATTTACAATATGACATTATTTTAGTTGTTTTGTCAACAATTGACACAAAAACTATACAAAAAATTAATTACTTGTGAATTCACTAAAATTAATCTTAACCTTTTAAATTTGCTAACGTGTCTATTTAAGAAATAATTTTTAGTTGGAATAATAATATTAGATTTACAATATGACATTCTTCCTCGTGTTTATTTGCTCTGACAAAAATTGACACAAAAATTATATAAAAAATTAAATTAAATATTTGTGAATTCAATAAAAATTAATCTTAACCTTTTAAATTTCCTAATTCCTTTCAGTGATATGTTATATATGTGTGTGTGTGTGTGTGTGTGTGTGTGTGTGTGTGTGTGTGAAACTAACATTGTAGTATTTATTCTATGTAATTAGAAAGATAACTATTAAAATGAATATGTTTACTTTATTATATTAATTATTTTAAGTATAATGAAATTTTAATATCATTTTTCTAAGATTTATATGAGAAACAATTGATTTTTTTATATGAGGAACAACTAATTTGAAATATGGTATTATTACTTAAAATTTTATTTTTCTTTGCAACAATTGAAATAAAGTCCAACAAAAATAGTGGGTTTCAGTTAGCTCAACTGGTAAAGTCTCTAAAGGTTGTATAAAAGATGTAGGGTTCAATCTCCGCTCACACCAAAAACTGATTGATGTCTTAGTTTGATGATAAAGAGCTATCATCAGGAGCAAATGTCATATGTTAAAACTCCCTTAAAAAAAAATCCAACAAAAAAGAAAAAAAAAAAAAAAAAAAACTTTACTAACACAAAATCTAGAATGTAAAAAAAAATAATAATAATTGAATGATATTTGCATTTTTTTTTTTTTAGGCATGAAACATGCCTGTCTATATGAGCCACTATATCATGCAATTTTCAATTTAAACACACACACATATATAATATGATCAAATTACTACGCTATTCTTAGTGTCTTATTATTTTGTTTATAAAATAACTAAAGATTACCTTCGTTTACAAGGAAAACTATTGATTTTTTTTTTTTTATACATTGATCGTTGAAGGTGAGGGATTTGAATCTAAATGTCTCTATTGGAAATTGAGTTGTTAACCAATTAAACTAAATATTATTTAAATATTAGAAAAAACTAATAATGAGTTACACTGCACATGCTAAAACTTAGTTAATTTTTTCTAATTTTTAACCCGACGCAAGATGCGTGTTTCATTACCTTAGTCTTAAAACACCTACATAAATCACATAAACAAAATAATTGTCATTTGTCTCACATTTTGATTAAAAATGGGTGAGAATCAAAGGCTTTGATGGGGGAGAAAATCTTATCCTTGTATCCCTATTAATAAATGGAAGAAAATGAGACTCAATCTATTTGTTTAAAGTTATTTTCCTTAGCACATGATTCACATGTGACATGACTATTCTTCTTCTTCTTCTTCTTTTTTTTTTAAAAAAAAAATTGTGGTCTATGACTATTTTTCAATCATTTGCCTATCGGCTATATGTCATCCATATAATCCGGTAGTGTCAAGTATCAACAGCAACAAACTATGTTGAACTGTCCACGCTGCTGAGTACGAAACACGATTACTCAGAGTTGACCTTAACACCAATTTCTGTCACCAGTCACCGAATCAAAAACACACGTGTTTGGAAATTGGCAATGTAGAGAGCACACATCCTGTCATGATTGCAACACATGTTTCAACGATTTTTGTCAGCAATTCACCTAATTCTAAAAAAATATAAAGAAAAATCTAACACCTGCTTTTATTTATGATTAATAAGTTGATCATTTGTTATTTGTACGCATCTCATGCATTTCATTAGTAATACAGCATGATCATGCCTGCCGTATTTAGTTCTCTCGCCTTTTGTTTTTGTCTTGTTTGGTCGTTAATTTGTACTTCAGTAAAAAAGAAAATCAGCAAACATAGGACAGACTAACCGAGCAAGAGATAATGCAAATAAATAATGACACATCCTTCAAACAGCTTGCTGCAGATTTTCCTCCTAGATTTCAAGTCCAAAAAGTAAGCACCTAATTTTTTTCATTTTGGGAAAACATTCTTTAACACTTGTTAATGTATACTTCATACACATACCATACACAATTTCACTTGCATTGTCCTTATTTTTTAAGTATGTCTACACTTAACACATGAAATGGGGTGATGTGTATGAATAATATACACTAACCTGTATGCACTAATCGGTGCATTTTTAATTTTTTGGATTACAATTAAGCTCCAATCTATGAATTCATTGAGTGAAAAATTAAAGGAATTATGTGTAAGAGACAACTGGCAACTGACAACAAGAATTAAATATCTTGGAACCACTTTGCTAATTCATTTTTTCTAAACAAACAAATGCTACCTATAGGAAATCGTCACAAGATCATTATAAAGGAAAACCTTCCATCCAAATATTTTAAACTTAACCAAAAAAATTGCTGAGGATCTCCAAAAAAAATTGTGGTGTTTTTTCAACTTAGCGATCTATATTAGGCTTTGAGTGTAAGCCTGGCCTTGATATCTTGAAAGACTTGGCCTTGATCCCATCATCAATAATAGTATTGAATGCAGTGGTAGGAACTGAGATGATTCCAGCATTTGCGCTCCCAAATGAGATGGCTATTGCAGAATTCTTTGCATCACGAGTGAACTGGTAGTGAACTAGTCCCTTGGAAATACAAACATGTCACCTGCATGGAGTGTCCGGGTGAAGAGCTTGTTAGTAGTATTTACAAACCCAACTTCCAGAGCACCATCAAGAAGAACAAGAGCTCCACAGGGCAGGGACGGAATCAGAACTTTGAGTTAGTGGGGTGGCTTTTGTGTTTTTAACTTCTAACTCTGCTACTTCTTAACAGTTGAGATTTTTTTTTTTTTTTTCTTTTTGCGTGAGTAAGAACAAAATTATTTTTATTTAGAATTTTTTAAAGGGCCGGGTTTCTATTTTGGATAAAATTGGTTAATTGAGCTTAATTTTTTTATTTTTTTTAGTTTTAGTACTGGTAATTTTTGTTGTTGACCTATTTTTTTGAGCTTATATATTTTGTTTTAAATTTTAGATTTAGAAATTTTTTTATGGTCACTAAAATGAGAAAAGTGCTAGAGTTACAAATTTTTTTAAAAATTACTGATGTGATAAGTGATTACTAGTAAGTAAAAAAAATTATGTCAGTAGTGGACTCATATGCAAATCACTAAGAATTTGCTACTAAAACAGTTTGTAAAAATGTTGTAAAAAAGTTTGTGAGTATAACATTACTCTTAAAAGAATCAATCATATTGTTTAAGGAAAACAAAATGTAATTTTACAGAATAAAATTGCTAAAATTAGCTCCCTAATCCAATGGTGGCTCCGTCCCTATGGCAGAGTGAGGATGGGTGTGGGGTGGGTTGATAGAGCCAGCTGGGTATTGGAGAACCGCAAAGGGAACACTTTGGCCGTCAAGAGCTGGAAATTCAGCTGAGCCTGCTTTTGTAACAGTAAAAGTTGTTGGTGGATTTGCTCTTTAAAGAGCCCTCATGCCAGTGAATGTGAATAAGTTGCCATCAACTTTGGTTACATTTGGTGGGACTAAAAAGTCTGAGGTGATATCTGCATCTCCGGCAATCACCATATGAAGACTGAAGAGTAGTGAAGGCTAGTACAAGAGCAAAGAAGAATCCATGGTAGAACTGAAAGTACAAAATAGAATTTGATTTGATATGTTAACATCACTAAAATAATACAAATTATAGCCAGCTCATTAATTATTATGCTTAGTAGATCTATCTACATGAAAAAGAATTGTATGCCATCCCATTAATAAACGATAAATTATGTTCAACAAATAAAGCTTTGAAGTCCATAGAATTTGCAGCCAGTTTTTGGGAAGATCATCATATGAAAAATAATATCAAATAAGAAAGCCACCATTCATGGTTTTGGGAAATCATTTACATTTGTTAAGTTATGGTTTTTCACGTAACATTTATAATGGCTTTATTTCATAACAAGAAGTGATGTAATTGCATTAATTTATTTTCTTGTATTTTGTGGCATTTTATTGTATTTTGTGGCATTTTATTGTAATGAGTTTAGTATTAAATTAGTGAAGATTGCTCAAGATAGTGAAGTTTGCGACTTGCGAGTGAGTGACTTACGAGTGAACAACCTGTGAAAGTCACATGAGAAGTACATGCTAAAAGCTGAATAGTCAAGTGCTAGACTGTATTTCTCGAGTCACTTCGCGACTTAGACCGAGTCACAAGTGACCCGTAAAACTCTCTACTTTAATGATTTTAAATGTGACTCTTATACCCTTCATCCATACTATATATTATCTCATTATCTACAAAATTGTAAGGAGACTATTTCAAAAGAAAACAATAGAGAGGTTTCTACAACCTACCCACCATTTTAGAGAGAGCTATTCATTCTTAAGTGAGAGTTCCTTTGTTTTCTCTTTTCCTCCCCTCTTCCATTGTTATACCTTGAGAGGAGTTTTGTACCTAAACACAACTCACACTTATTTAGAGTGTAGAGAGTGTTTTGAAACTTGGGAAGTATTGGGTATTTGCCAAAAGAAGCCGGTGAGGCTTGGTGGTGCAATCGGGGGTATTGCAGGATTCAGATAATTAGTGAAGACGAGACTCCGAAAAATCCTTTGGTAGCTGGAGATTGGAAGGCTCAAGTACTTTGGATAGATTAGACTTAGAGGGTCTTTTTGGCATCTTTGTTTTCCAATTTATTCACTAATGGATCGATTTCAACTTAGAGGGTTGCGGAGAGGTTTTTTGCCGAGTTCTTCTAATTCTTCTTTGATAACACGTCTTGATATTATCTTGTGTTTATATCTCTCTTTCTTTATTCTTTAAGCTTTATATTTATTGTTGCTTACTTGTAGTTATGGCTTAAAGAGTTGTTTTCAGTTATTGTGTATCATTCACTCTTATTCCACAATTACATAAGTTAGAGTAAAAGTAATTAAGCCATGTTGTATACCGGAGAGTATACTCTCTAGTATACTCTTCGGTATACTAAAGAGTATATCAGAGAGTATTGTCATTTCTATATGACTTTTGTGCACATTCTCAGGGGGAGATATGCTATTTCTTGTACACATTCTTAGGGGGAGAGTCTTTAGGGAAATGCATATACCAAGGAGGAGAAAACATTTCTTACGAGAAAACCTTTCTTACGAGAAAACCTTGTTTTACTTTTTTTTACTTTATACTCGTTTTCTTGTTTTCTTTATGGTGCTTTGAGCTTTCAACATTGTTTTTAAATTATTTGTTAAGTGTCTGTTTATCATTAGTTCCATTAATTTTTAGAGAGGATAGGATCATGAAGTTTGGCTTAGTTTTTTAAGTAAAATGTTCCAAATTCTCACCTAACAAGCTACAGAATTAAAAGATGGTTTTGATGAAGTAAAGTCTTAATTTTAATTTTTTCATATGCAACATCAAAAACACTCACACTGCCATCAATTTGCAATTAGTATATTTTTCTCCAATGACAATAGTAAAAATGTTTCAAAAGTTATTGCAAGGACACTTCCCAAGAGTTTTTTCAAATTAAAAAATAGAGTGCCAAAGCATCAAGTGCAATAAAAACACAAATACAGATTAATGCCCATCCAGAAAGAAAAATATAAGAGTAAAGGAATATGTGCCAACTTTTCAGATTCTCTTTTAAGGAAGATATGATAGCACCCTCCATTTTTGCAAGTCAACTACTAAGGATAGACTTCACCCCATCATCAAAGGCCTTACTAATGAATATTCATTCACTGTAGAAAGAATAGAGCACAAACTAATTAAATAGTGATTCTTTACTAGGTAGCATGGGTCTGTGACCTCAGGCCTTAGGTGAAAACCCAGCTTTAATCTTCTGAATGGTGGCAATATCAATCTTGAAAGACTTTGCCAAGATCCCATTATCAATTCCAGTGGTGAACACAGTATTAGGGACTGACACAAGTCCAGCACTTGCACTTCCAAATGCAGAACCAGCTGTTGCAGAATTCTTTGCATCACTATTGTATTGATAGTGTACAAGTCCTTTTGGAAACACAAACATGTCACCAGCTTGCAGGGTCTGAGTAAAGAGCTTGTTTGTGGTGTCAACAAATCCAACTTGAAGGGAACCATCAAAGAGAAACAAGAGCTCAGCTGAGCGGAGATGGGTGTGAGGCAGGTTGACTGAACTAACTGGGAATTGTAGAATTGCATATGAAACACTCTGACCATTAAGAGCTGGGAATTCTGCCAAGCTTGCTTTTGAAACTTTAAAAGCTGTTGGTGGGGGTGCCTGAAGTAGAATCCCCATGCTAGTAAATGTGAAGAAGTTGCTATCAATGTTGGTAACATTTGGTGGGACTATAAAATCTGAGGTTATATCTGCATCCCCATTGATCACTGTGTGGAAAATAGCAAAGGAAAGAACTAGTTTGAATGTCATTTCATGCCTAAATGTTGTAAAGGCCATTGTAGGGAAATTGAAAGAAAAAAGTAGAAGCTTATAGAATGTGGTAAGGATGTAGAACCTGTTACTTGGGCTCTCAACAGCAAATTGTAATTTATAATGTAACAAGAAGCATGTGGGCATTTACAAGTTCTACAGGCCTATGAAACAAGAGATGGAATTGGAAACTACAATGTCCTTGTTTTAACTAAATTTGCTTGATATTCTCTAGTGGATGCCTCTGCAATAGAATCCAAAAGGCATATTGACAAACATGACTTGGTTTATTGATAGCAGCCGGAAGAATCTTGTGGACAGTTAACCAAAAGGAGATTGGTGTGTTCGTCAGTCAACATAGGGTCTTACTGGGATGTAGAAAATTCTTCGTTCTGATCACTGAAAAGGATATTTTGGGCTAGCAACTACAGTCTATATTAAGTTTCTGGATACTTCATGGCTTTTATCTGTCTGGCAATATGCTCTCTGGTTTCTATTGCAGAGGCATCCACATGAGAATACCAATTAAAACAAGAACATTGTAGTTCCCAGTTCATAGGCCTGCATAACTTAGGATGCCCTTGTTAACGTGTATAATGTTACGAGTTTTAGGCCTAACTAAATTACTTGTATAGAAGACATTCTTGTACTACACATTTAATTGTACTGTACTCTTATGCCTCCTATATAAAGGCACACATGTATATTCTTTAATTGAGAAATGCAATATTATTGAATTCAGTATTTCTAACATGGTATCAGAGTCACTGCTTTTACCTTTTCTTAGCAGACTTGTCTTTATTGGTGTTACTCCATTCTCAACATCACTTCCGTCATCATGGCAGCCGCCACAATTTTTCGCCGTAGAACCTCCGATGTCTTCCAGTCGTTGTCCTTGGGTTCTGGACCTGCAGTCACCGTTGTTGAGGAGTCCCACACCACATAGACCACTGCACTTATTGTCTCCGCCGAACATCTTGCTCTGATAAGTATTTTTCAAGTACTACAGTGATCATCTCATCCCGATCTACTCAATCGTGGAAACCTCACAGTCATCAGAGCCCGCACGCGCCCTCACGCGCCACCCAAATATTTTGCACTGAAGCTCACTCGTCCCATGCGGCTCCACGCGCCGCCACGCATTTACACGTGCCAAATTTGCACCTGCTGACGTCAACCCTAGGTGACGTCATTAGTTAACATCAACGTCCATTCGCCTGCTGGCGTCACCTGCCACATCGTTGTTGACCAACCCTGCGTTGACTAAAGGTTGACTCACATTGACTTAACCGTTGACTTTTCTCTAGGGTTGACTTTTTGCAATCCAGGTGCTCCTTATCCAGTTTTTCGCGTAGATTTCAATTTTACAATTCATTTTTACATATTTTGCTTCTAAATGAAGAATAAGGATAGGTCTTCTTCTTGTTGCAATAATCATGGCCGACAATCCAACAAACGTTTTTGCAATTTTTGCAAATATTTTTGCCACAATATTGAGACTTGCTATCATCGCAACAAATCAGTTGTTTCAATTTCTGCTGCTATTATTGCTAACACTGAGAGTGTCCAGCCAATGGCTCCCATCTCTGCACAGTCTAAGTCTTTAGGTCGCACTTTCACCATGTCCACAGATGACCTTAAAAGCATCATCACCACTGTCATTCGTATGGTTTATAATACATCTTATTCCTCTTCTCTCTCAATTTATCTGGTATGTCTCCTTCCTCTTGGCTTATGGATTCTACTTATTGCAATCATATGACACCTCACTCGTCCTTATTTTCTGAACTTGAACCTGCACCACACCCTCTTAATATTCACACAGCAAATGGTTCCACAATGTCTGGTCATAATATAGGTTCCGTTTTGACCTCCAACCTCTCAGTTCTTGGGGTTTTTAATGTTCTTGACTTTTCTTACAATTTGTTTTCTGTTGGACAATTAGCTAAGTTGGGTTATCGCATTATATTTGATTATTCTGGATGTATTGTGTAGGATCCAAGGATGGAACAGGAGCTTGAGACCAGTCCCAGAGTTGGGCGTATGTTTCCCGTGGACAACCTTTCCACTTGTTGTTCCTGTTTTTGTTGCCGCAGCTGCTGTAGTTTCTTCTATTCATTCCCTTGCACTTTGGCATGCTCGACTTGGTCACGTATCTTTTTCTCGAGTACAACAATTGGCTTTTAGAGATTTATTAGGTTCAGTGTCTATAGAAAATTTTGATTGTGTTTCATGTCAATTAGGAAACAACTAACTTTTCCTTTCAATACTAGTGAATCAATATCCACTGATATCTTTGACCTTATTTATTCTGATGTTTGGAAGCCTTATTCTGTCTCTAGTATTGGTGGATCTTGATATTTTGTTGTCTTTGTTGATGATAACTCTTGCTATAGCTGGATTTTTAATATGAAACATTGTTATTGAATTATTGCAAGTATATTCTAATTTTGCAAAAATTGTTAAAACTCAATTTTCCAAACATATCAAAATTTTCAATTTGATAATGCTCTTGAGTACACTTAATATTCTTTCCAAACTGTTTTGCATTCCTATGACACTGTTCATTAACTAACTTGTTCAAGTACCTCTCAGCAAAATGATAGAGCCAAATGAAAACTTCGTCATATTCTTGACACTGTTCTCGCTCTCCTTCTCTTTGCCAAAGTTCCTGCTCCTTTTTGGGGCGAAGCTGCTCTTCATGCTGTTCATGCGATTAATCTCATTCCTAGTCCTGTCATCCAAAATCAAACTCCATATGAGCACCTTTTTGGGTCTCTTTCAGACTATCACCACCTTCGCTCTTTCGGTTCTGCTTGTTTCGTTCTTCTTCAACCACATGAGCATAACAAACTTAAGCCTAGGTCAACGTTTTGTTGTTTTCTTGGTTATGGCGAAACTCAAAAGGGGTATCGGTGTTATGATCCTATTTCTTATCGTCTTTGTATCTCATACAATGTTGTCTTTTAGGAACATCACCTCTTTGTCGAGCTCTCTCACTTCTGTGCTTCTCTATCTTCTTTCTCTATCATAGATCTATTTCCAGATGAAGCACATATTCCTTCTGTAGCTGCTCCTGACCCTTTTGTAGCTACTTTTAATTCCCTTGTGGCTACTTCTGATTCTCCTGTAGACTTCTCTGTCCAACCACCAGATATCCTTGATCCTTTTCCTAATTCCCCCTTTAATGAACAGGTGAAAGATGAACAGGTCGAAAATGAGCTACCCAACCCTGAGCTTCGGTCCCTTGCTCCTGCTCCGCCTAAAGATCTTGCACAAGTCATTCCATCTCGTCACTCAACTCGAGTAAGATCCATTCCTGCACATTTACCTAACTATCATTGTTACACTGCCCTTGCTACACTGCACAAGCCTTACACCTATCTTAAGGCTTCCACTAACTCTTTATGGCAGATGCAATGAAAGAGAAACTTGATGCATTATCTAAAAACCATACTTAGGACTTAGTCATTCTCCCCCCTGGGAAATTTGTGGTTGGTTGTAAGTGGATCTACAAGATTAAGACTCACTTTGATGAGTCCATTAAGCACTATAAAACTCGTCTTATTGCCAAAAGGTTTTACACAAAAGTATGTAATTGATTATGAAGAGACATTTGCTTTGGTTGCTCGTATCTCATCTGTTCGTGCTCTCTTAGCTGTTGCTGTTGCCAGTAAACGGGACCTTTTGCAAATGGATGTCAAAAATGAATTCCTTAATGGGGATTTAAGTAAAAAAGTTTATATGCAACCTCCTCCTGGTTTCTCTGTTGAATCAAACAAGGTTTGTCACCTTCAACATGCACTTTATGGTCTTAAACAAGCTCCACGAACTTGGTTTACCAAATTCAGCTCTACCATCTCTCGTTTAGGTTACATGGCCAGTCATTATGATTCTACCTTATTTCTTCATCGCAGTGACAAAGACACTATTTTACTTCTTCTGTATGTGGATGATATGATCATAACTAGTGACGACCTCAGTGGCATTCAAGAACTCAAGGATTTTCTCAGTCAGCAATTTGAGATAAAAGATCTTGGACATCTCAGATACTTCTGGGGTCTTGAAATCACTCATTCTACAAATGGACTTTACATCACTCAAGCCAAGTATTCCTCTAAACTCTTGTTTCGAACTAAACTCACTGATAGCAAGACTATTGACACTCTAGTTGAGCTTAATGTGCATCTGACTCTCTTAGGGGGGAAACCATTGTCTAATTCCTCTCTTTACAGACACTTAGTTGGCAACCTCGTTTATCTCACTATTACTCGTCTAGATATTTCCTATGTTATTCACCAAGTGAGCCAGTATCTGTTTGCTCCACGATCGACTCACTATGTTGCTATTCTGCGCATTCTTTGGTACCTAAAGGACACTCTCTTTCATGGATTTTTCTACTCTGCTTAGTCTCCTCTTATTCTCCATGCATTTTTTTATGCTGATTGGGTAGGAGATCCCACTGATCGCAGGTCCACCACTGGTTATTGATTTATTTTTGGTTCTTCTCTGATTTCTCGACGAAGCAAGAAACAAACTCATATGGCCCTCTCTAGTATTAAAGCAAAATATAGTGCCTTTGCTGATACCACATCTGAGCTTCTTTGGCTACGATGGCTTCTCAAAGACTTAGATGTATTTACATCCTTTGCTACTCCTCTTTATTGTGACAACAAGAGTGCCATTAATTTGCTCACAATGATGTCTTCCATGAACGGACTAAACACATCGAGATTGATTGTCATTTTATCCGTTATCATTTTGTCCATGGTGCTCTCAAGTTAATCTTAATCTCTACTACAGATCAACTTGCAAATATCTTCACCAAGTCACATCTTAAGGGACGCTTTCGTACTTTGGTTGACAACCTCAAGTTTTTCTCACATCCACCTTGAGTTTGAGGGAGGCTGTTAACGTGTATAGTGTTATGGGCTTAAGGCCCAACTAGATTACTTGTATATCGCACATTCTTATACTACACATTTACTTGTACTGTACTCCTATACCTTCTATATAAAGGCACACAAGTATATTCTTTAATTGAGAAATACAATATTATTGAATTCAGTATTTCTAACAGCCTGTTGCTTCTTGTTACTCTATAAATGACCACCCGTTGTTGAAGGCCCAAGTAACAAGCAATACATCCTTAAGACATTCTATAAGCTTCTACTTTTTCTGCTTTCAGCTTCTCTACCATTGCCCTCGTGACATTTAAGCATGAATTGATATTCAAGCTAGTCCTCTCCCTGGCTATTTTCCATTCAGTGATTGCTGGGGATCCAGATATCACCTCAGATTTTATAATCCCACCAAATGTTACCAACGTTGATAGCAACTTATTCACATTTACTGGCATGAGGATTCTACTTGGCGAAGTCTTTCAATACTGATATTGGCACCATTCTGAAAATTAAAGTTGGGCTTGCACCCAAGGCCTGAGGTAGCAGACCCTTGCTACTTACTGAAGGATCATTGTTTTGTTTTTGCTATATTATTCCTATAATGAATCATTTTTCTTTAATAAGGTACTTAATGATGAGTTGAAGGCTATTCTTTTGTAGCTGGATTCCCAAAAGTGGAGGATGTTATAATATATTCTAATATAGGTAAATCTGATTATTGTCACCAAATACTCCTCTACTCTGGTATTTTTCTTTTTGGGTAGGCATATATTGAGCTGTACTTGTATTTTTTAAATGCACTTGATGCTTTGGCACTCACTGTTTCAATTTTAAAAATTTTCCCTTCAGGTGAGGCATATATCATATTCTCCGAGTGATGTTTCCGAATTTTTTTTCCTTTTAACTTTATTTTTTTAATAATTTAGTTAGTTGTCTAATTGTAAAATAATTGAGCAAACTAGCATCTCGAGTTTTAAAAACTCGAGTTCAATAGCAAATCGAGTTTTCAAAACTCGAGTTCCAGATTTCTGAGAAGCCAAGGTGGACAAAAATTCCACTTGGAACTCGAGTCTATAAGACTCGAGTTCCAGTGGATACTTACCCCGAAGAACACGAAGACATCCACGGAGAAGAAGAAAAAAAGAAGATGAAGACGAAGACGAAGACATCCACGGAGAAGAAGAAAAAAAGAAGATGAAGACGAAGACGAAGACATCCACGAAGAAGAAGAAAAAAAGAAGAAGAAGAAGAAGAGCACTGTAGTCTGCAAATCATGAATTACACCGTTGATCGACGATCGGGATGCTTGATGGAGACTGGGTTTGTGTGTGCCGTGGATCTTCTTCTTCTTTCTTTCTTTCTGTTGCTGGGTTTTCTTCTGTTTCTGGGTTCGTCGGTTTCCGTTGCTGCTGGGTTTTCTTCTGTTTCTTTCTGTTGCTGGGTTTTCTTCTGTTTCTTGCTGGGTTTTCTTCTGTTTCTGGTCTTTCTGCTGCTGGGTTTTCTTCTGTTTCTTGGTTCGTCGGTTTCTGTTGCTGCTGGGTTTTCTTCTGTTTCTGGGTTCGTCAGTTTCTGTTGCTGGATTTTCTTCTTTTTCTTGGTTCGTTGGAGGAGGCTCTGTGTATTTTGAAATCGAGTGTAAAAGACTCGAGATCTATGTGGCAAAAACCTGTCCAAATCGGCAAGCAAGAAGCGAGTTTTTAAAACTCGATTTTATATGGAACTCGAGTTTTTAAAACTCGAGATGCTAATTTGCAACTTACTTTCCTACCCGTACTAACTTACTATATTTTATCTATTCTCTTTGTTAGTCTGCAAATATCCCCTGATGTTTCCATTGCATGTTATTGAAGAAATTGCACATATGAGATACAAGTACATTTCTTAGAAATAGCCCTGGAAGTCATTTTCGGTAACTTTTGAGGTGTCTTTACTTGTCATTGAACAAATTCCTCCTTGTTAAGAATAGATGGTGTGTGAGTGATCTTGATGTTTCATACGAAAAAAAATATTATTAAGATTATTCTTCATTGGAATCATCTTACCATTCTATTGCAAGTTTGGTCTCCAAGTGAGAATTCAAAACATTTTACTGAAAGAGCTCAGCCAAAGCTTCAAACTTCATGATCCTATTCTCTTTCAATTTTTATTTTTTTTTATTTTTTTTAAAGGGAGACAGTAGCTCTCCTAGGGCACCTTCGAGGACAAAGGATGTGTTTGGTAAAAATTATTTTTGTAAACTTATTTTACTATTCAGCTCTGGTACTATTTATGATCTCACGGTACTATTTCAGGTAACTTTTATCTTTATCTACAGTACCTTTAGCAAAAAAATTTTATTTTTAGCAAAATAAGCAGATCCCAAACAGATATGCCAAATCTGCATATCCCATTGTAAAATTGAAAAACAAAATGTTGATTTTTTTTTTTTTTTTTGTCTATGTGTTTTATTTCAATTTGTTTTTATTTTTATCCGTTCATCACGT
Organism: Castanopsis chinensis; assembly: GCA_032878915.1. NCBI lineage: Eukaryota > Viridiplantae > Streptophyta > Magnoliopsida > Fagales > Fagaceae > Castanopsis > Castanopsis chinensis. The sequence goes on from JAVQMG010000070.1 coordinate 651,335, forward strand.
ATATAGAAGGTTGGACCTTCAATCTCTTTGTTAATTATAATAATCTGAAGCACACATAAAAGCCAGTATAAGTTGTTTGGATAAGTATGAAAAGCAAGTATATCTATTTCTATGGATTTTATCAAAATTTTGTTTTTTGGGTGACATAAAAGGGCATAAATTTGCAGTCACCTCAGTCCTCACCACATGCTGCAATTGGCATTTCGTTGTATTTTAGATACCTTAATTTATCTTATTTATGTTTATATATATCTAGAGCATTGTATTTATTATTGTTGCGCTCCAATTAAACCACATCAGCATCTTCGTCATTATTTTTTTTCTTTTCAATTTTTTCATAATTGTTTTTAACATTTTTTTAATATTTATACTTTACCAAACTTTCTCTCTCCTTTACATTTTTATCTCCCTACTATCCTCTGCATTAATATTATTCTTCTTCTTTCCCTTCATCTTTCTTTATTTTTGTCTCTTCTTATTCACACCCTCTTACTATTAAGTTGTCATTATCTCTTCCATTCTATGCATAGTTTTCCCTCACAAAAAAGGTTGTTTCTCTCAAATGTAGCTTCTATCTAGTGTCCTGTGACACTGGACCTGCTACGATCATGACACGTGTTTGAAAATGGACATGTGTCATAATTGTAGCAGGTCTAGTGCACCAGAGGCACTGGACAGAAGCTGCGCCTCTCTCTCTCTCTCTCTCTCTCTCAATTTTTTGGTGGATTTTTTTTTCTTGCATCTTTGTTTTAGGTTGATAATTTTTTATATTCTTTAAATCTCTACTTTGGGTTAATGCGATTTAGTTTTGTTTTTTAAATTGTTTTTTTTTTTTTTTGGTTCTTTTTTTATTTTAAATGTTATCCTATTGCGTTATAAAGAATTAAATATAACATATAAAAATATAATATTATTCTATTACATAGCATGATTTGAATAATTTGGTATTTATTGTAATTTGATATTCATTTTATTACATAACACGTTTTTTATAGTGCTCAATTTAGATGTTAAACTATGAGACTTTACTAATATTTGTTAATTTTTTAATCTTTTGTGATGGACAAAGTGCTCCTAGTAGTTGTATTAGAAGTACTGTATAATGTCATTTATTTAGAGAAAAGTAAAGTTTAGCCAGACAAAAATACTTTTTTATTTGATAATATGTTTTGGGTGGATGAAATTATAATTTATGGAAAAAAAAAATAACCTTAATAGATTATCAACAACAACTTGTTTTCTTAATTGGTTTAATTAATCATTGTTAAGTTTTATTATTTTTTTTTATTACGTTTTTCTGTGTTTTGGATTGTAGGAAAAAAAAAATTTGAGAAAGTTTGTTTAAAACTAAAAGAATAATTTCCAAATTTTATATTCTTTTTAATGATTCACAAAATGTTATAAATAACTTTTATTAAAAAACGAATATTTTCTTTACTTGCCTTTTGAATTTCTAAGAAAATTTGTATTTTTTTTTATTTATTTTAGTACAACAAAATTTATGTTTATGATTTATAATTGTTTCTATATTACATTTATGATTGTTCCTATAATAAATAAAAATATAATTACGAAATATATTACTCTTTATTATATTAGTTTAAATTGTTTTTAATAAAACTACCATAAAAACAATCATTACGTGCAATGCATGAGTTCGCAGGTAGTTTAATCTTAAGTCTTAAGGGAAAAGAACAGGTTGTCCAATAAGCATAAGAATAGAAGCCTTTAAATCTAGATTACTATGACTAATTGACTATATATTAACAATTTTCTAGTAACTGAAGATAACAATGCTTGTTAATACTAAGATTGATGACTAAAGACAAGGTCCTCTTTGTTGAGTACTTCGAGTCTCAAAGGATAGCACCTTCCCATATAGTAACAATGCTTGTTATTGTTCTGATTGCTCCTCAAATTCAGCCAAAAATGAAGAGTTAAAGTAGTAAAAATAGAGGGTTTCTGCCTTTGCCGCACGACCTGCCTTGATTGTCTGAACATTTGCAACTTCAATCTTAAGGCCTTTGGCAGGACATTATCATCAATGTCAGTAACAAACACAATGGCAGGAAGCGACTATGCGTCTGTGCCAGCATTAGCACTACAAGAGGCAGTTTTTTTAAGAATGGGAATTATACTTGTAGTCCACTGGTGCCTTTGCAAGCACAATTATGTAGGTTTGATGACTAGAGCCGGTATAAAAGATTCCCTTTGATGATTAGCACCAGTAAGGCCTTTTAGAAATAGGGTTTGGTATTTGAACTTTTTTCATTAGATTACCAATTTTTGCTGCTCTGATGGCCGGCTGTGAAGTACACATTACCTATCTGTTTTTATTTTCTTTTTCCTTTGGCTACAACTAATGCACAGAAGAAAATGCTGCTTAAAGTACGAAGAATCACCAATCTAACATGTTGCATAGTAATCACAAACATCTGAAACATAAAATGCCGATCTATCAGCATTCTGTTCTTGTGTGTGCATATATATATATATATATATATATATATATATATACCTTCACAAAGTTCCAGTTGAAAATCTATAGAAGTTTTATCTCAAGCAAGAATATTGTAGTTTCCAAAACAATAGCCGTCCCATTGGCCTTTACATAGTATGCACAAGCTTCATTTTTTCCCACTTCCATCCCTCCCTATATATATTAGCATACAGTAGCCGTAGTATCACCATCAAGGAACTCACCCGCATATGTTAACATATCAAATCACGTTCTATTTGGACTTTTAGTTCTACCATGGCCATCAGCATGTCCAGGCTCGAATTCTTCTTTGCTCTTGTACTAGCCTTCACTACTCTTCTTATGGTGACTGCCGGAGACGCAGATATCACTTAAAATTTTTTGGTCGCACCAAATGCAGCCAAAGTTGATAGCAACTTCTTCACAAGGGACTAGTCACTACCAGTTCAGTTGTGATGTGAAGAATTCTGCAATAGCCATCTCTGCATTCGGAAATGCAAATGCTGGAACCATCTCAGTTCCTACCTCTGTATTCACTACTGGCATTGATAATGGGATCTTGGCCAAGTCTTTCAATACAAATATTGCTACCATTCAAGCTATCAAGGCCGGGCTTACACCCCAAAGCCTAAAATAGATCACCAAGTTAATAAAAAACCATAATTTTTTTAGTTACTCAGCAATTTTGTTGGTGATGAATAAATTAAATTTTAATTTTTAAAACAATTGGATGGCAGATTTTCCTTTTTAATGAACATTTTTTTTTTGTTTATATATATACTGTATTATTATTTATATTAGTTAACATTTTCCGAATTTAGTTTACTTTTAAATTTTAATAATATCTTTGACCTTGTCCAGATTAAATTCATGACTCACCAATGCTTTATCTATAGACTATAGAATGTTGACGGCTAGAGAATTAATTGAGTGACGAAAAAGTTTCTTGTCGAAGTCTCTATCCATCCGCTCAAGCCTTCAAGTGGACATTCGATTCTTTGATTTCAAAATCCTTACAAATCTCAACTTGACATCTTCTAACACTCAGACCTACATTATTATTGGCTTCCAATAAGATTTAAACCCAAATTCTCCCCAAGAGAACCAAACGATATTCTCCGCGACTTAGCTTCCTACATATTTAGGTGAGACAGGCTCTACACATTTAGGTGACACAGGCTAAAGTATCCATTATTACAGATCCTTTTGGGTCATGCACTTGTTAAGGACATATTTCATCTTTAGCAGAAACTCAGTCCACACTATTCTTAATATTCATAAACGACATTGTCTATTACACGCTGCCTACTACACAACAAACACGCATTTCAATTTTTGAACTGAAATAGTGACTCACGAACAATTTCAATTTGAAAAATAAATTCTGTACGGTGTGTGAACAAACAATCGCACACTCTTAAATGTCATGAATTTAAAAACTAGGAAAGGGAAACATCAACATGATTACGAGCTGATACTGCAAATGCAGCAACAGAATCACACAAACAATTACACATTCCTAAATATCATGGATTTAAAAACAGGAAAGGGCAACATCAACATGAATAAGAGTTGATACTGCAAATGCAGCAACAGAATCAACCGCAACTCTCCATGGGAAGAAAACAAACCATTTAACAGACTAGGGACTGCACACAAACAGCCCATATGTCAATTATAGTTTAAGAGAAAAGATATCAACAGCCATACTTTGTACAAAGACCAAATCTGTCCAAGAGTTAAAAGTTTTGATACATTTTATTCTTTATCATCATCTCCAAAGCAAGACTAACATTTCAGCCATTATGAGTGCCCTCAGGTTTCTGCAAAAGGGAGAATGATACATATCATGAAATTGAAACATGTAAGGAACACCGGAAGAAACACATCAAGAATAACCTAAAAGCAGGAACAGACTTCAGTGGAACCAAAACTAGTGAGATACCAAATCATCTAAAAAATAAGTTTTCATGTATATAAATTAATGAAAGGCCACAACATAGAACTCAAAACAAGCATTGTAATCATGGCATCCTATACCAGACACCCCTTTCCACTCAAAAACTTTTGTATTGGGGAACGGGATGTTTTCTTTTGCTAATAAGAAAATGGAAATGGGACATTATTGGGACAGATCTGTAACATAAATTCAACTATTTGGCATAAATGTTCTCTTGAAAATAGCAATTTCAGTAGTCACAACAAGAAAACCAAAGTCAAGAACTATCAAACCACTTCTTAAAGCATTGTTCAACGAAAAAGACTTTGCAATCCCAAAAGCTACAGCAATCATTGCATGGCACAACAGCTATTATCCAAACATAGAATTGAAGAAGTCTACATCATTTGACTTAAAATTTATTTTGGCAGTGGGTGGTGGGAAAGGATGGCTGAACCTTGACTGAAGAGGATTAGAAGAAGGCCATGATTAATGTATTTTGGAACTCAAGAAACTTGGACATGTTTGCTTTTATGGTTAATTATTAAATCAATTATCAAAAACCACATCAGATAAGCAGAATAGTTGCAGAACTTTGGCTGGCCATATGAGCTATGCATGTCTTAGAAAGCCATCCCATCAGCTGGGATAATTTCTTCAGGCCAACTGTTCTAATATGCCACCATTGCCCAATACCCCAAACACCCATCCACCAATCACTGACAGCCCCCAACAACCAACATAGCACCACTAATCAAAACACACACCCCTCAAACCTCCACAAGCCCAAATCAATCTGCATGACAACCAAAACTCACAACCCACACCCACATGGGCATCAATCATCAACATTCACCACTATTGATCCTGCTTCAAACCCACACACATATGCATAGACTCGTAGTAAAGAGAAAATTATATGGTGGAAGCAACAGTTATGGTGCAAGAAACCCCAACTCGTAACCCATAGCTTTGCTGCCCCCAACCTGCAACCCATCCTCCAAACCTACAACCACAAATCCCACCAAATAAAACCCCCACAATCACCACTGCAACTCCCCCCCACCAACACCCCCACCCCCCACCCCTTTCCCTTAAAAATAATAACTCCAATCCTCAATGACCCAAAGGCCCCATAATAAGCGGTGAGGCTCAACCATAAGCCCCTCATTCAGCAATCATCACAACCGCCAATCCCCACCACTCATGGAGAATCATGACACAGAGAGAAACGAATAGTACAAGAACAAGTTTCTGGAAACATCATTTCGATGTTTTCCATTCCTAAGCCCAAGGGAATTTCTTGTTTTCATGAACAATTTATCAACAACACTCACCCAAACAAATTTTTGATGGAAAATACAGTTCTCTTTTTGTACAAACAAGGCCTTCCTACTGTTGGTACTTAAATCATCCTCCTCATACCATGCTTTTAGTTCTTTAGTTTTGTGTTGCATTTGCAAGATGCCTATCTTGGCAAACCATATGATAAAATTCTCATGACCTAACATTCCAAGCTCAACTTGGCTAATACCAATGATTCAAATACAGCATTCATAACACACCAACATCCCACACAAATATATACAAAAGCAATTGCATATAACTAGGCACTTATCAAAAAATAAAACTGTATATATAACTAGGCACTTGATATCGTTATTCTTAATTCGGTTGCTAGGAGAATGTAAGAAAATAAATCAAAACTTTCAAATATGAAGCTTTAGATTTTGGGTTAATTAGGATGAACAAACTTCATTTTATATGCGTAAAACAACTATTAGGCTTTGGTCAGGATAATATTTCAATTTGTGGACACAAAAGCCTAACATTATATAGTTTCAAGATTTGCCACTCTTTACTCTCATGCACAGATTATTCAGAAAAATGAGCATACCATCTTTTGTCCACAAACTCTGAGATTTCAAGATACTAAGTAAACAATATATATGGGAAATTACAATGAGAAAACAGTCAGTCAGCTTGTTGAGTTGATTTAAGATCAGGAATCTAGACCAACACAAGAACTAAGGGCTCATTACATTGCACATTCACATTGAAAAAGGCCCTAAGTTTCTCATTTAAATCTCTCTTTTTAACACATTGATTCAGGATCCTTGGTGTAAATAAACTATTAATCTCTAACCCATCATTGCGAACTTCACAACGTGTTCTTATATAAGTTAATCAATAAGTCCTTATCCAAATCAAACAACATAGAACACAAAAATAATAACATAAACGCTTTTTTTCTTTCTTGTTGCAAGAAGGGTCAATACCTTGTCAGCACTCTCTTTTGCTTTCGCTGCCTTTTCTTTCTCAGCCTTTTGCTTCATCTTCTCCAACTTCTCCCTCTCCATTTTCTTCACACAAATAAACAAACTAGTCAGTTGATCAAGCTAAACCAAAACCAAAGAAAGGTAGTTGCAGAAACAAAACTGAATTGGTTGAAACCGTTTGGCTACTGAGAAAACTGTGTGAAAGGAAAATATAAGACAATCCATATAGGACGCTGAATCTAACTATTCTAATGTGGCTTGTGAGTGCCAAAAGTAGCATAAAAATTAAAAAAAAATCTGAATAGGAAAATTGATTGGTCTGAGAAAGCGTAGGAAAAAAAAAGCATTAAATATTTATATTGTCTTTTCTTCACAGATTTTCTTTCTCGGCATCCAATCAGTTGATTTCAGAAGTAAAAACGAATTGGTTGAAACTGTTTGGTAGCTGAGAAAACTGCGTGAAAGAAAAATACAAGACAATCCATAGAACGATGAATCTAGTTATTCTAGTGTTGTTTGTGAGTGTGAGTGCCAAAATTAGCATAAAAATTACAAAAATCTGAAGAAGAAAAAATAGATGAGTATCAGAAAGCGTAGGAAAATAAAACCTGATCTAACTCTCAATCTTTTTCCTTTATTTTTTTTAATTAAAAAAAAGCTGAGAAACCTGAACATATACATAATAATATATATATATATATATATATATATTCATGATTCATCTCAATCAAGTCAAACAGTATCACTATCAAGCTCACCTAGATTAAAATTTCTACTGCTTTCCTTTATCTTTCGCGATTGTTTAATATATATATATATATATATATATATCACCTAAACCAAGCCAAACAGTTTCACAATCAAGCTCATCTAGATTAAAATTTCCACTGCTTTTTTTTTTCGGTGATTATTTACGAATCTGTTAGGGTCCAAAACGACTTAAACTGGTAATATCTTGCGTATTTTCTTACACTTTCCGAGCAACCAAACAGGTATGAGAGAAAGAAAACAGAAAGAAGAAAGGTCAAGGGAAGTCAACCTGGATGTAAACGTTCTCAGCAGCGCGCTCCTCCTCGCTGAGAATGCGTCCATCGCCGAAGTAGCGAGTCGCACCCCGAGTCGATTCCATCTGACGAGTCAAGCTCACAGTGACTCGGCTCAGCGCAGATCTCATGCTCATGGCGGTTTTGACGATTTGTTTGCTGAGTTGTTAGATAAAGAGAGAATCCGAGTCAGCCCACCAGTGTCGCAGTTACTAGAAGTGAGAGAGAGAGAGAGAGGAACTAGAAGTTTCGGTTTTAAAGCTGTGGTACGTTGGGTCGGGTTAATGACCGGTTTGAACCGGTTTGAGGATCGAATTTGGAAGCGAATGCGAATCAGAACAAGAAACTTTTAGAAACCAGGTGGAATTTTTTTTGGATAAAAACCAGGTGGAATTTCGGCGGCGCATTGGGTTTTGGGTTTAGGGCAATAATGACATAAAAATATTCTTCTTTTATAATTGTGTGATTTGATGATTTTTTTTTTTTTTTTTTTTTGGTAAAAACTCAAAAAACTTATGCTCCATTTTGTGGGAGGGATGAAAAAGTAAAAAAATATTATTCTTTTATAATTGTTTGATTTGATTTTTTTTTGTTTGAGAGTAAAACTCAAAAAATTTAGATCTGTTTTGTTGAAGGGATGAAAAAGTAAGATGATAGAAAATAATAGGAGGGTAAAAAAATGGGATAATAAAAAATATTTTAATTTTTTTCCTTTTTGTTTAGGTGAGAGTGAAAAATTGAAGAAATGGAAAAAGTGAATTTGTATAAATTTGCTCATATACTCTTATTAAAAAATAATGCACCATCAAAATAAAAAAGTGACAAGCAACCCAAATAAAATCACATAAATTTATTAGAAAATAAAAACCATGTCTAGTTAAGCAAAAAAAAAAGAGAGAAAAGAAAAGAAAAACAAAACAAACTTCCATGCCGCAGGTTTAGGAAATCAGAATTGGGGGGGAGGGAGGGGGGGGACACCTAACATTGTTTTTTAAACTATAGAAACATTAGCCCAAAGGCATAGATAATAAATAAATAAATAAAAACAATGTTAAGCCCATGTGCAACTTGCATATGGGCTAAGCTAGGAAGTCAAATGCAAGAGGATTTTGTAATTTGGGATATCTCCCTATCTGATGTAATATCTGCTTTTGTGTATTCTGACTCTATTGGGGAGAACTTTTGTAGGCTTTCTGTCACTAATTTAGCCATTTTGATCTAGTTAAATGAATATTCTTGTTAACCAAAAAAAAACTTGCATATGGGCATTTTTGTCATTCAACCATCATATTTCCCCCCACCAAGTTTTCTCTCCATTTTAGGGAGAAAACTTTTTGGCGACCCCAAGGAGAAAATACATAGGGCCCACCATTTATTTTCCTTTCTCCCCACCCAACCAAACATACTACAAAAAAAATTTCATTCCTATTTTCTCTTCAAAGTTTTCCATTCACTCTATTTAACCTCCAAACAAACACACCTTAAAGAACAAAAGAAGTATCCGAACCACGCATGTTAAAATATATTCATTAAGGTCCTCCCGAATAAAGTAAGGCTATGTTTGGTAACAGTGTTTAAATAACGAAAACTATTATTTAAACACTACAACATGTATTTCTATACACTTTTTCACCCACATTTATTTCTACAAAATTTAAACAATGTTACTAAAAATCTTCTACCAAACGAGCCCTAAGTTAACATGTTGGTTGTGTATGATAATGTCGTTGTTTAGCCCAAAAAAAAATAGTCAACATGTATCAGGGATGCTAGTTGTGTATGGCGGTTCCACCTATAATTCTACTGCTTAAAGCCCGTTTGGTTAAGGATTTCTAGTATAGTTGCTCAGTTTTCAATGTAGTAGAAATATGTATCAGAAGTGTTATTGTTATTTAAACATTGAAAACTATTGTCTAAACACTGATACCAAATAGCCCCTTAATCATTAATGATTTTTATTTATTTTTTATTTATTTTGTGTGTTTGACGACCGCTAAGTAAGGATAAAATTATTTTGTTAAAAATGTTTAAAATGCTAGGTTGTTTATTTTTATCGGATGTTTAGATAAAATTGGTTGATTGAAATTAATTTTTTTTAGCTTTATGATAGGTAATTTTTGTTGTTGGACTAATTTATTTTGGGTATATTTTGTTTTAAAATTTAGATCTACAAGTTTTTTTATGGTCTTTAAAGGAGGAAATGCTAGAGTTGCGAACTTTTTTACAAATTGCTAATGTGATGAATGATTATTAATAAGTAAAAAAGTTACGTAAATGATAGGTCTAAATGCAAACCAATAAGAATTTATTACCTCAACTGTAGGTAAAAATATTATTAAAAAGAAAATTGGCTATAGCACTACTCTTTAAAGAATCAATGATATTGTTAAGGAGGGCAGAGTGATATTTTATAGAACAAAATTGCTAAAATTGGTACTTATGTGCTATGTAGTACACACACACACACACACACACACACACATATATTAAATTATTGGGGTGTGGGGGAGGGGGGGGGTGTTCCCCAAGATCAAAGTCTCCCTCTGTCCCTTACAGGCATACAAAATAAAATGTAAATGTTGATTAGTTCTCATCCTAGATAAGTTGTTTGCACATCAGTTAGCTTCGTGAAAGGAATGTTTTATATGAATTGATAGAATTGGGAGACCAGTTACCTACAATCATCTAGAATAGGGGAAACAATGTTATTCATTTAAGAAGAGTTACCTAAAACATCGACAATAGATCTAGCATCTAATTCTACTTTTGTAGCAGTAAATATTACGACTACAGCATAACAACAATCCATCTTAGAGTCCCCAAAGCTTGGCAATAAAGCTATTTGTAATACCAATTTTCTTAGAAAAACCTACGACCTAGTGACCATTCCCATCCTAAATTACACCACCACTCCCAGCTATGGCAGATTGCCAAGCAAAGACATATGCGAATTAATAAGCTTCATCCAACCAAATTGAGGCATTTCCCAGCAAACTTGCTTCAACATCAAGCGAGAAACACCTTTAGGAGAGGAAGCACAATAGATGAACTCAGCTACACGATGAATGATTTCCAATGCAAGCTTTGGGTTGGGCTTTTGAGTCAATGAATATCATTTCTATAGACTTATCCCTAATTTCATTTTTATTAGCATAGTGGGAAAAAAATTTGTATCATATATAATAATTAACTTGTAATTCTATGCATATGCATGAATACATTAAAAAATATACAATTGGATACATAGTATAATCCCTACATATGTTAAACAATATTGGTAATCATTCTTATATTTTGTTAACTCTTAAAACAGTCTTGTTAGAATATTATTTTGTAGAAGATGCAAATTGTCCATGCTTTTTTTTATTATTTACTAATTATGGTCTTTTTGGGTTTTGTACTCAATAACTCACTTAGATGGAAATTTATGATGCAATCTCACATTTGGCACCAAAATCGAGAAATATTTTAGGACACGTTGTGCAAAATTGGACTTCAATTGTAAAATTTAATTAGAACTTCTTTCAACTTTGGCTTTAAATATATATACTAATTTGTAATTTTATGTATATGAATGAAATACATTTGCAAATAAACATAACTAAATGCAAATTAAAATTTAACCAAGTTTATAAAATCATATATAATGTTTGTATATTTTAAAATATAAAATAGCTAGTAATAAAATAGATGTAAGTTTATCTGAAACAAATGGAAAAAAAAATTATTTAAATTGTTATCTATGAAATTCTCAATTTTAGTTTGTTCAACCACTATTTGTATAATAATAATAATAATAATAATAATAATAATAATTGTAGGGACACAAATCAAGCCTTGGACCCAAGTACGTGACAGAGCCGGCCCAAGTAGCCTATAAAATAGAATTTGTAGAGAGTGGGCTTGAAGCCTAGACTTCTTGGAGCGGTAGAAAGCAATGGCGTTTGGGCTAAGTTTACTATTGGTGTGCAACGAACTGGTGGAATGACTTTGGCTTTCCTCCGACGTGGGCCGAGGAGTCTCTGTTCTTGCTTCCCTTGTACTTTCTAGGAGGAGAGAGTCTTCTTTGTGGGAAAAATCCAGCCCCCTTTCCAGTGGTCTCCCCTTCTCTATTTATACTTCCCATTCCTGGTTCCCATTCATAGAGCCATCAAATCAGCTCCCTTTCCCATCCATCCTTTTCTTGAAAACGCTCCCTAATAACTATAAAACTGATCGCCGTCCCCTCAAAGGTCACCTCCCCATTAATGCGGCCAGGCGGGTTGGTGAGAAGCCTTTAATGCGGTGGCAGCAGTTTTATGCAGAGCACGTCCCACTTGTCCCCCTCCTCGGCGTCCCGTTGAAACTCAGTATGACTTACTGAGCCTTAAGAGCTCTCCCTTGGGCGTCATGCTGCACTCTTCGATCCTCGATTCTGTTGTCCGAAGAGACCTTCTCCTCGGACTCTCTCCCACTGGCCAATGCCCCGATCGGCGGGCTCCTGGGCTCCCGTTTTAGAAGGCCCTATTCTCGACTTACAGCCCTTTGGCGGAGTCTACGTTCTTGGACCAGGCACAAGGCCCACATGATGTTTTGACACCTTTACCCCCCAGAATAATAATAATAATAATAATAATAATAATAGTAATAATAATAATAATAATAATAATAATAATAATAATAATAATAATAATAATAATAATAATAATTGTTAGGGCACGATTTGGATTCTAAGCCCAAGAGGTGATAAGGTTAAGGTCCAAAGAGCCCAATACAATGAATTTGTAGAGAGTGAGCTAAAAACTAGACTTCAATGAATTAAACAACGCTCACATTGGACTAAAGATGATAAAAAAAAATAAAAAAAAAGGCAAAGAAAGTTAAGCTATACGCAAAGAAAATCCTTCCTCGGCAAAGTCTGAGGTGAACAGTTCTTGAATATATTTCCTTTAGACTTTATTACAATTTCAGTTCTTGTTGCTACTGTGTTTCTTCTACAGATTCTCAGATGATCTCCTTGTAATGGAGTTTTTCTTCTTTATATTCTCCTGCTTCACTTCATCTTAGCCCTCCACGTGTAGGTCAAGTTGCTAGCCTTGATCCTTGTCCCATCAGCACCTTCTTGAAGTCTCTACGAGTAGCTGTAAGGCTAAATATCACTGTTCAGGTATCATCTCCACATTAATACGACTAGAGAGTTAGCTACAAAGCATTCAATACTGTGGTAGCAACTTTCTCTTAAATATTTCTCAGCTTCCCTTTGTCCCATTCCCTCCCAATATTTATCCTTCTCAGTAGAATCGTCCGGAGTGTTGCTCTGGGTGGCAACTCAGACCTTCTGACCTTTGCTTTGCTTAACCGAGGAGGCATTCCTCTTAGGACTACCTTCCCAAACCTTTCTGGCCATACTAATTCCGTAACTCACTGATTCGTACTCCTTCACTAACATCTACTTGTCCTCGGACTACTAAATGTCCTCAAACGAGGCTTACAGCCCAATATATATTTCTGGGCCTTCTATCCCTACAATAGCCCCTTGAAATTTCCTTCCTTTGCTCCCCTGAAAAAAGGGAATTTCGATATTATAATAAAACTTCTATTCTTCCCTTACATCACTTCTGTCTATGTAGGTGTCTTTTCGACTGCCTAGAAGCATGCTCTAAATGTTTTAGCATTTGGGACGCGTTTGCAATTAATTTATGCGGCTCCATATTCCCCATGTTCTACAGTACGATGGATATCCAACGGCTGGGGATTTTACAGGACCTTGAGCGGGAGTTTTTCCACTTACTTTTCTCTCTCATATATACACTGCTCAGAAGCTTCAACTACCCCACTTTTTACACTCTCAAAACTCAAGAGCTAGTTTGAGGAGCCTTTTTTTCTCTCCCGTAAGTTGTCTTTAGCACTTTTTTCCTTCTTTCTTCTCTTTGGTATCTTTTGTCTTTCTTTTTATTTAGGGTCCTCTCTTCCTAGGCCCGTCTAATTTCATCTCGTCTCCTTAGTTCCTTCAAAATATTTTTTATATGGGTAGATTTGCTTACTTAGTAGACTCTCTAGAGGGAATAGAGAGCTTTAAAGCTCAATACTGAATCCCCCAAAGGTTTTCTATTAGGTACTACAAACAGGGGGAGTGGCATGCCATGAGGCAGAAAAGAGAAGTAGTAATCTCTATGATTGCTTTTATAGAGGGAATGATGAGAATTCCCATGGGTAGAGTCACTAGGGATTATTTAATAGCTCATAGGCTTTCCCCCACCCAGTGTGCTCCTAATATGTTTAGAATTTTAGGTAGGGTAGACACCCTCAACAAGCAAATGGGCTTGAGCCTAACCTACCACGACATCAATTGAATTTACAACTGTCCCCACTTAAAAGGGCAGGGGTACTACCTAAAAACTAGGGTTCCTGATGTCAAGCTTATTTCATGCCTCCCTGAGTCCAACAAAGGCTTGAATAAAGACTACTTAATTGTGTCAGGGGAGTGGCACGATAGCCTTCACTGCCCAACGAGAGATAAGACACCTAGTGGGGTTTGTAGGTCTAGGTTTATTGTTCCAATATCACCCCTTTTTCTTACTAACATCTTCTATAACCATTTTTTCCTATTTGTACTTGTAGTTGAATTTTTCTCTGATTTATGCTACTTTTTTAACAATGTTTTTTTTTTTTTTTATGGTTTTGCAGATAAGTACTTTGCTGTCCCGAACCTAAACCTTGTCAACCAGCCGGATTTGAAAAAAGTGTTCAAGGCCGAGGTCTTTGTCCATAGGGACGGGCAACTAAGAGCAGCTTATCTTATCCTCGGCTACGATCCGCTATCATCTAGCTTTCAGTCTCTGAAGTGCATGATTAAGGCCAAGGACCAACATCTGCACCTGATAAACATCGCCATTCTGAGCTTCCTTAACCCAGGCCCTATCCCAAAAGGTGTGTAGCAAATAAAGCGATCCTTCCATCTCACAATCGAGGAGGAAGCAACTCCTTCCCAACCAGCAATCAAAGAGGAAGAGGAATTGGTTGAAGTTTCAGACTCCAAAGACGACTTCGAGGTCTTCAACCAACCCCAGTCCCCAGATCCAATTGGTGATTTTAGCCGCTTTCTTCCAGTGCAAGTAAGCCATACCCAAGAAGATCCCACCATCCCAGATGCCACAATGCTACAGCGCAAGATGAGATCAAGCCTTCAAGACTTGCTGGAGTCTCAAGTAAGAGGCAACGTGCCAGAGAAGACAATCCAGGCCAAGCTTCCCACCCTTCCATCTACCCAAGCCCTCCAACCTAATCCTACCAATAACAAGATGAAGAGAGATTAGAGGGGCAAGAAGGTGGTGGAAGGAGGAAAAAGCTAGCTCTCCAAGGAGCCCGAGCCCTAAAAGAAGGCCAAACAAGCCAAGGTAATGTAAATAAGGTCCTCTAGTGAAGGGCCATTACGGACAGGAGGGGTGACTCCCAAGCTGAAGTTCTAGCCTGGACTCCTTCCATAGTGCTAAATGGAGCTCCCCTGCCCGCTGATGCTTCCATCAAGGACTCATAGCAAGGGAGGGCTGGATACGAGGCCAACGCTGTAGAACAGGCTCTACTGCTTCCAGGGGATATGGCCGACCTGAGGTTAATGAGGAAACACAAGGTGTTCCTCAGCTTAAAGAGTGACCTTGCTTTGGTAAGTATGTAAATTAGCTTTCTCATATTCAAAATTATAACTCTATTTTTTTAACCGTTGTTCTTCTTTCCTTGAAAGGCTATCCAAGTGACATATAGAGTCGAGGAGTTGGTGAACAGCTCCAACAAGTAGATGAAGGATGAAGAAGCCAGACATATTGTTGTGGTAGAATCCTTCAAGGTGGCAGATAAAAAGATCCAAGAGCTAAATACCTAACTAATTGAGGCCGATAGGCAGAGGAAGAGCGCTGAGGCTACCCTACAAGGAGCAGAGAAGCAGGTAAAGACTTAATGCAAGCAACTTCGCCAAGCCGAGGATGAGCTGGCTACAGCTAAAGAGCATATAAAGGCCTTGAAGAAGAAGCTAGAGGAGGCAAAGAAGGCCATAGATAAAGCCGAACAGGACGGCTACAAGGTGGGGGTGGCAGAGATTGGGGAGGCCCTTAAGGCTGAGGTCTCAGAGGTATGTAGGATCTACTGCCTCCAAGTGTGGAATAAGGCCCTCAACCAAGCTATATTTAAGGCCTTCTCTACCCTTAGGAGAGCAAAGAGTGTATACTATCCCCCCTCCATCCATGTATTAAGCTTCTTGGACTCCAAGGCTGAAACTGCCTCCAAAGAGACAGATACTGGTAAGGATAGTCTTACCAAGGCCCTCCCCTCTTTTGGTAGTCTTCCTAAAGAGGCAGAACAACTCAGGGTTGCTGAAAAGGAAAAAGACACAGTTAAGGGAGTAGTCCCAGATGCCACCAAGCCTCCAACAGCACCAAAGGACTCCTCTAAGGAGAAAGAGACTTCCTAGCACCTGAAGATTGTTCTGGCTACCCTTCCTATGCCTACCAAGGAGGATCTCAAGCGTAAAGGTCCAGCTTCCACCACAGCTGAAGATGCCAAATCTGCCCGCCATCCGTGCATCAAGCTCCTTGGACTCCAAGGCTGAAACTACCTCCAAAGAGACAGATACTAGTGAGGATAGTCCTACGAAGGCCTTCCCCTCTTCTGGTAGTCTTCCTAAAGAGGCAGAACAGCTTAAGGTTGCTGAAAAGGAAAAAGACACAATTAAGGGAGTAGTCCCTGATGCCCCCAAGCCTCCAGCTGCACCAAAGGACTCCTCTAAGGAGAAAAAGACTTCTCTAAGGAGAAAAAGACTTCCCAGCACCTGAAGATTGTTCTAGAAACTCTTCCTATGCCTGCCAAGGAGGATCTCAAGGGTAAAGGTCTAGCCTCCACCACAGCTGAAGTTGCCAAATCTGCCAAGGCCACAAGAAAAACCAACCCTCTGCTGAAGATTAATTAGGGCCTAGACTAGAATTTGTAAACTTACTGTTTATTATTGTTTTTATGTAACTTTTTCCTTTATTCTCAAAGTTTGTAATCAATTTGCCCTTTTCAAAGGCTTAACTTAGTGATAATTATGAGCTTCTCTTTTACACTTGTGGTATTTATGCAAATCCTAACATAGCTTCTTCTTTACTTCACTCCTAATCGATGTGAAATGAGATATAACTTCATTTAGTTATCTGCATAAGTGATAGTATAGTTGTTACACCCCACACAATCAGCAACAAAACAAGCTAAACCTTCCAAGTTTACAATCTATAACAAAGTGTACCCTTAACTTCAAAAAACATACCTTAAGTATAATTAACTCAAAGGACCCTGCATATAGCTAGGTTTTCTTTTGATTTCAAAAATTGGTGGAGCATCCATCCACACAAGACTCCACATAATCTCTCACTTAGTAGTAGATCTAAGGAGCTATAGATGACAATTAGCTCATGAACAGATCATGGAAGTACTTCAAAATGCTTTAAGTGATGCTCAAGTGTGCCCTTTCAATTAAGTTACCACAATGAGGGTCTTGGTCATCCACCATAACTAGGTTTGTTACTAATTTACCCAAGACATGTGGTTCAAGGAACCTGCCATGGCCGAGGTTCTATTTAGTATTCTCATAATCAAAGAAATGTAAATTTACCCAAGGCAGGTGGTCCAAAGAATTGGACACAGCCGAGGTTCTATTTAACACTTAGTTAGATGCTTAGCAGTGCTTATTTACCCAAGGTAGATGGTCCAAAGAACTAGACATAGCCGAGATTCTGTTTAACACTCAAACAAATAATGAAGAGTATTAATTTATCCAAGATATATGATCTGAGAAGCCAGGCATGACCAAGGTTCTATTTAACACTTAAACAAATAATCGAGAATATTAATTTACCCAAAGTATGTAATTCGAAGAGTCCGACATGACTAAGGTTCTGTTTAATATTTAAACAAATAAAGAAGAGTATTAATTTACCCAAGGTATGTAGCCCGAGGAGCCAAGCATGACCAAGATTCTGTTTAACACTTAGACAAGTAATCAGGAATATCAAGGTTTTATTTAATATTCAAACAAATAATTAGGAATATTAATTTACCCAAGCTATGTGATCTGAGGAGTCAAGCATGACTAAAGTCCTGTTTGATATTCAAACAAATAATAAACATAGCACATAATGTCAAAAATAAAAAATGGCAGAGCTGCCTTTCATTAATAATAGTACATTCATAAGTTATTTACATTCCAAGGACGTGGTATGACCTTTTCGTCTAAATCTTCTAAGAAATAAGCACCTATACCAGCTACCAAAGTAATACGGTATGACCCTTCTCAATTAGGCCCTAACTTTCCCCATACTGAGTTTTTTGCAGTACCCATAACTTTTCTTAACACTAAGTCTTCAGTTGCTAACCGTCTCAATCTCACACTTAAGTCATACCCCTATTTGAGCTTCTGTTGATAGTATACTAACTGAACCATGGCATTTTCTCTCCGCTCTTCAATCAACTCCAAGCTCTTCTCTAATAGGTTGTCATTACTGTTTAGAATGAACAAACTTGTCCTTAGCATTGAGAATCCAGTCTCTAGAGGAATCATAACCTCAGCTCCATAAGTCATTGAAAATGGTGTTTTCCCAGTTGACCTACGAAGGGTAGTCCGATATGTCCAGAGCACATGTGGCATCTTGTCTAGCCATTTGCCCTTAACATTATCTAACCTCTTCTTAAGCCCACTTACTATAACCTTATTAGCAGCCTTTTCCTGTCCATTTCCTTGGGATAAGCCAAAGTTGAATACCTATTCTTATTGCCCATTTGGATATAGAGTTTTCATGCTTGCGTTTTCAAGTTGTGCGTTTTCACTTTTTTTTTTTTTTTTTCCTGCACAGCCTTTCAGCTTTTAAGGGACAAAGGCTACTGTTCATGCACTATGCATGAACAGTAGCCGCAACTTTTAACTAATTCAACCATGAACAGTATATCGTGTACTGTTCATGGGACCCATAAACTCTACTTTTCAGCAACTTTTTCATTAAAAATGGGTCCTATGGTACTATTCACACATTTAAAAATTATTTTGCTATAATATTTTCAGTTTTCAGTTTTCAATTTTAGCAAAATAAGTTCTATCTAAACAGACCCTTAATACCCATTGCACAACAATACCTCTTAAAAGTTTTGCTATCAAACTGAAGTCCGTTATCCGAGATAAGGGTTTGAGGAATCCCAAATTGAGTGACAATATTTTTCCACATAAACCTTTTAGCATCCACATCCCTAATGTTCTCTAGTGACTCAGCTTCAACCCATCTGGTGAAGTAATCAGTGCCGATAAAAGCTACCTCATATTTCCTGCTACCTTAGGGAAGGGCCCCACTATATCTAATCTCCACTGAGTAAAAGGCTAGGGACTGGATAGAGGATTAAGGACACCCCCTGGCTGATGAATGTTTAGAGCGAATTTCTGACATTGGTCACACTTCTTCACATACTCTTATGCTTCATTTTGCATACCAGGCCACCAATACACTTGAGTGAGGGCCCTGTGAAACATCGATCTAGCCCTTATATGACTTCCACAAATCCCTTTATGCAACTCCTCTAGGAGGGGCTCTACTGCTTCAAGATGCACATATAGCAAAATGGCCCAGAAAAAGAGCACTTGTACAATTTTTGTTCCTCGAACAACCAAAAACAAAGAGCCTTTCTTCGCACTTTGTCAGCCTCCTCTCTCTCTTTGGGCAAGATGTCATCCTTAAGGAACAGAACTATGAGATCCATCCAACTAGGTCACACCCTAATTTTAGGAATCTGCACTCTCTCCCTTTTTACCTCAGCAGGCCTATATAAATCTTCAATTAGGATGACTCGAGGTAAACTTTGCGCTGAGGAGGTTACGAGCGTTGAAAGAGAGTCAGCATGCGTATTTCTACTTCTAGGGATTTTCTGTAAGGTGAAAGACTCAAAACCTGTCCGCAAGTGCCTAACCTGACTTAAATATTCTTACATTCTCAAATCTCTAGCTTTCAATTCTCTTTCTACCTGTCCGACAACCAACCTTGAATCTGAAAACACTTCCACTGTTTTTCCTCCCATTTTTTGAACTATAGCCATCCTTACCAACAAGTCCTCATACTCAGCCTCGTTATTCCTAGCCGAGAAGTCCAACCTTAAGGATTTCTCAATAATAATCTTTTCAGGAGATACCATAACTAACCCCACTCCAGATCCTCTTTGATTAGCTGCATCATTGACGTATACTCTCCAAGTTAACGTTTCCTACAAGGAGACCATTTCAACTGATTTTTCATCCATGTTCTGCTTTTCTCTCTCCTCTTCCAAAGGAGATTCAGCAAACTCGGCCACCAAATCTGCATGGATCTAGCCCTTAATAGAGGTGCGAGGTATATACTTGATACCAAAAGCCCCTAGAATCATACCCCACTTGGAAATTCTTCCTATGTAATCAGACTTTTGAAGTAGATATTGAAGAGGAAATTAGGTTAAAATCACGACTGTATGAGCTTGGAAGTAGTGAGGAAGCTTACGTGTTACATGTACAATCACCAAGATGGCTTTTTCCAGTGGTAAATAAAGAATATCTGCCTCATACAATGACTTGCTCACATAATAAACTGGTCTTTGCACTCCATTATCAACCCATATCAGCACTAAGCTCACCACATAGGAAGCTACAACAGTATAAGCAAACAAAATCTCCTCCTCTTCGGGCCTAAACATAATGGGCAGCCGAGAAAGATATTCCTTCAGTTGTTGGAAGGCCAGGACACACTCCTCGGTCCATTCAAATCTCTTCCACCTATTCAACAATTGGAAGAAAGATCTACACTTGTCTGCTGACCTAGAGATAAATCGGTTCAAGGCAGCAGTCATCCCTGTTAACTTCTGGACCTCTTTGGGGTTCTGATGAGGTTGCAAATTGTTAATTACCTTAATCTGATCAGGGTTGACTTCAATTCCACGATGAGTGAACATGTAACCCAAAAATTTTCTTGAACTAACACCAAAAGAACACTTGGAAGCATTAAGGCGCAGCTTGATATTTCCGAGGTCACCAATGTACTTGGATTCTACCTTACTTTTCACCACCATATTGTCTATATAAATCTCAATATTTTTCCCTAGTTGTGGCTCGAACATCCTGGCCATTATCCTCTAATAGGTGGACCCTGTATTCTTTAAACCAAAGGGCATCAGCACCTTGTAGGCGTAACAAAAACTGTCTTCTCCTGATCAAGCAAAACTAATGGTATCTGATAGTACCCTTGAAATGCATCTAAAAAGCTCATCCAAGGATGACCAACAATTGCATCCACTAACTGATCTATCCGAGGCCTAGGGAAGGAGTCCTTAGGACAAGCTTTGTTCAAATCTGTGAAATTTACACATACTCGCCACTTCCTATTTTTCTTCTTCACCACCACTGTATTAGAAAACCACTCAAGGTAAAACACCTACTTAATAGCCCCGGCCCGCTTAAGCTTGATCACCTCCTCTTTGACAACCTCAGAATGTTCTTTAGATAAGTGCCAAGGTGGTTGATTTTTAGGGATAACAGTTGGATTGACATTTAAATGATGGAAAATGAAATTTGGATCTACCCTAGGAGCTTCATAAGCACTCCATGCAAACACATCAAAATTCTCCCTGAGGAACACTATCAGCTCTTCCTTCTCTTGAGGAGGTAACTAAGCTCCAACTTGGAAAAACTTCTTCTTATCATCACCTATAACAACCTTTTCTAATTCCTCACACCTTACCCCTTCTAACACCACATCTATAGATAACACTGGCATCCTTGATTTCTATAAGTCTTACTCAGCAGGGCTGAGGACTCACCTTCAGCCTGATGCCTAATTAAAGCTACCAAGCACTGCCTAGCCATAGACTGGCTCCTAACTAGTTCATCAACCTGGTCCCCGGACAGATACTTCATTTTTAAGTGCAGGGTGGAAGAGACGGCCCTTAGGGCATGAAGCCAAGGTCTTGTCACAATGGCAGTGTAGGGTCAGTAAGCATCCACTACAATGAAGTTCACCTCCACCACTTCTAAACCTGCTTGTACCAGTAGTCTAATTTGGCCCTTTGGAATAACAACTTTCCCGTCAAAACCTACTAAAGGTAAATCTTAACATGCCAAATCCTCAAGTTTCAATTTTAGCCCCTTATACAAATCAGGGTACATGATCTCTACCTCGCTGCCCTAATCTACCAACACCCTCTTCACATCATACCCCCCCTATCCTATGGGTGACCATTAGGGTATCATCATGTGGCTGCAAGGTTCCAACCTTGTCTTCATCAGAGAAACTCAATACTGGTTAGACCTATATCCTAGTCCTTTTCAGCCCAAGGGAGGAGTCCTCTGTGAGTGGTTGAGCTATAGACATCACCCTAGAAGGATGAGAACCAATTCTCCTTGAAGTAGCCAGAATAACACTGATTGTGCCTAAAGGTGGCCTTAAAGAAGCATCTCTTTTAGCTCCCGACCCTGTTTGGCCTCCTTGCCCATTGGGCTGAAATAGAAATTGCTTAAACTTTCCATTTCTAACCAGTTGCTCCAAATGAATCCACAAAGTCCAGCAATCATCTGTGGTGTGTTCTCGCTCTTGGTGGTATTGGCGATAAAAGCTTTGATTGCACTTTGTGTGGTCTCTTCCCATCTTATTCGGTCATTTAAAGTATGGCTCATTCTTAATTTTTTTCAAGATTTGATACACTGGTTTTTGGAACACCGTGTTAACTATTGTTATTGATACCATTTTGTTCCAACTGGAATTTTTCACACCAGTATGCAAACCGGTACCAGAATACCCCACGTTCCACCTCGGGTCAGATTTCGGGCTATTTCGAGCCATTCCAGTCATTCTGAACAATTTTGGCTAGTGTAGGATTTGGCCAATACAAGAAAAAAAAAAAAAAAAAAAAAAAAAAAAAAAAAAAAAAAATTAGTAAAGGTCCAAACGACACCGGCCCGCCATTTGCCTAAATGAACCCAGCGTCCCAGCCCACTTCTTCATCTTCTTCTTCTTCTTCTTTATCTACTTCTTCTTCATTTTGTATCCACTAGTTAGTGGGACTGGTCTTTTGTTCTTTTATATTCTATTGTCTTGACTCTTGAGTCTTGCTGTCTTCTAGAGTCT
Source organism: Castanopsis chinensis (assembly GCA_032878915.1). Lineage (NCBI taxonomy): Eukaryota > Viridiplantae > Streptophyta > Magnoliopsida > Fagales > Fagaceae > Castanopsis > Castanopsis chinensis. Next base: position 674,206 of record JAVQMG010000070.1, read on the forward strand.
AGTTCTATTTTATCCTCTTTTATTGATTTCAAATTTCAACTTTTCTAAGCCTATCACGTGAGTAACTTTGGAAATGACAAAGAAAGTTAAAAAAAAAAAAATCCAAAAGAAAATGTCAATCAGAGGTATTATTTCTATTTTCCTCATTTTGTACAATGGTTTATAACTTTATATTAATATTAATTTATTTTTTTAATATTATTATTAGAAAAATGTTATATTGATAACATTTTCACAATACTTACACAATAAATTGTAAATAATAGGTTGATATTAGTTGTTATTGGTAAACCAAAAAGTAATTTTAATTCTAGGTTTAAACTAAAACTAATAACAACTAAACACTTATAATTTTTTGTGAAAATATTGTGAGCGTAGCACTTCTTTTATTATTATAGTTTTAAGATTCATATACTAATTAAAATGTTAAGAACTTTTGTGCTTTGACTTTCACATTTATTGTATTTTTTAGGATTATCCAAAATGTGAATTTTATTTGTAGACAATTATAAATAAATATTTTTTTTAATTTTACTTTATTTAATTTAAAAAAATTAATTAAATTCATTTTTTTATATAATATTAACACTTCTTTAAATTGAAACTTTTATGTTGTATACTTGTGTGTTCATATATATATATATATATATATATATATATTTAGGATCCCCGAAACACCCTGAAACGGTATGCCGAAATAGGCCGGTACTGAAATATTCTGTTCTATTAGACAAACCGAAACGGGGTCTGAAATGGAATTAATAACATTGGCGTTAACCACTTGAGTAGCAGTAGGTCCAAATTGCCTAGCAAAATCCCTCCGAGAATGATTATTGTTGTACCTGTTCAACCTAAAATCTCTTCTATCCTAATCACCTTAACCTTCCCTTTCCCTTGTTATTGGTCCTTCTCGACCCGCTTATATGGTCCATGAGCTGACGCACACTCTTAACAGGTTTCCCAGTCAAAAATTTCCTCAAACCATGCTAGACAAGTAGGCCGACCTTGAATGTCCTCATAGCCACATCATCAAAATTCTCATCTATCTTATTAAGCATCTCCCAGTATCTGTTAGAATACGTCCTTAGGGTCTCCCTTTCTCGCATAGTCATAAACAACAGGAAGTCTAAAAGTCTAGGAATTCTACTGCAAGTTACAAACTAAGAACCAAAGGCTCTTGTAAGCTCCTTAAAGGAGTTAATAGAACCCTCTCTCAGACCATCGAACCATCTCATCGCCACAGGCTCCAAACTGGATGGGAACACCTTGCACATCAAGGTTCATTCTTCGAGTGAACAACCATTCTCTGGTTGAAGTAGCTAACATGCTCCACAGGGTTCATTTTGTCGTTATACATGGTGAATGTTGGTTGAGTAAACCGCCGAAGAAGCATTTCTTCTTCAATCCTACGAATAAAATGTGACTTAGAAATCTGATTCAAAGCCCTACTCATAACATCATTGCCCAGGCCTTTGTGAGATAGACTCTTCCCCCTCTGCCAATCATGACGCTCCTTATCACACGAAAAAGACTTACTGGAAGGAGTCCTTAACCTAGGCCGATAACTATTATAACTATCGTCCCCAAAAGAATGGTCAGAACTTGAAGGAGCTCATTTACATTGCTCTCAATGTAAACTCCTTCGCAAACGGTCAATCTCTAGTTGCATACTCTTAGCATTTTCCTTATGAGAGATGTGACTCCCACTTCGGGATTGGCTCCTACTAGTGTGTGTGGTGTGCACACTAATCTCCCAGTCCTTTCTTCGCTCAAGATTAAGAAAATGATCTTGACGTTGGGACCCAACAAATTCTTTTCGGTTTAGCCCCGAGCCTACCATAGCTGAATGTTGATCTCACTAAAACTTAAGTAATTCCCACAGATTAAGTAATGGTACCTATAAGATTCTCTATCAATAAACACTATTTTCATAACTTGTTTATTTTAGGCTAATGAGTTCTACATAGGGCTATACAAGCACCGCTCACCACCGACGGAACTAGTTGGACCCAAACCGATCCACCTGCCTTAAGCCTCCACCGCAAGTGTTAGGCATGGTGGTCATTTGTGATTTTCAAGCATTGAAGTCGGCCAGTACTGTTGTCGATGAAGATTTTTGGATTCCAACAATCACCGAACCGAACAGATTTGCTTTTATATATATATATTAAAACTTGAGATTTCTACCCCCTTCAAGTCAGGTCTAAGTTTCCAATCCACCCACAACATAAAACTCACCACCATTTCAGCTTCTGATCTTCAAGCTACCTTTGTTTTTACCGCTGCCCAGGTCAAATATTCCAGTTGTAATCTCTGCCTCCATCGTCTAGTGGTCGATTGGATTTCGCAGGTGAGTCAATCAAAGGTCAATCCAAGAATCTTTACCTTATTTGAGTTTTAATATTCAGAGAGTTTGAAATGGGCTTTGAATATTCTGATATTTAGATTTGATCCTAAGTTTGATTTGTGGTTTGAATCCTTGGAGAGTTTTCTGGGTTTGATTTGTGGTTTGAATCCTTGTAGTGGGTTTTGATTATTTAGACAGGTGGAAATCGACCACCGCGTCAACTGGAACCGCCTTCGATGTTTTCAAAAATCTGTTCCTCATGCGTGGTGGAGACGGCTAGGGTTTTTAGGAAACCAAAGCATCTGGAGCAGTGCAAAACAGGCCACCAAAATTGGCTGCATCGCACTACATAGCATTTACGTGCTTTTTCCACCAATTTTATGATTAAAGATGCTTCACATTAACTTTTTATTAATCAAACTATCATACTCTGGCCCCTCTAAAGATGAGATCCTGATTTTTCCTTAGGTTCACATGACTCTTAACTCACATTAGCATATAGTTATGACAACTTGGTAAAGTCGTAAACAATTAATTGATTTTTCTCCTTATATTCTTTTTTGTTGTGTAGGAATTGTATTATGTTTTTTTTTTGTATCCACAAACATATTGTATGTATAAACTTCAGTATGTTGTATGTATAAACATGCCCATGCTTAAAACAGTTTGGATGAGTGTACCAAGCATCACCACAATGGTGACAAAAATAAGTAGTCTTAAGACAACTTTTCTTCTTCAACGGAAGTCTAGGTGCTGACTTACACTTTTGTTTAAGAAAATGAAATTTTGGTTTGATGTGACCAAAAATATCACAATAGCAACACATGGGTACAAACAACAAACTCAGATTTTTCTCAAAGCCTAACAAGGGGTCTAGATGTGGGTTGTGAAACTTGTTCATTTAATTTTTTTAACTTTTTTCTATGCCAACTACACTAGCCTTTTATTATTCATCTTAAATGAAGAAATGAACTTGTTTTAATCCTTTGAGCTAAGCTCTTTAAAAAGCTTGGCAGTGTTTATTTTTTCCAATTTTGTTTTACATTCAATAAGTTGCATGATGTAATTTTTAATTATCTTATTTATTGAGCAACGCCTTATTACCCTTGTTACACAGCATTAAATCAAAATTTGAAAGCTTGAACTTATAATTATGCTAAACAACTAATATTAATTTAAATATTGCTGAAAAGTAGGCTTACAACGTACTTGTTCGAAATAGGGTATATCTGTATTGTGTTTGATAAACATCACTCCTTACGTTACAAACCTGAAAATATAAACAATTTTAGGTAACTTAACATTTACACACATATATAACTGTATAGATAAAAACATAAAATAGAAAAACAGACACCTCTATCAATATAACATACATTACATATGATAAGAGATAACCTAAACGTAAACTATCTTTACTTAAGATCACTAAATTTTCCTGAATTTGAGCTGGGGAAAGTCCTACAATGTAAAAGGAAGATGAAAATGAAGCCATCCTCACACTCAAATCCATAAAATATAGTGGTGTTGTTGGTTACATCATACCAAATTGCCATTTTCTTACACATGAGTGTAAGTCTGCACCTAAACCTCCTTTGAAAATGAAAGGTAGTCTTAAAATTACTTATTTTTGTCATTATTGTCGTGTTGTTGGTCACACTTGTCCAAATTGTTTAAAATATGGGCATGTTTATACATAAAACATACTCAGGTTTGTACATAAACATGATATGTGTATATACACACATATCATGTGAATATTTTTTTTACATATAACATATCATGTTAATATTTATGGCAAAGATTTATTTAAAAGCAAAATATGTGAAATATATATACATAACATGTGAAATACATACCATTCATGGGTACTAAGTACCTAGTGGCAAGCAAGGTCTCCAATTCTAGACCTGCGGTGCTAGGGGTGGCCCAGATGGGAGTAGATTTAGGAATTTCAAAACATGATTAAAAAAACACACATACACACACGCAAAAACAAAAACAGAAACAAAATCACTTTTCTATATAAAGGGGGGGGGGGAGGGGAATGGTCATTTGCCCCTAATTTACAAATTACGCAACAAAATTCCCCATTTTTTAAACTCAATTTTAACAAGATCAAGTTACAAGTGGAACTCAACATTAGTAATGTCAAGTTTTATGCATATTTTGCAACTTAAATTTTTTTGAAAATTTAAGTGGTACTTGACATTGCTAAATAGAACTCGATTTTGAGGATATACACAGGACAGGATTTTTTTTTTTTCAATTTAACACCAAAAAGCTAACAATTTCATTAGTTAGCATTGTTCCCTGTAGCAACTCGAGTCTTTGCTACTCGAGTTTTATGTGTTGGCAGTGTTGAGTTAGACAATTTTTCCATGTGGAACTCGAGTCTTAAAGAGTCAAGTTCCCTAAAGAAACAACAAAGAAGGCATAGAGATCAACAACGATGAAGCAAATCAACAAAGAAGAAGGCAGAGGAAGAAGAATTTGTGTAGAGGCTTTATCCTTAAACGAAACCTTCACCTCTGCACAAACCCAGACCTCTACACAAATTTGATTCACACCTTTGCCTAAGGAAGAAGAGGAAGAAACCTTTGCCTTTGCACAAACCCAAACCTCTGCACAAATTCAATTTACACCTTCGCTTGAGGAAGAAGAGGAAGAAACCTTCGGCTTTACACAAATCCGATTCACACCTCCGCTTGAGGAAGAAGGTTTTGTTTAAGGATGATAAACAACGATCTGGGTTTGTTGTTACAAAAGCCCCAAATTTTCTCAATAGAACTGAATGAAAAATTGACACTCTCTAACAAAAAGGAAAAATCAGAACTTGTTGGCACCACAAACGTTGAGATAAAGCATGCGTCGCTGAGGTTTTTCTTTACTCTTCCTCTCTATCCATTGCTAGGTTTTAGGTTTTGCTCCATTGATCTTCCTTTACGTCCATTGATAGGTTTTTCTTCTTCCTCTCCATTCATTGCTAAGGTTTTGCTTTGCTCTTCCTCTTTGTTGATCTTTCTAGATTTTTCTTTTATGTAACTCGAGTCTTAAAGACTCAAGTTCCACGTGGATAATTTTTCCACCTCAGCGTTGCCAACACATGGAACTTGAATCTCTAAGACTCGAGTTGCTATAGTGAACTCGATTTTAAGAGACTCAAGATGCTAGTTTCCTAAATAATTTGAAAGTATAGCTAACTAACGAAATTGTTAGTAAAATGATGTTATTTTGCAAAAAAAAAATCCCATAGAGTAGAGGCATTTTGCTTAATAGTTTCAAAATATGGGCATTTTGCTTCATAGTTTGTAAATTATGGGCAAATGCCACACACACAAAAACAAAAAAAAAAAAAAAAAAAAGAAAAAGGAATGAAACAAACACCACTACTTGCAAAGGTTAGAAGGTGGAGTCCGTCCAAATGAATTTACTTATATACCCCCTACTTTGTATATTTTTAAGAAGAGTATAAAGTATTTTGTTAGGTTATATTAGGAAACTAGTTGCTAACCCGTGTGATACACGAGATAGTTAAATAAAAATTAAAAGTATTTATTTTGTTTAAAGGTCTATGACTTGACTTAAAAAAAATGTATAAAATAAGTAATTTTTTGTTCAATATAATGGTTTATAATTTTTTTTTCTTTTATATCATTGGTTTCACATAGCACATACTGGCGTGGGCTATTCTATGGTGATGATCACATAATACTCAACTATAATTAAATCTACTATCCACCATCAATCTAATCTATGTTATCTTAATAATAGATTTACAACTTGCAATCTCATATCTTCTATCGTTTAGAAGGTAACTAGAGTAACGATTGTATGTAATGTATAAATTTTATTATTTGACAATATAAAATTGTTATGATAGATGAGTTTTCTTTTCAATGGTGCCATAAAGAATGGAGTTTAATAGAAGTTGATGATGCGAAGAAAATCAGTAGACTAGATGCTTCAGATTAGAAAGGACTACCGGTTGTCTTGATGGCCTGAAAAAGAAAGAACAGTAATCAAAGGTGACCGGGGTTGCCGGCCAATAACCCTCCAATGACAAAGTCAGTTTTCTCTCTATTATTTTTGAGTTCCAACTTTTTAGGAATCATAGAACGTACCTTTTCTTGGTCTGAATCAACGTTTATATAGTGTCCTAAGAGCAATTATTGGGTTTATAACTTTCCCCAAATTTGAGGAGATGTGTATGTTCGAATATAACTTCCTCAACTGTTTAGGAGTTACATTCTTTATGCGTAATGGTCACTGGGAGTTACACGTATGATACGGAGTTGTTTTACACACTCCTAAATTTTCCCAAGTGTCAATGTGTCATCTAGAATTTCTCGTCCTGAGGCTCTCAAGTCATGCTTACCTCGTCCTGAAGCCCTCAAGTCATACTTACCTCATCCTGAGGCCCTCAAGCCATGCTTATCTCGTCCTGAGACCCTCAAGTCAGCTTACCTCGTCCTAGGCCCCTCAAGTCATGCTTACCTCGTCCTGAGACCCTCAAGTCAGCTTACCTCGTCTTGAGACCCTCAAGCCTGCTTACCTCGTCCTGGGCCCCTCAAGTCATGCTTACCTCGTCCTGAGGCCCTCAAGTCAGCTTGCCTCGTCCTGAGGCCCTCGATTGACCGTGCGATGCCTCGTCCTTACACCTTGCTCGTCCTAGACTATCTCCATGGATGAAATTGGAGCTGTATTTTATCATACCCCATCAAAAGTCATTTAAAATCCAACGTATCCAATCATTTTAAAAAAAATTAATTTCAGAAGTTTTTTAATTGTAAATTTTTTTAATCATAAAATAGACTCTATCTAAACTTTAAAGGAAAGCATTCGGAATGATCATATCATTTATACCATATCATGATGGTTGCAAATAACAATATTATCATTCATGATTAACAGATGAACAATGAAACTGTGAATTAACAATTTAACAATGCAAATACCAAGTTTAAATTACAACAACACATATACAGAAAACTCCAAATATTGGAACATACTTCTCCTTTCATTATTCAATCAAAACCAAAGTTTCAAAGATAATTCCAATTCTATTAAACCTAATACATACATACACATGAACATAAAGAATTTCAAAAAGTAAATACAATAATGTCCAAAATTCCAAAAACAAAAGCATCAATCTCCAAAAGCCTCTACCTAATACAGTCACTATTTTTTTTTTTTTTTAAGATTGTGCATTCTTTAGTTCCTTTTCCTTTTATGTTTCCTTAAACTTTTTCTAATTGACCAAAATATCTCTCATATATGTTAACATTAAACCTGATAAGAAAACTTTACATACCTTTTGTTTTGAGGGCGCTCCAAGAACCAAAATCAATGTAAAAGATTGTACAGCAAAGTGGTGTTGGAAGCGAGTTGGTTAGTCAATCTTAGAGATCTTATCGTCTGGCAACCCGGAGACAAATGACCATGGTCCCGAACTTACTAGCACTGGAGGAGTACTAATCAATGAACCCCCGAAACCTACTTTCTTTTCTAACAAAATCAACCAAACCTAACAAGTCACGACATGTTGATATTGATTGAGTTTGAGGGACTTTTTGCTGACTGAATCCATCCATAAACCTAGACGTAGAAGTAGTTTTCTTAAATAGGAGTGAGTACAAACCGTGGGAGAGTGTTATTGAATTTGGCTAGAAGTCTAACTTGTATTAGGTTTTTTTTTTAATAGATAGAGAGTATAAGGAGTCCAGGAACGGTGGGAGAGTATTGTAGAAAGAAGTGTTTGTTTTATATTTTATAACTACTACCCAAGAGATAGACAGTGTTTATGTAGCCTCTTGGTTCGAACTCAAAATCTGAACCGACTAGGCCTTTTTTTTTCTTTTTTTTTTTTAGAGACTAAATTCTTTTGGATATACACCACTATCATCTCTATATATTAAAAGAATTCAAAAAGTTAGTTATACCTTTAGAAAATGTCAAAAATACCCCTAAACTGATTAGATAATCTTATTCTTAAAAAATAAAAAATAGAGTTAAAATTGTAATTCAACCAAAAGTTAAAAAAAAAACTACCAGAGAAACTTTTTTCCTAAAAATTAACATATTCTCTATTTAAATATATCTTATGCACTTTTGATAATATTTTTTTCTAAAAACTAGCACACACTAAACCCACAGTTTAATATATTTTAAATCCTAAATTTTAGTTTCTTAAAAATTCATTTTTGAGTTGATAGGGTTATTTTGGTAAGTCCAAAAGCTGAGGAACCAAGAGCTGACGACCCTGGGGCTAACGACCTTATGGGCTGTGGAGTCTAAAGCTGACGACCTTATGGGCTGTAGAGTCTGAAGCTGACGACCTTCACCAAACAAACCAACGACTCTACACATGACGCCAAGCTGACGATATAAGGCTGACGAGGTTAGACATAGTCCCATCCACGACCTTGCTTGACTAGCACGCATACAGGCATGATTCTTGAACAAGGAGACTCCTAGGAGGATAAGGATTCTAAGAGATGCGTAAAATCCAAGTATTACTGTCCTAAAAGGAAAAGAACTCATTGACCAAGGCATGGATTTCGGCCCAACACTGCTATAAATACCCCAAGACCCTCTCGAGGCGAGGTACGTGCAATTAACTCAATTCTAGCACTCTAGTGTTGAAGATAAAGGTTTCTAACTTGACCTTCGGAGGGTCTTTGGCCGGCACCACACCGGCGCCCTTTCTTAGGTCTTCATTCTCTTTGTTGTGCAGGTACGTCATCAAGAGCACGTGCGGACTGTGTAGCTTACTGAAGATCTTAAGCATCATCAGTTGGCGCCGTCTGTGGGGACGGCGGAATAGTAACGTCGCACTATCGCTTCCCGGGCAAAAAGTTGCATGGTGCTCACCCACTCAATGGCTACCACCAACAACGTTCAGGCGGACGAACCGCGCGCTACCGTTCTGGAAAGACAAGTCCAAACGCTCGCAGCAGCGGTTGAACGCCTGACCAAACAGAATCACGACTTAGAGGAGCAGCTACAACAGAAGAATGCGCATCCTGGAATACAAGAGGAAAACTAGGAGGAAACAAGCGCTGAGAGAAGGGATCCCGAGGCACCCGAAGGCAGCAACGCCCCAAGCAGGCCGGAGAGGCGGGAGACCAATCTGACTACCCCTTCGGAAGCCATACCACCTCACATCGCTGCCAAGATGCAGGAGATGCGAGAACGAATAGACGTGATGATGAACGCCCTCAAAGGACGAGTATCTAACGACCTCGACGACCTGGTACAGCGGACTGATTCACCTTTCACGGCGCGTGTTACTTCATGCCCTCTTCCCCCAAAGTTTCGTATGCCGCAGGTGGAAAGCTACGATGGAAGCAAGGACCCCCTGGACCACTTAGAGTCCTTCAAAACTATAATGCACCTTCAAGGAGTGCCGAACGAGATTATGTGCAGGGCTTTCCCAACCACCTTGAAAGGGTCCGCTAGAGTCTGGTATAGCAGGTTGACGCCAAACTCAATTAGCACCTTTAAAGAGCTAGGCGCTCAATTCGTGTCGCACTTTATCGGAGGCCACCGGTACAAAAAGTCCACGGCATGCTTGATGAGCATCAGGCAGAGGGAAGACGAGACTCTAAGATCCTACATAACACGATTCAACAAAGAAGCTCTTTCAATAGATGAGGCGAACGACAAGATACAAGTTGCAGCCTTCACCAACGGGCTGCGAAAAGGCAAGTTCCTCTTCTCCCTATACAAGAACGATCCAAAAACCATGTCCGAGGTGCTTTACAGGGCAACAAAGTACATGAATGCAGAGGACGCACTGATTGCAAGGGAAGATAAACCAAAAAAAGGGGAACGGCAGGAAGACACACGAACAGACAAGGGGCAAAAGAAGGCCAGGACCGAAGAACGACGGGATGATCGCTGCTCCAAACCACCCCCAGGGAGATTCACGAGCTTCACGCCGCTGACCGCCCCTATCGATCAGGTCCTAATGCAAATCAAGGACGAGGGGACTTTGACTTTTCCTGGCAAGATGAAGGGAGATCCCAACAAAAGGCCAAGGGACAAATATTGCCGCTTCCATCGAGATCATGGACACGATACGGCTGACTGCTACGACCTAAAGCAACAGATAGAAGCTCTAATCAGGCAAGGGAGGCTGCAGAGGTTCGTTAGCAAAGAGCGGGCAGAACCGCCGCAAGAACAAGCTCCCCGACGGGAAAACGAACGCCCCAGACAGCCCTTAGGCGATATCCGGATGATTGTAGGGGGCACGGCGACGGCTGGATCATCAAAGAAAGCTCGAAAAACTTATCTCAGAATGGTACAGAACATCCAGTTGACGGGGTCCGTACCTAAAATGCCACGCCATGATAACCCCCTCATTGGATTCTCGGAAGAAGATGCACGACGCCTCCACCACCCCCATGATGACGCGCTCGTCGTCACTATACGAGCAGGAGACTACAACATGCATCGAGCTCTTGTCGATAATGGGAGCTCAGTAGACATCCTCTACTATCCAGCATTCCAACAGATGGGAATTGATAGGGAACGACTAGCTCCGACTAACGCCCCGCTAGTCGGCTTCGGAGGAACAAAGGTATTTCCCCTTGGCGTCATCACCCTGGCAGTAACCATTGGAGACTACCCTCAGCAAGTCACCAAGAATGTAGCGTTCCTTGTGGTCGACTGCTCATCAGCTTACAACGCGATCATAGGACGTCCCACACTTAACTCGTGGAAGGCTATAACCTCAACCTACCACTTAATGATCAAATTCCCGACGGACTATGGAGCGGGAGAGCTAAGAGGAGACCAAGTGGCCACACGCGAATGTTATATAGCAATGATGGAGATGGACGACCACCGACAAACCATGAGCATAGAAGAACAGCACACAGCGACGGAGCCCACAAAAAAACTCGAAGACATACCTCTTGACGACTCCCAGCCAGAGCGAACAACCAAGATCGGCACTCTTACAGACACAACGATACGCCAGGAACTCGCGGCCTTCCTCAAAGAAAACCAAGACGTGTTCGCTTGGAGTCACGAGGATATGCCGGGCATTGACCCGTCGGTCATAGTACACAAATTGAACGTATCACCATCTTTTCCGCCGGTTCGGCAAAAGAAGAGAGTCTTCACCCCGGAGAGAGATCGGGCAGTAGCGGAAGAAGTTCGCAAATTACGAGAGGCGGGCTTCATTCAGGAGGTTTACTATCCCGAGTGGTTAGCGAACGTCGTCATGGTAAAAAAGAGCAGCGGAAAGTGGAGGATGTGCGTAGATTTTACCGACCTGAACAAAGCATGCCCCAAGGACAACTACCCTCTACCGAGGGTCGACCTCCTAGTGGATTCCACGGCCCAACACTAGTTGTTAAGCTTCATGGACGCGTTCTCAGGATACAACCAAATCCTAATGGCCGACGCTGATCGAGAAAAGACTTCATTCGTAACAAGTCAAGGCCTTTTTTGCTATAAGGTCATGCCGTTCGGCTTAAAGAACGCAGGAGCAACGTACCAGAGGCTTATGAACAAGATGTTCGTAGAGCAGATCGGAAGAAACGTCCAAGTATATGTCGACGACATGCTAGTGAAAAGTCGAAGAAAGGAGGACCATTTGAAAGACTTGAAGGAGACATTCGATACCCTTCGCACTTACAACATGAAGCTAAATCCAGCCAAGTGTGCCTTCGGAGTGACGGCCGGGAAATTCCTAGGATACATGGTGTCCCAGCGAGGTATCGAAGCCAACCCAGACAAAATCCGAGCTATAATAGAGATGACGCCTCCCAGAAACGTGAAGGAAATACAGAGCCTTAACGGCAAGGTCGCCGCGCTTAGTAGATTTGTATCCAGGGCGACGGATAGATGTCTCCCGTTCTTCCGCACACTGAAGAAGTCCTTCGAATGGACAAACGAATGCCAGCAAGCATTCAAAGACCTCAAAGCCTACCTATCATCACCACCACTGTTAACCCCCTCCCAACCAGGCGAAGAACTGTTCCTCTATTTGGCCGTTTCTCTAGCCGCCGTCAGCGCAGCCCTAGTGAGGGAAGAAAGCAAGGTACAAAGGCCGGTGTACTATGCCAGCCGAGCACTCCATGGGGCAGAAGAAAGATACTCGCCACTAGAAAAACTGGTCTTCGCTCTAGTTACGGCAGCACGCAAGCTTAAGCCATACTTCCAAGCCCACACGGTGGTCGTACTGACTGACAAGCCCATACGACGAGCAATGAGTAGCCCTGATGCCGCGGGACGAATGGCCCTATGGGCGGTAGAATTGAGCGAGTTTGACATAAAATATCGCCCCCACACTGCTATCAAAGGGCAAGTACTTGCTGACTTTATTGCGGAATTCATGTATAAAGAAGGTCAGGGGGCGGAGAGTTCCCAATGGAACGTGTTCACCGACGGGTCATCGAACAAAAGAGCTGGCGGAGCAGGGGTCGTACTTCGTTCTCCGGAGGGTGACAAGATCGAATGCATGATTCGACTTGATTTCCCTACGACCAACAACGAAGTAGAGTATGAAGCCCTCATAGCGGGCTTAGATCTTGCCAAGGCCGTAGGAGCCGTAGACACAGTAGTCCATTGCGACTCTCAAGTAATCACTAATCAGATAAACGGTGACTACGAATGTAAGGGAGAAAGAATGAAGATGTACTTGGAACAAGCAAAGAGGAAGGTGGACGAGCTCCAGGCAAAGGTTGTTCAAATTCCAAGAGGAGACAACGAGCAAGCCAACCGCCTTGCAAGAGCTGCATCCGCGGAACATGTGGTCGTCCCCTGCAAGGCACTATCTTTTACTCAACTAGCACCACTGATAGATGTCATCAGTATGCAGGAGGTAAGATCCGAGAACAATTAGACCACCCCTCTAGTTGCTTATCTCAAAGAGGGCATCCTACCTGAAGAAAAGGAAGCCGCAAGGAGGCTGAAGGTCCAGGCATCACGATTCATCTTAATAAGGGGCATCTTATACAAAAGGAGTTTCTCCCGGCCGTACTTAAGGTATCTAGGACCCGAAGAAGCGGACTACGTCATGAGGGAAGTACATGAAGGAATCTGTGGCAATCATTCAGGGTCGCGATCGTTGGTCCACAAATTAGTCCAGGCCGGATACTATTGGCCGACCATGCAGAAGGACGCCTAGACATATGTCAAGACATGCGACAAGTGCCAACGGTTCAGTAACTTCATCAAGCAGCCAGTTGAAGAACTAACCCCGATAACTGCTCCGTAGCCGTTCGCCCAATGGGGGTTAGATATCATGGGCCCATTCCCGACGGCAGCAAGGCAACTGAAGTTCCTAATAGTTGGAATCGACTATTTTACTAAATGGGTAGAAGCTGAAGCCTTGGCCACCATCACCGAGAAGAACGTACGTAGTTTCGTCTAGAAGAGCATCATTTGCAGGTTTGGGATTCCTAGGGTCCTGATCTCGGACAACGGTAAACAGTTCGACAATACCGCCTTCCGAGATTTCTGTTCACAGCTAAGGATCAAAAACCATTACTCTTCCCCTGCCCATCCCCAAGCCAACGGACAAGTCAAAGTCACGAACCGATCCTTGCTTCGGATAATCAAAACTCGGCTCGAGGGGGCAAAAGGCATATGGCCGGAGGAACTACCCAGCGTATTGTGGGCATACAGGACAACCGTCAGGACCCCCACAGGAGAAACTCCATTCCGGCTAACATACGGGAGCGAAGCCGTTATACCAGCAGAGGTTGGGCTCACAAGCTACAGAGTGGGCAGTCACGACGAAGGAAGGAATGACGACGCCAGGCGCCTAGAGCTCGACCTAATCGACGAAGTTAGGGCGACAGCTGAACAGAGGCTCGCGCGATACCAGGACCTCATGGCAAAGCACTATAATTCCTGAGTCAAGCACAGGGACTTCAAAATTGGAGACCTCATCTTAAGGAAAGTAATGGGCACCTCCAAAGACCCTACAGAAGGGAAACTCGGCCCAAACTGGGAAGGGTCCTATAAAATAGCATCATGGTTAAGGAAGGGAACCTACCACTTGGAGACCTTGGACGGACTAAAACTACGCCATCCATGGAACGCCGAGCACCTCAGAAAGTACTATCAGTAGAGAACAAAGAACGCCACTCCTCATCTCCAGTCTACTTTCAGTCATTTATTTTAGTCATTTATTTTGGTTCATAACAATACATTTAAAGCCCAAAGGGCTAAGGTTTATTCATTTCTGAACAATTTTATACTTATGTATGCTTTCAACACAATAAGAGGAGTTTATTCAGAAACGACTTGTGCATCTGTTAAGTAGACGGAACTACTGAGTCCACGAAGTGGACGACCTTAAGTCCACGAAGTGGACGACCCCAAAGTCTACAAAATGGACAACCCCAAGTCCACAAAGTAGACGACCCCAAGTCCACGAAATGGACGATCCCAAGTCCACAAAGAGGACGACCTCAAGCCCATAAAATGGACAAACTTAAGACCACCAGGTGGACGACATTGACGACCTTAAAATTCGCAAAACCACGAAGGGATCAAGCTCAAAGTCCACCAGCTGGACGACTCCACAAAGTAGAAGGAACTAATGCAAAGATTACCAAACAAACGACCTCGTCTACAATTAAAATATAAAGCTATACAACATCATGAAAGGAAAGCAAAAGGACTATATATTAAATACAATAAAGTCCACAAGATGGACCATCTTAAGTTCACGAGGTGAGCGACCTTAATGTGGACGACCCTAGAAGTAGACGACCCAAAATCCTCAAAAAGGACGAACGTAGTCCACAAAGCTGACGGATCTACAACAAAGTCCGCAAAGAGGACGGTCTCACCACATAAGCCCATTAAACAATAAAAGTGACGAACCAGGTGCCAAGTACTGCCCACAAAGTGGACGGGCCGATTACTGTCTACAGAACGAATGACCTCATCATAGTTGATGAACCTATACCCCACGAGCGCGACGCCCTTATAAAAATCAAGGCTGACGGTATAAAAGAATTAAACAACACAATTGAGAGCAATAAGAATTAAATACTACGAAGTCAAATTGTCTTTACAAAGGCCCAAAAAACGGGCGTCAGACATTAAGTTCACTACAACTCAAAAAAAAAAAAAAGGGCATTTTAGCATAAAGGGTTCGTTACAAAGCTGAAGGAGCGACTGACGGAGACGAGACGATAACAGGGGTAGAAGGATCCTCGGCGTTTGACTTTTCTGCTTCACGACCAGCTGACGGAGCCAAAGTGACGGACCTCTCCAAGGCTGGTTGAGCAAGGACAAAGCTGCCATCCCTCAAATCTACCCTAAGCTCATTAGCCTCGTCATTCTCCGCGGAAATGGAGCCACCTGCCGGAGTTGACGGTAGGGGCTCATCCATGCTTATCTTGGACAGGTCCAGATCGAGGTAAACAGACTTCACCTGTTTCAAGCAGTCCTCAAATCCGTCAGCGTAGTAGACGGCGCAGGAATCAATAAAAGCCTGGGAGTCCTTGAACTCTGTCACGGCGTCAGCCCTCGCCGTCTCCACATGGCTTAGAAGGCTTTTCAGATCCTTCTCCGCCGTCAGCTTCGCCTCGTCAGCTAAGCTCCGCTGACGGATCTCCTCTTCCAGCCTGGCCTTCAGTCCCTTCACTTCCCCGACAAGATGGACGTTGGCCTCCTTGTACTGCTGCTGTGCGTCAACGGCATTCCTGAGACGAACATGCAGACGGGAGACCACCGTTTCCTTGGCAGCACATTTGTCTCGCAAAAACTTCATTCGAACCATTGCCTGCAAGACACAACAACGGCGTCAGTCACCTATAAGCTCGTCCAAGTGACGGAATATGAGAAAAAAAAAAAAAAGAAGCATACCCGGGTAAGGTCGAACAGCCCTGACGACCCTATTTCGTCCGTCGCCTGCTCGTCGCATAGCTCCATCTCATCTTCCTTTAGAATGGACTCTGCCACCTCCACGGCATAGTCCTTGTGGGTAAGGAGGTGACAGACAAGATCAGGGGTGACGACCCCTGGCGTCGTCATCAAGCCTTTGCCCGAACCATGGGAAGCATGAGGAGGCGTCAGGTTCTCAGTAGGTTTAGCACTAAAAGATGGGACCACCTTCTTCCCGAACCGGTCGCCCGCCCCGTCAGTCTTCCTTTTGAAGCCTTTCTTCCCGACGGGCTGGGGAGCGGACGACGGTGTCGCCTCACCTCTAGCCCTCTCCTCCTCCTGCTTCTTCTTAGCGACGGCAGCACGAATCCTTTGTTTCGCCGTCTCCATTTCTGTTAAGGATAAAGAATAAGAACGATAATAATGATATAAGTGACGGAGGTAACTAAGAGATACTCACGTCGACGAGATAATTCGTTCAGCTTGCGAGCGTCTTCTGTCGGTTCTGGACCACTGCAGTACAAGTGAAGGGCGTCAAGGGTGATCAGGTCCCGACACCTCCTCTCGTCCAAAGGGATAGACGTCACCCGACAGATGAAGTCCTCTTGCTTCGCAGTCACTCGTGGACGAACGTTGGCTGAAAAAGAAAGAAACAAGAGTTAGAAGCCAAGTAAAATAAGCAAAGTAAAGAAGTTGACGGGGTCGACCTGAATCCCTAACATAGGCCCAAGTATTGTCAAAAAAGCCGTGAGGCATCGAATCCCACTCATCCTGACGGCACACCCAACCAATCCCTTCTACGAAGAAATATCTTCCTTTCCACTTTCTGTTTGAATCGGGCATGTCTGACACCAACTTCAATTCCTTCGTCCTTACTGAAAAATGGTAAAACCCTTTGGACGAGGAGATGTGTTGGGGACGGTAGCACCAAAAGAACTCATCCAAGGTTAACTGACGGTGCCCACCGCTTAGACGGCCCCACAAAATCTCGGCACCAATAAACGTCCGCCATGCGTTAGGAGCAATTTGGCTGACAGAGATACCCAAAAAATTTGCTAACTGATGGTGTAAAGCCGGCAGTGGCAATCTCAAACCGGCGGCAAACATGGCGTCGTACATACCCACGTCTGCTGTTCGGCCTGAATAACATCGTTCACCCTTCTCGGGGAGACGGATTGGGATGTCGTCTGGAATCTGGTAGCGGGCCCGTAATGAGTTGAAAACATTTTCTGACATCGTTGGCAAGAAGTTGTTGACGGACCACTCCAGGGGGAGGATGAAAGGACGGTCATCGCCAGGAGCTCTAAAGGTACTCTCTAAAGTTTCCTCGTCACCGTCATCCTCACTCCCATCACCAGTTCCCTCTTTCTCCCTACTATCCCCATCCTCACTTTCTCTACCACTTCCTTCCACCTCGTCAGAAGAATGGGCCGATGTGTCCCTTTCTGACGACCAGGACAAGTCCTCCTCGGGCTCACGACCTGACAGGAAGACCTCGTCGTAACCCGCTCCCTCGCGGACTAACGACTGATTACTCAACATCTGACTACCTACACACGACGGTTTTTGTTCTAAGAACCTAGGCCGACGACCTCACTAAAGGTATAAGACAGAGGAATAAAAAGAATTGGAAGAAGGAAAAACTTACAAGTAAAATGTTGTCTGACGTAAGATGACGTTCCAGAAAGGTTGACGGCTTCAGAATAGACGAGGCTGGCAAGTAGACGGACAGGAGTCGTAAACGTGACACCTCAAGCTCTCAAAAAATTACAAATGCTGGAAAGTTTGGAATGAGGGGAATAGGATATATATATATAGGGAGAAGGGGGCACGGAAGACGAAGCGACGCGCTCGTCGCAGATCGAGGCGAATCAGTTTAAGCCACGTGTGCCAGCATTTAATAAGAAGCCACCTACAGACATCATAAGTACACTCCATAACTCGTCAGGCGAAGGTTGACGAGATTATGGAGTAGGGGGCAGCTGATAGGGTTATTTTGGTAAGTCCAAAAGCTGAGGAACCAAGAGCTGAGGAACCAAGAGCTGACGACCCTGGGGCTGACGACCTTATGGGCCGTGGAGTCTAAAGCTGACGACCTTATAGGTTGTAGAGTCTGAAGCTGATGACCTTCACCAAACAAACCACCGACTCCACACATGACGCCAAGCTGACGATATAAGGCTGACGAGGTTAGACATAGTCCCATCCACGACCTTGCTTGACTAGCACGCATACAGGCATGATTCTTGAACAAGGAGACTCCTAGGAGGACAAGGATTCTAAGAGATGCGTAAAATCCAAGTATTACTGTCCTAAAAGGAAAAGAACTCCTTGACTAAGGCATGGATTTCGGCCCAACACTGCTATAAATACCCCAAGACCCTCTCAAGGCGAGGTACGTGCAATTAACTCAACTCTAGCACTCTAGTGTTGAAGATAAAGGTTTCTAACTTGACCTTCGGAAGGTCTTTGGCCGGCACCACACCGGCGCCCTTTCTTAGGTCTTCACTCTCTTTGTTGCGCAGGTACGTCATCAAGAGCACGTGCGGACCGTGTAGCTTACTGAAGATCTTAAGCATCATCATGAGTAATCTTAAAGTACTAGCATTGAGGAGTATAAACATTCCCAGTACTTTATATTATTTTATTGAGTTGTAAGAAAAAATAAAAACTGAAATGTAAGATAAGTTACAACATAATTTGGTAAAATAGATAATTTAGTGTTTGATGATGCAAAATATATATATATATATATATTTTTTTTTTTTTTTTTTTTCTTGGTGCGCATCCCCAGATGGTTGCAAGACTTATATATTTGCTCAGACTTCGTCCGTGTATTAAAATACTTACTATTCTTATAAAATAAAAATAAAAAAAAATCTGAACCGACTCATCGTGAGAAGGAAAAAGTAAACGAAAACCAGCAAAAGGCCACAATCGAAGTCCATCGCGAGAGCGAAGAAGAAGAAAGATGTATCATCCTACCAGAGGTGGCGTTCGCGGTGGTCGAGATCGTAAGCTCTCTCTCTCTCTCTCTCTCTCTCTATTAGGGTTCTTGTCTCCACGCTTAATCCGTTGCTATGTAATTTGATTTCATGGTATTCCTCTTTCCTTAGAATTAATCGAATTTGTGATAGCCTCTATCTTCTGCGCTTAATCTTTGGAGAATTGCATAATCAAATTCATTTTTCCCGTTGAAATTCAAATTACAAATGTTATTGTTGCAGGTTTCTGTGATGCTTATATAACCATGAACCAGCCCTAGTTGTCTCACTAGTTTGAATTTGAAATAAATAGGAAAAAGGAGATGCTGGGTTTTTTTTTTTGTTAATCACTAGAGCTTTTTTTAGTGTAACTCAAAGAGATTGAATTGAATCCCTTGTGTGATGATGCATAGGTTGATTTGGATAATACATTTTATATATATATATATATATATATATATATATATGTTGACAACGTAGGAATAGAATCTACGAGCAATTGGCCTCACCCCTGACGGGTTAAGCAGTTTATGATCATGCCCAGGAGCATGTATATGTCTGTCATGCTCAAACATGCTGTTTTCAGTATTATAAGCAAGAAAAAAATTCATTTAAATTTTGGTTTGCAAGCATGTTATGTATTGATGAGCATAATTCAAGACCTTGAGGGTTTTGCTTCAGTGACTTGGTAAGCAATTAATGCGACTGCTTTCTCTTAAATGATGTAAAATTTAGAAAAATAAATAAATCCTCTAATGGGGATTAAGTTGAAAAATAGTTTTGATAGGATGTCATCTTCCTTCTTATTTGAATCTTTCGGTTAATCTTTGGTGTGTTGCTTGTGATGTACAGAATTTAGTTGGGATGACGTAAAGGCTGATAAGCATCGGGAGAACTATATTGGTCACAGTATCAAGGCTCCTGTTGGAAGATGGCAAAAAGGTGAGATCTTGTAATGACTTTAACTTCTGCCATTGAGATTGTCTATTGTTGAGATGATAGTGGGAGTTAACTCTAAGTTGGAAGTTTGAGGGATAATTTAGAATCTAACGGTTTTAGCTAAATGGAAATAAACTTTGCGGTATTTCATTTCACCTCTTGGGTAGTACTATTTCATTTCTATGTTCCCACTTCCCTCCTTCTTCCCTCTCTCGTTTCTCTGTATTGCCTCTTTATTTCCTCATCACTATAGATTTTGTTTTCATCATATAGTTTTTTAGGCATTAGCTTTGGTAGTTCTCTCTCTCTTTCTAGAAGTTTGTTGTAAAACCTATAGGTAGAGTAATTATTTATAGAAGCTCGTTGTATGATCTATTATTAGATCATTACTTTATCACCTTCTTATTTTTTGTCCATTAGCTCATTCCCTATTGGTGCATATGCTTCAGATGTTTGGGATTGATTGGGTCATGCCAGGTTTTGTTGTAGACTTATTATTTTGTTGAATAATATTTGAGTTTTTGTATCTCTAAAAATGCAATCTGTGGACTCAAGTACTAAAAGTCAAATCATAGTCAAGAATTAACAACAAAATATACTCCAAAAGAAAGAAAAAAACAACTTGGTGAGTCGAAGCAAAAACAAGTTGACCTATGACTTGACCCGTGACTCGATCCAAACCCGAACCATTTTTTAAAATTTTTTTTTTTTGGGTAAAAAAAAATTAGACAATATTGGTTTAATTTTTTGTTGTGAGCTTTAAGGAAACAATTAAGAAATGTACATAACTGCAAGCAAATTAATTGAAAGATGAATAGTTAAGCATTTGGCTTGGGAAACATAATTCCAATATTTGGAATTTGGTTCCAAGCGGTTTGATGTGGACTATTTGGATAGAACATAATCAGCGTTCTTTTGAGGATACTAAGAATTCATTGGCTCAATTGTTAGATTTGTGCCAGCAAACTCTCTTCAATTGGTCTCGGTGTTGGGGTCTCTTAGATTGTTCTTCTCTTATTGATTTTCTTTTGTCTCTTAGAATAGCTTTTTCTTTCCTTTATTTCTCTATTTTTCTGTGTTGTTCTTTGTTCACTATTGTGAACACTTTGTATTTTTTCATCTCTTCCTTTTTTAATAATATTACTTTCTTACCTATCCCAAAAAAAAAAAAAAAAAAAAAAAAAAAAAAAAAACCTTTTCTTAGAACCAATTGTTAGAATAATTAATAGAGCCTAAACCGTGTAAATCCTATTTTGATATCAATTAAAATACCTAATTTCTTCATGCAACACATGTCAAAGACACGTGATTATAATATTTCAATACATTAAAAATGCATTTTATTTAAGTTCTATATGTTTAATAATTATATTTATAATTTGACACCTCGCTTCAATCAGGCTAGTGTCTTTTTGTCGCCTCATGCCTTAGGCAATACAAGGCCTTGGTGCCTCTTGCCTTTGACTACTAGCATTAATTTTGATGGAATTAATGGCAAAGTCTCAACTCAACTCTCCCTCATTTTTCCCCCAAGAGGAGCCATCCCAAGCTTTGAAAGGATGACTTCATTTCATATCTTATCTTTTCTAGTATTCCCATAAATGTCTTAGCATTGTTGGCTACACTCATAACTGGCTTGGTAAGAGGTTTGTTACCATGGTTTTGGCTTTCGATTAAGCGCACCTTTGTATGGTATTGTAGTCTTGGGAGGTGTGTCTTGGACTTTATATTACCTTCAACTTTTTTTTTTTTTAATGTGAAGTGGCTGCTCTTATATCATAAATGCATTTATTTATGTTTTACATTCTCAAATTCTCATATATGAGCATGAGTTGATAAAGTATCTTCTCTAGTAAGGCATAGTGTTAGTTCCAATATTTCCATGAAGCTTCAAAGATGCTAAAAATAGGAAGGTTTTTTTTTTTTTGGGTGTAAGAACGCGCTGGAGTTGGTTCAAGACTTTTGATTGAAATCTTGGCCTTTAACTTTAGAAGCTAGGTTGTTTTATTTGTTTTGGTTGAACTATTGCACGCATATTGTGACAAGGTTTGCGCCTCCTTTTTGGCCCTTTTTAGTGCAAAACAAAACATAGTGACTTTTTGTGGTGGAAGATTACTTCTCTGTGGAGGTGGAGGGAGGGGGTTTTTGAATTAATTTTTTTCCCTGCAGTTCCTTTTTCTATTACTGTGTGAGTAAACATATTCTACTATCATATGATTCTGTATAAAATTTGATTGTTATTAAGATAGCTGACTCGAAATCTTTGGGACTAAG
The DNA here is from genome assembly GCA_032878915.1 of Castanopsis chinensis. Classification (NCBI taxonomy): domain Eukaryota; kingdom Viridiplantae; phylum Streptophyta; class Magnoliopsida; order Fagales; family Fagaceae; genus Castanopsis; species Castanopsis chinensis. Next base: position 696,613 of record JAVQMG010000070.1, read on the forward strand.
GCTTGGTGGTTGTTCTTCTTATTACGATCAGAAAGCTGTTTTGAGAACTGCATTGAAGTGACAGTTGTCTTTCCTTTTCAATTGTGCATTATCTTCTTTTCCTTTCCCTTCTGCATTTACCTGGGAAGGTGGCAAATCGTATGGAGAAGTTACAACGTGATTTTCTGTGGAGTGGTATTAATGGTGAATCTAAATTACACTTTGTCAGTTGGGCTCAGGTTTGTTAGCCGCTGCAGGTTGGTGGGTTGGGTATTAGACGATTGAGGAGTCTTAATTCTGCCTTGTTAGGAAAATGGCTATGGAGGTATGGCATGGAAACCGATGCTCTATGGAGGAGGGTTATTGAGGTCAAATATGGGAATGATTGGGGTGGTTGGTGCACGAAAAAGGTGACCAATGCTTATGGTGTTAGTTTGTGGAGACATATTAGGAGTGGTTGGATGAGTTTATCTAAACTACTTCTATATGATGTGGGGGATGGTACTCGAGTATAGTTTTGGAAGCATGTGTGGTGTGGAGATCTTACTCTCCAAGAGGCTTTTCCGAAACTTTATAGCATTAGTAGAACAAAGGATTCTTCAGTAGCGGAGGTTATGTGTTGGTCTGGTGGGAGGATTCATTGGGATGCTAAATTTCGTCGTCCTCCACAAGATTGGGAACAAGAATCCTTTGATCTATTTATGGATATGGTCGACTGTTCGATAGTACGGGGATTGGGTCCGGATTGGATGTGTTGGAAGCCAGCAAGGAGTAGAGGTTTTGAGGTTAGAGGATTCTATCTTTCTTTCTCCCCTCCTTCCTTCTTATCCTTCCCTTGGAAGTTGATCTGGAAATCGAAGGTTCCTCAAAGGGTAGTTTTCTTTTCATGGTCTGCTTCCTTAGGTAAGA